>JADMLD010001599.1:0-619570 GCA_017589585.1 Phylloscopus whistleri | reverse complement strand
GAGGATCTGGAAACCCTGGCACACTGAGCAATCAGTACCTGTCTCTGCTCATCACCCTGGGGTACTGAAGGCTTCAGCCCCCTCTCAGTGCAAAGGTTTGTTGAGCCAGGGCCTATGAGGTCTCAGAAGTAATTTGTGAATAGCTCTACTTAAGGGATAGGGATGTGTGTAGGAAATGCCTTAGTTCTGCTGGAGAACACTTTACCTTGGATATCCTCAGCCAGCCAGCCCCATCCAATCAAGAGAAATTCCCCTTTGATTTTTTAATTAACCATCTTCCAAATTCAGTGTTTCTTTTTTAAGCAGATGTGAAGAAGGCACAAACCTAACTTTTCTGAAGCTATTTCTTTGTGAAGACTCAGCAGCAGAATGCTACACTTGGATTTGGAATAGGTACCCAGATTCTCTGAAGGGAGATTGCTTGTTCTTGTCAGGAACATGAGACATGTCCCAGCACACCAAAAGGATCTTCAAGCATGTCATTTGCCATGGAAGCCAGTGCATGCTGAGAATGGGAGGTGGAAAGGATAGGGATAACTCTCGCAGCATATTCCTAAGGATGCTGGAAGGAGGGAACTGACCACACTGAAGTGACAGAACAGCTCATTGCCCAGGGCAGTAAGGGACAGCCTCTCCCTGAGGGAGGACAAGCTGGGGGATAGGGTGACCCCAGCCTGGGCAGTGACAGGGTGCAGTCCTACAGGGTATGAACGGGGTGGGCACAGCTCAATGGGTCCATCAGCACTCCCAGATGTTGCTTTCTTCTGCCTTTCCTCCTGCCCAGCTAGCAGCTGCAGGAGAACTGGCAACAAGTCTCTGTGAGTCCAGGAAGGGAGGTGAGGTACAAGAGCCTTACCAGAGCTTTCAGGGAGAATTCTCTTGGCAGCATGTAGCAGCTAATGACAGCATACAGGCAGGCAAGACACGACACAGTTTCTGAGGGTATTAATTAGGCAGGGTTTATTTGGGGGTCCCACACTGAGGGGAGTGGCCTGGCTCCACAGGAGAGAGGGGGAGGGAGAGAGGGGGAAAAGGGGGAGGGGGAGGGAGGAGCAAGAGGGAGAGGGGGCAAGAGCAAGAGCCCCAAGAGCAAGCAAGAGCCCTCTGCTCGTGTATCTCAGTTTAAAAGGGCTTTCCAGTGAGGGGACAGATCCCAGGCTTGGGTCAATGGGATACTGAGGGTAGGAGGGGTGGGTAACAAAGGGCTACAATGAATGGCAGCTTAGAGGGAGGTTTCCAACAACTAGTAATGAACCATACATTTTGGGGGAGAACAGAATCATTTAAGAAAAATGAATCACCACACCCAGAGAGGAGCAAGAGGTGCAGCAGATCCACACAAAGGGTCCAGTCAGTAGGAAATGGATTCAGATCCAGAGTCAGAGCTGGACACAAGGCCACAACATGGATCCAAAGTCCATCCAAGATAGGACTGGAGATGTGCAGCAGAGTGGTGCAATGCCTATACAAACCAGTAATTTGCACTCGCTTATTTTCTAACCAGAATGCCCTATGATTTTATTCTCTCCAGGGTCCTCCTGAATCTCACTTTGTTTTGGATGCTGTATGCAGGAAAACAGTGTGAACTGAGGACAACAGCATGGGGTCTTCCCTAATATTCACTTCTGATTAAAAAAGAGATTGAAACCTTAAAATGGAATTTCATAAAGCTTTTTGAATCTCTGTGTCCTAATTTAAAATAATCGATAACCACACTAGAATTAGTAGGTAATGGATTTTGTTCAGTGCACTGCACAAGTCTTTGGGACAAACAGTTGTACAATCTTTTTCAGATGAATGGTATTATTAGAACAAATTTGCTATCCAGGCAGAGATGATCTGTTTCAAGTATTAGCCAACACTTAAAAAAGTTAATATTCTTGTTATGATATGTATTTTCCTACAAACTCAGGTTATATCCAGCAATAACCAACCAGCCTATGTTGAGCTGTCTTAAGGACTGAAGCATGTGCATTTGTTTTATTACAGTGTCCTTTTTATGATAAATTTTCACATTTATTTTGCTCTGGTGCTCAGGGAAGCAACATGCATCCTGTGTAATTTATGGGTGCTATTGGATACAGCAGGATGAGAAGCAAAAAACAACTGTTCACAAAGCTCAGCACATTTCTATAGGCACAGGTAGCATTCCTCCTTTTGCAAAACACTAAAAAGGCCAGCTTTGCAAGAAGAGAAAGGCATAGTTATTACTGCTTATTCTTGTGTTATCTCTGTTCCATGCCACTAATCACGTTTGATTTATCAGTCAAATTTTCCATTATTAATAGAGAATAAAATTCAAGGCTTAATTTCAGAAGGACAAACCCTCTGCTCTTAGCACAGCCATTAGATTGTCCCTCTAATTGTCTTGTTCACCTTTCCCCTTTGCATGGTAAATCACTTCTTCTAGGCCAGCATTTTCTTAATAAATATTAGATTTTTTTTTGTTGTTTTTAAATGGACAGAATTACCTAAAAAAGGACTTAGTGTCAGCTCTCTAGCTTGTGCAAGAGCAAGGAGAATGCCTGACTCCTGAAGCTGGCACCTGGGGAAGCAGGCAGTCCCCTTGGTGAAAAGCAAGTAATGAAGTTGCGCTGCGAAGCAAAAATCATCTGAGAGCAGAAAGTAGGGCAATCTTTTGAATATGAAGTTGTGAGCCTCCAAGGAGAACCTGTGAGTTAATTATTGTTAGGTTTTCAGTCTCTGGGGCCTCTTGACCGTGTCTTCCTTGCCTTCCTCCTTGACCTGCCAGGGCCTGCCCACACGGAATTCTTTGTCCTGTCGGTCCCTCAGCTTTTCACTATAACTTTTCACCTACAGGTTTCCACCTGCCTGCCCTCAGCTTTGCAGGGATGAGCAGGCTTGTGATATGGCTTACACTAAATTAACTCACTGCTCCCTGCTCCCTTGGCTCTTCCATTAGAAGGTAGTGCAGACATCCCCTGGAGATGAGAGAGAGCGAGCTCTGGGAAACAGCTTTGAAAACATCAGCCTAAGAAACAGACTGGATTTTTAGAATAAGAGTTTAAGATGTTTAAGTGATCAACTCTTCTCCAGTGCTGTGAAGATTCCCTGGCTGCTTAAGAGTTTCAGGTGTGTGGAATCAGGGCATCTAACCGGTGACTGGTGACTCCAGGTGTCTTAATACTGCAGTGCCTAAAAATGCTATACAGGGAATAAGAGATTAGATGTGATATATGGAAACTAGACAGCTTTGACATGTCTTTAGGTACCTGACATGGGAGCAGCCAATCCTCTAATGACCCAAAATTTGGCTCCACAAGCACATAGGGGAGCTGAGCCTTGGGCTTTCATTTTAGAAGAAAAATGGTATATATGCTGTGACTCAACTGTATTTATATATATAAAAGCAAGAAAAATTTTCCATCTGCTTTTAGTTTTGCATACAGAGAAACTTCAAAGGCTTCCTCAGTGTTTATTTTTATGAATGAACATGTAAAAACATATATACAACTGCGCAAATACACAATCTTGAACAGAGGAGGGGTGTATGCACATACACAGTTTGGTGGTGGATCCAAAACTGTGCTTTTGTGCAGCAAACAAGCCCTATGTTTCAGCCTTGACAAAGGGCACAGTCCCTCAGAAAGCACCATGGTGTCAATGCCTTAGGAAGGCTGACCTGAAATAGCGGCTGGACAGAGCTGGAGAAAAAAGATCTTTATTAAAAGGCTTCCAGGACCCACCCTGGGCGTTACAGGAGCCTGACCAAAGCTGCACCCAGGGTGAGTTAGAAATGACCACACAGAATGGCTCCCTGATCACGAGATTTTACAATTTTATAAGTTTTGGTCCATTTGCGTATTGGGGTTTAATTGTCCAATTACAGCTTCAGGTTGTGAGGTCCCATCCTTCTTGTTCCTCCCTTCAGTCCACCGTTGTTTGTGCTTTTTGGGCTGAAGGTTGTCCTTGCTCCTCAGCAGGAACAGATTTGTTTTGTCTACTTCTTCTGTGAAGAGAGCTTACTAGCACTTAATATGAGGCTCCAAACTACATCCTTAGGCAGCACAGAATCTGAAACTATGAAGGCTAAAATCTAAGGCATCAGTGTTAAGAAACTATATCTTTTGAATAATGTGGTAAATTTCCCATGCTGGAAGGATGGGACAGGTCCCCTCCTGATGAGTGCACAGAGGTGAAAAAACAGCTCTGGCCCCACAGGCACTGCAGCCATCGCCCTGCAAACCTCACTGGGAGTCCTGCACAAACTGCACACTGCCTGTTTGGATCTGCCAGCAGCAGTTTTCTGATTCCAGGCACCGTATCACTCCCTGGCACACGTATTTCCCTCGGATGAACCAGTCAGTGCCTCGTGACTGTTTGAAAAAGCTGCGCAAAGCCTGGCTGAACACGGAAACTTCTGCACCTTGTCTGTCTTGTGTGCAGGATGAACCACAGCAAATCCCAAGTCATCTCGTTGCACTTGGAGTAGTGACAACTCTCCGACACATGGAAAGGGGCCAGCTACCAGACCAGCTCAGTTTTCCTTGTTTAATCTCTTAAGCACATTTTCAGGCTTAACTGCTTGAGTGGCAGAACCCCCATCAGCAATTTAAAAAAGCAATTATTTTGAATCTCTTCAGAAAATATTTTTATCTGCATGATTCTGCTCAGTAGCTGCGTATTAGAAACGGTATGAATCACTCCAAAATATTAATTGATAAGATTCATGACCTTAAAAACGTTATTAAGAGCAGGGTGCAAGGCATGCACAGTTCTATTCTGGCCAGGGGGGACACAGCATTTTAATGAAAGAGTGTTAATTATCACAAAGATGGTAGAAAAATCTTTAGTTGAAAAGTTCCCTGTATGATTGGTTGTGCTTTATGCCCTCCACTTTACACAAAAAGACATGTGAGGCGAGTTACAACTCTGCAAATCCCTACTGAAAAAGTCACTTTTCCAGAAAACTATTTTTTTTCATACCACTGTGCTCTTCTGAGCCACCATAGCAAAGGCATGAGTGGCAGCTCTGTTCCCTCTGATCTTCCTGCTCCTAACAGTTCCGTTTTTGTAAGAACGATCTATTGTCTGTAGTTATTGAATGACATTTAGGAAAATTTCCATTCGTGTTTTCCTGTGCATGCAGCAAGTCTTCCAGCATCCTCCACTGGTTATCGTGGAGTCAGAGATAAAAGAGACCCACTGGCTCGCTTAATTTGCTGCGCCTGCCTTTCTCCTGCTCGAGCTTGTCCTATTTTTCAGAAGTGTTTACCTGATTAGCACATACAATTACTGATGTGTGCACAAGGCTCAGTTCAGATTTTGAATGTTCCCTGAACCTTTCCCTCCAGATCAAAGCTCCCACGTCCTCCCGCGCCAGATCAGCCTCCCGCTGAAGTCAGTGTGACTTTGGCTGTTAACTTTGGCCCACGAGCACATTCCCAGAGTGCAGAATTAGGTGAGAGCTCCAGCGTTTCGCTGCACCAGGACCTTTGTTGGAAGCAGAATCCGAGCCTCCATGTTTTCACATTATCAGTCATTTGTGAATTCCTTATAATTTTTTTAATGACTTTTGCAGAGAGCAGTCAGATGCTATTAAAGTTTTACTGAATTAAATTGGAGAAACTAATTTTGCTCTTAGTATTTTATTTCAGTGTGTAACTTGATTTTTAAGGAGCACTTTGTATCGCATGGCCGTTTGCGTTTGCTTTATAAGCATAACATAAAGGTTTCCCTGGAGTCATGGAAAAATTGCCTTCTACGTCCCCTATCTAATTAACACCATGTATGTTGCCTAACTCCTTATAATTCACTCCTGAGCACAGTATATAGAACATGATTGGAAAAATAATTTGAAGCAATGAGGAAAAAAAAAAAAAAAGCCTTTTGTAATATATATATGATATGGCCAAATGCACTTCCAATCAAATTATATTAAGAAAAAGAAAGGACAGCACACTGAGATATCTGATGTTGAAAAGAAACACCAAAGGCTTAATTAAAAAGTATGCCTATGTTTTTAAAGGGCACTGTGTTTAAAGCATAGTAATGAAACCTTTCTTGCTGAATAGCTCGGTGACCTGTGTGTGTCTGGGCTGAGGCTGTTCAGCTCCCTGGTGAGAGCTCTGATCCTCCATCCCGTGGGTCACAGAGGAGCTGCTAAGCCCCCAGTGTGTTCTGGTGGGTCACAGGTTTCCAGGGGGGAGAGCAGTCAGCCAGTGCACAGTTAATTGCAGGGCTGGGGTCTGTGATGAGGACACAGCAGATGAGCCTCTGCAGTCGAGTAAATCCAAGTATTGCCTCGCAGCTGAGGGGGGGTAAGACTTTAAACCATTCTAACCAGATTGTAAGCGCTGTCTGACCAGGCTCTGGGGATTTTTCATTCTTTTTTATTTTTTCTTTTCTCCCAGTGGAGCCTGAAAGACTAATATGATTTGGAGAGAGAGCAAGTGTCAGTGGACTCAATTCTTGCTGGCGCATCAGCAGTGGAACCAAATTCCAAATGAAGAAGTTAACCCCTTCCCCTCCACAGATTTATTGAGGTTAATCAGTCTATGTGTGCATAAGCCAGGGCACTACTGAAGGCAAGAGGGTGGATTTGCATCCTGCATAAATTAAATGGAGAGGCAGAGCTGGGGCACATGCAAAGAACTGAATCCACATCCACAGTTGTGCAGTAATAGTTCTTGTCACACCAACCAAAGGCAGCCTTTGCTCATGCTGTAAATTTGGAAATTTACAGATGATTACAGCAGATCTCATATGCTGAAATGGAGTGCAAGAGTAATTGATTCAGGGCACTGAAACACAGGTATTGCTGCCTTTTGCTAAGGGAAGGTATCACTTGCAAACCAAATTCCTTCCTGCATTAACCAAATTGCCTATTACACTGGATAGATCTCTTATTAAATCAAATCTCTTACCGCTCTAAACTGCTGCTGTCTATTCCTGAATCAAATATATTAACTGTTAAACATGTCACCTGCAAAGTGGCATTAATATTCTCTTCCAAATGTATAGCAGTTGTTTACAGATTATTGAGCTGAAGAAGGTACAAAAAAGACTACAGTTTGGGATAACATAAAATGCACTAAGCACCTTCTCAGGTGAATTGAGATCTTTCCTGGTCACTGGTTCAAATAGAGCTTTATGTCTGCAAAGCTCTTCCTTTCAACGTGTCTTTTAGGGCCACTGGTATATGATCATGTAGTGTGGCACTAACACTGTTCAAATGAGCTTTGCTTATCAGGATGGTAAAATGGGCTGATAAGCAGAGCTCTCAAGAAATTGAAGCTTAGCAGGAAAAGTCATGTAAAAATGGGGCCAAGTTAGATTTCAGAGTTTCCCACAGAGTGGAAGTGGAAAGTAAAAGAAAGAGGGACTAGCCAGTGTTAAAATCAAGACAACTTTAAATTTTCATCTTTTCAAGATTTTTTTTTTTTGAGGCCCATTTATATTCTATGCCTAAGAACATCCCTTGACCCTGGTTTTCTAATCTTCTAGATCAGGTGTGTATCTTGGCCTCAGGCCTGGATTTTCCTTCCATGGAAACAAGCATCTGGTAAGGATGTCTGTGTGTGTCCAAGCTCCTTTTTGGGACAGGTTAAGAAGTTGGGTGTTTGAATAGAGAAGTGTTCTCATCTCACTCCACAAACAGCCTAAATTCCTTGGGCTGCCCCAGAGCTTCAGAGTTTAGGGACTTTCAGGCTCCCCATGTCCTGTAAGGCCAGTGAATCAAAGAGACTTAAAAAGTAGCCCGAGCTTCTGTGAGCGAGTTCTGTTTTCCAAAAATAACCTTCTTTTTAACTTTTGAAAGGACCTCTCTTTTTATATGGAAAGGTTAAAACCCAAATGCTTGAACTCAGGTTAGTGTGCTGGAGAACCAGTCCCAAATATTTTAACTTGATCTCCTTTCTGGTTAAGATCCATGGACAGCTTCTGAACTATGCACTCTCAGCAGGAACCGTTGCTGCAGGAACAGTCAGGAGCTGGGCTCAGGCACAGAGTCAGGCTGGGGCTCAGCAGAGTGTGGTTTAAGTCCTTGAGCTGACATGGCTTTCCTGTGTGATTCTTGGCAGATCACCAAATCTCCGTGGGCCTCACTCCCTGTCTGCAAAATCACACCTCTCGGACCTGCTGCCTTGAGAGAGAGCTGGGGAGAGGCCATTTACTGTTGTGTGTTTATAAATTGGGGGCTTTCCTTTTGGACATGGCCCCCCAGACAATCTCATAACACCAATCCTGAGATAAAGCAGGCAGATTATCTTAAATAGTCTGGCAGATGCTGGAGAGGCTCCAGCTATGAAGTGGTGGGGAGGTACAACACAAGCTGCTTCACGGCGTAGAAAAGACTCACTGTCCTTTCGTAGCTCACCCCTTGTGAGCAACCCATGATTTATTTATCCAGGAGCAGTTTCTGAGTCACCTTCTTCTCCACATTATGGAAACACTGCGAAAGTGAGTCATTTTGAGAAACACAGCCTGCAGCACTCAGTTCTCACCCGGCAGCCTGGAAGTGGAGGAGGAGAACCCAGTGGGTAGGCTTGGAAGAGAGAGGGAGTGGGAGATGCAGCTTCCTTCTCTTCAAGCCTTGTCATCTGACCTTGGGAAAGTCACGCAGGATTGGGGATCTAGGCCATAAACAGAATGGTGTCCTGGCTTTCTCAGAAGGGTGTTTTTTATAGAGTGACTCTGTTAGAGATGTGAGACTGTCAGCTTCTGTGGTAACAGGGTCCTTTCACAAGCCTTGGATAGGGAGAGTGAAAAAAGTGGAGGTGCAATAACTGACTCTATAAGTGTAAAAGGTGACTGCAGAGACAGCCAGAGTCAACTCTTTTCTGTGTTTGCAGGGGATGGGAGAAGAGTCTTGAAATTATGGGAAGGAAAAACAGAGCTTAAATGTTAAAAAAAGCCTCCTCGAAGTGATGTGTGGAATGCTGAAATGGATTGTCTGGGGAGAGGGTGGACTCTCCAGCCCTGGGATTTTAGTCCTGGTTAGATGCACATCTGTTTGGGATGGTTCAGGTGGAGCTGCTTCAGGCTGCTTTTTTTCTGGCTCTGTACAGAAAGGAGTTGACTGCTTTCCCTGAGCAGGCTGACCTTTAGTGAGATCCTCTACTGCTGACTGCCACAGCATATCATAATGCAAAGAAGACAAATATTTAATTTGCCTAATTATTTGCTTTGTTCCTTTCTGTCCTGCTGTTCTTTGATATCTTCCCTTCCACTACTGGCACAGCTAAGAAAGCTCAGTTCTTTCCTGTCTGTGTAAAATTTGCCTCTCCATCCATCAAACCCTCCTTTGATTGTTCCTTGCTGCCCCCCAGTCCATCTCCAGCTGTAGAACTGCCTCCACCCTACAGGCATCATGCAGCTGTTTTCAGTTTTCTAATTAAGGTATTTGATAAAGATTGGTCTTTAGAGTGTTCAGGCTTTCTAGATACTGCTGCCTGGTGTTTGGAAGAGGCATTAGCAGGCCTGGAACCCTAAAGCCTTCCTGAAAATTTAATCTCACAGATGGAAACTTCCAGCTAATGAAGAGCAAAGAACACAGCACCAAGATGAAAGCCCCCCTCTGTGGCTGGTGTTCTTTCACTGTTCTCATGATGTAAGCTGGAGCAAGTGTCCCTTCTGTGTCCCCTCTGGCAGAGCTGTCCCTGCTCATTTCCAGCCCATTTATGCAGCCGAGCATCCATGCAGGCAGTTCCCCTTCTCCCTTCTCTCACCTCTCCTCGGTGTGGCTGCAGTCTGGGTTTTGCTCTGCTCAGGCATTCTGTTCTCATGCAGCCCCCTCCTGCCACACCTGAAGCTCCCTGTCCTGCTCTCTCCATGGCAGACCCATCCCTTCCCTCCTTTGGCCCATGGGTTGGGGCTGCACGTCCCATGGGACCTGAGAGATGCCCAGGGAGCAGCGTGAGTAACTCCTGTCTGATGAGTCCCCTCTGGGGACTTTGGCTTTTCCATCCTTGCCTCTGACTGTGATGTGATTTCTCCAGTCAGCCTTGTCCCTTGTGATGATCTCTCCTTGTAGGGAGCACGAGGGCTGTCCCTCCCTCTCCTTTCTGCTGGCTAGCTTAGCAGGAAGAACACTGGAGCATTAGAAATCAGGGTGTCAGTGAGTTGAAGCTGCTCAGAAACAACCAGCCTTTCATGAGCAAAGGAGCTGAAGCCTCACTCACATGATGGAAAACACTTATCCATGGTGCCCCCTGGGGAGCAAACAGCTCCCCAGGCAGCTGCTGGCAGCATCAGGTTGGTTGAAACCCCAGGAGGTGAAGGTACCATCTGTGTTGTGTTCATGCCACTGACACAAGTTGGGACATCAATCCCAGTCTGGATTGGGTCTGTTTGTGAAGGCAGCTGATAAGTTTGGGTTCAGAACCTTTGCTCACTCTGCTTGATGCATGGTCAGCTGTCACTGCCTGGGAAGACATTTGTGGGAGTCTGTGGCATTTCCTGCACAGTGGGCAAGGCTGGGTAGGAGGGCAAATAAAACCCAAAGATGTATAAACAGTGGGACAAAAAGTCCTTAGGATACCACCTTGTGAGCGTTTCAGCATTTTACAGGCATCTTTCAGCAAGAGAGGAGAAAAGCATCCCTTTCTTAGGTTTGCAGACTGTGTGAAGGATGCTGAGTGCCCTCTGCATCAGCCCCATGGAGAGCTGGGGCCTGGAAAACCTCCTGGATGATCTCAAGGACACAAAGGTGTGAGCTGGCCCATGGTGAACAGTCACCACATTGCAGCTGGGGCTTTCCACGCCTCGGAGCTGTGAGTGTCTGCAGCAGTGAGAGAGGGAAAGCTGCAGACTAGTTTTAAGACAGAGGTTGCTGGATTTTCGAATAGTCCCCTGAGTCCTTCCAATCCTACATTTCTAAAAAATGTACCAGAGAAAAAGAAGAACCTCAGAGGGGATAAGAAAAATGCAAGCCGTCTTTGAAAAGAGGCTGTGAAAAATTAGAAGTGTGGGATGGAGAAAGATAACATGCTAAGAGTAAAAAAAGAAAAAAAAAAAAACTCTGAAAAGCACCCACACCCTCCATCAAATGGTGCAGAGAACGTAAATCAGGCTTTGCTGCTCCCCCTGCTCAGACAGGAGCTTCCAGTAACTCTGAAAGGTGATACATGGCAAATCTATCCACTGAGCCCCACGGAGATGCAGAGCACAAGGAACCTGTGGGGAATGCTGCCATTAGGCATCACCGAGCCAGAGAGCCCAGCAGGAAGGAGCAGAACTGGATGGAGCTGGCGAGGCCGTCTGTGGTTATATGTGAACGGATAAAAATAAGCTTTATAAACTTGCATGCTTCCAGGCACAGGCAACCTCAAACTCCTCAGGGTGAAGAAACTTCCCTTATAAATAGGTTATTCCATAACTGTTCGTGGCACTAGCTACTGTCAGAGACAGGATACTGGACTAGATGGGCCCCTGGCAATTCCTCTGGAGAAGCTCTTTCCAAAAAAAAAAAGACCCTAAAAAAATTCCCTGTAACAAAGAAGAAATTATTGAGTTGTTTATTAAATAAATTAATTTGAATAGGGAGAACAGCAGTTCCTTTGTTCCCCCACCCCAGTCTGAACTGTGGGTCTCAGAAGGGAAAATGAAACCACTGCTCCAAGAAGCAGAATAGCATCCTCAGCGCTTGCTTCTTCCAGAATAAAAGGCCTATATTTAGAGGATGCCAAGTATTAGAGATATACTGAGCTGGCAACTGGCTCTGGCAAATTTCCAAACCCATCTGATTTTCCACTTAAGTTAGACATTTCAGTAACATAAGAAGTTGCAAGGAGAGCTGAAAATAGTGTTTTGCTATCTTTGCAGCCCAACCTGCTGCAGTCAACACAGTTTGGGGGGGAAATGGGTGATAGTTTTTGTGTCAATCAATATTAAGCAGCATCTGATTTTAGTATGGGTGTGTTTTCATGCATATACTCACACACAATTAAGTGCATCATGCATTTAGTGTCCATATATAGAGTGTGTACAGGGTAAAATATAGGCCTCTCTATCAGGTTCACTGCTTGCTTAATTAAGCATTCATTCATTGTCTTTTGACATCTATCTATCTATCTATCTATCTATCTATCTATCTATCTATCTATCTATCTATCTATTATCTATCTAACCTACCTGTCATGGGGCTTACCTAGCACAAGTCTATTAGAGCAAAAGTCGGGCTCTAAGTTTGTGCAGACTTCAGCCTTTTTGATTTAAAAGCTCAAACAGCGATTTTAAAGGACAAATACAGGTGCCTGAGACCATGTTAAAGGATTGAAAATGCTATGTCTCTGAATCTCTATAACTGTTGCAGAGTTCCCTGGTCAATATTTTGCAGATACCTCACCCTGACACGACAAACATGCCAGGTACAAATTGCATCTTGCTTTAAGAGAAATAAGTGGGGTTTATAGCCACCTTCCCAAGTATCACAGAGGAAATAACAGCAATTTCTGTAGCGAGCCTTCCATCACTCCTTGTAATCCCCTGTTCCTTCTCTCTGTTTTAAATTGATCATACATTTTGCATAGACCGTTTGGACTAGTGATTCCTATTCTTGTTCTCTATCCAAGAGTCAATCTTTTCACAGAGGAAAATTACAGCTTAAGCTTTTATTTCTGCATTGGTCTGATATGGTTCAAACGTATTTATCTTACTTCTTTGGCTCTCTTTAGGGATGCCTTTATTATGATGTGGTCTTCCAGGTGCAAACTACAGCCAGATTCATATCCTTCAGTATTTGTCCCTATGCCTTGTGTTTCATAATGGCTGTTTCAAAGGTTTAAAATCAGCAATGGAAAATTTTAAGCACAGAAACTTGAGTAGAGTTTAGAATAAATCAGGGCTGCAGTAGTTTCAATCTGCAACGAGAGGAGCTCAGTGTACCTTGGATACTGCCTCATATCAATAAACATTTAAGGCTGGAAAAAGAGAATCCAAGCAGAACACGAACCCAGAAACATCTGAGTGCAGTTCAAAATGTACCACAATGATTCATGTAAAAATCATGGTCTTCCTGGGTGGGTTGCAGGTGGTATGCCTTCTTTTGGTCAGGCTGGAGTTTTCCTGATTGCAGACTTCCATCCTGGGCTGGTATCGGCCAGCTCACCTGCGTGTCAGTGCATGTGTGGGCGGCCTTCACTGCAAACTTGTTGTTAGGCATGGGTGGAGAGACCTGAGGATAAGTCAGATAGTCTGTCATCAGATATGATGCCATGAGTGCTTCAAAGTCACTCATTCCTGAGTGGCAGGGCCTCCTGACAGAGTCCTTGTCTAATCTGACAGCTCTGACAGCTCTAGGAACGGCTCGGGGAGGAGCCGACCTGTCAGACCTGGGGAAACAGAAAATCCAGCAATGCTCACTAGTCCAGGGTGCCACAAAGTCAAAAGGGAGAGGGTGGTGATGTGTTTGAGAGACGTGGGTTTTTCCTGTGTGACCTGTGAACACCAGGACATCTTGGATCTTCTTCCAAAGGGCTTTTAAAAAGAAACATCCAGAAAAGCAAGTCTATTACCAGTGGCTCATGTATAAGGCAGCTATTATTGTTAATGTGCGTGTGACAAAGATTTTACCCTCTCATTAGTAGGGAACAATTATGAGGTCATTGTCAGCTAAATATTATCCTAATTTTATCATCCTCGTGGATATACAAGTTGACATTTCTAAACCATTTATCAATTTTAGTGCAGTGCATGAGCACAGCTAGGAAATATAGAAATGTTCCTTTTCTCCAAGCATTAATGAAAAGATTTGTTTCAGCCTATTTTTAAACATTTTGGTCATGTTTTTTAAAACATAATATATCAAAAAACTCTGGCAAATTGCTAGAAATGTCAGCTTAGATCAAAGCTGTATGGCCAAGTGATTTGAGCAAATATATAAATGAAAGCTTCTCTTTCAGATTAAGATGTGACCTTCAAAACTGTTCAATGGCAACTAGTTCAACAGACTCAGGCTGTTAAAGCTAAGCAATTGCCTGTATATTGACTCCTCTTTGAAGGGGATAGATAGAAGCCAGGATAACTCCATTTCCCATAAATCCCTTCTTTGTGAATTTCTTACCCTATTCATCTTTGCTAGGGTTTGTTTTGTTGAATGTGTTCTTCTGGAATAAGGCCTTTTTGGCTCAGGAGAGGGTCCTCCAGTACAGCCATCTGCAACATTGCTTTTAGAGTCTTTTGTGTTGTTTTACTTTCCTGTTTTCTGCTTCATTATTTTCCAGTTTTACTCCTATTATTTTTCTGAGGAAGGCACACATTATCATTCAAATACTTTGCATCCCTTGATAGAAAATGACCATTCATTTAAAGACCTAGTTCTGTCATCTTAAGCCATTCCATGAAAATTGTGTTCTTGTATGTTCTGTTTGCTGTTGAATGATGTTGGAAACAAATTATACTGGCCACCAAATGAAGCACTTGGGGTTGTTTTTTGTTTTTTTTTAATTAATACCTGAAACTTCAGCTTCACAAAATCATTCAGGGCTTAGAAGACTGGGCTGTGATTTCTCTTTCTTTTGCCACCAATTAAGAAATCTGCTGTCATGACAATGCTATTGAAGAGGCAGGAGTTGAGCAGAATGGCTCTTGCTACCTCACTGCAGAGCCGGGAGGAGTAAACATGCACTGGAGGCTGTAAATTGAACAGATACTGTGTAGAGAGTGTGCACATGGGTCACAGTTCTGGGTTTATGGAATCACAGAATGGTTGGGGTTGGAAGGGACCATTAAAAGCCATTTAGCCCAGCCCCCCTGCCCATGGGCAGAGACACCTCCAACTAGACCAGGTGGCTCAGAGCCTCGTCCAACCTGACCTTGAATGTTTCTGAGGGGATGAGGCATCTACCATGTTTTGTGCTGCAATTAAACTCAGGGGGAGGATCCTATCATGTGTTCCACACAGTGTTACTGTGAGGGAATTCAGCATACATAAAACAAAAATTAAACTTGGGACACAGGTGTGTTGAGTCAGAAAGTGTTATTCTTCACAGGTGAGAGGGTTTTTTTTTGGTAGTTTCTTTGTTTAACATTACACTTTGGTAACCCAAAAAACCAGTGTTCCTTTTGAAGTTCTGACTCGCTCTTACTGCCTCATGACAAGGCAGGATTTGGGGATAGACAGGAGCCCCAGGATGTAAACAACGTGCTAGAAAACACACTGCTCAGGGCTTGCTGCTGAAAGGACTTTCTGTCTTCTTGCAGGGCTGAAAAAATGAGTAACTTCCAAAGGAACCACAGCACAGCATGGGAAAACGTGTCAGTAATTGCACAAGACGCTGTCTTGGTCGATGCTGTATCTTTATGTGCTTGTCTGCCTGTTAAGTACGGACACATTTCTGCATGCTGCACCAATTCCTGTGCATATGTACCTCCTGAAGGGGCCTGCCAGGGGGAATTCTCCTCCTTCAGTCCTTTTGCCTGCCTGTACCCAGATCCTCTCACACACAGCTGCTGCCAAGCCTTATCGCCGACCTCAGCCCAGCGAGTGCATGCGTGGGCACAGCTTTGCACTTCTGGTGCTTCAATGGTGTGTGATGCTCACTGCCTTATGCTCCAATGGCTGTGATTGGATCACTGATAACCCTACTCAGACTTGAAAAGAAGACAGTTTCCAGAAAGTGTTGCAGAGCACCCGGCCAGGGAGCTGCGTCACGGCAGTTCCCCACAGGAAGGGAGGTGTCTGCACTGACCTTGTGCTGATGAGATCCTTGGCTGATCCCGACAAGGTTCAGCTCCTGAAATATTAGTGACAAAGCTGACATCCTCCGGACTCTGTGAAGCATGACTGGGAACAGCACGAACTGCAGAGCCCAGGAGAGGGAAGCACAATTAAATAAATATCCCCTTTTCCTGAGCACAAAGGGAGAATTGATACCCTGGTCAAAAAGCCAAGTGCTGTTACAGCAGTTCTTCGTTATAGGCATGTGCTTATTGGCTTTAATAAAGTGTCAGAGAGGATGTCTATGCAGATTTGTGGAACAGATATTAAAACATCGTTTTAAATGATTTATGGTGTAGGCTTGAGGTAGCACGAGGAGTCCAGCATCTCAAGTAACAAATAGAAGCAAAGATGTGAAATGAATCTTTGGTGTTCGATATCACAGTAGATTACTTTATTCCCTGTAAAAGGGGGGTGAAATCACTTGGCAGATCTGGAAGATCTGTACAAGGCTCTGTAGACTTCATCCTTAAGGGAGGAGAGCTGTTTCACAGGGATAGATTTAACCTTTTGACTTGATGAGACCTCAAACCATCACCTCTATTTATCTCAGACCTCTAAAGGAGTTTTTGGGATCTTGTTGGTGGACATGCCATTGCAAACCAACCTGGCCTGAACATGACCAGAGATTGTGAGCTTGTGATCTCTCCCTGAGAGCAGCATCACCAGGATTTCTCCAAACTGATTACAGAAATAGAGTTCCCCTGACAAAATGAGAAACACAGACCTTTATGTCTGCAATGTGAGACTGTGTGCTTGAGTTCACTCAGGATGAGGAAGGGAAGGGGTGATGGAAAACATCACCTCTGCTACTGTGCTGATCTGGCTGCTTTTCTGGACTGTATTTGATGGAGCAATCAGTATGGTGCTGCTTCAAACATCAGTGTGGAAACAGCAAGTGTGGAAAATATTTTCTAATGACAGAAGAGCTAAGCTAACTTTACCGTTGAAATCTTTGTGGCTGCTGGAATGTAAGCACCAATCCTTTTCATTTTATTGTTTCAAGTAGCTTGTATCTCATTGTGCATTTGATGAACATGGTTGAATTGGGATCTTTGAGCAGGAAACTTCCCCAGCCTGAATGGTGGAGCACTCAGTGCTTGCAGAGCACAACTCTTTGCCTTGTGAAATTATGTGCACTAACCCACAGGCTCCTGGAATCATGTGCATGCTCCCTGCAGACTCTGCCATGAGCTCAGAGATCAGACCAACCCCTGGCTGGTTGGATTTGATCTAAGCCTTCACAGCTACTGAAAGGGGAATCAAAGAATTGCCATAGAATTAGAGAATGGTTTGGATTGGAAGGGAACATAATCTAACTTCAATCCCCCATCTCCATGGGCAGGGGTGCTACCCACTAGATTCAGTTGCTCAGGACCTCATCCATTTTGGCCTTGAACACATCCAGGGATGGAAATGGGATCCTACTTCATCCCTTCAGACCCAAGCCCCTGCAGGCATGCGCTCACACCACTGAATTGACCCCACTGACACAATAATCTGGTTACTTTTTGGATGTCTCAGGCCTGTGGGCCAACTCACCACCTGCTGAGTGCAGGGGAGGAGGCAGGAATGTGCAGCTGGAAGTGAAGAGGAAGGCAGAACCGGCCTTGGTGGCAGCTGCGCAGATTAAATAATTTCAAAGTAATCTGTGAACATCCTAAATGAGCAGTGTGAGCTGGGGTCTCATTGCAGTGACTGGTACCTCTCAGCTCAGGTTCAGTGCTCTGCAGCATGGGGTGAGGGCTTCTGCTTGTTCTTTAGCCAGCAGATGCTGGCTAGCTGTGCCTGCTGCTGAAGAGCAGCATGCTGCTGCACAAGCCATCGTGTCAGCTTTCCAGCCATGGTAATTTCTCCACGGCACGCAAAGGAGCCAGCCCTCAGTGAGGGAGGGATGTGGTCATGTCATGCTTCAAACATAAGCTAATTTTGCTCTGGAAGCAAGATACTGCATTCTCTGGCATTCACACACTGAATGTCCTCTCCTCTGTGCACACATGCTGCCAGCTTTCTGCTTTAAATCCTCTGTGCTGAGAATAGTGGTAGTCTGGTATTTTTTTCCCAAGATTTGTTCTCTGTGGGGGATCAGCCATTTCCAATTTCTTCAGAGACAGAACCTTTCCTTCCTTTAACCCTTCAGGGCTGTGGAAGTGAGAAATCAGTGGAAGATGGGACCAAAAGCCTGTGCTATCTTTGGTGCAATAGTTAAGCTCTGGTTCCAGAAACTTTACCCCAAAATGTACAGAGAAGGCACCAACAGCATTTGACTAGAGAGTATCTGTTCCACCTGGACCAGGAGAGGGGTCACAATACACAGGCCAAAAAGAATATGGCTTGACTTTGAGCCAGGCTGGACTTTCAGAGCTGGTACCTGAAATCTCATTTCTCTGCAAGGAGGGAGAAGGTTGAATGGGAAAAGGAGATCTGGAGCAGGCCAAGCACGAGTGTTTGCTGCATCCTCACGTGGAATTGCAGCTGCCCTGTAAAATTATGGAGAGGATGTTTGTCTGCATGGCCAGAGCAGAACATTTGCAGAGTAGAGACAACTTTTACAGTAATGGACAGTAAGGCTAAAATGGTGACTGCTCGAGGACATGGCTGCTGTGTGAAGCAAAGCGGTGGTAATGAAAATTGTTTTGCTACTAATTAGAGCAGTCACTACTGGCAACCACTCCAGTCTTATCTAAGGAATTTTCAGGCAGTAACTGCATCTTGGTGAAAAGCAGCTCCTCACTTTCTGTCGCTCTCTTTCTGAGCTATTTTGAGTGTAATTGTTTTTCTCCCTACAGAGGGGTGGGAGTGTACCAATCCAGAACAATTCCTCAAGCTACACTGGCCTGGAAGGCATTTTGGTAAATAGAGTTTTCCACCATGATTTGTACTGCATCAGGCTGAGCTGTTTTGCACAGAGGGACTGATTTTGGCTGGTATATTTTATGGAGCAGGCACGAGAATGGTGAAAAGTGTGGCCATAGCTTTGGTTCCTATGGTACTGGTTGGGATGAAGGAACTCTTCGTGCCTGATCCATCACTTTGGAGGTAAAATAGAATTGTCCATGCTAATTCAGCTCTCTAGAAGCAGCTCTGTTCAAGCTAATTTACCAACTCTGTACTACCTGGCAGCTTCCAGGACTTACATGAGCCATGGTATGTGGCACATATTCCACAGGAGAAAATTTTTTTTCTTTGTCTCAGGCATAACTAATGACTTTTCCTTGGATTTTCCAAATCATAGTGACATACAGTATCTGAACTCCATTCTAAAAAAAAAAACAAACCAAAAAACCATCAAACAATGATACTGTTCTCTGCTAGAAGCTAAATGTTTAAAGGCATCCCCTGGTCAGCAATCATCCTAAATCAATATTGAAAGAGAGAAGTAATTCATTGAAAACACCATTCATTAATTAGACTGTGGCCTGGACCACAACAGCATGTTCTCTGAAGACACAGATTTATTTATATTTAGTTACTGAAGGATATGTGAAAAGACTAGTGACAATTGTTGATGATGGTTCATAAGGGAGGCTGCTTGCTGGTGCAAATGCATAAATCACTGAGACAAATTTAGCTGGCTGGAACACTGCATAAACCAGCAAATGATCTGAAACTTATGTGGAATTAATTGCATTTGCCTTTGCAGATGTCTGGTTTCTGAGCACCAGAGCTTTGGAGCTAGCAAACATGCAGGCAGCCCTGAGAAGACCTGACTGCCCTCAGGTTCCTGCTCAGTGTCTTGGTTTGACAAGACAGGTGTCTGCCAGGGAAACTGGGGTTTCCCTTAGAATAGAGAATGCAAACCCCCCACCCCTGCCAAATTATAAATTTTCAATTAAGGGCTCTCAGGCAAAGATTTGGGAATAGGAATAACAGTTCTTTACTAGGAATATCAATAATACAAATGTGGTAGGAAACAAAACTACCCCACCAAACCAGCAAACAAACAACAACAATTTGGGAAAGCCCTGACAGAATCAGAGCTGCAACCTGGCACCCTGTTAGTCAGGGTGTTGGAAGCAGTCCAGAAGTGAGTCCTGGGATGACAGACGTGGCTCTGTTGGAGCAGGGACGATCCTGTAGCCAAAAAAAGGGGTCCAGGAGTGATGAGGAGGAGTCCAGGGGTGATGAGGAGGGGTCCAGGGGTGAGGTGATGGTGAGATGGGGTCCGGCGATGATGAGATGGGGTCTGGCGAAGATGAGATGGGGTGCCGTCTTCCTCCCAGGAATCGGGGTGAAGCAAGAGAAGTCTGTCCCCGGCCGGCTCAGTTTTCCCGGCCGCAATTGTAGACTCCCCCCATCGGGCGGGGCATCCCACAATAGGACCATGCATGCAGATGGGGCTCTGGGGGGAGCGGGTATAGTCCGGGGGTATAGTCTGTTGATGGCCCATTACCCAAAAGGCACCCGCCCCTCCCCCCCGTCCCCCTCCTTCCAAAGTTACAAGAAATAAAGAACAATTCCCCAACTGCTTTCAGCAGATGAAAATAGAATACACATTTTTGATTCCATAACCCAGGACATTATCCACCCCTTATTCTATTATCATCTGCATCATACCTAAAGCAATGAACTACTATGCAAAATGAACCCCTACACTCAGTTCTTACTTAGGATTAGGTTTTCTTGGGGTACACAACTGGTTTTTCCATCTTTCTGCATTACCCACCAAGTGTAACCAGGTCCTTGAGCAAAAACAATCCCACGGATGGGTTCGCCTTTGCCTGAGGTGGGGTTAATCCAGACAGTCTTTCCTAAAATACCTCTCATGTGCACCACAGGGACTTTATCTCCATCTACTGTGTGCAAAGGGGTAGACTGGGCAGGACCAGCTCGATTGATGGAGCCTCGGGTGTTGACCATCCAGGTGGCTTTTGCTAAGTTCACTTCCCAGTTCTTAAAGGTCCCTCTGCCAAGTGCCTTCAGAGTGGTCTTAAGTAGTCCATTGCACCGTTCCACTTTCCCGGCAGCTGGTGCATGATAAGGGATGTGATAGATCCATTCAATGCCGTGTTCTTTAGCCCAGGTGTTTATAAGGCTGTTCTTGAAATGGGTCCCGTTGTCTGACTCGATTCTCTCAGGGGTGCCGTGTCTCCACAGGACTTGTCTTTCAAGGCCCAGGATGGTGTTCCGGGCGGTGGCATGAGGCACAGGATAGGTCTCCAGCCACCCAGTGGTGGCTTCCACCATGGTCAGCACGTAGCGCTTGCCTTGGCGGGTTTGGGGCAGGGTGATGTAATCAATCTGCCAGGCCTCCCCATACTTATATTTGGACCACCGTCCACCGTACCAGAGGGGCTTCACCCGCTTGGCCTGCTTGATGGCAGCACACGTCTCACAGTCATGGATAACCTGAGAGATACTGTCCATGGTTAGATCCACCCCTCGGTCTCGTGCCCACTTATAGGTGGCATCTCTGCCCTGATGACCTGAGGCATCATGGGCCCACCGAGCTAGGAACAACTCTCCCTTATGTTGCCAATCCAAGTCTATCTTAGACACTTCTATCTTCGCGGCCTGATCTACCTGTTCGTTGTTCCGGTGCTCCTCATTAGCCCGACTCTTGGGAACATGGGCATCCACATGACGGACTTTCACAGGTAGTTTCCCTACTCTGGTGGCGATGTCCTTCCACTCATCAGCAGCCCAGATTGGTTTTCCCCTACGCTGCCAGCTGACCTTTTTCCACCTTTCCAGCCAGCCCCACAGAGCATTAGCTACCATCCACGAATCGGTGTAGAGGTAGAGCTTTGGCCACTTCTCTCTTTCAGCGATGTCCAGGGCCAATTGAACAGCTTTGAGTTCGGCAAGCTGGCTTGACCCACCTTCTCCTTCAGTGGCTTGTGCAACCTGTCTTGTGGGGCTCCACACAGCTGCTTTCCACTTCCGGTTCATCCCTACGATGCGACAGGAACCGTCAGTGAAAAGAGCGTAGCGTGCTTCTTCTGCTGGCAGTTGGTTATATGGTGGAGCTTCTTCAGCCCGGGTTACCTGCTCTTGTTCTTCTTCCTCGGTGAGACTGAAGTTCTCAGCTTCCGGCCAGTTGGTGATCACTTCCAGAATCCCAGGGCGATTCGGGTTTCCAATACGGGCGCGCTGAGTGATGAGGGTGAACCATTTGCTCCATGTGGCATCAGTGGCGTGATGGGTGGAGGGAACCTTTCCTTTAAACATCCACCCCAGCACTGGTAGTCGGGGTGCCAGGAGGAGTTGTGCTTCAGTGCCAATCACCTCTGAGGCGGCTTGAACTCCTTCATAGGCAGCCAAGATCTCCTTCTCCGTGGGAGTGTAATTGGCTTCAGACCCTCTGTAGCTTCGGCTCCAGAATCCCAGTGGCCGGCCTCGAGTCTCACCAGGCACCTTCTGCCAAAGGCTCCAGGACAGACCATGGCTCCCAGCTGCGGAGTAAAGCACATTCTTTACCTCTGGTCCCGTCCTGACTGGGCCAAGGGCCACCGCATGAGCAATCTCCTGCTTGATCTGGGCAAAGGCGTGTTGCTGCTCTGGGCCCCAGTGGAAATCGTTCTTTTTGCGGGTAACCAGGTACAGAGGGCTCACAATCTGACTGTACTCAGGGATGTGCATCCTCCAGAAACCTATGGCACCTAGGAAAGCTTGTGTTTCCTTCTTGCTGGTCGGTGGAGACATCGCGGTGATCTTATTAATGACCTCTGTGGGGATCTGACGCCGTCCATCTTGCCACTTCACTCCCAGGAACTGGATCTCTCGGGCAGGTCCCTTGACTTTACTCTTCTTGATGGCAAAGCCAGCTTCCAGGAGAATCTGGATGATCTTTTCTCCTTTCTCGAAAACTTCCACTGCCGTGTTTCCCCACACAATGATGTCATCGATGTACTGTAGATGTTCCGGAGCCTCACCCTTCTCCAGTGCAGCCTGGATCAGTCCATGGCAGATGGTGGGACTGTGCTTCCACCCCTGGGGCAGTCGGTTCCAGGTGTACTGAACGCCCCTCCAGGTGAAAGCAAACTGGGGCCTGCACTCTGCTGCCAAAGGAATGGAGAAGAAGGCATTGGCAATGTCAATAGTCGCATACCACTTTGCTGCCTTGGACTCCAGCTCGTACTGGAGCTCCAGCATGTCCGGCACGGCAGCGCTCAGTGGTGGAGTCACTTCATTCAATGCACGATAGTCCACAGTCAATCTCCATTCCCCTTCAGACTTACGCACAGGCCAAATGGGACTGTTGAAGGGTGAGTGGGTTTTGCTGACCACCCCTTGGCTCTCCAGTTTCCGAATCATCTCATGGATCGGAGTCACAGAGTCTCTGTCAGTACGGTATTGCCGACGGTGTACTGTTGCTGTGGCGATTGGCACCTGTTGTTCTTCAACTCTCAGCAGTCCCACAGCAGAGGGGTCGTCGGAGAGACCAGGCAGGGTATTTAGTTGTCTGATTGCTTCCGTCTCTACAGCAGCTACTCCAAAAGCCCAACGATATCCTTTTGGGTCTTTGAAATGTCCATTTTTGAGATAGTCTATGCCAAGGATGCACGGGGCCTCTGGGCCAGTCACAATGGGGTGTTTCTGCCACCCATTCCCAGTCAAACTCACTTCGGCCTCCAATACAGTCAGCTGCTGGGACCCCCCTGTCACTCCAGAAATAGAAATGGACTCTGCTCCCACATACCCCGACGGCATCAGGGTACATTGGGAGCCAGTGTCAACCAAAGCCGTGTATTTCTGTGGGTCAGATGTGCCAGGCCATCGGATCCACACAGTCCAATAGATCCGATTGTCCCTCTCCTCTACCTGGCTAGAGGCAGGGCCCCTCTAGCACTGGTTATTCCCTCCCTGAGCATACATACTAGAGGTTCCAGCATCCTGACTACTGACAGCCTGGGCATAGGAGGTTGAGGATACTTTCATTTTAGTGGCACCCCTTTGGTGAGTGTTCCTCTCCTTGAGCTCACGCACCCGGTCTGCCAGGACATAGGTGGGTTTCCCATCCCACACTCCCATGTCTTCCCCATGGTCACGCAGGTAAAACCACAGGTCAGCTCTCGGGGTGTACCCTCTCTCTCTGGCTGGGGGTCGTTGGGCTCTGACTCTGGGGCCTGTGACTCGCACCGGTGCCACATTGGAACTGCTCTTCCTCATCTCCTCCCTCACCTCCCTCATTTCCTCTTTGAGCTCTTTCACCACGGCAGAGATATGAGCCTGCAGCGGGCCATTGATCATGCTCTCATAATTCCTAAGCTTATTGGCAACAGCCCCCACTGTCACTCGGTTGTCCTCAGCATTAATGGTTGCAATAAATGTAGTATACTGAGATGGCCCCAGATTTGCCAGGTTCCATAACATCTGCGCTGTGCATCTAACCTTGTCAGGATCATTATCATGCTGTCCACTCCTCCCAAAAAGTACCTCCAGTACTGCCACTTCCCTCAGCTGTTGGATTCCCTCCTCCAGAGTTTTCCAGCGCATTCTATGGTGGTGCTCCTGCATTCTTTCTCTGTGGACAAATCTTTCTCTCACACTCGTTAAAAGCCGCTGCCAGAGGGAAAGAGGTCCAGGCTCCCTTACAAATACCTGATTTATACCTGAGTCCTGGGTCAAGGGTCCCAAATTCCTGGCCTCCCCACCATCTAGTTGGACACCTGTGCCCATAAGATCCCAAACCCGAAGTAGCCAGGCTGTGTAAGCCTCACGTCCCCGTCGTACAATATCTTTTTGCAGATTACGGAGACTTTCATACGACAGGGTCTCAGTGATGATCTGAACATGTGATTCCCTTGTGTCTTGTGAGGGCCCTCCCTTCTTATCTTTACTCTCTGGATTTGCTGTTTTCACTTTAGATTTCCTTGTTTCCACAGGGGCAACTGCTGCTGGCTGTGACTGCCCCTGTGTGTCAGCTGGAACCTGGACAGTTGTAATGTCTGCGGGTTCTGTATCAGATTCTCTTTTGTCAGGGCAGGGCAAAGGTTTCTCACCAGCTGGGGAAATGTACTCTTTCAGCATCTGGTTCATCTCATGCATTTCTTTTATCAGAGCCTTCACCCAAACCGGGTGGTTTATGCCTGAGGCTGGCTGTGGGACAGGGGTGGGCTCTTGGGCAGCATCATTATTCTTTGGGGTAGTTATCAGAGTGCTTACCCAGGCCAGTCTCCCTTTATCTCTGAATACCAAATAGAATAGGCCTATAAGCAGCACCAACCACTGTATGACGTCATTAGCATTCAGAGGGAAATTTAACCCTTGAAAAGCTGGTGGAGTAGACCCAAAAAACTGAGTGAAGGATTGGGAGAAAATTTCCCCAGGTGCCATTTCCTCACAATATGTACCATTATTAAAGTAACCCCAGAAACACAGAGTTAGTCTATGATAGCCCTGAATCCATGTGCCTGCTTTCCAAAGGAAGTTAAAAATCCACGAATTCCTCACCTTATTAACCCACAAAATAAACTGGATGCCAGCCACAGTAGCCTTGGTTATAGGGCCCATGTTTAGATAAGGGCCAGCAAATGGCAGAAATACAGCCACAACCACGTGCCAGCCAAACCAGGGAAAGCTGGACCACATGATTTTGAGCAGTAGACTTCTATCTAGTACACAAGAACTGTTATTCCTCTGTCTCAATGCCCTTGTGCCCCACACTTGGGCGCCAAAATCTGTCTTGGTTTGACAAGACAGGTGTCTGCCAGGGAAACTGGGGTTTCCCTTAGAATAGAGAATGCAAACCCCCCACCCCTGCCAAATTATAAATTTTCAATTAAGGGCTCTCAGGCAAAGATTTGGGAATAGGAATAACAGTTCTTTACTAGGAATATCAATAATACAAATGTGGTAGGAAACAAAACTACCCCACCAAACCAGCAAACAAACAACAACAATTTGGGAAAGCCCTGACAGAATCAGAGCTGCAACCTGGCACCCTGTTAGTCAGGGTGTTGGAAGCAGTCCAGAAGTGAGTCCTGGGATGACAGACGTGGCTCTGTTGGAGCAGGGACGATCCTGTAGCCAAAAAAAGGGGTCCAGGAGTGATGAGGAGGAGTCCAGGGGTGATGAGGAGGGGTCCAGGGGTGAGGTGATGGTGAGATGGGGTCCGGCGATGATGAGATGGGGTCTGGCGAAGATGAGATGGGGTGCCGTCTTCCTCCCAGGAATCGGGGTGAAGCAAGAGAAGTCTGTCCCCGGCCGGCTCAGTTTTCCCGGCCGCAATTGTAGACTCCCCCCATCGGGCGGGGCATCCCACAATAGGACCATGCATGCAGATGGGGCTCTGGGGGGAGCGGGTATAGTCCGGGGGTATAGTCTGTTGATGGCCCATTACCCAAAAGGCACCCGCCCCTCCCCCCCGTCCCCCTCCTTCCAAAGTTACAAGAAATAAAGAACAATTCCCCAACTGCTTTCAGCAGATGAAAATAGAATACACATTTTTGATTCCATAACCCAGGACACTCAGCCAGATACCTATAAGAGAGTTCAGTTCTCCTGCAACAAAAAAAAAATTCAGCTGGATGTCACTGTTAGAATGACTTGCTTCCCATATATTATTATTTTGTGAGGCTATATTGCAGATACTTACAAAACCAGGACAGTCAAGTTTACCCTAACCCAAGCTGCATGACCAGCCTGACAAGAACTTAAAATCGTTGTGTGATATCTACTAGTGCTTTATTACCATTGCAAAGTGGCTGCATCTCTCACTGATCTCACATTCCTCAGCTTTGTCAGGATCAAAGTAGAGCACTCCTGCTCTGGAAAGTTTACTGAGGCAGCTTCATGGCATTGTAGAGGAAGCCTTCCATGATTTTTTTAACCTAAGTCTGAATACTGTGTTTAGTGATGAATCTTCTTGTAAAATAACCCCAGGCAGAAAAGTGAGGCCTAACATATGGTCTGATGTGAAAGCAAAGAGGTAAACGTGTCCCATTTTTTTGGGCTGGTATGAAGGTGAAATAGGACTCTCTTGTGTCAATACTGTATTTGCACTTACTCTCACCTATATTTTGGAAATCAAGCACAGGAATTAACTCCACTGTTACTGATTGACCAGTGATTTAATGTTTCCTGTGCTGTCCAAATCCTTTAACTATTGTGGCTTCAGCTAGTTAAGGAAGGCAAACATGGTTGTTTGAGCTCAGTTCAGCAAAGTACTTTGGCATTCATCAAACATTCAGTGCACAGGCAAGCAGAATTTCAAGGGTCACATCTAAACAACCTCCAGAAAAGGAGATGGATAGCTCTGTATTCATCTAAACATCTCCCTCCTTTACAGACAGTTTTTAACTCAGGTAATTTTCTGTCAGATTCTTAGTGAGATTTCCTGAGATTTCAGCTAAAGAGACACCCACATAACCCACAGGGGAACATGCCCATCTGGCAGAGGACCTGTGTGAGGCTGCCTCTACTGCTGTAGCTCTTTAGCACAAACAGGCAGCTAAAGCTTTGGCTGAGGAAGTTCTCAGTTAAATTGGGATTGCCTGGGGAGGCCAGGGACTCTGTTGTGTGGGGTCCTTAGGAATGACCTCCAGGAACTGTTCAGGTCAAACTGATCCTGTGTCAGAGCAGCATGATGGACCAGATGACTGCCAGAGATCCTTTCCCAGGGATTTCATGTTCCCAGCAGAGCTGTAATTGCACAAATGAAAGGTCAAACATTTTATACCTCATTGTGTGTGCCCCATAATGTATGAGTGATAGGTAACTGTTAAATCAGTTTCTATTGATAAAACACCAACTACCACATAATATTTTAATGGGCGTCTCCCCATAAGACTTATGCTCCAGACCCTTCACCAGCTCTGTTCCCCTCTCTGGACTCATTCCAACCCCTCAATGTCTTTCTTGTTGTGAAGGGCCCAAAACAGAACACAGGGTTTGAGCTATGGTCGCACCAGTGCCCAGCACAAGGGACAATCCCTGCCCTGGTGCTGCTGGCCACACTATTGCTGATCCAGGCCATGATGCCATTGTCCTTCTTGGCCACCCAGGCACAGGTTGGCTCATGCTCAGCCACTGTCAACCAGCACCTCCAGGTTCTTTCCCACCAGGCAGTTTTCCAGCCTCTCTGTCTCAAGCCGGGAGTGCTGCGAGAGGTTGTCGTGACCCAAGTGCAGAACTCAGCACTTGGCCTTGTTGAACCTCATCCAACTGGCCTCAGTCTGTCTGCTGAGCCTTCCTACCTTCCAGCAGATCAGTATTCCCACCCAACTTGGTGTTTGCAAACTGACTGAGGGGACACTTGATGCCCCTGTCCAAATCATTGATAAAGATGTTAAACTGAGCCCTGGAGAGCATCACTTGTGACCAGCCACCAACCGGACTTAACCCCATCCACCACCATCCCAGTTAATGATCTTCTGTCTCTCCCTGTTTTTCCCTCATTCCCTGCATCTGGAAGGATAGAGAAGAGCACTGCTTTTGCTCCCGATCCCTTAACCAGTCATCCCAAGGCTCTGAAATCTCTCTTGATTGTCTTTGGATGTTTTGTTGCAACTTCATTGCTGTCCATCTGAAAAATCAATGATAGATAATAATCTGAGGGCTGTAGCAAGTTAGGGAACTTTCTCTTCACGCCTTTAACCTGGGCTCCAGGGAGGCAGCAAGCTTCCCTAGGAGGTGGTTCAGTCTGCAGTTTCTCTCTCACTCTCTGTCTCAGATACTCAACCTCCTCAGAGAGCTTTGTCACTAAAGGAAGAAGTTCCTCTACCTGGGTGCATCTAAAATAATGGAACTGGACTCTCATACAGGGGTGAAAGCTGCAGGTGAGCTCTGCAGCACAGTTGGGAATAAACCAGAGCTTGCCAGGTCTATAAGGCATAGCTGGGAATGGCTCATAGCTGCCATGGTGTCCTGGGATCCGTGAGGGGCAGGAAGTCTGTCCCTGGGCATGAAGAGGATGCCTCAACTCAGCCTGCTTGCAAAGCTGTTGTGAGTGTGGTGTTGGAGACATCACGCCAAGAGACACAGGGACAGCCCCAGAGCATGAAGTTTGTCTCAGCCACATCCTTGACAACCTCCTAGGGAGTGAGGGACGCCTCCTAGGGAAAACCAAGGTGAGGTCATTAGGTGAGTCAGGGAAAGGCAGTGACCAAGTGGAACCAGTGTGTGAGCACAAAGCATCATTGTCTGTGACTGGTGAGCTTCCTTCTTTCTTGGAATAAGATCTGAGAGACAAATGAAGTGATTTCCACCCCCTCTCACTTCTGGTGGTCTGACCTCAGAAGGGAGTGGTAGAGAAACCAGCTGGGAGTAACTAGCTATTTAAAATGGATCAAGATTGTAGCTGGGAAACTTCCAGAAAGGACTACTGGGGAGGGAACATGGAAACACCCAGGACATTCAGAACCAGCTAGCCAGTGAACTTGGAAAAGAAACAGTGAAAAAAAGCAGTCTCTCCACTACTAATCAAGAGAAATAAAGAATTGAAATACCCCCTGGAACTGATGGAAAATCTGGTCAGGAACAGAAATATTCATGCATTTGCTCTACTGGAGGGTAAAGAATTTCCAAACCCAATTTCTTTTGTGGAAACCTGGCTCCCTAAGGCTCTGAACGAGATGCAGAGAATGTCCCACTGCATGTGGTGTGCTGGTTCAGGATCCCTGCCAGGGCAATCACTCCCAATAACAAGCAAAGCAAAACTGAGCTGCCAAGTTTCAAATGTTCATAAGAGAGGGAGGCTCATGACTGTAGAGAGAGCAATGAGGAAGCATGAGTTCATTTACTTCCAAATCAGTGTGAGTGTCCTCACTTGTTGTGCTGTTGCCTCAGATAACACGGGTTCAAGATAAGTTTCTCATTGTTCTAGGAGCTGCACTGATTCACAGCCCAAGGAAAGTACAACTGAAATTCAAGGTACTAGGCAGCAGACAGATATGCTGTGGTGGATGAAACTCATGGAAATGGGACACCGTCTGGGGCATAGAGAGATGTGATGTCTCAGTGTCTGTAGACTCCAGAAGCAGACATGAGGCCCTACTGTAGAGGCGTCCTAGGGTGACTTTATGATGCTCCCATTTGTCTGTTCTGTTTGTGCTGCATATTGTGTTGTATATTGTTTGTGCTGTATATGAACCAGGACATGAGGACAGCCTTCAAGTCTATGCAGTACATGTCATGGAATACAGATCTATATGAATCTGTGTTTGGATTAGAAGGCACCTTTAAAGGTCATCTAGTCTAAACCCCATGCTTATTCCACATCTTCATCTAGGTAAGGTTTCTCACATAGTTCTTTTTCCCAAATTCTCTCTCTTTCTGATTCTTCACTTCCCAGGGCTTCTGTCCCCCTATTCCTTCTTTTTTTGTGATTACCCTTTTCCTGACAATCTCTTGGCTAAAGCCATCTTATGTTGGCAATAGTGTTGGTTCAAATGGAAGGTTGTGCTATGGATCTCCTAGCAGCATTGCTGTGATTTTGGGGCAGTGCCAAACTCTACTCAGCCCCAGAGTTTCCCTCTAGATATGCAATCTCATGATGGTTTCAGTGATTTTCTGCAGAGACAGCTGTTGTCTTTCAACTGCTCTCTGCCTCTAAGTCATTGCAATGTATCAGAACAGGCACCCAAACAGCCTGATGCAACTCCCCAGCAAATTTTTGGGTCATATTGGCACTTCCTCCCTATCTTTGCCTCATTCCCATATCAGGTACATCAGAAGAAAAGAGAAGAAAGCTTTCTTATTTGTCTTGTTTGTCAGCCTGCAAGATGAGTCTGGGATTATTTACAAGTTGTATAAAACACCCGCAAATGTTTCAGCTAGACTATCTGCTTTTTAAATTAAAAAATAAAATCTAAAAAAAGATACACTTGAAAAAAAGCCCCATGTAAACAAAGAAAATACAGCTGATTTTGTGTTGTCTGCAGGCTTTCTGCAAAGGAGCCTCTGTGTCAGGGGCTGAGCTGCTGGGGCACCCAGGGTAGTGTCCCTGGTGTGACAGCATGTGAGTACCTCAGCCCTTGTTAAACCTGAGTGAACATTTTGCTTTACCAGCCAAGGTTCTCTTTGCAGCACCAGCCACTGTTCTGGCTCCCCTTCAGTGTAGGACTCTCATGGTCTGGATGTCCTCCTTCTCCTGTGGTGAGTCACTCTCTGAAGGTGTCAACCTCTCTCTGGTGAATGCAGGGGCATTGGGGCCTCTGGGTTGTGAAAGGCTGGGAACTGGGAGGGGAGAATTTATGAGCACACACACACACACATGGGCTTCCATGCCCCAGGACATTGAAAAGGGATAGCAGCAAGCACTGAGCAGCACCCTTGTCACCAGCTTGGCAAACATGACTTGTTTACAGCTCAGGGGCTCACACGGTGTGTGCTCCAAGGAGGCAGGTTGGGGCAGGAGCAGGGAGAGGTCTCCACAGCCCCACTGCACCCAAGCCAGACCATGCTGTGACTCAGTGAGCAAATATAGATGAGCCCTGGGGCCTCGACTGGACTTGCTGCAGGAATCCTGGAACTTGTGTTTGCTTCCCAAGGGGATTTAGCAGTGAGGGAACAGCCTAGCAAGGAAGCAGAATGGCTGATAATGTTTGCTTCCTTTTGATATAAATATATTTCCAGAACAGGGTCCCTCAGTGCAAGCATTCCCACAAGAGGAAAAAAACAAACCAAGTTATCATAGGACAGCCAGTAAATGGTAACAGTAATAACAACAGCAGCAACAACAACAACCCTTTCAACTAGTTCTTTATTTTCTTTTGTAAAAGGGGTTACTTTGACCTGACAGAAGACTGCACCAGGAAATGACGTTGCATCATCTAAGGAAATGACACCTCTTGTATTTCCCCACTTCTCCTTTCTCTGGTGTTCCATCAGGATTTTGTGAGGCTGTTGCAGGACACAAGAGGGGCAGGCTCTGAAGAAAACACTCTGATCTCATGGTACAACTTATTATTCTGGAAATCAGTCCAGCCCTTGGGAACTGAGGGTGCTTTCTCTGAGAAGCAATTTCAATCTACTTTGTTTCTCAAGACATCCTGTACAAACTCAGTATGCTCCTCTGGTACAAACTTTAAAATGCATATCACGTGGGCAAAGACACACAGAAATGACCCCTTGGTCCAGCTTATGTCAGTATTGTCACACAGAGGCTAAAACTCCCTGCCCTCCAAAAAGGCACTGCTTGAAAAATGAAGTCCTTGAGGTTGACATGATTTTATCTAAGTTTTTATTACTCCTCTTTGTGCATTAATTGCTACATGATGTGAAAAGGAAAAACAAGGACAAAAGGAAAACCTTGTACCGTTTCTTGCTTTAGACATTTAGCATAATTTCTTATTACTTTGTGCAGAAGTTCAGCATAAAATTGCTTAGCCTCCAGACACTGAGCATTACAGGTGTTGTAAATGTTAGACAGTCCACCTGAGAGCCCTGACTATTTTTGCAGAGATAAATACAGGTGAAAGAATCATTTGTAATGAATATCATTCAACAAACCATATCTTCCATTTGTGAATTGTCCGTGAAGAGATTGTAATTTTCTTGGGCTGCCTGCTGAATCACTTCTGGAAATCATTCTTCACTAGCAGCTTCTTGGAGAGCAATTTGCTGGGAGCATTTCATATTCAAAGTTTGCAACTTGAGCTATTTTTATGAGGTGTGTCGCTTCCCTGGAAGGATCCATTCCCCAGTTGGATGAGTGTAACTCCTAAAGTTTGAATTTGTGTTCAGTGTGATTCCAGCTATGAATATGAATTTTGAAACTTTGCAAGGGTGTCCTGAATTATTTGTTTGATGTCTGTTTGAAATAGATTTGTTTTTTGCAAATATTGGTAAAACTTGGAAAACAAAACCGGTGAGGGTTTTGAGGCAAATTCATTGCAATATTCAAATGACCATCTTGGCTGCTCTAACCTCCTGAGATCAGGCTCTGTGCTTTTGCTGTGATGGCTGGTTTGCAATGAGTGGTCTATCATCTTGGGCCCAACAGTTTTTTGGTAAATGGTATTATTGAAAAGGCAGGGATGAAAGAAAACCCATCAGGGGTCAGGCATAAGCAAAAAATGTTAACATTGGTGATGAGTGTGTGCTTCTTGTGACTTACTCAGAATTACTGACTCTGATATTACTCAAACACAGCTATTATGCTGACTTGGGAAGAGCCTTTCCTGGTGTCCTTTATCTCTGCCACAGCAAAACTAATTTCCAAATTTTCCTCAGCTCAAACAGTTGACAGGCAGGAGATTAGCTGGAAATTAGGTCATCTGGGAAGAACATCCCTCTCCTAAATACTCCCAGAGTTATTGTTCAAACCTGAGGCTGCAGTGGAGGCCTTGATGCTGGTTAAAAAGAGAAGAAGGCTCTTTAGACAAGGTTCGTGTTTCTGTTGGCAGTGCTGTACGAAGTTGTTCCAAAATGTGTGATGGTGCCAAGGATTGTGTTCGTTCAGGCTAGGCTTGGCTCTTCCTCCTCATGTCCCCACAGTGACAGCTTGTGTTGAAGGTGAGGGAGGGTGGAGTGTGTGGGAACCTGCTGGAGGATTGTTTTCTCCTCACAGTTCCTTGGTGCTGCTCCAAGCTGTGCAGTGCCTTGGAGGAGAGGAGGCCCTGAAGAGCTGAGGCATGAACCCAAGGACCAAGACAGTGTGCACAGACAATGTGCCCCTCTCCTCTCTCCCTCCCAACATCAGATGCAAATGGCTGCCTATAAAAATTTGCCTTTTACACCAGGACAGCTGCAGGAAGGCAGCTGAAAATGAGGCTTACAGGTTTGTTGAACTGGAAAGGAAACTAAGCCTTTTAATATTTGCCTCTGCACTCTTCCAATCACACACAGAGAGAGAAGGCCTTATCTTCTGGTCACAAAAGAAGTATTGACAAGGCCTCAAGTAATCCCAGCAAGACCTGTTCAAATAAAAGTTTGCAGAGCACAAAGCTGTGAAAATTAAGGGGTTCAGAGAGTCTATCATTCAGTCAGGAGCACGTACTTCCTGAGAGCCCAGAGCCACTCTAATGAACCTGACAGAGACAAGATGCCTCTGCCATCTCTCATCCACTTGGAGACGGACAGAAATGAGACGGGCACCTTTCCAGAAGGAGCATGGGGTTGTTAACAGAAAATCCTCGATTATAGGTGATCAGGATTCAGGGCTCCTACTAGTGGATGCACTGTTGGCCTTCCCCAACCCGAAGGTTTTAGTTAAAAAGGCAGACAAATGAACTACTTTAACCCAGTAATGATTTCATAAATGCACGTGTCTAAGTAATGATTCCCTGTATTATGCCTCCCTCCCACTCGTATTAAGCCATCAAGCCTGGATAATCTAACACTTTGAATTAAGCCCTCCTGGTTTACCCATTCTGTGCTGAGACATTCTGCCTGTGCTCAGCAAATCGCTGACCCCTATCAAGTCCCTGCAAGTACAAAATTATTTGTTTTATTTATACAAGTCATGCTACAGGCCAGATTTATAGGGCAGGCAAAGTAAATGCACCTGTGTTGATGCTGCAGTAATTTCATCATGGTCTGTCGGGGAGTCTGCTTAAAGATGACACTTTCATGGTGCAGCTTGATGGGGTTTGGCTACAGAACAGCCCAGCTGGCCAGCAAGCAGGGGTGAGCAGAACAGGGCTGGATCTGAGGGTGTCTTTTGTGGCTTTTCTATTCCTAATAACGTGTATTAAAAAAGGGAAAAAAAGGAAAAAAAAGATTCATTATGAAGAAGAGGGGAAAATAACTACTCATTGGCTGCAAGAGGATTAACAAGGTAGTTTACCATAATATTGGAGGGGAGGAAGTCTTTTTATGGAAAATACTGTGGGGAAGATGATTATTTTTACTTGCAGTTGTTTTCCTTGCCTCCCTGTTGTTCTTTTTTTCAGTTCTGTAGAACAGGCTCAGAAAGTGGTACAAATCATATTATTTGCTAATGTGCCAGCCTGGTGAGTGGAGAATTTTTAGTGGTCTGCAAAGAGAACTAGCACAATTCCTGTTATTTGTTAATCACCTCTGTGTGCTTAACTTTCAAAGGCTGTTTTAAATATTTATCCTCCCTTTTCTCCAAGGATTTGTGTTTTCTTCTAAGAAGAAAATTAATTCTATTCCAGCCCAAATCAGGACAGTAATGTTCCATTCCTTCCTGAGCCCAAACCTAGTGGGTAAGAGAAGATAACACTCACAAAGAAGGATTTAAGGTCTTTAACTTTCCATTTGAAATCTAAAAACAAAACTCAAGGAGTTCTCTATCATGGGAAGGAAAAAAACCCAAACCAATCAAACAAACGAACAAAACCCACAGAACAACAACAACCAAAAGCCACCCCAAACGTTTGTTTAAGTAAGCAGCTTCACACAAACTCACCTTTTAGCATTTCTAAGAAGTGTGGAAAGTTACAACTGCCAGGAATAGATCCATTACAGAATAAGCCCTGGCTTGTCACAAACTTTTGGTGAACCAATAAATGGCCAGTCTCAACACATTGTACTGCAGCCATTGTGCAAGTCTGCTAATAAATAGACAACCTAGCTTGCCTGGTTTTTACTCACCTCGTTTACTCACCTCAGTCTGCCCAGGAGATGGGAAACAGCTTAATGAAATTAAGTACAGTCAGATCAGTCAGACTTCAACTCCTTTTCTTTCTGATATGTGACCTTAACTGCCTGCAAGGTTGTTGAGTTCCTTTCCATTTTTATGTGGTGCAAAGGGCCATTAAATGAGTCATTCTGCAGAGAAAAGGGAAGACAGCAAAGCCCTAGTGAGATTTGGGGTCCTGCTGGACCCCGGGTAGAAATCCTTGGATGGAGTATGATTGCATGGGATGTTTCTCTATGGAATGAATCACAAACAACACCACAAAGATTTTTTTTTTTAATTGAAAGCATTTCTTTCAGCCTGATAAATTGGTTACTCTTTCCCATGCAAACAACTCTGATTATTCATCACGATATTTGTGTGTTCTTAATTTCCCACAAGAGTTACATGTGGGATGGAAGTTTTCTTTTAGCATTTGATAAGGCATTGTTTTAAAACGCCCATCATCCAATCAGGGAGGATAAGCCTAGTGATTGAAGTCAGCAATTACAAAATCTGTATACTGAATACCTAAAGGTTACAGCTTACAAACAGTCAGATGACAAGAAAATACTGTGTGATAATAATCACTAATCATAGCTTCCTTAAAAATGACATTTTCAGGAATCAGGATCAATCTGCCAATGATTCACTAACTGTAGAAAGAATTAAATTCGTAGCATGCATTATTTGAAGTGAGTGTTTTGATCAGTTCACTATCAAAAGCTGATTCCCATTGGCTACAGAGGAAAGAGGCAATCAAAGTCACCTCTGTTTTTCAGATAACTTGTTTTTGTTTCAGTTAAATACTGACATCAAAAGTTAGTCATACAAAGGCATAGCCTTGTCTCTAGCCCTGTGTTACACACAGTGAAATGCCAGCCCCACTGATTTTGGTGACAAAATTCCCATTCATTTAGCCTCATGACAGAGGATTGATTTTTATTGACACACTGGGGAGCAATTAATTATTTACCCATCAGCCTGAGAGACCATTTCAAAAGGATTTATTTAAGGTGCTGTTCTTTAAGAATCAGTTATCTTGAGGCATGTGATACCTCACAGTTCACTCTGCTTAAATACCTTCCACTCAATTAGCTCATGTTTTTATTCAAGAGACGAGATGGATAGGTCTCTTCAGCTGGCAACGCTTTCAGAGTGTGTCAGGCCAAAGGGAAGCTAATTACAGGGAAGAGAGAAAAATGTGGAAAATACTGTTTGCAGAGGGCACTGTAGAGAGGAAACTTTGTTGTGAGTTTGTGAGTCTCTCACATTACACATGCTGAAGCTGTACTCTTCTGACCATAAGATTAATGATGCCAAGCCAAACATTATACCCACGTCTCAAGGGTCACAAGAAAACTTCTTTTTTTCATCATCTGTTTCTCATTTTGCTGGCCACAAAGGTATTTACTAAGGAATTAGTATATATCTAGGTTTAAGTAGATTAAAATAGAAACATGCCACTGTTTACTGGATACATCTGCTCTCATTAGTATAACTTGTTGCTGTTGGCATGAAGCAGTTTAATTAAAATGACAGCATACTTTTCTGTGGAATCAGAGCCTGGTCCCAGTGGGGCTCCTCAGACAGATGTGAACCAGCAGTGCCTGTTGGTGCCTGCAGAGAGAACCCAGGGCAGCCCCTCTCTCTCACCCCTTCAGACAGTCCCTCCAGGAAAGGGCAAGGACAGAGCAGTTCTTCCACTTACATTAGACCTGTCTTCTTTTTTTTTTTTTTTTTTTTTTTAATTATTTATTTTTCTCCCCAGATATTCTTTATGTATTTTAGTCCAACTCATTCCATTAATGCCTACAAATGTTGTCTATCTATTAGTGACTTAGGTGTAGGATGCAATGGTTGGCGAGGTGCTGAGAGCAGATGTAATGCCTGGGATTATGCAGGTACCAGTCCTACAAGAAATAAAGTTACATCTGCCAAATACTAAAGGAAAGCCTGGAGACACAATCTCCCCTGTTGCCCATGTGGCTGTCACAGGAGGACATTTTTTCAGTACTGCTCTGCCCCAGGACCCAGACAGGTTCCAAACAATCCTGTGATTGCCTTGCAAGTTATGAAAAGTCAATTAACAGGGTCATTTGCCTTCTGTTGTTGTGTTTTGAGATGATACTTGGCAAATGTACTTAGGGATTTTTTTCTGCAATGGCTAGAAACTGTGCTGGATAAGGAAACTACTCTGGCATGTGAAAAAGGCGAAAGTTTTCAAAGCATGTGGTCAAGAAATACTCCCAGTGAAGTCAAAACCTGGTGGTCAGGCCACTTTTCTGGGATTTTGAGCTGGAATGGGATTTGGGACCTGCCCATCCTCACCCAGGATTGGGGTGGATATAAACATCTGAATCACAGGTGTTGTTGCCCAAAGCTTCCTGGGATAGTCACCAGAGAGGGGAAGGTTTCTTCAGGGAATCATTGAAAGTTGGAGATCACTTCCCCAGCATCTTCTTTTTCTTATTATTTACTAAATTATATAAATCCTACATGTCAACAAGAGGGTGACTCAGTTTTCTAATGGAATAGGAGGAACTGGAAGATCCAAGTCCTGCCACGTCTGCTTGACAACATAATGTCTGCATCTCTCTCTCAGCTCCACCTTGGACCAGCCACTTGCTGGAATGACACTGTTTTGAAGGGAAAGATGCTGTCATCTCTCAACCACTTTTGTTAGGAGAGAAAATCAGCCACCTACTCCTCACCCAGCAAGCAGAGCAGTGTGGTTAAAACATTTAATAATACGAGGCTTGTGGTGAAACCTGAGGCCTCTGCTTTCCCTTCTTTCTGAGGCAAGAGCACAATTATGGAGTTGGGTGTTTTCTGAGGTGGTTTCAGGAAAGTGCCCATCCTGCCCACTGCTTGGGCAGGTGCCAGCAGGGCCTGGAGACCCATGCTGGGCAAACACAGCGATGCACCTCCTCCCCAGAGAACTAGAGTGCAAATCTGGGATGGGGAAACTTTCTGCTTCATGGTGGACAAACAGCTGTTGAAGCACATTTGGGCTATGTGGCCATCAAAGTGCAGTAGTGGTGGAGAAGGGAAAGAAAAAAAGGAAAATGTCCTGGTGCTGATAAACTCTGCGAAGCAGTGGGGCTGAAGGTGCCTCTTCTCCCATCCAAATAGCCAAAAGCAGGAAAATAGATGTTGACAGACATGTGGACTCCTGCTTGGAGTCTCAAGGGTGGGCACTGGCAGACCTGGACTTAAAACCAGCAGCCCCTGATGGTCTCATGGGTCCAGAGACCATGGGGTAGAGTTTCACTTGCCTCTTCTCCCTGCTCTATCTGCTTTTGTTTCTAAGTAGCTCCTCACTGCCTCTCTCTTGGTTAGCAGCATGGAGAAGCAGTGAAGGGGAGCCAAGAGTCTGCAGTGAGGATGTGTTTGTGTGGATGAACACACTTTCCACATATTAAAGTAATAAAGGGAAAATACTACATAGGTTCACTTGCTGACTGTTTTGCTCCAGTGCCATGGCCCAAGAACAATCACCCAAACTCATCCATGTGTGAAAATTGTAATATTGGAAAAGGCTCCTGTGTTTGCTATTAGTCATATTTCTTTATAACAACTTTCCTTTGTAAGTAGATACAGAAATAACTCTTTAGATTATGGATCGGAGTAGGGAGCTGTATTTGCTTCGTGGTGTAGCTGCATTGATTGGCATCCCTCTGCTCAGGAGAAATGTTTTTAACCAGCCAGAGCAACAAATACTGTTGAAAAACCTACATGGGTTGCACTGACAGCATTCAAATGTAAAAGCAGCTAGGTGTTTCAGGAACCAAAACACGATTATTTTTAATTCACTGCGGTTAGGAATGGTTATTATTTATTGTTTGAACACAGCAGCACCTACTGGCTCCAGCCAGAAATCAGAACTTCACCACAGTAGGTGTAAAAGGGAGTAAAAAAAGAAGTTTCCATCCCCCTGAGTGGTCTGAGTCTGAGCAGGAAGGAGCTGGCAAAGTGTTTGGATAGAACCAGCACGTGGGAGGAGCAGGAGGGAATGGGCAGACTGGTCTGACTGCCCTGGTTGTGCTGGGCTGGCTGCTGGTGTTGGGCAGGCTGAGCAAGGAGCCTTATGGAGGGGAGGGAGCTGCTGGTGATGAGCTGAGCATGTTTCTGGGTGGAAGGAAGATGAAATCTGGAGGTGTGGCAGGAGCTGGAGAGGTGTCAATGCCTCGGTGACATGCTGCAGTTTGTAGGAGAGGAAGGTGAGGACACAGGGGATGCAGGGGGAAAAAGGACTCACCAGTTAGCAGTACACTCTGGGATAATGGGATGGGCAGAGGTGGCAGAGAGTGGCAATGGTGTTTTCTCATCCAAGTGAGTTGGAGGAAAACCCCCCAGATTACCTATTTCTTTATGTATTATTTTTTTCCTTTCCTGTTCCTTTTTTTTTTTTTTTTTTTTTTTTATGGGAGTTTTTTTCCAGAAAACCCACCTTTGGAAAAACTAAAGCTAAGCTTTTTGGCTTGGCAGTTACCAAGCTGGGATGGTTGTGCCAATTTCACATCCTGCCTCCAGGATGCAGGATACACTGGCAGCACCTTTCCCAGCCAACCCTGTTGGCAAAAGACACTCAGTGCAAGTGAGCATTGGTGTCTCTCCTCTTTCTTCCCCATCCTCACATCCCAAGATCCAGACCTCTGCCTCGGCTGAACTTGGCTGCAAGTCTTTCCATTCTCTGGAAAACTGTTGTCCATTTTTCCCTCCCCTTCAAGAATAACATTGAACCTTCCACAATAGTTTTGACAGTTTGATTTTTTTTTCCCCCTATAACAGAAAATGGAAATTATCTAGAGAAGTGATTTTCTTCTGCAAATATTTAGTTTTCTTCCCTAAAAAGATTTTTTTTTCTTAGAGCATAATTCTAATGGAACACTTTGTGGCCTTAGTGGTAAAACTGCAGTGAAGAAAGTTGTTTTTGCAACATTATTTCAAATATACATGGTTAGGAAGAGTTTTGTCTAGGCCAGGAATCAGGAAAAATAAAAAGTAGTTGAAGTCTGTATTCAATTCCATTTTAAGAACTCTCTTCTAGAGCTGTCTCCATATAATGGCTCAGAAATGTCCAGGGAAGTTCTGTCATCTCTGGTTTCCATCTCAGACTGAAACTGAAACAAGCAAGAAGCCTTATAAAAAACCTTGTTCTTATGAAGTGTTTTCCAATTTCCTATGTTTTTATTCTCATGAGGTTTAGATAAAACATCCAGATTTTTCCTTTTTTAAACAGAAGTCAGACTCAAAATCTGCTGAGGTTTCCCCATCACTAATTATAGCATGTATGTGAAACAATTTGCTGTGACGGTGAAGGGTAGTGTGAAATTAAAATTAGATGCATCAAGAACAATGCATTCCTGTCTTGGCAAGTGTATGGGGTTGGTGCTCTGAAAGATAGTTTTTGTTTTGTCACATTGTATTCCTAAATAATCCAGAAGGATGCAACTGAAGGGGGGTTGTGGGTTTTTTAGAAAAATAAACAAACAAAAAATATAGCTTGGGGAGAAAAAAGTAATTTTCTGTTTCATCATCTCATTTAATTCTCCCTGCACATACTGGGAAATATGCATGTTATTTTTCCTCTCTCCTCAAAGAAAAACTCCAGATAAATGCAGGTCTTATTACTGGAGGCAGGTTTCATCTTGACTGTTCTCCAGAGAGTGAAGGATGTGTGTGTGAGTTGGGCTCCTTCCCTGCTGCCCTGGCCAGGCCTCCCTGGGCAGCAGAAGGGGTTTCTTGGCAGCAGCAGTAGCCACAACACTTTTCAGAGTTGGATGAAATGTGTTTTCCTCACAGGCACCTTGAACAAAGGTCTGTGTTGCTGAGAGAGGTGGAGAGAGATGCTCCAGAGATGAAACACCACAGTCCTCACTTGACAGCCAGCCTTGTCCTGTGTGAGCAGCCTTGTTCACACCCTGCATGTATGGCTTGCCTGAGGCAAAGCCCAGCAGCAAGGCAGCTTGTCCACCCTGAAACCAGCTCCTTGCAAATCGAGGTATGCACCTTTTTCCCTGGCAGCTCCCTGAAAGCACAGGCAATGCTGCTGAGCTCCTCCTAAAACTCTGAGTGTCACATTTCTGTGCATTGAGGGCTGGGTTGGCTGGTCCCTCCACCACTGTGAGCCACACAAAATTTATTATTGTGCAACAGCACAACTTTTTCAAAGTTATAGGTGATGGTTTGCTGCCTTGGTGATTTTTTTTTTTTAACTGTGCAAAAAGTGGTTATTTGAACTTTTTACTTCTTCATGCCATGAAAGCTTCCTGAGTAGAAATATCTGGTGGCTGTGAGTTCAAGATAAACTACTTCAAATTACAAACAAGAATCTTAAAACACAGAAAAATCTTGCAAATGAAAAGACTTTTCAACTCTTACTTTTTTAAAATTGCTACTGGATGGGGTCAGGTATGTTTCCTGAAGTGTGTGACCTGGAATAAACAAAAATGAAAATTTGGAAAGCTGAAGACTTTTTTTTTAAATCCATTAATGTTACACAGAAAAAGATGCCTGGTATTTCTATGTGTTACCAACAAGATTATCCTCTGAAAATGGCAAAATGAATACAGTTCCCATTACTCAGTCTATCAAAAGCTGCAACAGAAACAAACCCAAATAAGTTTGTGATTGCTAATTTCAGGGTGGCAATTAAAAAAAAAAAAAAAAGAAACCAACCAAAAAAGCACAATAAACCACAACCAAACCAACACCCCCCTTCCCTATATAGTCTGTGAGCTAAATTCCCCTGAAATTGCCCAACATTTGATCCCAGTGACACAAATTATTGTGAGCTTGGAATGATATCAATTACTCTCCATTACTACCCCAGGGCTTGCTGCGATAGTGGTTAATAAGCCAAATCCTAAGGTGCCCTTTCCATTTGTGGGTAAGGTCAAAAGCAATTAAGGAATGGAGGATCTTGGTGAAAGCTGCACAAGTGCAATATTGGTGGGGGTTTTTTATTTTTGTAAATCAAAGTCACATCATTCAAGCAGTGCTGGGTTTGATCAGCAGATGGGCTCTTCCCAGTGTTATCTAGACTCAGAGATGTGTGGAAAATCAGCTTTCCCTTGATTCCACCTGCACTGTGGAGCTGTAACTCGTGGCTGTGGCTTACCAAAGATAGTGCTTTTAGGGTGTAGTTCAAGCAAGTAGCTGGCAGAAAGAATCCAAATGACATCACATCCTTTGAAAAATTGAGATATTTTATACAAGATGGATAAATCATCTTATAAGTGGACGAGCTCTTCTCTTACATAGGTATCTGCCATATTAAAAGCACATTCCCTGTGTCTGACTCTACCTTTAATTTCAGTTTAGTTCCATCATTGGGCCAAGGTACTCTCTGTGCACCAGAATCCTTCTCAATAGGATGAGATGAACTAATCTCTTATTGTGACCAGACCTTCTTGAGGTTCCTCTTGCAAACCTCACCCCTTTTTTGCCTAAATTCAGAGTAATTTTACAAAGACCTTTTTTTAGCATGGATTTCAGCTTCTCAGGGGAGTATCCAGAGGTGGTGTCTGATGTCGGCAAAGTTAACTTCCTCAGACATACTTGTCCTAAGGAAGACTGCATTATGACCGGACTTATTTTCCATAAACTCATCTTGATTGCATTAATTATGCTGCTTTCTGTTAATTATTTCCTGATTTTCTCCCGTATCAGATTTTGCGTGCAGTCAATTCCAGATGAACCGACTGATAGTTATGCAAGGGTTTGCCAGTGACCTCTTCCTACACTGCTACAACAGAACTTCCCAGCCTATGTGATTCCTCTAATTTTCCAAGAGCTGTTACGAATTGAAGTCTGTGGCTCAGAAATCTGCTCCATGAATTTTCTTAGAAAGCAATGATCTACATTATCTTGGCCTGCAGACAAGTCTGGGGTAATAAAGTCTTCATGTATAAACTGCTCCACACGGGGCTTCCTGAGACAAACTTTGGCTATCTGAAAGCCAACATCCAGCAAATGATTGTCAGGTGAGGTCTCTCCAAAATCAGAGGACAGCAGGGAATATTGTCAGAGGTGGTTCCTGCTATCCCAGGGGAGCAGGAGCCTCTGCAGATTCCTATCTGACCCTTGTGATGAAAGAAAAAGTCCACTTCACTCAGAGTATATGGCTGCTTCTTGAATTTTTTTTGTGTGAGAGGTAAGTGGTACACTGACCTCATGCTCCCCACCCCATAGACTGCACCCAGAGAAGTTGAGATTCCCACCCTGTGACTGTGACAGTGTCCAGATCAAGACCCTCTCCTGGAGATCCCTTTCTCAGATATGTTCTTACATGTCTTGCCAGCTATCTGTAGCACTCCTCACTGGCATTAACATCTTCCAGCACGGGTTTTAGTCCCTAAAGCTAGATTTTGCTTCTGAGCACTGTTTTTCTTTACCTCTTTTATAAACCAAATTTGCCTAAAGCCAGGGTTTTTCAGTCTGTAGAGGCTTCTGTATGGGTTTCTGGCTGGTAGCACACCCACAAGTGCCTAGACAGAGATGTGTTTGAGTGAGGGAGATGTCCAATTCAGAGAAATAAGAGAAAATAGTCATTCTCAGCACAGTTCCTATGACCAAAGTATTGTTTCCCCGTAAAAAAACCACACTAAGCAGGCAGCACTGTGGTCAGACGAGGTCCCCCTTGCCCATCTCAGCGTGTTGTTGCCAGTCCCAAAGGAAGTTCTCCAGAGAAAGTGGCCTTTTGTCTCCTCCCAGACCGGGTGGTTTGCATAATCTGGTTAAATAAAATGAATACACACAGGCACAAAGAATTGTGAGGGGAAATGGTAGTATAAATAAGGCTGAGTGGTCCATCTAATCTGACATCAATATAATAAAATCGTTTATTTGTGTACACTGGAACAACTCCTTGGGACTGTGGTCTATTCCTGTTTCCCAACAACACTGTCATTAAAACAATGGGCACTGTAATTACTGTGATAAAAAGGCATTATTGCTTCAGTTCTTCATCTGGCCCATGTGCAGAAGGAAGAGGTTTTCTTTATAATCTCCCTGCAGAAGGAGCACAGGGACCAGAAGGCTCCTTCTCCCACTGGCTCTGCCGTACAAAAGATTTCTCCACACCGGAGACTGCAGTGTGAGAGCCTTTGTCTTAAATGAAAGGGCATAATACAGGCCTTCTGCCAGCACTGGCCACGAATGAAAGCAGTGCCTTTATGTACCAGCTAACTGCTGAACTGCAGACAATACTGTAAAATCTGTACTCCTCGATTACCTCAGCTGCCTTCGCATTGCTGGAGTGCTGCTGAGCCTTGAAAAGGGGCTGCAGGCGCCAGGCTGGAGCTTCACAAAGTCTGTGTCAGGAGGAGAACAGAAAACCTGCTTGCCCAGCACAGCCACCCTGGTGAGAATGAGGAGAGTGGGTCAGGAGGGAGATATGATTAATACCTCCAAAACTGTTGCTCCAGCTATTTCTGCATTTGGGCCATTGCATTCTGGCAAACTGCATCTGAGCCTCTGCTGCGTTCAGTTCCATTTGAAACCTGCTAGTTTGGCAGATTGCTCCGTTGCTGTGAGCTCGCTGCCCAGCTCCTGTAATACCAGACTCTGCAGGAAATAGCCCAGAGGTGAGCATTTTTCCACTGGCCTTCATGAAAAGCTCTTTTGAGTGAGTCCAAGAGCTCACAGAGAATCTGTGAGCACAGCTCGGAGAGCCAAGGTGCCCTCCAGTTTGTGTCAGTGCCTCTCCTTGCCTCCATCAGATCTGCATTGCCTGCCACCCCTGAGGAGCGTGGGCTGCAGTCCTTTCTGGGCTTCAAAGTGCTCAAGTGGTCTCTTAAATCCTTCAGGTTGCTTAAACTGGGACAGTCTGGCTGCTGCAATTCCAGCTTCCATAAAGCCCCTGCCTTAGAGCTCTGACACAGTGAAGGACTGACTCGGCTAGGGACATGGGGAGCTGTTCTCCCTGGCTGCAGTGAGAACTGTAGAGTTTTTAAGGGTCGAAAAGACCTCTAAGATTGAACCCAACCACTAGCCAGCACTACTGTTAGCACTGAGGACAGACTGGCAGCAAAATCCTTCCTGGCTGTCTGATGTGAGTGACTACAGGCTGGTGGAGGGGCAAAAGAATATCAATTAGGTGCTGAGATGACCAGTGCTATTGCTAACAGCCTCTTTTAGAAAATGTTTACCCCACTGCAAGCATAACTGATGTAAATTGAATGTGTCAGGCTGAGTAGAAGCAGCATCTACCCCCTTCCCTGAGCTGCTCTCCCCTCGTTTGACAAGGTACAAACAGAGAGCCCGTTCACATGTGAGCGGAGGGTACCAAACGTTGCATCAAAAAGCAGGAGCCATCCTGTTACAATCTGCTGCTTGTCAGGATTTGACAGCGTTGTGAAATATAAATGATCTCTGCGATAGCAACGCCTGCCTCAGCCACTGGTAAACAGCTCCCCTCATTAAAGAGATGCTTTAGAAATGACAGCACCAAATTATGTTAATATTTTTGAGAAGTGCTCTTCAGCCAGAGATCCTAAAATGAGGTTGCCACTCGTTTGCCAAGAAAAACCATTTCTTTGCAAGCAGAGGCAAGTGGCCTCACAATTGAAAAACTGATGCCATCAAACAATCTCCAATTGGTATGAAAATGGAGCAGCTTGGAAGAGAAGAAAAAGAAAAGACAGTGAAGAAGGAGATTAACTTTTCCTAAGGCTCCTTTTTTTTTTTTTTCCTTTAGAATATCCTCTGTAACCTTTTTAGCCCCACAGATTGTCTTCAGTTCTGAGTTTGTTCAATGCCTAATTCAATATCCTTAGCCATGACAGTAACTCACAGGTCCAATCCTGCAATACCATCTTGCTAATGGTTATAAATGGCTAGACCTGAAACTTGCTTGATCTGAGACTATATTCTACTGTTCAGTGCCCTCTGCAACCTTGTTAAAAGAACAAATTCAGACATAGCCCTTGGGAAAGAGTCCTGAGTCATTCCGCTTCCCTCCTTAGCATTTGGATTTTCCTGGGAGATTTTTAGGTTAGGTTTTTGCCTTGATTTTGCTTATCTCTCAGATCTGGTGAGATTAGAGTCCAAGACAGAATGGCTGCAATAAAACCATTACAGATTCCACCTGCATCCTTCTCTGAGTCAGAGAGAAATTAACAGAATAATACAGGCTGCATGTACTTCTCAAGTGAGAGATCACTGAGATCAGTCCTTGTCAGAAATATCACTAGTAAGAACAAGCTATACGCAGTGACAGATAATATTTCATAAGATTTCCAAGCTTCTTTTTTTGGAGGATGGAAATATTTGATCCTCTCCTCGTCAGCAGACTTGCTCTAAGCTACTTTTATAGTAACATTCTCCACTAAAGGTTCAATTTCTCTCACTCTGTCTGCTGCTACCCTTCAAAAAGGATCTGGGCTCCTCTTCTGCAGAGCTCTGGCTGTACCTGCCTGTGCACAGGAGATGCACAGAGATGAGACCATCCACCCATCATTCTCTGTAAGGGGGATCCAATGCAGGAAACTCTTCTGTGTTTTCAATGTGAAAGTCATTTCTGCTGTGGACAGGTCCTGTCAGACCTGCATGTCACATCGTCATTGCATTGTTCAGTTTTACATTTTCTCAAGATTTTTAGCACAGCTTAACCAGTTGGTTAAGTTCTTCCAGGAGGTGATTTTCTTCTCTTCATTTTCCTTTTGCGTCTCAGAATCCCACGTAATGCTTATATTATATATTCTCTATATAGCTGGCTATAAACTCCATATAGCTCTATATACTCCACATAGCTGGCTGCAGCAATGTTAACACAGTTTAAAAAAAAAAAAAAAAAAAAAAAAAAAAAAAAAAAAAGGTGATAATTTCTACTGATGGATCTGAAAACAGCTGTAGGGACTCCTATTCTGTACCCTTTCAAATTGTACATGTGAGTTCAATACAATAACTTCATGCTAATTCTGTATCTTGGTTTTCTACACATCAAGGAAAAAAACACTTGAGTTTTCTTGGAACATAAATATTCCAAATAACCCAGCTTTCATATTTACAAGTATAGCATATGGATGCAAAGTGTAGGAGTAATCATGGTGTTATGCAGAAAAAGAAGACACTGCTTGATTCCATGACCACCAAAGCCTGCTATATGATGCTGTACTTACTCCCCCTCTAACCCTCCTTTTGGAAATGTTTGGTTATTATCATGCCCAGGATTTTCGAAGAGCTAATAATAAATTATATGCATTGTTTCTATAAGTGGTAGGTGTTCATTTTTGTTAAAAAACTTTCCATTTTTGAAATAGTCTCCACCAACCTTCTGGTGAGACAAAATAATTTCCCTTGCAGTGGCACAGAGTTAAGTAAGACTTGCACGTGGACGGAGAATTTTGATTTGCTCCATATGACACCCATGTCTGTTTTGGCAGATGCAGACCACACACTGCCCTTGCCGTGTTACAGCTGGTATCTTCAGCGAGGTGGGTGAATCATTTGGTTGACACCGTGGCTTGAATGTGGAGGAAATGTATATCTGAGGACATTGTCACTCCAAGGCTGAGATTTTCAGGAGTGATTTCCACCCAGAGGAGTTGTGCAAGTGTCCCGTCAGCTTTTTAGGTAGATGAGACAAAGGAGGAATATCCTTAACTAAAGGTGTTTCTGCACACTTGCACAAGTTGCATTTTAGCAATGGCTTTACGTTTAACCTTGACATTTTGTCGGCACCGGGAGAGGCTGCAGGTTAACCACGGAGCTGCGGGCACTCCCCCCGGGACACAGGCAGCCTGTTTGCCTTCAGGGCACGGAGCAGAGAGGGGGTGTTACAATGTTGCAAATTTAATGACGAGGTCGTAAATCCAAAGGTGGTAAAAAGGAAATGCCAGTCGTTTATTGTTATAAAAGCGGCTACAGGAACAGGAGGCTGGGCTAGTCCCAGCCCCTCACGGCAAGTCAGAGTAACTAAAAACGTGCGCACGGGCCACCCCTCAGAACAGTTCAGTTCATGAGAGCGAAGCACCCACTGAGCGTGGTCAGTCCCTTTTATAGTCTCAGTCCCCTCAGTGATTGGTCCGTTTTGCATCCTTTCCGTGATTGGTGCATTCTTCGGGCTCTCATTGGTTCTTAGCAGGGCACTTTCTACACCAATCATTCCTTCCCGCCGTGTTTTGATTGGCTGGCCGTGTTATCCAATGAAAGCACTGGGCGGTGCTCTCAGTCTCTGGGCTGTTTGAGGGAGAGGAGAAGATTGCCCCCCTTTCCTCTGCTATTGTCCCTTTAAATGCTCTCGGGGATGCAGCCCCACTTCTACAAACATGGGTAACTAAACACTGCAACAATATCTAACAACTACCCCAACAACATTACAACAGTAAGTATTTGTAACAACTCAGAACTAGTTGGAAAATAAACAGTTACAAATAGAAATCGAAACACACACAGCTAGTATACAGACACAACCATTAAAAAGTTTCAACTTTGTTTTTGTATCTATAACAGGGGTGCTCTGAAACACAGCTCCCAGACGGCCCCACAGCCAGAAAGGAGAGTTTGGGAGGGATTTCATCGCCTGCCTGTGCTGGCCAGGCTGTCCTTAGTTTGGCACAGGCTCAGCAGGAGAGTGCCCACATCTTCAGCATCCACCCACAGGCTTGTAATGCATCCCCTTTGGGTTTGCCGAAAAGCACCGGGACTGTGTTAGACACCACCGCAAACAAGTAACAACTACTGCTACATGTGATGGGTTTCTTTGCATTCCTGCAGCACAGGATTGCTCGCTTTGCTTGGCGCTCATGGCCCCCCACCTTCCCACCTTTGCTCTCAGTATTAATGAGATGCAATTAGGACTGTTAAATCAGTACAACTATTCTGGCCTTTTTTTTTTTTTTTTTTTCAACTGGCATGTTTTCTAATAAGCTGATGGTGGGGGTTTTTTGTTGGTTTTGTTGTTGTTTTTTTAACTTACTTGGTTTGAAAACACAGAATCCTGATTCATTTAATCTGACAAGGAAGCCGCAGCTGTCAGAAACTGTAGTAAGGTGTGAATGAAAAGCTTATGCTGACAGAGGAATCTGGGCTCATAGCTCTGATTTCCTTGGGCAGGTTCAACCGTAGCCTGCTGACAACAGTTAGACATTACACAAGAGCACAGCTCCTTGCCAGGTTGCTTTTCATAACACTGTGTGCTTGTTCTTTCCTCTGCCCTTAAGAGGAGAGAAACAACCACCCAGAAGAAAGATGGTGAGAGAAAATCCAGCCTGCCTGACCCAAGGAAGTTTTCTCTGTGGAAAGGCAGGACTCATAGAGCTTGGATCACATTAAGTGAAGTTCCCAGGGAAAGACCCTGACATTATTCACTGCAATGCATGTTGAAAACTTTATTAAGCCAAAACAGGAGGTATAACTTACAATGCCTTTCTTGAAACAGTTTCTTCAGATTACATCACGTTGGTCAGTTCATGCTAACAACTGGGGATTGACCCGGTATGAAGTGGAAGATACTTACTCTGTTTAGGAAAACACTATAAGAGAGCACTTGGTAAGTTAGCAGCTTGAAAGTGATTTAGTTTTAACAGTGATGGAGCTCCCTCTTGACTCTGTGGAGGAGATGGAAGATGAAGTGCTGGCTGTCTGAATGAAACCGTAGGTTCCAGGCTTACTCTCCAATTCTGCACTGCTGATCTTATTACGAAGGGATGGGAATCAGTCTGACTCTCTTGATTTGAAACCCCTTGGTGTTTATCCTGTGTCTGTGGATGAAATCCAAGCCAGGCTCTTGGTGTCAGTGGTTGTGAGGGATATGGACTGGAACTTGAGCTTGCTGCTTGCCAAGAGCACCTCAGAGCCCTGCATTTGGAAATCACAGAAGCAGAAGGTGGATTCATACTGGCCTACAGGCAGTGAGAGCTGCCTATGCAAGACAGCTGTCATTCCCCAGCTTCAGGGCACACATGCAGACAGGCTGAGAGAGGGGATTGTTCAGCCTGCAGAGGAGAAGGCTTCATGGACACCTTGAAGCACCTTCCAGCACCTGAAGTGGCTACAAGGGAGCTGGAGAGGGACCTTCTATGAGACAGGTAGTGATAGGACAAGAGGGAATGGCTCGAACTGGCAGTGGGTTTAGATAAGGCTTCTCTGCTCAGCCTGGAGGAGACTGAGGGGAGACCTCACTGGGGTCTTCAACATCCTCATGAGGGGCAGCAGAGGCACAGACAGTCATCTCTTCACTCTCATGGCCAGTGACAGGACCTGAGGAAACGGCTGGAGCTGAGTCAGAGGAGGTTTAGGTTGGATATCAGGAAAAGGTTTTTCATCTAGAGGGTGGCTGGGCACTGGAACAGCTCCCCAGGGCAGTGGTCATAGCACCGGCCTGGCAGAGTTCAAGGAGTGTTTGGACAATGCTCTCAGGCACGGGGTGTGATTCTTGGGGTGCCCTGTGCAGTTCCAGGAGATGGACTTGATGATCCATGCGGGTCCCTCCCAGCTCAGCATATTCCATGGTTCCATGAGCTGGGATAGTAAATACTAGAAAGAGATGTGAAAGGGGAAATGTGGGAGAATTTAAAGTCCTTGGTTGAATCCTGGCTTGCTGAGACGTGGTAAAAATCTTCCCTGCAGCTGCCCAGACTGCAATTGCTGTAAAAGAGAACAAATGCTGGTATTGTGACCAAATTATTACATCTGTGTTATAGTAATGCTCATGTATATTTCTAAAATACTCAAATACTGTTTATACACATCACAGAAAATTATAAATCTGTGTAACATTAACTCTACAACAGACTTCTTATACACCAGCGACTGAGTGTATAAAAATACACCCACACTCTTATCATTGCTCCTTTAAAATAACATTATTTTTTCAACAAAGCCCAATTAAACCAACAAGAATTCCACCAAGAATAGAAAGTTCTCTGTCCTCAGACAGCTAATATATCTTGCTTAGTCTTTTGAGGGCCCTAAAAGCAAAATTTAGTATTTTGTTTTCAGCAACACTTTTCTACAAGGGAGAAAAGGAATAATTTATTTTGATGCATAGGAGAAGTGGCTGAGTAGGGGATAACCAGCTGGTATTTTGATTACTGTCTTTGTGGAATGTATTATAGACTCTAATTAAGTAAACCATCTCGCATGTCTATAAAGTTTAGGGTTCAGTAGTGGAACCTCTTGCCTGTGGAAAGAGTTGGATTGAGCATGTATCAAAGACAGTTATGTCTGTAATAATTCTAACCAGAGTTCTTACAGTAAATGCCAGATAAGGTTTGAAATGTGTTTGATTTAAGATGAATCCATTCTCTTCTGGTTTTGTTTAGTGTTGTTTTACAGAAATACACAGCAACATTCAGCTAGCTGCAGTCATTGGTAACAGTTATTATAACAAGTGCTGTACTTCTTAAAGTGCTGTGGTCCTGGTCAGAACTGGAGAGGAAAGGTTTAATTCCCACCAGGACTGACTTCCTTCCTTTCTTGCTTGCTTCCTTCCTTCCCACTGTCTTTTCCCTCCCTTTCTCACTCCCTCTGTCCCTCCCTTCCCCGATAGTCCATCTTTCACATCAATACTACAAGAAACCCCCAATTAATCTCAGTGCATCACTGACAGCTTGTCTTAAGTGTCACAGCTATCTGGGATTTTGACATATAGTGAAATGAAGATTATATGATCTTTCTTTAGCCTTTTTTCTTGGCCTGGACAACCCTGTCATAACGTTCAGTTGCATTAAATCAGTACATTTGGGCTATCACCATAAATAAGATGCACTATACATGTCAAAACAAGTTCTTACGCAATCCAGATCTCCGTGGCTTCATTTATTACTTACACCCTTCATAAGTCATAACAGGGAACGAAGCAATCTCTGTGATATGGAAATTTCTTCTCAAGTGCATAAATTATGTCTTAATGCTTCAATTGCCTGAAAAGTGGGACGGTCCCACAGGTCACCATTTCCATTCCAGTGATGAGATTTGCAAATATTAACAATGATTTCTGTTTTATGAGCAGGATTAACTTTACAGGTGTCATGGTTTAACACCAGTCAGCAACGAAGCCCGACACAGACACTTGCTCACCCCCAGCCTTGTAGTGGAATGGGGGAGAGAATTGTGAGGGCAAAAATGACAGGTAAAAGTGATTCCTGGGTTGAGGTAATGGGACAGAAAAGGAAGAAAATAATAATAAAAATGACAAAAGAATTGGATATACAAAATTGCTCACCACTTGATCGATGCCCAGCCAGTTCCTGACCAGTGGCCTCCAGCCAGCTTTCCCCACAGTTTATGTACTGAGCACAACCTCATATGATATGGAATATCTCTCTGGTCAGTTGGGGTCATCTGTTCTGGCTGTGTCCCCTCCCATCTCTGGCATCTTGCGCCCCTCCACTCTTAGCTGAAAAACCCTTGACTCAGGGTAAGCACCACTTAGCAACTGCTGAAACATCAGTGTGTTATCAACACTAAATCCAAAACAACACACAGTACCAGCTACTAGAATGAAAATTAACTCTTTCCTGGACAAAACCAGCACAACAGGCATGGGGGCTCCAGTTTAGTTGCAAAGAAAAGCCTTAAACAATAAATTGGCAAAATCAAGTAATGATGGCAGCTTTACTTGGTTTTTAGGGGTTCTACAAACTCTCTCAGCTCTGAAAGGCTAAATCATGCACTCAGCTCCAGTGGTAGAACTTTGTATCTTCATCTTCATGATGGGGATAAGAGGGACATGGACTGACTCATAAAGGAAAGGATGCTGCACTGGGACTTGCCCTCCCATCCATGTGTGCCACAAGTTTGCCGTGTGCTCTCTGACCACCTGCCTCTGCTAAAACTTATGTCAGTGATTGCAAGCTCCCTTGGCTTTTGAAAGTCAACTCTCCTATAGACCCTGTAGGGATTTTCACAAATGATTTTCCCTGGAACTGTGGTGGTTCAGCATTTCTCACCCCTGAGATGAGTGTAGTTCATCAGAAACACTTCTGAACCTCCAAAAATACGTGCAGATTGGCTTTGGTCTACTCATTTCTCCTTGTTTGAGCACTAAAAATGCATTCAGGCAGCCTCTTAAAGTCATACAAATAACAGTCATTGAAATGGAAAGCAGCAAAATTATGAATATTGTATCATGCAATGTTAAATTACAAATAAATAAAACATCTGGGGCCAGATGTTGCTGTTGGATTCCTGTGTGGAACTGCAATTCCTTTCAGCAACGTTGTGTGTGCACTTCTGAGAGCAGAGTTTGGTCCTTGATGTAGAGAAGCAATGTTTTAATGCAATATTGATGGAAGATGATTTCTCCACTAAAAACTTACATTACCAAGGTAACCTGGTAGATGGAAAGATTAACATATTTTAGAAAAACAGTTGAGGGTTTCTCTAGAACAACAGTGTGGGGGGTTGTATTTTGGTTTTCTTAAGGCTAAAAGGACAGAAAACAAAACTGAAAGAAATTGGAGAAACCTCTACAGAATACATATGGTGAGAATAGGGAACAGACAGTAAAACAGACAGTAAAAACAATTTACTTGAAGTAAATCTGAGTGTTCGAACATCACTCAAGAGTTTTAAAATATAGAAGAATGGTGAAAATATGTATAGGAAGAAAAAGGCATCTCAAACCTTCCAGTCTCTAGTGGGCTTGTCAAGTACTGAACTCCCATTTTTCCTTTTCAAAAGTCTGTTGTATCTTTTGCCAGTGCAGAATTTACTAACACCCCTGGGGCAATTACAGGAGAAAAATGGCCACTTAATCAGGGGAAAAAAATCTCCTTCAGAAGTTTGCATTGTTTAGTTGTGGGCAGGTTTGCAGAATTTGTCCTGCAGTAAGATCTGGAAGATTGTTTTGCTGATTTCCCTGTAGGTTCCAGTGCAATGCCTGTGGTTGCAGGTGCTGCTTTGTCACTGTTTCTCCTGGTCCCCTCAATGCCCCTGCCTGGGCTTGTTTGCCATGTGCTTTTCAGAGCTGGCAGACAGCCTTTGAGAGTGCTGGCTATTTATTTTGAAATGTCCTGGAAGGAGTTAACTTTTCAGGAGACACATGCTGGTTTCCAGCCTTGCTCCTGGGTCCACGGGGCACAGTGCACCGGGGCTCGGCACTGGTGTCAAACTTGGTGGATGACCACTGAAAGAAATTAGAGATCAGGCAGCAACTCACACCTTCCTGCACATCTTTCTGAACGTTTTATGAAGGTGCTCTTAGTCTCCACAAACAGTTGCCCACTTGCTCCTGCCAACTCCCTGCTCTGCATCACAGGGAAAAGAGGATTTTGCATCATCCAGCCCTTGAGCTGAGCCAGCAGCCTGGTGCCCAGTAGTCCAGCCAGGGGAACCTGGCAGCTCCAGTCACACTGGGAACCCCCAAGTTTCAAAATAAAGGTTCAGGTGTGTGAAACTACATTGTGAAAGCAACAGCTGACCCTGGGCAGCATCAGCAGTCCATGCCTTTGGAGAGGAATTGAAGGAAAGACGAATAAAAGTCATCCTCCTTTGTTAGAAGTTATTTATTGAAACAAAACTGAAGCAATCAGTGACCAAGGGAAGACTACAGAATATTTTATTTAGTGGTGACAGAGAAAGAGAAAATTCACTTTTTGACAGTGTCCTTAGAGTTTTACAATCCTATCTTCTGCTGCTGCTTAGTCTTTTCTCTTCTTGACCCATACCAGCCTGTGCAAATCCAGTCTTCTGCTCAATGTCCTCTCTCCATAACATCCTGTAAAAAGGCTGAATGTTCTTGGCCTGTGGTCTTAACTCCTCATTGCACCTACCTCCAGATGACAATTTCCCAGGTCAGGGCAAAAAGCCTTTCCTTCCATGCAAACAGTCTTTCAACCTGGAAATCATTTTCTGACACAGCAGGGGCAGCAGGTTTGCTATTTACTGCTTTGCATTTCCTTAAACTGAAGGAGGAGATATGAAAAAAATCTGCTCAAAACCAGTGTTTTGGTCACTGCTGTGAGAAGTGACATCATCAGTAACCCAGCCAGATGGGGCTGAGCACTGTGTCTGTGAAAATGTTCATAGGAGCAGTGAGCACCTTCAGACAGACTCTTTCCATTAGACTAAACACAGGTATTGCTTTTAAAAGTGTGCAAGGAAATGGAGCAGGAGACCAAAGCCAACAGTTAAACACAGCTGTTCTTTAGCCTTGCTGGCCCACCCCAGTTATTTTTCTTTTCAAGGCATGGGCTAAATCAGGAAAATGGAAAAAATGGTGGAGAAGTTCTATGTATGTCCCTTCCACAATCTGGATATTATAAGGTAAGCTTGAAGTTTCTCCTCCAGTTTTTCTTATCCAAATGTTATCTATACAAAATCCAAGTGCTAAAGCTGGAGGGGGAAAATTGGATATGCCACTTTTTGCATGTTAGAAACTTGTGCCAGAGCTTTTACAGGGCCTTTAAAAATGGTGTCTCCAAGTAACACCTGCACTGTACATTTTATATGCCAGTGTTTCAATTTATGAAGTTTCCTTTGGCTATGGCTGCATGCTATCCTGCATTTTATATCTGACAAGAACTTCTCTGCCATGTCTCCGGAGTTTTTGGACTTCAGGGTGTTAATAATGAACATCTTATGCTTGTTTCAGTGCCCGTGTCTGACAAGAACAGCACTGGCTTTTAAAAGCCCTTTATCTGAGCTGAGTGGAAAATGATGTTCCCATGCCATGGGACTTTCCTGTGTCTTCAGTGTTTTCTCTTCCTGTGCAGAAATAAAATGCATGCAAAGTTTGTGACAGATCTGTGTGCTGCAACATAATTTTGGTTTTTGGTGATGTCTGCTCCTTCGCACAGAATTATCTGGCCAAGAGGAAGTGAAAAATTCCCTCTCCAACATGTGACACTGGGTGCTCTGGCCAGGCAGACACAGCAGCAGCAGTAGGTACTGGTCCATAGGTCCATCTCTCTCTTTCTCGGGTCTCTATGAAGGAGCAGTGCCTTTCTTGCAGCTCCAAGGCATTTCCCAACAGGTCTCTCCCAAGCCATGAATTTCTGCCAAAACAGTTTGTTTTCTTGAATCAGCATTTTCAGACTGGGAAGAAGAAATTTCGATCGCTTCTGCTTGCTACAAATGGACAGACTGGGAGTCCCTGGGGGAGGGACTTTACCCATCACATGCAGTTCAACGTTGGCCTGAGAAATACACAGTAACCAATTAGCTTAATGGAAATCTCCCAATATCTCAGAGTGGAGAAGAGCTGATACTTTTAAAACAATTGCATGTTTAAAAATACATGTTCCAGTCATCTCCAGCAGCCTCATAGCTAACAACATAGAGCTGTTCCAGCAGCATAAAAAAGAGAAGGTTCCATTATCAGACACTTCAGCTATTTCCCCTGGCTAGTCTAGAAAGAGAATACCAAAATCACTGAAGTGCCCTGAGCAGACATTTTATAGCAGTACAGGGTATTTCGTTGCTGGTAGCAAGTCTATAATAGCCTTTTAAGCATCATTCAGCCTGAATTATCTGCTTTAGACATGTACATAAATCTTTCTATATTACACAGTATTTTTTGCCCCCTTTCTTGAATTTTAGTCCTCCAGCTCAAGTTCTAGAAAACGAGCAAATTAGTTTTCCTTCAGTTACTCATCAAAGCCAGTGGGATGATTGAGTTATGCCAGGAATTTTTGGCCCAGTTTTCATATTCAGAGGAGTGAAATTCTATCTAATGAAGTGGGAGAGGTGTTACAGAAAGAGGAGGCAGTAAATGACTTATTATTACTCATTTCACCTTGCTTGATTTTATGTCACTTATCTGTGTGTGGTCTACACTGTTGTAGTACCTGGATGATCCATTGAGACTCATGTTCACATTTCCCTTCTGAGGGAGGCTCATGGCCTAATGATGGGCCATTAGGAAAAGGATTTTAACCCTGTTAATTCCTAATTCCAGCTCTAATTTCCAGCTGTTTCACACAGGCATAGTGCTTGAAAGGAGATCAAACCCCACTATGTCTGCTGGAGCACCTCATGTGCAACTCCAGTGTTTGCTTGGCAAAATCAGGATGAAATATGGAAAACATACCCAAGGCAGGGAACAGAACTGAGACCCACCTGTCTGGATTCCTGCCTCAAGCATCAGTCTGCAGGATTTACCTTGAATGCCTGTCCTCTCTTTCTTTGTGAAATCTCTCATTCTCACCCTTATGAAGACAGTGACTCAGGAAAAAGCATGGTCTCACCTGAAATTTCAAAGACAACTTAAATCTTAGAAGTTGAGTGAAAATTGGCAGGTGTTGGGGGAGAGATGCCTGAATTAAAGCCCCACATAAAGATGGGAGGTGCCAGTTCCTGGAATGCACCAGGAGGGCAGTAGTCACCTGGCCAGAGAGTTCACAGCAGCTCAGAATTGCTGAGGATGGAGATTATGAGGAAGAATTTGTCACTGTGTGGGCTAGAGGGCAGAAGACACAAACCCAAGGAGAACTGGGTCTTGTTAGTTCTGCTACACCAAAACCATTTTAATCTTCTCTTTCTGAGTGCTGCCTGTAGGTTTTAGTTTCATTATAGCTGCTTGCTGGTGTCAGTTTTTCCAGGAGTTCTCAATGTCCCTGTGCTGCCGCTAAGCTGAAGCAGGAGCCATCTATACTCACATATACACAGGCAGAGCTGCCCAGGTTTGCTGTAGGAAAGTCTGGTGGATCTATTCCTAGCAAATTGTGGAGTATGAGGAGTGATATGTTGGGAAATTTTGGCATTGAGGCAGCGAGGCAGTGCTGCTTACAGCCCCATTCCTGCTGAAGCTGTTGCCCATCTCTAGGACTGTATTTCCCCAAAGTACTGCAGGAACAAAGATGCTTCTTTTCACTGGTAGAATGGAGCAGAGAAGAAATGTAAGTCCACTGCCTGCCTGTTAAGCTGAGATGTGACCTGACCATGAACTAATTGGATCACAACAGCCTAAATGGGTTCAAGTCCTACACGAGGGCCCTCAGGGCATGGAGGTGTCCAAAATGAGTCTGTGGCCAAGAGCTGTTAGTGTGCTAACTACTGAACTAATCTTCCTAACCTTCCTCCCTGGAGTCAGCACACCTGAAACGTGTTCAGGTGACATCCCTGGAGCCTGAAGGTCACTGCTGATGTCCAGCAGCATCAGCACAGGAGGGACACATTCTTCTAGTGATCCAACACCACCATCAGCACTGGAAGGACATGCTCTTCAGCCACCCATCCTTTCCTTTTAGATGTGAAGGGCAGCAGATCCTGCTAGGAGTGAGAAGACAAGCTTCTTCCCAATGAATGATTGGACTGCCAAGAGAAATCCCAGGCAATCTGCAGGAAGGTTTGTATGCTTCTGACAAATGCCCACTGGAGCACGGCTGCCACCACCACCTCATTCTGCAGAGGCCATCAACAGCTGTCAGATAATAACAACTTGGGATAATTAGTGTCCTGAAGGGCTTGACCTGAGGGCTCAGAAATGAAAAACTGCATTAGAGAGCAGCTATTGCCTCCTCACCCCTTGAGACTGGTTGTGTACGTCAAGCTCAACAATAACATTAATAAAAAGCAATCCTAAGAAAAGCAATATAGCAAGCTAAATTGCCTGTGCTGCGTCTTGGGCTTACATTTCATTACAAATACCTCCTTACTCAGGGTATGGTCTTTTTAAGTCATTAAGACAAGTCCTGAAGTCCTTTCTCAGTTTTCACTCATATCTCAGATTCTTTCTCATTAACTTCAGTGGATGACTCTTTGTCTGACTGGAAAGTGAAAGGGGGTCTTGGGATTTGAACTGCTGGGAATTTTTTCTTGAGTAAGCAGCAAGAAATGTGGCCATGATAATAACCTTTTTCTTTTTTTTCTTTTCCCCAATTTCTTCATGTTGCTTTTCTGACAGCTCTGAAAGAGTGGGAGGAAAGCCATTAGGACTCACCACCTTTTTGGTTTGTTTTTGAGGATTTGTGAAATGTTTTTCTTTTGAATTTCTAAGCAGAAAGCTATTTCAACTGAAAAGCCATCATATCTCATTTAGAAAATGTCAATTAACACTGGTAAGGGCATTTTCCAACTAAACCAACATGAAGATATCAGTGTAACTACCAAGACATTTAGGTCAACAAAAATCTAGCCTTTGGTTTTGATTATAAAGGCCACAGAAGTTTTAACTGAAATTTTTGCCCTGCTTTAAATTGAAAGTTTGGTTAAATCATTCCCATAGAGACTGTGTTCAAACAAGAACGTGTTTACATATCTGCCTCTGATCATACAAGATAGTGCTGGATTATGGGATGTGCTGGCTTTCCAGCCCCTGACAGTGGTATGTCCTTCCCACAATCCTGTCCCTCACCTAGAAATATGGACTACTTAGATAAGAACAGCTTCACTCCCTTCTTGACCTCAGGGAAAAAAAAAAAAAAAAGCTCCTTTTCTTTTTTTTTTCTCAAGGAGAAAGTGTGACCAAGGGCAAAACTGTATTTCAGCACTTCTGGACACTGCAGAGAGGCTGGCCCAGTTTTATCCACAGAGGGTGAAATGTTGCATGGGAAAACTTCATCAGTGGAAAAAAATTACTTTAGTCTTTTTTTTGAATTTGGTTTAAAAATCACCAAGAGGTTACTAAAAGTCAGCAAAACTGTGGACAGATTTATCTAAGATGGAATAAAGAATGGCCAGCTCTGGAAATGGGTTATGCAGGTGTAGGCAAGGCAGTCAGCAATCACAGGTGTCTGGGACAGGAGATGCTCCTGGGAGGGCCACGTTGCCTGGGGAGATGCAGAAAGGTGACAAAAAGCTGTTGCAGGGCAATAACAGCTTAAAACTAACACAGCCATCTCTGCAATTAGCATCTGAATATGCTGAACGTTTCCTCTCCTCTACCTGCGGTTTTAACCTCAAGCCTCCTTTATCCTATTCTGTGTGCTGCTTCACAACCCCTCTGCTCTGCCACAGGGGTTCAGAAGAAGCCGTGGCAGAAATGACCAGGCATTCTGAGAAGATGCCCGTGCCAATCTTCACAAAGTCAGTCCCTCCTCATACACCACAATGTAATAATGTGTAATAATGGACATCGGTCCTCGCTCAGCCTCGTTTAATGACCCATAACTGAGTGAATAATTCATTCAGCGCCCAGAGATCTCTCGTGGAGACTTGTTTTACCACAGGGCCCTGGGGAATGAAAACAGCAATAAAGTTCCAGCTTTTAACCCTCCCATTTACAAAGCCTCCTGATATTATTGCATCCATGATCAATTTAAATGAACTTGTTGGAGGTTTACTAGTGGCCTTCCTGTGTTTCATGCTTCAGTACAATTTTTTTTCAAAGCATTTACAGCTTTTACTTATTGTTAGTTTGAAGGGAATAGAGAATTCTCGCCACAAAGTCACACTTTTATTTAAAGCTTTAATTGTCTCTAAGAAGAGCCTGTCTGAAGCTCAGCCCTTTTGGAGCCACTGATGTCGTTTATTATCCAGTAAACTCTTTTAGGCTTTGGGACAGGTTAATATGCCTCTGTACCAGTGTAATTTTTCTTAGGCTGTGTTACTGTGTTTATATGAGGATCTTCATTTTGCTTTGGCAGCAGAATTTCTTTTCTGCTTCTGCAAATTGCAAAAAAAAAAAAAAAAAAAGGGGAAAAAAAAGAGAAAAAAAAAAAAAAGAAAGAAGCCTTCCTAAGCTGGATCGCTTTGCAGCTGTGAAAACCTATAATAACTTCAGTCAGATTACAACTACATCAAAGGTATTATATATCCCTGAGTAACATATTTACTGGGCTTTTCAACAGCTGTATAATTAGCTCTAGATGACTCCTTTTTTCCTCCACATCTTTAAATAGCCATATTCCAAATTCACAGATATTCAAAGGGAAGGTGGTTTTCCCTTTCACAGAAGATGCAGCCCACCAGATCTTTTCCTTCGCTTTTTTTTTTCTTTTTTTTTTCTCCCCAGAAGAAAAAATAGTCTTCAGCTTCCCTGTCCCCTGGTAACCAGACCCAACGTGTCCATCACGCCTCCTGGCCCACTGTGGCTGCCTGACTGATGAGGGAAGTGGTTCAGGCAGGGGATGGGGACAGAGTCCTTTGTGGCGTCCCCCAAGGAGGCAGCTCAGAGGCTGCAGCTGTCCCCAGAGCCGGTTTCAGCCCCCTCGGACAATAGGAGGTGGCAGAAGGTGAGGAAAACACTCGTGCCTCCACAAGGAGGAATAAAAGCTCCATATGTCCCGGGCCCCAACAGATGCTCCTGCGGGGTGACCCCTGCGCCGTCCCCTCCCTCCCACCTCCCACCGGCAGCATCTCCATCAGCGGCACTGACAGCTCCCATTCACAGCCACATTCCCAGCCAGGGTGGCTGTCCCAGCCCACCGGGAGCTCTGGGTTTGAGAGCAGCGCTGCTCCGGACAGCGCGTGGTGTCAAAACCCCTTCTCCCACCGCACACGTCCGCTGTCATTCCCTTGCAGGCGCTTTTTTGTTATGCAATTACCTTTATTCTGGGAGGAGGACGGAAAAGAGGCTTTAAAATTCTCTTTAAGGCTAGCTGAGTTTTCTTTGCAGATTTATTTTTTTTTCTCTGCCCTGTGATGAGTAGCAGAAGGCAGTGCTTGAGTGTCGATGTGGAGGGAAGTTTTTTCTCCCTATGAGAATACATCACAACCTGGTGGTTTGTGTTGTGCTGATTGCTCATTCCCATGGCCAGGACGGCAAAGGAAGGCGTGAGAAATGCTTTTACACATCCTTAGTAGAAATGCTTATTTCCTCTTTTAATTTTTTTTCCTCAGCTGATGGGACTTTGAACTCTCTTTTCTCTTAGAAAGATTTCCTAACGTGAGCTCCTAGCCTGGAATTGTCTGTTCCCAGTGGCCTTGCAATGTGTTGGCTGGCTGGCTCTGATGTGCAGGAAAGACCCAGCTGGCTGAGCACTTTCAGGACAAACAGATAAGACAATTTACTATCTGATTTTACCAGAGCCATTTACACTTTGCAGAATTCTTTAAGCAGCAAGCCCTTAAGAAGCACATCCCTGAGCGTGATACCTGGGAGAATTGCACACACATTTCCTGTCAGCAGCCGGAGAATAGTGTCTAACACCTGCTATGAAGAGCTTGAAATATATTCTTAAATGGCTTGATTGCTCTGCATTTCCCCTGAGACGAGCTGAGACATGATGGCGCAGTTTCTTTTCCGCGAGGAGACCGACTGCAGACACTTCTCCAGAGAAGCTCTGGAGCAGCCTGGCTGAGCCCCTGCTCACAGGGACCCTCAGGACTGGCAACCAGGAGGCAGCAGACACGGGCCAAAGGCAATTCAGGGCAGGATCCTGCCCTACAAGTGTTTACAGAGCAGCTTGAGAGCAGGGATAAACACCAGTAGAGAGGCCCTCAAAGTGTCCTTGCTGTAGGCACACACCTGTGACTCTGCAGTGTCTGTTCCTCCTCTGCATCATCCCTGGCCATGCTTGGGAAGACAGCAGGGACAGAGACCTCTTTTGCAAGAGAAGTGAAAAACCCACTTTGGTTTCCTGGTTCAATCTGCTTTTCCAGAGCATCCTGCTACTCCCATCCCAGTGTACTGCAGCGTCAGCAGGAGGAGATCCTCCCACCCCTGGCCAGGTGAGAGCCAGCATCCATTGGGGGGTGGCTGAACACACCTTCCCCTGCATCCCCAGCCTCTGACACTCCACCAAACCAGCTATGACACAGTCAATATTCAGCTACCCAAGCGCTGGATGAGTAAGCCAGAGAGTTTTCTAGGCAACACCTCCCAAGAATTCAAGCCTCAGCCTCTTTGGGGCACAGCAGGTGGGAAGGACGGGTGCTGAGAGTGAGACACACCTTTATAGGGGACCTTCTTATTTCAGCATCTTGAATGGGAGCACGTTTCCAGCCACTACCTTACAGTCCTTGCACTCCTCTGTGCCAGCTCATCCCCCCACACACCCACCCTGTGGGCTGGTTTGTTGTGTTCTTAGAGGAACAGCTGATTCTCAGAGGTTGCAGCTGGACTTGATGGGAGCTGGGAGCTTTCTGCCCTGTAGAAAAGACAGTGCAATCCAATATCAATTTTATATGAAAAATCTCAGTGATTTTTCTACTGCAGAGTGTTTGTGTTTTGAGACACCTGAATATATACTCTGCAAAGGAAAGAAGGAATCTATTAGGTATGTAAATATTAATATTTATGAAATAAATCCTGAAGTTTCAGCTCTTCTTTGGTTGTGGATGTCTTGAAGCTTATTCCATGGAGGATAATGTTTTTCTGCTAATAGGTAAAATGGTGGAAAAACCAGGACAGGCAGAAACTCATTTAGCATTTCAATTAACAGGGAAAAGGCCCTGGAATTTGAGTAGCAATTTTTTGTAGCTTTCAATGAATATTTTCAAAGCTTTCTTAAATAATATAGTTTTCTTTGAACTTCCACTGCTGGAAGTTGCTCAGGAATTTCACACAGATAACAAGCCTCTCTCCTCACTGCCACTCCTATACCTGCAGGATGGTTCAGCTGGGATTCCTCATCCCTGTCCCAGGTTCCCTGTGCTTTTGTGTGGACCCTTCCCTCCTTGCAAAGGCAGCTGGACCTGGGTGCTGCAGTGAGGCTGCTGGGATGCTGAGTTCCACAAACTCCAGGCTTAGGGAGCGTATTTTGCTCTTGTAAATTAACAAATGCAAACAAAATTGAAAAAGGGCAGGTGTAAGGATGTGTTTATGGGACAGCTACAGACCTTCTCTAATTATTTTTTGGTCTATGGAGGAGTACAAACTGATTCTTGGATAAGCTTTTTGCAAAAATAGAATTGAGCCAAAATGTCCTTACTTAGGGGTCCCTCCATCTGGCAACAACAGGAAAATTTATCCTAAATTCTGTCCAAGTCTTCATGAGAAGGCTCTGTCAAACATATGTGATGATGACAAAACTGCACATTTCAGTTTTACCCACGCTTCCTGGTCAAATGCAGTAAATTTTATTGTCCCTGTGCCAAATTTCTTAGTTCTCGGAAAGATAACACCATTATTTGTAAAATAAGGTGGGAAAAGCTAGCTTGGGAAACAACTCTGGTTGATCACAGAGAGTCCCCTTGCTGTCAGGTTTCTCTGACCACACCACATGCTGTTGTTCATGCCCATCAATCCTGCGTTTCAGAGCTGGGCGGAGGGGATGTGGCTGGTGGAATTCATTGCCCATGGTTTCTGACTTACAGCCACGGGGAATTGATACAACTCCTCGCTGCCCCTAAGATATCTCATTAGCTGGCATAGACCAGGAAGTATCCAGGGTGGTGTGAAGCCAGCTGTGTCCCAGCAGAGCACAGCCCTTGGCTCAGGGAAATCAATCCCCCTTGCTGATGTTGGTGATGCTGTGATCTTCCGAAGCTGTACAGAGCTGAAATGCCTGTAGTTAGTGCTGAAATATTAGATTTTAAAGGAAGAGTCTATTTTTAAGCCTTTAAATTAATGTCAACTTCTCTGTTGTGGTTTGGCAGGCAGGGGAGAGGAACAGGGCTGTCCCTTCCTGCATGTGGCACCGTATCCCCAGGAAAAGGGCCCGTACATCAAAGCAGCCCTCACGTGCTGAGCTGCTGGGATGCACGGTGCACATCCCTGGGGAAGGGCTGTGTCCCCCCTCCCTGCCAGCACTGCACACGTGGCTGCAACACAGCCTGTCCCCTGGGGTTCCTGCCCCACACATCCCACAGCACATGTGCCACAGCTGAAGTGGGAAGGAGTGGGTGCTCAGCAGTCAAAATGACATCCAGAGGGAAATCTGCAGCAGGCACCCGCTGGGCTGATGCTTCTTCAGCTGCTGTGGGTGAGTGTAATGCCCCTGCTTATTCATGGGGTGGTGCCACCTTGCACCAGGTGAGGGAATGGCCCATCAGAATCTGATTTTCAGCTCTGCATTGACTTATATACTGATAGAAAGGTGTGGGTCAGAAGGGACCTTATAGATCATCTCATTCCAGCCCCCCTGCCATGGGCAGGGACACCTGCCACTACCCCAGCTTGCTCAGCCCCATCCAACCTGGCCTTGAACACTTCCAGGGATGGGGCATCCAGAGCTTCTCTGGGCAACCTGTGCCAGGGCCTCACCACTCACACAGGGAAGAATTTCTTCCTAATGTCTAATCTAAACTGTCCTCAGCTTAAACCATTAACCCATGTCCTATCACTCTGTGTCCTTGTAAAATGTCTCTCTCCAGCTCTCCTGCAGACCCTCCAGGTGCTGGAAGATGCTGTAAGAACTCCCCAGCATAGACAATATGTTATTATGCCTCCCCTGACCATGGCCCATGTTAGAGTCCCTGAGTCACCTTGATTTCCATCAAGCAGCGTATTCAGAGCGAGAAGATCTGAGTTTTATCCTCTGTGTCACAGTGACATTTTCAGCTTCAGGCTTGTGTAGGGTGAGGCAAAGAGGAGGTCCCCAGTTACTTGTGGAGTACTTACCTTTTAATGGAGACGTATTGCACCTCCCAGCTGAGGGATTCAATCCCCTTATCCACATGGAAGTATAAATGACCTTATAGAAAGGTAAGCATAAGGACAAGCATACTAATTCCATGTCCTTAAGATGTTTAAGACAGAAGACATGGGCTTTGGGTTGGTACCCCTAGATAAAAATAGATTATAATATCATGCAATCAATAAAAGAAAGAAAAAAATAAAACAAAACTATTAGAGGAAACAAAAACAATTCAGAAACTCTGCATGGTGGTTTGTAATGGATCTGACAATCTAGTGGCTACTTCAGCAGCATAAACACATTCCAGGATGCATTATGTTTTATATTGTACGTGTTAAAATATTTAGTAACTACATTGCAATAAACATTGTTTTGATCTCAAAGTGCACCATATTTTAAACTCTGTTGTACTCCAGGAAGAATTATATTCTCCAGCTTCCTTAATAAAAGCCACAATCTATGATGCTCTTGATGTGCACAGACTACACAGTATGATGGCATTCTTCAAGAGGCCTTTAATGAATTAATGCCTCTCCAAATGGTTTTAAGCTTACAAAAGAAGATGTGTGCATGGTCCTAAACCATTTGGAGCCATTTTATTCAGTGCCTATTGATTTTAGTGCCAGTAAACCTCCCTGCTGCCTGCCTCTGATGAGTATTACATTATATCCTCCGTAGCACACAATGAGATTTAGCGGCGCCAAAAATGTAATTTCAGCAGAAAATACAGAAGTCATTATTACATCAACTCTCCTTTTTCTTCCAAACTTTTGCTACCTGAGGATCTAACTTCTGAAGAAACTGGCACTATTTCTCTGAAGTGATTTCAGAGCACTCCTCCATCTTTAAACTAATCAGTGGGGCTCAAATGGGCTTAAAAACAAGGAACTGAAAACTTGGTGTGTTTACTTCAAACAACCTTTATACAGAGTCATTATGCTAATATTGGTAGTGGCACACAAGGATGTTTTCCTCTGTGCTTGTTATATGTTTTTAGTAAGGAATTCTCTCTCTTCTCTCCTCAAGGCAAGTCAGACAAGGTGCTCTGGGCAACAGAGCCAGAAACGGCTTTTCATCCTCTTTTTCCCTTTCCCTTTCCCTTTCCCTTTCCCTTTCCCTTTCCCTTTCCCTCTCCCTCTCCCTCTCCCTCTCCCTTTCCTCCCAACTAACACAGATATTTATGCTCCTCTAGATCCTCCCCAGTGCATGCCAGCAGAAGGCTTTTCCCTCTCCTTCAGTTGCTGCTAAAGGTGAAGATGCATCACATTTCCTCAAACAATGATGCATCTTCTTCAGCTGTGGCTAAGCAGAAGGAAGACACAGCGAGCATCCAACAACCCTGAAAGTGCTGCTGTGTGGCTGGGGTGTCCCCCGCTCTGAGGTTCCACTGTTTTCCCACTGTGAGAGCCCACAAGGAAATGACTTAAAAAATTTCCATTGGTAAGAAGAGATAAAAAGATGGATGACAGAAACAGAAGCCATAGGTAAAATACCTCTGTATCATGGGAATAGACATGGATGTAAGACATGTAGAGGTAAGGGATATATGGGAAATGGAAATATCACCCCCTTGATCAGCTCTATTGAGGGAGTACCTGACAAAAGGAGGAGAGCTGGTGTGAATTGACCAGTCAAGGAGTCTCCCCAGTGACAGACTGATCTATGGCGATTTCAATGACGATTGATTAACTGGGCAAGCTTCAGTCCACTTCCCTGCACTCCTTGTCATCCCACTCACTTTTATTGTTTTCACTTGCTTTTGGAACTTTTCCTCTTTTTCCCTTTGGATTTCATTTCTTCAAATACTTCTCCTGTTTCTTTATTTACATTTCTTCCCTGATTTCATGAGCTGAATTGGAGTCATTTTGGCAAGTTCTGGTCCTTCTGAGTGCCCCCTGCTTCACCTCAGCCAAGCTGGTCACGATTGCTCCATTTCCAAATTTTCTCCGATTTTTCGGTTTCATGGTTTTTGATCGTATCTTCTTTGCAATGCCTTTGTTGGACTCGGTTCTCTGATTTCAAGATTTCGATCCCTTTCCTGAAAGGAAGACTTTCCTTTCAGGAAAGGGATCGAAATCTTGCTATTTCAATGACAATTAACTGGGCAAGCTTCAGTCCACTTCCCTGCACTTCTTGTCATCCCATTCACTTTTATTGTTTTAGCTTGCTTTCAGAATTTTTCCTTTTTTTTTCCTTCGGATTTTATTTCTTTAAATACTTCTCCTGTCTCTTTATTGACATTTCTTCCCTGATTTCACAAGCTGAATTGGAGTAATTTTGGCAAGTTCTGGTCGTTTTGACTGTCCCTCGTTTCACCTCAGGCCATTTGTTTTTAATTACCTTTCAGGATGGAGGTGAGGGGTGTGTTTTCCCACCATCTGCTTTGCTGGGCGTCTGCCTTTCCGTGATGCAAAGCTGAGGGAGGTGTATATAAGAACTTTTCAGCAGCCAATAAATCAGAATGTTTTCTGTAACATACGAACAAGCCCATTAAGCCTTACCTTAATGGGGCCGTGATTCTATGATAAATAATTGAAAGAAAGCTTTAACTGAATTTCAAAGATTTTTTTTTTTCTACCCCTATAATATATTTACATTGCTTCAGTCACTTAAGTAGCTTGAATGTTTAATCAATTTTCATTTATAGTGTGTTCAGTTGCTGGGGGTTTTGATATATATGTGCTAAATGAGCCATTTGAATGTTAAAGCCATGGAGCAGCTCTTGTGTTCACACAGATTTGACACAGTTTGTAGAGGGCTGTTCATGGGAAAAGCTTGTTCCCATCTCTGCTGCTCTCTGTAGTTTAAAAGGTTGTTGAACGAGCTTGGATTCCTCCTGCTGCAGCACATATAGGATGACTGGAGAGGTACCTGCTAATTGCTCACCTGGTCCCCAGCTCCAGCCAGCAGCTGGCAAAATCTCTGTTTTCTTTATCAGTGCCGAGGCAAAGTCCCAGCCCTGCTTCAACAAGATCAGAGGAACAGGGAGGGAGAACAAGTGGATGCATGAAAGGAGCAGCTGATGTTTACTGTGCACTAAACATACTTGTCAGGTGCCTCGTAGTAGGTATTTTTCCAGGGCTGGTGGTGGTTAAGGATGTCAGGGATGATATGCTATTCCCTTCTCAGTGAGCGAGCATTCATCTGGCTTCCACTAACACAAGGCCTGACGAGATGGGAATGTCCCTCAGTGCCTTTCAACACACACATTTAAAATGTCTTGTGAATTAGGCTCTGGACTTCCTATCCACTGTGCGTCTGCCCTTGCTGAGGCTAAACTGGCACTGCCTCAGGGACATCACTGGACTTTCACTGCAGCCCCCACCATGCTGTTCAAAACCCCCAACCCCTCATCTTCGTACTTATCAGTCCCCCCTGACGTGTACTCAGATCAAAAAGACATGTATCTCCATTTTGGAGAGAAAAAGCTGGCTTTCTCTAAACCTCAGAGGTCAAGCACCTTTAAGCCATAGAAGATTCTTTTAGTAAGAGATATTTTGTGAAAGCTTTCACACATTTTAAGGTGCCGCCGAAATGCTTTGGGACTTCAGGCATTCGGAAGCTCATTGATGTCCTCCCCCAAGCTTCACCTCCTACTGAAATGGGATTCAGTGGAGAACTTTCACAGTTTTGTTACTGTCACATGTCCCTTAAATGATTCTGTTTCTGCCCTGAAGTGTTTTTGGTGACTGGGAGAATGCTTGTTCCCTGCCTTTACTGGGCTGTATGCAGCAGTGATCTGCCCATGACATAGTGGGAACTGAATTGGCATTAGAAGAGTTAATCGGGAAGAGAGTTTTTCTGAGATGTGACCAGACTGGCACAGAATTCTCCCTGCTCAGAAACACAGCAATAAACACCCAGACAACTTTAAAAACAATATACATGGATATTTAAAATTATAAAAACAAGCAAAGTAGGATTCAAATAACTAGATACTCAAGGCAAAAGGAATTAAATCCTGCTCTGAGCAGCTGGGCTGGATGGTGCAGTGTAGCCCCAGCTTTGCACCAGTGTGCATGAAATCACAGTTTGTTCCCACAGAATCCCCTAATCATCCTTCCATTAACACACACAACTGTGTGGGACTAGAGCAGATTTCTCAATAAAAATGATGGATAAGTAAATTGGGAGAAGCACTCTATCACTTAGCAGGTGTGAGAAGATTGACAGCCCCAGCACTGCCGAGGGAGGATTGTGTGCACTGATTGACGGGTGTCGCCGTGTGGAAAGGCTTGTGTGTGGCTGGGGAAAAACTGCTGTAGCTCTTTCATGAATGAGAACGGGTGGTGCTGGAAGAGGTGATGCTGGAACAGGATGCAGGAGAGCTGCAAACAGCCTGAGAGCAAACCATGCAGAACAGCATGGGCATAGGCAGGCAAGGAAGGACCAGGAGCCTCCAGATGTTGAGAAAAGAGAAGTTGTTGGAGCAGGTTTCACAGAAAAGCTGTGGCCATGCTCAAGGCCAGGCTGGATGGGGCTTTGAGCAACCTGGCCTGGTGGAAGGTGTTCCTGTCCATGGCAGGGGATTGTAATGAGATAATTTATAAGCCCTGAGCCCAAACCATTCTGTGATTCTCTGTGTCCCAGAGGATGAGCAGGAATGCTGGGGTGAAGGAAGTGCAGCAGTGTGGAAAATGGCATTGGGGAAGGTACTCTTGTCTGTGGCTGTGAGGTACACTGGCCCTTGGAGAACCAGAAGGAATTCTGCAGCAGCAAGCTCAGTTGAATGGATAATGTAGTAAATTAATGGGAAGAACCCAAAGGCCTGCTCCTCTCTCCTAGTTAAAACCCAGCCTGAGCTCCTGCCTTCTCTTCAGAGTGGGAACTGGGGAAGAAGACGCAGCTTCTCTGCTTCCCCCATGGACTGGCAAACTACAGGAACAGGAGGAGATTCCCGAGGTCCCACAGCACACCTGGGTTTGACTCTGCTCACATGTGGCTCCTGCTAAAGTGTGGTTTGAAAGACAGATCCCTTTGGCTCACAGGTTCCCTCTGCACTGGCATTGCAATCTGCAGCTCCTCTTCATGCAGCCAAGCCACGAAATCCTCCTTGAGCTCTCTTTTCAGAGAGCCACGAAATCCTCCTTGCACTGACATTCCCACCATGGCTCTCCCATTCAGCATTTCTGAGCATTTATAACACACTCAGCAGCGAATTAGCAAAAGTCAGTGACATCACTCAAAGGTGAAAACAGCCTTCCCATCTTCTTGATGAATCCAGAGAGGCAGAGACAACAAGTCCTGGGTTTCTGGAGTGTTGGGGAAGATGAAAAAGGAAAGCCTTATAAATATGACTGCTTAGGTTTTAAGAATATGAAACCTATAAGTGAAATAGAATTGAAAGCAAGTTTAGATGTCTAAAGCCTCAGTTACTGCACAACTGGAGAACAATAGTGTGGCTGGCTGAAGGTAAATCCCCTTTTGATTAAACAATGCCCTTCTCCTTACCAAAAGTCCAAGGGTCAGAGCAGACCCTACTAGCTTGGCAGGAGGGGTTCAAAGAGTAGTTTTTAGGGTTTAAAATATAACACAGTATAGTAATGTAATGATTCCTATAGGCTGTATGTAATTGCTATAGGATTTGTATCTTGTACTAGATAGGTTGGTGTAAGTTAGAATATTCAGTATAGAAGAAGATTTAATGTATTGTAACGGGAACTTCAACCTCTTACTTCTCTTCAGCTCCGCTCTTACTCCTCTTATTCCTCCTCTTCAGCTCTCTTACTTCGCTCTCTTGCTCTTGCTCTCTTCTTCTCTCTCTCTCTCTGCTCCGAGCTGCAGCTGGCAGCTCCCAGCAGGGCCCCTTCACCCACACCCTGTGCAATAAACCACACGCTCCAAGACCAGCCTTGACTGTCGCAGACAACATAAAGAACTCACACCCACACCTTGTGATGTCCCAGGTGGAAAAGAGAGAAGTTTATTTACAAAATCAACATTTATTGAACTCCAGCAGTGATCATGGATTGGAGGAAGAAAACCTTCTTCTCCAACCACACTGGACCATGCAACAGTCCATCTACAGTCTCCTCCTTATGAAAAGAATGTAAACATTGCTAGATTTTACAATGACAAGTAGCTTGTTTATACGAAAGTGTATCTGACTCCACAGAGGCTAAAAATAAGACTTTTACAAACTCCTTAAAGGGGACAGAGGAGAACGGCAAAAACCCAGACAACACTTGACTCCAGAGATCTCCCATCACCATCTGACCCCGTTCCTGCACTGGAGGGGCACTGTCGGGCTGTCCCCTGGCTGTCCCCACCAGCCCAGCCCTGCACCCTCCCCGGCGCTGCGCTGCCAGTGCAGCCCCGGGCAGCGCGGAGCGGTGGCAGGGAAACACCCCCGCTGATGAGGAAAAAAAGAAGTGGGGGATCGGGATTAATTTTCATACACGGTGCCTGGAGAATTAAGCGTTTGTTGTAAAGATTTATTGAGTGAGAAACAATGCTTTGTCTAATCCCTTGGCAGGGGGAGCCGCTCCGGCTAACGACTGCGCGATAATTAGCGCTGGGAAATTCCCGGCTCCCTGCTCTGCTCTGCCTCCGAGGGATCTCAGGCGCTATCAAATCTTACACCAAATCGCACCCCAGCCTGGCGAGCAGGTCTCGCCATCCTGCAAGCCTGTCAGGGCACTCTGCCAGCTCCAGAAATAGGGATTTGGGGCAGGGAGGCTGGCTACTGTCTGTCCCTTGGCCACCCTTCAGCAGCACGTTCCAACAGCGGCCGAGGAGTGCTGACAGCTCCGGGACACAGGGACAGACTTTCTGGGATGCCACGGACTTCCCTGAGCCTGTCTCCCCTGGCTTTTGCTGGGTTTTGATGCCTGGCAATATTTGTTATCTTGTTTTAAACAGAAAGATGGGGTTGTTTGCTACAGGCACCCCACGGGTGGGGGGCATCTCCACCTGGGCAGGGTAGATAAGAGAAAAGGTATTTCCCAAGTCCAAGCACTGAAAGAAAAAAAAAAAAAAAAAAGGACAAACTGCCTGTTACATGGCTCTGAGCTGCTCTCATCCTGTGAGTGATAAAGATGTGAAACAGGGGGTGTCTCCCTCTTTGATGGCCACGGCATTGCTGGAGCCACATCTGCTGGGAGGGAGGTGACAGTCCTGTCCCAAGCCAGCACCAAGTGCCATGATAGGCAGGGAAAGGCAGTGGTCAGACCAAAAAGAGATAGGTGGAAGGACTATAAGTGTCAGGCAATGCAGGCAGCAGTGCAGACAGCAGAAACTGCTGTGATCACACCGTATCATCTGCTGGGTCTACGTAAGTGTCACTCATCTGCTGCAGTGAGCAGTTCCCTTACAGATCCCGAGGCAAGAGGCAGCAGAGAAACCCAAGATGTGCTCTGGGGTTGCACAAGAATCCGGCAGAGCCCTGCTGAAAAGTGCCCTGAGGCTGGGCTTTGTGGCAGGGCTGATGTTCAGCAGCCAGGAGCAGTGATGGCCATATGGTGTGTCAGCACCACTCAGTTCCCCTCTGCAGGTGTCCAGGAATGGGAAGGTATTAAAGGAAAATGACATTTGCAGAGTAATTCTCCAGTGTTGGTCCTGAGTGAAAAGCACAGATCACTTGGAGAAGTGAAGGTTACACCTAACTCTGGGATTTTGTCCTCCACCTTTTGCTTTTTGAACCTCAGCAGTTCTTGCTGCAGAGCAGCACAGATTATCCCAGAGATGCAGCACCCCATCAGTCTTACTTAAGACTAAGGTGGGTGTCTATAAGCTATTCCCGAAATACATTTTTACTTTTTTTTCCTTCCTTCTCTGTCTTTTTAAATGGCAATGCTCTGACAAAACCATCCCCATGAGCCAAGATTTTCAGAAGTGACTAATGGTTTGCATGGCACTGGTTGAGTATTTCTGAGAGTGAGCTGTTGAGGGTATTACTGTTCAGATCTCGTCACATACCCCACACTTGGGAGAGGCCTTGACCATAACCTCAGTATTATGTTGGTTTAAAAGTCACACAGCCAGGACAAGCACAAGAGACTACCCTCCCAGATAAAGAATGAACCTGGGGAAGGATTCAAGAGAGGAGATGTGTCTTGGGACAAGTTTCACAAGCACCTAGACATGAATCCTACCATCTGACCGTCATTTTCTTCTGACATAAAAATGTCCCCACGTTTTCCAAATGATGCAAAGCAGCTCCCCTGGACCACACTGTGCAGCTCACCAGATGCATGACAAGGATTTATCAGATGGACACTTAAAACACAGTTTTTCAATAAGACTGCCTGCTTATAACATTTTCCATACACTTCCTAGTATTTCTGGAGAGCTTTTCAGCTCACTTGATATACTATTAAGAGTAGCTATGAAACTAATTAACTGAGGAAAATGCTATTTAACTGTCAATAAACCTTTGGATCTCTGCCCTCTTTCCTCCAAATTTAGACATTCATTCTGCAAAGCCTTCTCTATTCCTTCCCTTTTTACAGCTCCTTGGTGGCACCTTTTTGTTTCATCTGGCCCAAGCTGTTTGTCCTTTTCATTGCTCCAAAGCCTGGTGGCTGCCTGCTCTCCATCACAGTTTGTCAGGATATGATGTCTTACTGCCTGCTGTGCCTCCTCCAGCCTCCCATCACCAAAAATCTCCTTGAGGCTGGAGTCTGCCCCTGGTGCATCCCCAGGCTTGTTCCTAGCAGAGCTCTGCTGGGAATTACAGTAGTGGCACGATGTGAAGGTTGACAGATGCAAATGGAAAGAGTAGAGGGGTGAATTTACCAACAAGCACCAGTGAGCTCCCTACAGCTGCTCTTGCTGGCACTGTGTAAGTTTAAGCCCCTTTAAAATACAGTTGCCTTTGTTCTCCTGACTCAGAGGGCAACAGCCACTTTCATTCCTCCTTAGAACATGTCTTCCAGCAAAGCTCATCACTGCTGATGCTTATTCCCCCTTCCCCTGGAAAAGCACCCCCTGGACCCGCTGCTATGGTGGTGTCACTGCTGAAGGAGCCCCAAGGATTCTGTGGTTCCCTGGAATTGTGCAGAAAACGCTCCTGACACACAAATAATGCCCCATTTCTCTGTACAATGGCCCCATGCATACAGTGGCCTCGCAGAGAACAACAGATGACTGTAGCTTCAGAGCAGATGTGCATGTTGTCCATGTCAGGGTTTTTGCAATGGATATCTGGAAAGTGAGGGGGAAAGGCAGATCCTTCGTGGGAAAGTATGAGGAGCATGGTAAAAAAACCCACAATACTGAGAAAAAAATACCTCTGGTATCTTCATGTGGCAGGCTTTGAGAACCTTGCTGATTCAGGGCTGTCTGAAATCTGTTTTCCCTAGAAAATAACCTTTTTTGTATTTGAGAGGCAGAGCAGAGCTTGACTTTAAGGTATAAAATTGCTCTTGGATTTGCAAAGAAGACAGTAAGGAACAGTTTCAGTTGCCTCTGGGAGAAAGCAGCAAGGGCTTTGCTCCCTTTGCACAGCTCCTCAGCCTGGAAAATGAGATAGTGACCTGAACTTTTTTGGTTTAGTTCTGCATGAACTATATTAAATCATGGCACTGTGGATCTGGACTGTCCTGAATGACAGCAACCAAAGTAGGTACCTGGGAATGGACTTGTTTCACACTTGAACCCTGTGCTGGTGTTTTCCTGCTGGGTCTTGAGGCAGGTACATCTGAGTTTAGGATCAATAGCCTGGCTTTCTTGGACACACTGCAAGAGACAATATGGAAGAAGCAGCAGCCAAAATAGCAGCAACAGAAGCTGCAGCAGGCAGATTAGTGGCTGCAGCAGGCTCTGATCAAGCTGTTCTCCTTCTGTCACCATTTTGAGTGTTTATTGTTCAACACTCCAAACTGCTGCTGGTTACAGGGCTCTACCAGTGAGAAGGGATAAAGGGCAGCACAAAGCCCCTGTAGGAATGCAGGAGCCCACCCAGCTGCTCCGTGCCAGAGCTGGATGCCTTCCCTCCCCTTCATTCGCAGCGTGGTCGGACCCACCTGACTCCTGTCCAAGTCACACATCCCAGGGAAACAACTGATTTTCCTCTTTGATAAGCCCGAGGCCTGGAGACAAGGAAGGTTCTGCCACTGAACCGCCCGTGCCCCCTGCCTTGCTCAATCTTTTGGCCAACAAACTCTGCCAGGGAGCTATGGAATTCCTGCAAGTTTCATAAAGACAGGAGACTGCACTGAGGATGGGGAGCTGAATCAATGCCCCCAGGAAGCTCCTGGCTGCTGCATGTCCTGAGCTTTGTCCAAAAGGCAAAGGCAGAGCGTATGATCACAGCATCACCACGGAAAGCTGAAGGGGGAAAAGCACAGAGGACATGAAGGCGATCAGGAGACCCCTGGGATGGAGGTTCTATGCAGAAGGTGCTGTAGGAGGAGATCTGATGGCTTTCTGTGGGAGGCTCCAGAGGCAAATTTGTAGGAATCCAGGTTTAATTGTTTTTGCTGCCGACAGAAAAACTTAATTATGCACCGAGGGTCTCATTTGGTTTGGCCTCCCTGTGCAAGTCCAGATAAGGAGGAGCACAGCTGAATGCCCTTTAGCTCCTCGGTTATCTTCAGACAGATTTCACTCCAACGTGCTGATGTGGGATTTGGGGGTGGAGCTGCAATTCCTGTTCGGGGATGATCCTACCCCAGAGCAGCCTTAAGCAAGCCAGAGATGCACGAGTCCCAGGATATGCAACTGTGCTGGAGTGCTGTGAGCCCCCTGTGCTCCCCACTGACAGAGGAACGTGATCCCCCCCTCCTCCCACTGTTGTGACCTAGAGTGCTGCCTTCCTATTTTAAATAAAAATCTGCATTTGTGAGAGCTGATAAATCTTTTCAGGGTCTGCAGCTGGACTGTGAATAGGCTGTGAAGCCCTAATTTGAGTTCAGATGAGAGGCATGTTGGGCTTTTCCCCTGAGCCCACTCTGGTCCCTCAGGGACACCCCAGCAGGCTCTGCAGGAGCTCAGCTGAGCTGGGAGTGTAGTGCAGGTCCAAAAGGGAAGATTTATTTTTTTTCTTTCTCTCAACTTTGGAAAACAAAATAGAAGACTAAAAGGCTATAAAACATCCAGTCTGGTGCCAAATTGCTTTTTTAAATGTCCTCAGCTTTACAAAAGTTGCACGTATTGCCATTAGACATCCCTTTCTCTGTTACTTACTTACACCTCTTCAAAGCTGAATGGAAAAATTAATGCTGAGCCTCCTTCCCCTCATAATCAAACATTACAACACTGAGAAATTCAGAGTGAAGACTGCACAGAGCAGTCATTCCATAACAATACAATTATGATGAAATCATTTTAGCATCTTTGGTCTGAGATGAGATAAAATCTATTTTAATGAGACATTAGATGGGCTTTTTTCTCCTATGTTTTTTTTCCTCGTGGCGCCATTACAATGCAGAGGATTTTTTTCTTTTTTAGTTGCCTCAGTTTGTGATTTTTTTCTTTGCTAGAAATCAATATTCTGTGTAGGGAAAATAAACTGAGAGTATTGCAAAACTTCTTTTTGTACCTAAATTACCAATACACTCCCTTCACGCTGACAGTTTCTTCTTCCTGAGAATTTCTGCTTTTCTGGTTTCTTCCCCAAAAAAAGTATTTCATATTTCCTGCATCAGCAAGGTTGCTGAAGAGTTGATTCACCAGGCTTCTGAAGCTGTCAGGGAGCTCCATCTTGCTGAGCTGTATTTATAGCAGCTCTGAGTCACAGAGGCAGCACGGGGTGGCTGAGAGGCCTGTCAGTGCTGGCTCTGACCATGGTGTTTTGGAGGGCTGTGCCCCTGCAGTGTCTGGGAATGGCACTGCCTGTGCCTCCTGCAGCTCAGTGCCTAAGCTGTCCCTCCAGCCCTGCCTGAGTTTCCCAGGACTCAGTGTGTGTGACCTGGGGTGCAGCACCATGGTTTTCAGGGTAGCCATCAGCAGGCCATATATCCACAGGGTGTCTGTTCAAAAGGTCTTGGCCCATGTAATATTCACAAATTATTTGCTCTCAAGTGAGCTACAAGGTTTGGTTGCTTTTTCTTTTCTTTTTTTTAAACAAGTCTGATTTTGATGGCACAGTCTGGACTGTTCTCAGACATCAAAGTGGACCTAAGGCTCTTTAGGGAATGATATAGTTTAAAATGGTGTGGGCTGTCTCCATCTCTCAGCTGGGGAGGGCTTTTTTGTCTTTGCTTCATTTACCACAGCTTCTTCCCAAAGGCAACCTCCTTTCCCTTCATCCAAAATAAACTCTGGGAAACTGTTCACTCATGGATCACCTTCTGTGGCATCCTTGATGATTAATCTGGCCAGCATCACGTTGAGGGGGGTGACCAGCTGCCTGCTCTTCCTTCTTCTGTTTTGAACAATCAGGTGGACAGATGGAAAAGATCTTCCCAGGGAGCAAATTGGTTCCTTCAATAAACTGCTCAGCTGTGAGGGCAGCTGGAGGCTTCGACTTGGGCACGCCTGCTAGAGATGGATTCAGACCCTCCTTACAGTCTCTTAAATCTACCAGCACAAGGTGCTCCTAAGGCAACAAATTTGTTGATAACTTTCTCTGCAAGAAAACAAAAAAAAGTATTAGATAAAAGAGAGGTGCATTCATTGATCAAAGCACTGGGAAAAGGGATGGAGCTGATGTCACAGATCATCAGCCAGCTGCCCGAGTTGGAAAAAGGGACAGTCATGGTTTTTGCCTTTAGAGAAAGAAAGTCTAATCAAACACGTGTCAAAGAAAGGGAAAGCCCCAGTCCCCCTCTGAAGGCAGAAAGGAGTTCCATGGAATCGCTTGGAGCCCTTGAGTTAAATGCATGTTGAGAGGGAACTGATAAAGATAAAACACAGCAATGGAAACCTGTCTCAGAAAGAGCAGGTAGGTCCCAACTGTCAACAGTAATCTGAACCTATAACACGCGCTCGTTTGAAAATGAATCCAACTGAAAATGAAAGATTAAACAAGTACAACAACCTAAGAATAAATTGCACATAAATCTCTCTGGTATTCAGGATCAAAGGAAGATTAAAGAACAAGTTATGGAAATGTGGTAGAGGCAAAGAGAACCTATTAAGTCATATCATTTAGTGAGTATACGAGTAATAGAGAGTTCACATCTAAGTTTAGAGAAAAGGGAATGAACCTATAGCTGTTGAAAGAGACTTTAAATGATATGTGGAATGAATGATATATGATGAAGAAAGTTCTGTAGCCCAAGCTCAACAAAAATATGACCCAGGATCAGAGCTGGTATGAGAAAATTCATTTACAGTTGTGTTTTAAGGATGATGGAGAAGGACCAAATTATTCCAGTCTACCTTGCAAATTTGAGAGTGTGAGGGTGGACACCAGCTACATGAATTCCTGTTACAGGAATGACATCCAAGTAAGGATGCAGGGGAGTCACCAGGGCAGGGAGTACTCCTGGGATCAGCACGGTCCATCATCTTCCCCTAGAAGCTCTTCATTCCCTATTCTCCTCTGTGCTGGACTGAGGTCACAGACTGTTCTCCGTGATGATGCTTAGTAGGGACTTCTTTTCCTTCAGGAAATCACACTAAAGTACTTGTCTGTGTGTGTAAGACTACACATTTATGCAAGCATGCTCTTTTACAGTGTCAATATTAACACTAAAAGGCCCCTATTTCAGGCACTTTGGCCTCATATTTAATAAGCCTTAATTTAATAATTTAATGACTCTGATGATACAAATAAATCAGAAAGGAAAGAGACCCTCTTCTTTCCACTAAGACAAGTGAGAGTGTTTAGAAGAAGCATCTTGTCCCAGCTCATGCAGAATCTACAGCAAAATCAAACTTGAATGAATCACAGAATCATCAGTGCTTTTACTGCAGGAAATACTGTCTCTATCTTTGGGGAAAGAGGAAGCTATATTCAGGAGAGGGGTAAAATGTTCTGGGTCAGCTGAGGGGGTTAAGGGACTTCACCTTCATCCCATGTGGATGCTCGATGCTTATCATCACTACATTCAAGAGATAATAAATTTATTGATAACCCTATGTTTGTGCTGATTTCAGCCATTTAATTCCAATCTTTTTTTTTTTTTTCCAAGGTTATTTTTTTTTTCTGTGTTGTCTGTAGTTTTCTTTATAAAATTTTGTCAGGAGAGTTTAGGAAAGGAAGAAAATGCAGCCAGCCTTTGTCAATATTTTCCTGTAGTGAAACCAGCTGGAAATTGAAAGAGACCGAGGTGGGGAAGGCATTTGCATGTGCAAAGGATGAAATAAGTGCAGCTGAGATTATATCAAAGTAAAGACAACACAAGGCAGTCAGAGGGAAGGTTTTGCCATCACTTGGCCTCCCCACCCAAGCAAACAGCAGCCTTTGATAGCTTTGAAGGTTATTTCTTGCTCACACCTCAGATGGGTGTGCATTTGCTAAGTGCATTGCCTGCGGGCAATCTGATTTATGTTCAAATGTTTGCGGTGCATGAGGTGCACACAAATCTATTTTTATGTATGTATTTATTATCAAAGCATGCACAGCACAGACACTTCAGCCTACACTGCACAAAACAGCTCAAAGATTTTGCCTTACAGCAAAAAAAGCTTTGTGGAGGTCCTGACCCAAGACATTGTAGAAGTCACCCTACACAAGCCCAACCCTGAGCAACAAATGTCTGGATGTAGATGCTCACATCAGTGTCTCCACCTGTTGAGTCAGTGAGCCAGGGGAGGGAGCAGGAACTGGGTGAGGTCCAAGTCTGGGGCACGGGTGAACTGCAGGCTTCTCACATCACACACAGGGGAAGGGAAAGCCATGTCCCAGTGCAGAGCTTGGATCTGTCACTGCCCCTGGGACCTGAACCCACGGCCAGCATTGACCCGGCCAGGCTTAACCCACCCTGAGGCACTGAACACTGCTCCCAGAGAGGAAAGCTGTTCATTCAGTGGACCCAGTGCACGTCTCATGAGACAAATTCTCCATTGCAGTGTTTGTCTCTTCATCCTTGTTTGGACTTGCATTTTTTTGGCTGTTATGTAGTCAAACTGCATAAATAAAATATATCCAGCATTTTTCATCATAAACAGGCTTCTAACAGCGCTTTTCATTTTTAGACACTTCACCTTTTCAAATAACTCATTAAATATTAATAAATTAATCCCTCTCACACTCTTCTGACGCATTCAAGACATTTTCATGATGATCGTCTTATGTTCTGTTTTTTATTTGAATATGAAATACATCAAGTAGATGTATCATTCAATACAATTAGCTGGCAGTTATAAACAGTGCCAGAAACCAAGTGTGGCAGGCTGATTTTTCCTACATGTGTTCAATTGGCACTTAGATACAGGAAGTGAAAAAATGAAGAGCTAATGGCATGAATGACTTTTTGAAAGTTTGTGTTTTTCAACAGATTGTTTACTTGCTTCCTTTTGTTTCCATGAGCCCTTTTTATGGAGGTTATTAAAACCACCAGTAAGATGGGCACTTTTCTGCTGGGTTGGATGCTTGTATTGGATTGCATGGCAAGGTTTTGGTACGGGGGGCTTCTGTGAGAAGCTGTTGAAGCTTCCCCCATGCCCAACAGAGCCAATGCCAGTTGGCTCCAGGACGGTCCCACTGCAGGACAAAGCTGAGCCCATCAGTCACTGTGGTAGCACCTCTGGGGTAATATACTTAAGGGGGAAAAACATCCCAAAGAACAAATGGAAACTGCAGCTGGAGAGAGCACAAGAGAAACAACTCTGCAGATCCCAAGGTCAGTACAGAAGGAGAGGAGGAGGTGCTGGAGCAGACATTCCCCTGCAGCCCACAATACAGCCCATGGTGAGGCAGCTGTGCCCTGCAGAGATCCCTGGGGATGCAGAGATCCACCCACAGCCCCTGGAGGAGACCCACGTGGAGCAGGAGGATGCCCAAAGAAGGTTGTAACCCCATGGCAAACCCACGGTGAAGCAGGTTTGCTGGTTGGACTCGTGACCCCATGGAAGGAACCCACACTGGGGCAGTTTGTGAGTAACTGCAGTCTGTGAGAGGGACTCACCTTGGAGAAGTTCATGGAGGACTGTCTCCTGTGGGAGAGACCCCACCCTGGTGCTAGGAAGACTGAGAGAAGTCCTCCCCCCAAGGAGGAAGGAGCACCAGAGAAAGTGTGTGATGAGCTGAGTGCAGCCCCCATTCCCCCTCCCCCTGCGCTGCTGTGGGGGAGGAGATAGAGAATTTGGAAGTAAAGCTAAGCCTGGATTAAGGAGAGAAAGGTGTTTTAAATTTTTATTTCTCATTATCCTACACTTATTCGACTGGCACTAAATCACACAATTTTTCCCAAGTCGGGCCTGTTTTGCCCCGATGGTAACTGGTGAGTGATTTTCCTGCCCTTATTTCCCTGTCATTTGTTATATCTCCTCTCCCCCGATGAGTAGGGGAGTGACAGAACAGCCTTGATGGGAACCTGGCCTCCAGCCAGGCTCAACCCATCACAGTGCTCACCTATGTCTGGGTAAGAGGCTGCAGCCACAACAGCATCTCTGAGCTAAGCACAAGTCTGTGTGATGTCCCTGGGAAAGGGACATTGCCACCACCCCCTGCACTTGGGAGCAGAGCCCCTGAGCAGAAAGCTCCTTTAGACCTTATCACACACAGTATTTGTCATGCCCAGTGTGGAGAGCCATGCTTTCCAGAGCCATTTGCAGGAGTTACAGAGAAAATGTACTTCCAGGCTCTACTCCAGGACTGGTGGCCAAGGTTTGGATGCTGAGAAGGTGAGAACACTTCTGGTCCTGGAGCCAAGCAAACCTTACCAGCTAACAGTGCTGTCTCTGCACTCAGCAGACTGTTTCCTGCAGGACAGGAGCAGTGACTGGCTTCAGACAAGCCCGATCTCATTGGCTTTAATGTACATCTCAGGACTCCAAAGTGGGGCAGCAATAATTGGGAAAAGGTGCCCCATTCTGAAATCCGGGGCATCTAGCAGGGGTTCAAACCAGTTCACATGAAGCACAGCCTCCCCTGACCCTGATGTCTCACTCTCAAACAATGACGAAATCTGCTTGTGTGTCCTGGCAAAACCCTGGCTTGTGAGAAAATGCTGAATATGTGGAGTGACAGGCCGGCGGTGGCTTCCCAGGGAAGTGTCAGCACTGCTGCCCATCCGGCCCTTCAGATCTGCACAGCAGCCTGAGGCTGTAATTCAGCTGGAAGCGAGGTGAGGTCTGTTTCTACCATGCTTTCTGTTGTTTTTTTTTTGCCACGCCGTTTAGCCTTTCCTTGGGAAGGCGATGTCCCTCTGGTGGTGCTCATTAGCAGGCTGCTGGGCAGGCAGGATTTCAGCAGGGACAGAAATCCCAGACAGCCCTATGGCAGGATGACTCCACTGGCATCACACAGTCAGCCACTGCCCTGCCACCAGGTGCCCAAGACTCGGACAGCAGGGAGTGCAGGGTGCCACTGCTACAGGCACTGCAGCCCCTCTGAGGGCACTTTGCTGGGCTGGAACGTTTCTGTGCATTGCTCAGGCTGGGTCCTGCCATTTTCCTGCTCTCTCCTCGCCCTGTTGGTGTTGGACTCTCTCTGGTTAGACTTGTCCCTGATACCTGAGGGCGGAATGCTGCTGGGAACAGGAGCAGACACATGCTAATGTGATGCGATGGGATGATATTGATTCTTCCACAGCAGAGATCAGGGATCTGGGCTGCCTGCAGGCCTGTGGGAGCCCCTGGTCAGGCTGAGCCACCTGGCTGCAAGCCTCTCACTGGGATGAGCTGTCACGTTCCTTTCACACTGAATGGAAAGCAGGCACGTCCGAGGTGTGATACACCTGATCTCCCTCTGACATCTGCTCTGGAGCGAGACCAATCAGCCTCTGCTGGTCTCTCTTGGCTAACTACAGGGGAGGAGAGGGTGACTTGCTCCAGGGGAGGTAAGGTGAATCCCAAACTAGGTGGGCAACACCTGTGTCCTGCTTTTGGTCATCCTGCTGCAACAGAGCCCAGCTGGCTGTGGCAGCTGCGTGCTGGGTTGGCAGAAAGGTGCTGCTTCTGGAAACCACAGCTGAAAGGGAAGAGGCTGTGGAGGATGGATACCTGTGGAGATGCAGGGAATGGGGGGTAAAAGCTTTGTTAAAGCTGCACCCAGGCCTCATCTCAGGCTCTTTGGAAGGACCAGGTCCTTTAGAATTTTATTTTGGTAAGGTAAAATATAGGATGAACATGCTAAGATTGCTTTCTCAGCAATGTGGTGTTCAGGAATCACTCACAGCCAAAAACTACTTGTTGAGAATGGCATCATCTATTGTCTGAATTTCTACCTGCTCAGCATCATGCAAGACCATGTCTGCATAATGCAGCAGCTTTATGCAGCCAGTTTTTGAAGAAGTCACTCCATGTGCTGCTCCTCTCATCCCCATTTCCAGCCAGGTGCACCACGACTCACAAGCATTTTAAGTTAGCAGAATATATGAAGTTCTTACATGTTTTATAACTCACTGGGCACCCCATCTCAGACAGTCCTGTTGGTCTTCTTTGGGCATCACCACTTCAGACCATCACCCAGTGGCCTCTCCCAGCTTTTGTGTGTAGTGCCACCATGGCTCTTGCACCAGTGGCCACCTGTAATTACCTTCTGGCTGATAATTGTTCAGCTGCAGCACTCCCCCTTTCATCTCCATTCAAAACAACACTCCAGCACCAGGGAAGTTTTTGCTCTAGCACCCTGAAGCTGGGAAGCACAGAGCAAAGCCAAAAGGGAAAGCACTTAAATAGGAGGAGGTTTGCCGAGCTGTCATGTTACAAACAGCTGCTTTGTTGACAGCTCTGTCACAAGGAAATTACCTCTCCCTGTGCTCAGTGCTTCTAGAAATGGTGTTGTTGGAGCAGATTGTGTCTTTTTGCTTCTGAAAAGCTGTTGGGTGCTATACTTTAGGAGGATATGAACTGGAAAAATCCTGAAACTCTACCAATAATGTAAGGGAAAGGAGAGATCTGTGCTTGCTTTGTGCTCCTTGCCCCTTTCCCCCTCCTTCAGTGCTCTCACACTGACACTTGGTTCCTATTAGAGCCAAATGCTGTTTCCTCATATAGGGACTTACTTGGTTTAGCAATTACTAATATAATCCTGAGCCTGAGAAAAAACATGCAACACTGTCTGGCTCTTGGTTGGGAGCACTGGTGAGCAGCAGCACTGAGACAAAGAGGAGGCTGGAGACTTAAAAGTTTGCAACATAGCTAAAAAGTCATTATGATGCAATTCAGCTGCTTGCAGCAGATGTTTGACCTGCCCACTGCTTAAAAGGGAGGCACAGCTTGAAGAGGGTACAATCTTAGTCACAGATGATTAACACAGAAAGCAATAGCCTTGAGTATCTAAACATTTACAGTGAGACAAAGGGATCAAGGGCTCTGTCCTTCAGCCTGCACTGTCCTACAGTGCCTGCTCTGGCTACACATCAGGTGTACACAGGTGGGATGTACCCAATTTTGGCATCAGGCTGTTAGGAGGGGGAGCTCAGAACGACTTGGTGAACTCAGGTCTCCAAACTTACGGGTATTTTACTGCCCTAAATCACCTGCTTACCTGCCTCTGTCCAGAAATCATTGTACCCAGGCCTGGAGGAATTGAGAGAGATGGGAGGAGCTTTTCTTCATCTCTTGTTTGATCTGCAGTCACCTGACACCACCAACAGCCTTTCAATGCTCTTTGCTGCAACTGCTCAAGTAGCCCAGGTGTGGTGCCAGATAAGAAACCACCTGAGCTGCCCTGGGGAGGCTGAGGCCTTGTGGATTGCTGAGGGTTACAGCTTGACTGAGCAAGGAGCCAGGTCTGCTCTTGTGCAAGGTGAAGTTAAGGGAAAGGATGTTGACACAAACCTAATTATAGGTGTTGGGAAGTTTTAAGTCTCTCTGTATTGGAAACTCTTTTACAGCTCAGCTCTTTTGTAGTAGTTCCTGATCATTTAATTAGTGTGTCCTCTCACTCATGAGGATAATTTCAGTTGCACAATAGCTGTTGCCACAGCAGCTTTTTGTTTCATGAATTTTATTTCCTAGATCCCAGCTGGTTTTGTATTCCTCATATAGCCATTCTCCTGTATACATATGTACATATTTATATGTATATCTGCAGCCATAAGAGAGGAGAGGCCAGAAGTCCATGAGGAGATGTGCACACTCTGCACAAGGGCTGCAACAACCCCAGTCATGGGTACAGACTGTGACATGTCCCCCCTGGCCAGCAGCTCTCCCAAAAATGACTGAGGTTGCCACAGCAGGCTCCAGTCACCCCACACTGCCACCTAAGATAAGGCAAACCATGTACCAGGCTATGTTAGCTGGAATGTGGCCACCAGGTCCCTCCTCTCCTATGGAATTCACATGGAATGTTATGCCCAGTTCAGGTGTCCTGGTTCAAGGTGGTGTAGAGAAGCTTGAGAGGGTCCTGTGGAGATGGACCTTAGCACCCATGAGGAGGTACAAGGCAGCTGGATTTAGTTTTCCTGACCTAGAAGAGGCTAAGGACTAAGCTGATAGCAGCCTACAGAAAACATGGTTAAAGCAACAAAGGAACCAAGCTATTCTCAAGCACAGGGCAGTGGTCTTGGCTGTGGTTTGGGAAGTTCAAGGTAGACAGAGGGAGAAAATGCTTTGCAGGGAGGTTTCTGCAGCCCTGGAGCAGCCTGCTCCAGCCTCTGTCCCTGAAGATTTTCATAGCTCTCCTAGAAGAAGCCATGGCTAACTTGATCAAGTGCTGGCCACAGTCCTGTTCCAGGTGGGAGGTTGGACTAGAGACCTTGAGAGGTCCCTTCTGGCCAAGGCCACTGTGAACACACACAGAGTACCAGCACAGCAACACCATGCTGGCTGTGCTTCCCCTGAATTGCCACCAACAGCTGGCTGTAAATATTTTTCTCTGTTTTTCTTTTCCTGACTACTATCCTGTCTGTGTGGATGAGGAGATCTCTGGGACACAGGTCATTTTTACATCTGTATCTACCATGATCCATAGCACAGTGAGGTACCTTGTACAATTCAAAACCAGATAAATCCTGCAAAGGAACAAGGCTGCAGTTACTTTCCACTGCATGGGTAACTCAGCAGAAAACAGAATTAGGACTTCACCTACGGCAAGATTTGCTGTAACCACTCATCAGCTGTGTTTTCAGGTGTGCTTTCCCTGCAGCAGGGCACCTGCAGCCATTTCCCCATCAGTGAAAGTCTTTTCCAGCCAATCAATCTTCTATTTAAAATCATGAATGCGTGTTGACTCTTTAGCAGAGCCTGACCCTTAAATATGTTTGAAATGAGAGGCTAACTCATGTGGGCAGGTGTGTACGTGTGTGCATCTTTGTCTGGATGTGTGCGTGGTGGAAAGGAAAGGTCTGACCAGAATCAAACAAAAATAGAAAGCCTGATCTCTTTTCTGTGTAGAGCAAATTGGAGCAGATAGTTTCCAAATGAAATCTGAGATGATGCCAGCTGCCTGCAAACTGTACCTACTTTAAAAATAAAATCCCACTGCCTGCAAGTCATTCTCATCTATGTCTTCTCAAGTACAATCTTCTTTTACCCAGACTGTCCCATAAGATGTGGGTATTAAAACCCACCATTTTGAATTGACAGGGCTAGTTTTAACTACTGGCTGGGGGCTGTGGCCCCTTCGTGTTCTGCTTCCTTCAAGGATTATCCCCTTCTTCCCAGGAAAACTGCTCTCCTGCAAAGAGAAAATAGACAAATATCTAATAAGCACTGCCTTTCACAGCATTTTGAAAAAGCCCCTATGTGCCACCAAAAGATCCCAAGCAGCAGAACAACTTGGGCGAGCAATGAACAGGGGAAATGTTAAAGCAACTTTTTAGGAACAGTAAAAGAAATGAACAAGCCATGAAGCTCAAGCATACTGAATAAAGGCTTTGCACATAGTTGTAATGAGATTCAGCTGACCGAGACATTTATATGGGGAAGAAATCACGGCCTCATTGCAATCAATAGACAAGTTGCCACTGACTAATGGAGCTCTGCTTTCATGATGTTTGTGTTGCAACATAAGCCAAGATGCCTGTGAGCTGTCAAAACCCTTTAGAGCCATTTGTCCCAACAACCCCACAGTATCATCCCCTAATACTCTATTATGCAAAGAGACCCCTTTTATTTTTATTAGAGCTAATTCACCAGATGGCTTCTCCCCCCCTCCCCTCCCTGCTTTGATGTAGCAAATGCAAGCAAGTGATTTTGCTGACTACAGATCAAGGCACAGATCAGTGCTATTTGCCATGCACAGAACATGAAAAGCAGAGCAGGGACTGTCGGGCAAATCTAACATGTTTGTAAACAGCAAAGAAACCTCTGCAGACACATGGGAGGTGAAGCAGCCCCGCTCCCCTGGTGCAGGTGGGCTGCAGGTACAGCTCCTACGGCCCTGCAGGGAGTCTGGTGGGCAAGGGGGTGAATTTCTGCATTTTGATGAGAGATTAGACCTGCTGGTGACACTGAAGGAAAATTGATGAGGGAGCGGAGAGGCGCCTTCAAAGAGGAAGGAGTAGAAATAATGCAAATGGGAGACTCTGTCCTAGAGAAATGCTGATGGGCATGGACAGACAGATGGATGTGTTCCAGTGACCCAGCCCAGGTTGCAGTGCCAGTATCGTGGCTTTCTTTTCACGTAACAAGGCTCTTAATTGCGAGTTTTAAGAGAAACAACAACAGAAAGCAAATAATGGTGCCAGGAAGTCCAGCAGCCAGAAAGAATGCCATTTAGAAATAAAAATCCAAACTCCCTACCAGGGAGTAGTGAACACAGCCTTAGCAATCCTCACAGAAACCGTGTCCTTTGCTGCAAAAACCTGTTAAAAACAGAAGGGCAAAAACAACAGTCCCCAAACCTCGTGTAGGCTGCATGCAAAAGAAAACCCCCCAAATCAAGTAAATTTAATGCAAAATAAACCATAGCTTTCTCCAGGCTGCAATGCCATGCACTGAGGAGAGAATCCTCCCTGGAACAGTGTGCTCCATTACTGATAGTGCAGCCCTGTCTGTAACAAACTTCCCAGCCCCGTATGAGGAGCTGCACTGGCTGGAGGTGAAACCCAGATGCCTACAGCCATCAGGGAGAGGTGACTCTCCAGAGTTATTTTCCCTGCCTGCAGCAAAGGGTGTTCCAAGGACAGCTGGAGTCAGGTGTGAGACCTGTGTAACTCCATTTAGTGTCTGCAATCAGGAATGGTGCACATCACCTCGTGCCGCACGCGTGGTGTAACAAACGTCCTCGGTAAAGGATGGGCACGTTTTTACAGCATGTTACAATGATCAACATGATTTTAAAAACATACCTGCTTTTTGATCCAAAACCTTAATTGTTTGCCATGCTGAAGGCAGCTGGGCTGGGCTGTAGAACCTGCAGTTGCATGAGCAGAACACAACAGCATCCTGCTCATCTGTGCGTGTCTGCCTCCTGCATGGACTCTCTTGCTGTCTAATAAGGCTACAAGCCACAAGAGAAGGTTTTCCAGCTGTTGGGACATGTTCGCTGCTACAAACTCCCCTGTGTCTAATTAAGCTCATGGCTCATGCTCCCCTTTGGTGATGGTGCTAACAGGTTCTCCTCTCCCGTGGTGGCTGCTTATTTTCATGAGAAATGGAGTGTAAAATCACTGGGACCTCTGCTGCTCTGGGAGATCTGATTAAAATCCTGGGTTTCAGGATTTATTAGGAAGAGGGAACTGGCTGGCAGACATAATAAATAAGGCATTGACTTTGTCCACAATCCTGTTGCTCTCGTCAGGAAGCAGGCTGGGGGAACCCTGATGCAGCCCGTGCTCAGGAGAAGAGCCAGAGCCAAGAGCACAACCATCTCAAACAACCAACCTCAAAGACCAGAAAGAAGTCCTTGGCTTTAAAAAGGGTGAAATCATCCCTAAACATATATGCCTTGTTTACTGCCTTGCTCTGGAACTGTCTGCCACATAGTAAAGTCTATTTCTATCCCCTGAAGACTGGATTCCCTGACAGTTTTATGTGCACCTTGTAAATTGAGGCAAATGGGTAACATTTTCCAGCTTCACCATGAAGGGTGTTCCTTTCTGGAGAGGGGGATATGGAAGATCTCAGGACAAAGAGACGTGGTACATGGACCAGGGATATCTGATTCTGCCCAGAGCACTTTGGTTGATTTTTTTTAGGCAGTATTTGCGCTGCCATAGAGGGTAAAGGGATCTGTGGGCCTGGGTCTGCTTGAGGTCTGTGGGAAGACACAATTCTTGCTCTTCTTTTTCATCACTCTATAAAGCAGCACAGAGTGGGAGTTCAGAGCCCTCTTTCTGTGAGGCAGGAGGGCCTCCCCACCACTGCCCACATCTGGGGAGTCATGGAGGAGCCCACTGAAACCTGTAAGTCATTCTCTGGAGAAAGAGAGACCTCCACACTGAAGAGACATAGGAGTCTCATTTAATCAGTAAAAATTCTCTTTCATGAAACTGTAAAATGTTTCTACACTGCTCTTGAACTTGCCTCATCAGAAGGCCCCAAGTTCTTTCTCCCAGTAACACCAACAGATTTGAAAGGGAGTTGCTGTTTCTTTCTGTTTCCCTCTCACAGGTTTTTTTGGGTTGTTTTTTTTTTTTTTTTTCCTGGCAACACCTCTCCAGAGCATCACGTTTTCACAAACAAAGTTAAACTGCTTGGTTTCCATTAGTAACATGAGCAATAAAAATAGAGGACAGGTGTTTCTTAGGAGGTGTGAAAGATTAACGGGATTTTCTTGGATTGTGGATGATGCTGTCACTGTAGGCTATCTGCTTTTTCTTTCCTCCACCAAAGAATATAGGAAAATTTTCAATAGCATTTACTGGTGCTTAGTGAAGCTCAGGCAGGTTTGTGCCTGCTGTGCCTGCACTCCCTCCAGGCAAAGAGGAATTGCAGCAAATAACCCTCTCCTTTGCCCATCTAGATCCAGATTCTCCTTTCAGAGACATCTTTGCAACCTCTCAGGAGCAATTAGCACAGGACCTCTGTGGAGGGAATTGCATGGGGGATAAAGGACCTCAGCACGAGCAACTGAGCCCTGGTAGAACAAACAAACAGGAAGGTACCCAAACTCCTGTGTGAGTTCAGCCCTTCATCTGGGATCCCCAAAAGAGTTTTTAGCAATCCTCAGGAAAATGTAATGCTTTGTGTGACAAAACATGCCTGTAAGACATGTTAAACATGCATTTTCCCAGTTCACACCCTCAAGCTTCCCTGCACTAGATAAGTCTTATACACGCATCTTTCTCTGAGCATCTTCTCCCAGTGTGTTTCACTGAGGGTTTGCCACAGTGGCTAACAAGTGGGAAGGGCAAGGAGACTGTGATTTCAGCCCTTGTGAGTTTACCTTTCCCTCTGTGCCAGAAGAGCTGTGCCTGTGCACTCACGGGCTCTGCAGAAGGGCATTTTCCGTAATGCAAACCAGCACCAGCAAGTGCCATTAAATACCCCCCTGACATCAACTGCACAAACAGTCTGAATGAAGCTACTGAACCCCATAGTTGTGTACAAATCTTAAATATCCTGCTGAACTAGCTGAAAACAGCACTGTGAGCGAAAGCCAGCCAGGCGTTTTCCCCCCGCCTCCCTTGCTCTGTTTACCTCCCGCTCATGTCAAATGGTGTATTAGGGCTGTAGTGTAATACAGAGCATTTGAACTTCTCCTTTGTAGTGAACAATGTCAACAGACTGCTTTTCCTGAGGAAAAGATCCCCAGCCCATAAATATCACCCCGGCGTGCTGCACGTTGCTCCCATTGTTTAAATCTCCCCACAGTGCTCACCTCTGCTCCTGTATCATAGCGAGATAAATGTGGTGCTTAAGGCCTGATTTATTTCAGTCAAAGGACAAATAGTTTGATATCAAAAGGAGCTTCACAACAATTAACATGACAGGCAAGGAGGATTAGCTGTTGTGATTTTCGGTGTGGCATAAGCAGGCAGGTGCTGTTATTTGGGCTGCATCCCTCCCCCGCACCCCTTCTCATTAAAGAGATAGTTATTGTACTGCTGTGAAAAGAGCAGCTGCTGTGCCTGAATTTCCCTATCAGCCACTGTTTCTAGTGTTGGTATGAATTGGGGACACATTGTTGGGCTTTAATTAGCCCGGAGTCCCACCACCAAAGGACTGCCCTGCTCTGACACACACCCCGTGATGCTTGTGTTGAATGTGCATTAATCTCCTCGCTCCTGATGGCTGGGACACAACCTCTCCAAGGGGAAAAAAAAAAAAAAAGAAAGAAAAAAGAAAAAGATACTTTTATAGAATTTGCAAAATGCTTGGCTTTATGCTAAGCAGCAAAATCCAATATAACCTTCACTCTTGACTCTCCAAGTCCCATTATAATTTTTGAGATCTTTGCTGTTGGTGCTGACTCTAAGGTTTCAACAGATGAAAACCTACTTTCAAACAGATGAAAACCAGTTTCCAAATCTGAGCCCAAACTTCATGGGGGAGCAACATTTGATAGGCATTATTCAGCACTGATTTCTTCCAGGGATTTGTGTGAAGTTGGCTTCTGAGGCAGAATGGGCACATTAAGGCAAGGCAGGTGGCCTTGGCAGCAAAACCAAGGATGATGGATCCCACCTAATTACTGTGTTTTCACTGTTATCACCAAAGGTTAGTTTAAAAACAAAGAGAATCCCAGAAACTATGGACTATCCAGAGGATCAAAACAGTTGAGGCACATTTATTGGCAAGATGCAAGAGTTTCTCAGCACCTTCCCTGATCACATTGCTCTTTGCCTCTTTGCTCAGGTGAAAAGAGCAGACCCTGTTTCCAGACCTGGGATATTGCCAGCTGCCTTTTGTTGTGATCCTGGTACCTCTGCTAAACTGAAAATTTGGGCCAGGTCAGCATAGGGACAGGGCATATCTGTAACAAAAAGTGCAAAGTCTTTCTGGTGGCCTGCTTCTGATCATGCCCAAAAATCAGTTCCTGGATAAGGATGTAAGAGCAGGAGCCAGTTGCTCCAGCAAAGCCATACTGGAATGACTGACTAAAGTAATTATGCCATGTGCCTATATCCAGATGAGGATTTTACAGTGTTTTCTGTAGCTTAACTCTAAAAACACTCTTCAAATTCTTAGGTACATTGTGCCTACCAAAAACTCCCAACCAATGCTCTGTTTTTTAGCCTTTACCTCAGACTGCCCCTGAAAACATAAAACACCTGAGGAAAAACAAAATTCTTGCTGAGCCCTGAAGGGTTAATCCCTCTGTAAATTGTCTGCCAGCTGGTAGGAAGATCTTTGCAGCACATCGATGTTTTCACCTGCTGTTTGTGTAGCTTGTAGCAAAGATGTGAGCTGGAGTATTTTTGTGGGGAAGTTTTGCCAGCCTGGACTCTCCCACAGGGAGTGCTCTCTGGCTGAGAGAGGGTATGCACATGCATACAGGACGACCACAAAAAAAAGTTTTGCTAGAAAAATATTGCAGGATTTTTCAGGTTGAGAGTGCAGAGATGTTCCAAACAGCCTTGAACTTCAACCAGAATCCTGATGTTTGCTGCTGGGTTTTTTTTAATCACTTGTGTCTCCGTTCTGCTCGGGGAAATTCAAATTTATTGTGTCTTGACTGAGGTCTGTTCAGATCAAAAGTGGTGCTGGTATGGATTCAGTCACACCTGGTCCATGGGAGATGAATTTGGCTCAGAGTTGGTAGCATGTCAGTTATTGATATTCTGTTAGTCTTCGGCTTGAAGGTGCACGGATGTTATTTTACTGCTTCTTTCGAGGAGATCGATTCTAAATCTATGTTTTTCGTTCTGCCCAGACCATACCTGCAAAAATAATAACAGCAGAGTTAGTGTCTTCTCAGCCACTGCTGAACTCTCTAACACAGCCTCTACAGCCCCATAACAGTTGCTGGCATCAGATCACAGCACTTGATTTAAACTCCACTCCTTGTTCAATAGACCAAAAATAAAAATAATGCCGAGAGATGAATCAAACCCGAGTTTGTGGGCTTTGGGGGTTTTATTTTCCCCTTTCCCTGAACACAAAGAACAAAATGTGTTTTTTAGTCTAGATGACTTCTCTTCCAAAGAGATGAAAACAATAAGAAACTAGTACCAGGTCCCCCAGGAACAGATGAGAACACTGACTCACTTTGTAACATTTGTCATGTGAACTGAAACATCCACTGTGGGGTCTTGCTGAGCAGGAGGTGATTTCCCCACCCTGCAAATATTTATTTAGTTTTAGATTGAAAAATATTCCAGACCTAAAGAGGGTAAAAACATCAAAAGCAAAACATATATGGGAAATTAAAACCTGAAAAAGTCAGTACACATCTCAGAAATATTTCCCTTTGACTTGAAGCATCTCTAGTTTTAAAATAACTTTAGTCTCACTAGTGTAATTAATTTTCTAGACAGAAAGAGCAACCAGCATATTTTTTATTTTAATATGCTGCTGGTAATTCACTGCTTCAAAACTCCCTTCTGTAAAGGGAAAAAAAGGGAGGGAAGAATAAAAAAACCTGAAAAATGCATCAAAACTGACCATTCCCCACAAAGCCAGTTTTCATTTCTGCATATCAGCATTTTTGAGCAAAACAAAGCACTACACAACTTTCTTGAGCAGCTCTATTCAAGCAGGACCCGAGGCCAGCAGGGACACTGCTTTAATGTCATGATGTAGCTGCAGAGAACAAAATGATTCTCTTTCCCCCAGCCTGTATAGCAGAGAAATTATAAAGGGGGTGGGGGGAATTACTATGGTAATGACCACATAGCTGCTGCATGTTTATGCAGATTGATGACTGAGGAGCCAAATCCCAGGGTCTTTACATCAGTAAAGCTTTGCCTGCCTCCTAAAAATTGCAATCCAATGAATTTGTCCAAGAAATTGGGGGAGAGGTATTTTTTTCAGTGGATTTGAAAATATTTCAGTGGCGTATTGGAATAAACCTCATTTTTCTTACACATAGGGATGTTATTTTTAACAAGTCAGAGCTGCTTTTCCTAAATGTGGAAGGGGAAACTACCCTGAGTCCCCTGGAAATGGCCATTGCTTAGCCTGAGATTAAACAATACCCATCCAAGCATCAGCATTTTCAGGGTTAAAATGACAGGGAAGAAAATGGGATCTTGCCTGTTCCTGTTCCCATAATGTCTAGCCAAGCTGACAGGAAAGATAAAGTTCACTCTTCCCTCCACTTAACTGGTGCTGGGAAAGAGATTCACACCCAGGAGAAAAGGAGACATGGCATCAGTCATGACTTCTTGGCATAAATAAAAGGAAATTTTGACAGGCATAAAAATGTTATTTTCTCATGAAAAGCTGCTGCTTCAATACACGAATGGGGATGCTGCTCGGGAAAGCAAAAGAAAGGGGAAAAGAAAAGCAGTCTCAGTCTGGTGCCAGTTTATAATAATTCACAGTATTGCCCATTTCTCACTGCATAATGATCTCAGGCAAAGGAAATGATGAACTCTTATTTCTGGGTCCACATTTTAAGTATCAAAATAATTGGGCCAAGGAAAGGTCATGGCTTTCACTGCTGTTAGCCATCCTCCTTCCCTGGCAGCCCAGGGTTCTTCTGATAGCTTTTAGCACCATGGAAGGATTCACATTGCTTGTAAGACCAGAATCCTCCTGGGAAAGGGGCTGGGAGACTGCTGGTGTCTGCTGGAAACTGGAAAATGTAGGCTGCCACATGCTACTGAACATCCCAGCTGCGAGCTACCTGTCATGTGCTGGGTTTGGTGCAGCCAGCAAGGCTCAGGCCCTTGTGTAAAAAGCTAATCCCAGGATCTCACTCAGCCATACATTGACCTCAGCTTAGTCAAACATCTAAGCTTTAGTTTTGTCCCCTTCTGGAGACCCTACAAACCAAACCCATGGCTGAAGACCAAGGTGCATGCAGCTGCTCTGACCTTTTTCTGGCTGGCTCTGCACTCCTTATCACTAACTCCAAACTTGGGTTTGTGGGGCTCCTGTACCTTCACTCTGCTTTATCCCCCTCTGCATACCTCAGCACTCACACAGTCTGAAAAACCCCACATACCCCTGCATGACCTTTATCCCACCAAGTCCACCTTTTCATCTCTGTCTAGATAAACCTATGGGCCTTAATCCTAAATCTTGCTAGTAAAGACCAAAAGGTGACCCAAACTCAGGACAGTGTGAGGTCCTACTCTAACCCTAGGCCAGGGATGACTAAACACCCACTCCCAGCTTGAATAATCTAGGTGCTTTCCCCTATTCCTGCCTGATTTCAAAGGAACCCATGTTTAGTTGTTTTCCCTAAGCCCCGCATTCTTTTTCCAAGCCCTACAAGCCCCAAGTCGGGGCTCAGCAGAGCATCTGTAAATCACCCCTGCAATGACTGAAGCTCTTTGTGCATTTGCAGGGCATGTGTGTGCATGTTTGTTTGGTTTGCACACTCACAGGGCATGCACAGGCACTCTGAGAGTCTCTGTTCTATAGAGGAGACAGCAAATCTGCATTGCCTCGAAGGCCTGGGGTGAGATTAACTGTAGGACCTGTGATTTGTTGCTACCTGAATGGTGTGCATGCTGTCAGTTTGGTGTGTCTTTATTTCTAAGTGAGTCATATTATACAAATCAATTGCTAATTCAATTAATCATGAAAAACATGCAAAAGGACATCTCCAGGAGCTGATTTAGAGCATGTTATGTACGGGTGATTGAGCAAAGAAAGTTAATCTGGGTCAGAAGACTTTGATTTTTAATTCTTAATGTCACAGATTTCCATTCTTTTGAACTAAAATCTGACTTACAATTTATTTTTCTGAGGGTGCAGCTTTATAGCTCTATTGACATTGGCATGTGTGGTCATGCATACCGAGCCTGTTCTCTTATGCCTGACGAATAAGAGCTTTTATGGATGTACAGATCAATACAAGCTTAAGATCTATAAAGAGCTGCCTGGCAGTATTCATATGCAGGACACATCTCATTGCATTTATCCACACAGTTATTTACAGGAGATTAAATTATGGTTTCATTGCATTCATGTTTCCCCATTCTGTGCAAAATGACAAATTTTGATCTTTTGTGTTGCTTTGCAGTTTCTGGCTTAAATCTTACCAAAAAAACCCAAAAAAACCAAGAAACCCCAAACCAACTCAAAAAATCCAGGTGAAGAACATGCTAGTTTGTTCTGCAAAATAATGCTTCCATCATGATTTGTGTGGAAGACACCTCAGGAATTCAACAGAAAACAATTGTTTGCACTTCTGGCAGAGATGTAATAGGGGTATAAAGTGACTGTATTCCATTGTGGGGAAAGCTCACAGGGTGGATACCTCCTGGAGGCCTGAATTACAAGTTTTCAGGGTGTAGGAAATTCAGCCATGACAAATCAAGTGTCAAAGATTTCAGGCTTAGATGCTAATATATGCTTTAGTCCAAAATAGGATGCTGAGTTCCCTCCTGACAGCATGAGAATCTGACATTTCTGTTTTGTGGATAGCCCTAGGAAAGAAACGGGGCTATAAATAATGTGTGTGAATGCACAGAGTTAGGAAAAGAGGTGCAAGAAGCTTCTACTTGTCACTGAAACTATGAACAATCCTAACCTCTGCTTGCCCTTGAACATGTGAACTGCTGCCTGGCTTCTGGGAGAGCCCTGGGGACAGTGGGACCCTGACACAGGGCTGTGTCCTTCCTGTGTCAGCTGCCAGTTCCTGATTCCCTGCTGCAGTCTTGGACTTGACCCAGCCAAGGTGACCTTGGCCAGTCATTAGGTGATTCAACTCCAGTCATCACCTGTGTGATGGAATTCACAGTGTTGCTCCATCTGAGACAGATTCCTTGGGTTTGTTGGGAGGGCAATACCACAGCTCAGGCCAGGGAAGTGATACAGCTCTGGGATCCAGATGGATTCATTATTTCTGTTTCTCCATCAGGCTTTTTCACTCAGTCAGCTTGATTCCCAGACTGGAGCTGGTTGCCATCCTGGCATATCTAAGTTAACTCACCACTGAGAAGTGGTAAGAAGCTAAAGGGATCTGCAGGGAGCCAGTGCATGGAGCTTAGCAGGCAGCTGCTAGACTCCCTCCCATATGTGACATGCACCATTAGGGTTTTCCCAGATAAAGCACAGCATCATGAAATTTGAGAAAACTACAGGCTGGAAGTGATCTCAGGAAGTCCTTAGTGTCTCCAGCAGTGATCTCCTGCTGAAAGTGGTGCCAGCTGTGAGAGAAAAGGACTTTCACAGTGGGTGCTCCAAACCTAGGACAAGGCTCCAAACCTGGGTGGACTGACTTTTTTAGGAAATACATGATGAGTAGCAAGAGATATGATTATTCTGGGAAGAAAGCTATTAATTTCAGATGAGGAGAAATCCCTAAAGGACACAGACTGCCTTCATGACTTTGAAGAAGGTCAGCAGCAGAGAAGCTGTGCATGGGGAGGTTTCCAGTTTCAGAAAGAGATTGTCTTCCAACATAATTGAATATACAGTTAATGCAGGGAGTTGGAAACAAATGCATTAAGGAGGTGAGCACAGCATTACCAACACTTCATAGAGCAGAACTACTCAAGGAACAGGAGCAGGTAAATGCAGGTAATGATGATGCATTCCCTTGTCACTCATCTGGGTAGGAATGGCTGGGATGCTATCCTTCTGAAAGGCATGGAAACACTTAGATGGATAATCAGAACACAAAAATGACCCTGCAAGAAGAGCACAAGCTGCTGCCCCTCTTTGTAGCCATGCACCCCCACTGCTGCTTCCTCAGAAGGAATCTGTCCTGGTTTAGGGCAAATTCGGGAGGAAACCTCCAAAGGGGGTTCCTCTGGAAAGCAAACCCAAACGGCCCCTCCCCCGAGCCAGTCGGGGAAGAAACTTCCTCAGAGAAAAAGTGGAAAAAACTATTTATTTAACAAGCAAGATGCCCACAAGCACAAAGAATGAATAATATGAAACAATAAAACCTCTGGCCACTCCGAAGAGAGATGGCAAACTGAGCCAGTCCTTGCTGTGGGTGTAGCTCAGCTCACTCAGTCTCTCACCAGCCCCACTCCCTCCGCAGGGCCAGGCCCGGCGGCCGCAGGTGCCAGCCCTCGCTGCTCCTCTGGGTTTGTCAGTCCACAGCAGATTTAAACAGTCCCAAGGAAAAGGAAAAAACAGTCCAGGGAACTTCTCTGCCTCAGCCAGCTAAAACTAACTTAGAGCACAGGAGATTTCTGTCCCAGCGCTGTCCGTGCCTCAGACCAACACCGCAGCCAGGCCGTGTGGGAGTCAGGCAGTTTTCCCAAAACAAACTGCGCTGCTTCTTTCTCCCCCTTCACTCCCAGAACCATTTTAAAGGTACAGAACTTGATGTACAGCACAACCAGAACAGACGACTGGGGATACAGGCATCGTAAAGTCCACCCTATGACAGAAGGTCAAACCAATTTTTGACAACAGAGCAGAGAAAGACCTTAAGAAGCCACTGAATCTGTCTTCTTCTTCCCATTTCATTGGCAAAACATGATTCTCTGTTTAAAGTAAAATTAATCTTCTTGAGCCCACCAAAACTGATTTGTAAAACAACTGACCCAGCTGTCCCTGTTGGGCCTGTAAACTAGGATGGTGAAGAGAGGCCAAGCCTAGAGGAAGGCAAGCCTGAAGCTGTACAAGAATTTTAATCTTCTGCCTTTATATTCCCGCATTGTGTTCTGAACAAATCACCACGTTCAGGAATTTTCCCAGCTAAGTGCAGAAGTTTTAATGATTGCTTGTCTGAAGTATGTTATCCCAGAAAAGGTTTGAAGAAAAGTGGATGTTTCCCTATCAATCACCTTCTGTACACATGAGCACATTCAATGCCTTTCTCCTGCCATAAAGAGTTCATTGCAGATTTATTCCCCATGTATTTCCTATTCACTCACTGGCAACTAAGTGTGACAAAGGTTATATTGCTTATTTCTTTGTAGATGCCTAACAAGATGAAACAACTTCATAACCAGAAGAATTAACCACAATAACTCATCAATGGAATAGGTGATCTCACCCAGTGGCCACTTAGGTCAATAGCAAATTTGGCCTTTGGCTGTAATTTACAGCTGCCTGCACAGCTGGAAACTGATGATTTTCTACAGAATCCTTCCCCAGTGTTGATACAAGATGTGGTGCACTTACACATTTTGTACCAGCAAAGCTTTGGTTCTTTCATTTAGAAAGACCCAATGATCAGGCTGGAGCATCCCACACTCCACCTGTATTGCTTTGATAAATGTAGTTAGGAGAGAGGATCTTTTTTTGTAAATATCTTGCTTTATATACCTGGAGTTTGCAGTACTGCAGTGGGGTCACAAACTCCTCAACTTTGGACTTCTTCATTCATCCTTTTACAGCTGCTCTGCCACATGCAGGGATCTGCATGTTCAGGGCACATCTCCCACTGACATGACAGCTCTGCCTCAAGCCTGCCAAGGGAGGCTCCTGAAGACTCCCTCAGGAATGATTTTTATTTGGGTTTCATTGTGTTTTATTAGCTTTTATGTCAGTATGCACTGTACATTTAATTAAAGATCCTGTAGGATGGCTGAATGCTGAAATCAGGATCTGCAATAGGTTTGGTCTTGGAGTCAGTTTCCTGTTGGGCTGCAGTGTGGTGCTGATAACCAAAAATCAAGCCTGTTTCTTTTCCCCTGCCTATTTCCCAAATCTCAGCACTCCCCACAGTGGCAAATGTCTCCTTCGGCTTCCTGGGGAGGAGGATAATTCTCCCACAATAGACATTGATCTCTCATTAGACTCCATCCTGTTAGTTAAAAGCTGTTTTTACTCAGACAATCCAGAACTCATTTCCAGTCTTAAAAGGGTGCACTGTTGGATACTCATCAAGGGTATAATTTTTAACCACTCTGTTTACTGAATTTACAAAAGTAGTTATTGGAGCTGTTTGTATACAGTAATTTTTCCTTAGGCTCCCAAGAGCAAGAGCAGGTGACCCAGCATTGCTAACTGTGGTAAAGATTTTTCCTATTCAAAGGAGACAATACTATCCCATTTGACAAGTGTCTGTTCATGCCATGACAGCCTGAGGGTTGTGCAGGGCAGATCAGGGCCAGTATCCCAACCAGGGGTTGTCCCTGGATCTCCTCTCTGAGTCAGGCAGATGCAAAGCCACTGAATCAGCCCTTGTGGCTCATCCCTCACTGGATGAGCTGCTGCTTTTATGGAGATAAAGCCTTAATTCTTAGATATACAGTAAAAAACTTCCACACCATCAGGACACATAAATGCAAAGAGTGAGGTGCAGCTCATTGTACATAAATGCACTCCTTGCCCAGTAATTAACTGGCTTGTAACTGAACAAACCCCACATGTTAACTCAAGTCTGCACGTGTTCCTTACAGCTGCACTGTAGCTTAAGCATCAATTATTGAGTTTTTGGAAGAAGGTACCAGTGACACAGCTCAGGACTGGAGAGGTGCAAGAAGTCAAGGACCTATCTGGGAGAAGAATAGCTTAAACTGGCTCAGCCTGCCCTGGCTCTTCACCCTGTGCCACCCTGCCTACACCCATGGCCAGGGATGCTGTGGCTTCAAATTAACTCAGCAAAAGGCAGAAAAGTCTTCTTTCTTGGACGTGGTCAGGGCTCTATCTGTGTGTACCTGAGTGTGGGAGAGTGAACACTGGGACCATCTTTGGCAACTCCAAAGATTCACTTGTTAAACTGGGCTCTGGATTTGGGGCAGGTGAGATCTTTATGGACAGAAATTTTATGCACAGGCCCTAATCAGTTAAGAAGCTGGCCTTTTGTTTTCTCCTCTTAATGAAGTGACTAATAACTTTTTTGATGAACATTTTTTTCTTAATCCTTTTTACCCCACTCTGCTGTTTCATTGTCTTTTTAACAATGCCAGCTGCTTCACTTCAAGAATTGGTTTTCTGAAAGTGAAATGCCTCTCATCCTGAAGCATCTCTGGATGGTATCCATTATTGATTTGGAGCTGATGATGGTTGCAGTAGCTGTCTCTGACTCCCTGAGCCACTTTGAGCATTTCTCCTTCAAGATAATAAGCAGCAAAAAGCAAGGAAGAATCCAAGGACTAGCTCTATACTATGGCTATGCATGCCAGGCACACCTTATAGAATGCATACCAGGGCAGGTCCAATCTCTTCCATTTCCCTGGGGTACTGTGGGATGTTATTTGACATATCTTTTACCCCTTAGAAGGGCTCAGAACACATTCACTGAGCACAGTGCATAGATTTTCAAAAGGGGCAGTTTGGACTGACATGACATTGGCTCACAAGGAAAAAAAAACCCACCCTTTCCTTGCAGAGGACATCAGCTGCAAACAGTTTCCAAAATACAGATGGTGCTGGGAACTCTGGACCTCTGCTTTCCTTTTTATAGCCTCAGGCAACAGGGACAGCACCATGCCAGTTGGCCAAGTACCTCCAGGCTAAAAATATCTCTTTTTAACCAGAGCTCTTGCTGCAGATGCTGTGAGAAAGTGACAGCTGAATTTGTCGATTCTCCATGGGAAATCTCCTTGGCAAGGTTTTGCTAATGGCCAAGGATGCCACACAATGTTCATCTCCTGGGATGACAGGGAAGAACAGCATGTGGGCAAGAGAGAGCTGCCCACAGCTGGGTACAAATGCTTCTCGTTTGACCTCTCGTTCCAGCAGCTGAAGCATTTAGGTGGAAAATGAAGGGGACGAAATGCTTCTTGGCCTATTTAGAAGTGGAAATGCAGAATTAATAAATGCCCAGGAGATCATCTGCAGCTCTGCCATCCGTACAAATTATTTTGTTACTGACTGGCCAGTGAGAGCTCTGAGCCAGAGACAATGCCCCTGTGCAGGCAGCAAAGAGCTTCAAGAAGAATCAAAATTATGACCTGAAGAGCAGGGAGCTTCCTTCTTAGTTTGCAAACAGTCAGACTAAAGCATATCTTTCCAAACTAATTTATCTAAATGCAGCACTCTCAAAGTGGACAAAGGATGGACAGCCTGAGTGCTAAATGTAAGAGTGTGGGACCACCCTTATGGGACTTGGACACCTGGTTGGTCATAGTTGTCTGAAAACCCTGCACTCAGAGGGGTGTGACAGTGTGGGCAGATCTCTCTACACAAAGTTTTGGTCAGGAACTTGACAACAGGGAACAAACATGCTGAATTACAATGTGAAGAAGCTGCTGAAGTCCCTGTGGTCCTGGAGGTACCCAAGGGGTCATGACTGAACCTGCATTGCCTCTGGGACAACTGGAGGAAGGTCAGTGGGAGTATTTCTACCCCTGCTCCAAACACTGTTTCTGGCTGCAGTGCAGTGGAAATACATCTGAGTCCTTTGCTTTGTCTCTTATTTATCTGCTCAGATCTCATTAGTAGACTCAGTAGCAGGAAAGCTTTGTCCTTGTTTCTGTTTGGGTTTTTTTTGTCTTTTTTTTTATTAACACATAGCCTTTCTATGACAAGCCCTAATGAAGGTTTGAATAAAACCAAAGAGTCTTATAGTAAGTAATAAACCTGCCTAATGAAGTTGCAAGGTGTCTAGAGGTTGTGCTTTCAGAGGGGTGTGCCAAGGCAGCCATAGGGCTGGAGAGCACTGACAAGGCCAGGTCTGCAGCAGGGATAATTTCACAGGGTATAATGGACTTGCAGAGGGCTTGTACTAGTTCTTGTTTGTTGGGCATTTGGCTCAAAGCTGATAGCAGATTTTCCCAAAGGAATCAGTGTGCTCTCAATTAAAAGGAAAAAAACCTGATATTAAATGTCACAGTAATTGATGCTGCCTCTTTCTAATTAACTTACCTCTTTTTCCAAGTCCTTCTACTGCTTCCTCTTTCCTGACACCTTCGCCTGCTGTTTACTGAGACTGCCTGCAAGCAAGAGCAGAACAAACCTGCCAAAGACACAAGAGTCCCCCTGGGATTTCCCACTTTGTCAAAAGCTGCCAAGTTGCAGGTGGGAGAAGCACACTGGCAATGATGTCATGGCCACTACACTCAACCCTTTTAAAGCTGATGGCTCTAAAAGCAGTTTTTTCCATGTGAAAAAAGAGACAAATGCAAACCACATGACAAGGCAAGCAGAGGATCTAAATAGGGAAGCAGAGCGGCATCCTAAAACAGTCTGCAGGACTTACTTCTCTGTTCTCTTGCCTCTCCCCTTAGACACACTGTGAATGGGGTCCAGATGTGGCTGGGGTCTGGATGCCACCTGTCCCATTCCCTTGATCCATGCGTTTGCAGAGGGCACTTCCTCCAGCTGTCACCCTGTCCTGGTTTCAGCTGGGGCAGAGTTGATTTCTTCTCAGTAGCCTTTACTGTGCTGTGTTCTGGAGTCAGAATAAGAATGGTGTTAACAGCACAGTGATGTTTTTATTTTTTTGCCGAGTTGTGTTTATCCAAGTCAAGGACTTTGGGTTTCTTCCTTATCTCATGGGCTTGGCTTTGCCAGTGAGGAGGTTCATGAGAAGGTTCACAAAATAAACTGTGAGTGAGCATAGCTGGGACTCAGGTGACCTGAACTGACTTTTGGTCAGTTATTCCACATATATTCCACAACACAGAATGTCATGCCCAGTATACAGACTAGGGAAGTTTCCTGGAAGAGCATCCAGTCTGGGCTCAGGAATCAGTTCTGGCATTGATCAGCAGGTGGTGAGCAACAGCATCATGCATCACTTGTTTTCTCCCTTTTTATTATCATTATCATTTACCACTATTGCTGTATTTTATTTTATTGTCAATAATTAAACAGTTTTTATCTCAACATATGAGTTTCACTTTGATTGTCCTCCCCATTCCACCAGGGTGGTGGGGGGGACGAGAAGGGGCATTGAGCAAGCAGGTGTGTGGTGCCTGATTTCCAGCTGAGCTTAAATCCACCACACACCTCATATCCACTAAAGCCTTTTCCCAGCAAAAAGGGGAAATATGAAGGGTTCCTGTGGCTCTGAACATGTGCTGCAGCAGGGGGGGTTTCTCTGATTGCTCTGAGCAGGTCTGTGTCCCACCACTGCTCAAAGGCCTCTGGGTCACAGCACCAAGGGTTTGTTTGACCCAAGTAAACAGGTTGAAGACACCCCTCTGAGGGCCCCTGGAGGGAGCCCAGAGCAAACAAACTTAGAGAAAAACATCACTGCAGTGGAAAAGGACATCATGATCCTATCATACTATGTCCTTGTTTCCAAGACACCAGTAAAACTAGAAGGAGAATGGAAAAAAAGTCTGGATGTGTCACTGAAGTCACTGCAGAGTCCCTGTTATCAGCAATGAGCCTCCTTTACAAAGCATCCTGAATCAAAGTGTCTGATTAAGGACCGTTGACACGTTCAGTGTCTTCTTATCCAGTATCCTGCTCTTGTGTTTAGCCAAGTTTTAGCATTTTTTACCGTCTTAGTTGGTCAACAATGCCTTTTGCTGGAAAAGATAAGGAAGGGTTGGGACATCTTGTACCAAACAGCATTTTTTCTTTTCTTTCAGTACAGTAAAAGTGTTAAATCATGGCTTCAGCATTTGTCTCAAAATTCACAGGTAACAGCCCTAACTGGGACACGAAGACAATTTTTGGTCACTAAATTATTGCTGCTAGATGGCTGAAGAGCCACAATCATAAAACCCAGCAGCAGGCACTGCAGACAGGTTTAAGATAAATCAGTTCCTGACCACAGCATTGTTTGGAGAGGAGCCCCATTGCTTTCTTTTTCTTTTCTAAAGGAAAAGAGCAGACTGAGGTGATGATGTTCCCCTTCCTGATGCAGCTGATTTGGTGTTCCTCAAACCACAGGTCACTGTGGCTTCATTTAGATCTGCAATCTCTTTTCTCCAGGGCTTTATCCTAGGAGTTGTTATTTCAATACAAACAGTTTGAACGAAGTGTCTGAGCAGAACAGAGACCTGAGGCTGTCACTGGCACCCATGACCATAATAACCTTGCATGAGTAATGCAGGAAAGCCAACAGCTAAGCTATCTTATCCTTGGACAGCTGCAGGGTTCCAATAACCCTCATCAGACCACATTCTCCTCCAGGGAGTAGCCAAAAAAAAAAAAAAAAAAAAAAAAAGATAAGTAATTTATAATGTGTTCAGACTGGCACAGGGACACAGACACTGCACATTGCACTATTAATTGTGAGATTCTTTTTTGTGCCATATAATATCGATTTTCCTGCAGATAACCAGATATCATTAGTTTGATTAATGCTACCACAGCTTGGAATAACTGGCTGGAAAGTTCAAACCAGGGCATTTTTTCAGGAGAAAAAGATAAAGCACGGCTCAGACTTCTCTGTTCATACCTGGGAATATGCTGGCCAGAGGGTTTCAGGGGTGTTAAGCTAGTCAGTTAAGAAAAAGCTTGGTAGAGGAGAGCTGGACCTGCACTGCACAGCCTGTCTGATAATGTCAGGCAGTTCAGCTGCACTCAGGGCTGAGTTTATTTTAGTACCAAACCCCTAAGTTTTCTGCCTAACAAAGGTTGTCACATTTGCAGGCAGAGCTGAGTCACACAGGCTGCCTCAGCCAGAGCTGTGCTGCTGTGCTGCTGGGTGTGCAGGCAGTGGGGTTGTGAACCCTCATTCTCTCTGATTGCTTCAGAAGGGGAAGAAGCAGACAAAGCTCCCAGGGACTGGTTTATGAGTTGGCTGGTGCTCGGAGAAGTGTGTTGCTTTTTTGGCTGAGCATGTGCTCTGCCATGCAAAGGGAATCAGCTTTACTCTGCTAGGAGACATTGACTTTCTTGGAAGAGGAAAACAGTGAGATAACATCAAGAGCCCCACTAAGACCCTACAGACTCATAACAAAGAGATCATCTTGAAAAGAAGTGGAAGAAGTCCTGCAAAGAAGGCCAGGAACAGCACACACTGATCAATCTTCTGAGTGAGGAATCTCTGACACAAAGTTTGTCAATGCTACAGTCTGGGAGAAGGTATCTGATACGTGGGCTGAAACTACTGCACTAATTGATAGAGTCTGTCAGCTCAACATCAGCTTGCTAATGTGTCTGGACTCCTGTGGTCCTCAGTCTCAAAATAATGGCAGAGGGAGCAGAACAGTCACTTGATCATCACACAGGTCAGGAAATGGAGAAGTAGATGGAGGACCTATTTTCTTTCTTTTGGCACACTGGGAAGTTAAAGAGCATCATGTGGGTTTTGGTCCAGGGGGTTCAACAGAAGACGGGCCAGAGGAGATGATACTGGTATTTGGGCTTTGATGAGGGGGTGGCCACTACGCACCAGTGTAGAGCATCTGTGCAGACCCTTATATGGCCTTCTAACTCATGAGAACTATCCTGAAACAAAACAACCCAAGAGGTCTGCTCTGAGGACAAGATGTGAGCAATGCTAGAGCCAGAACCTGCAGAAGGGCAAAGCCTCAGCTCTAGAAATGTGTTCTGTTTAAAGGCAGCAGAATACATAGGTTTGTCTTGGGAAAAATCAGACCAGTTTGGGCAGGTAGTTCTATCAGGAGATGACATTGCTCTGCTTTGTTGTATTTGTTACAAAATAGTGCCATTGCCCTTAAAGAGAAAGAAACTGCTCTTGGTTTCACACAGAGGTAGATGAAGAACTCTCTCTCCAACAGTGCAACGGAAAACTTTCTTCCTAATGAAACTTATACTATAAGTCTTGTGTTCTCCTTGCTCTGAAGAAGGGTTTATTAGTACAGGCATTAGCCATATGGGACAATTGGTCCCTAAAAACCTCCTGAAAACTGTGCCATTGACTTCTTTCTGCTCTTCATCAGATTAGCCATCTCTGAGCTCATAAACTTTGATAAGAACCTAACTTGCAGTAACTGGTGAATTGAAGAAGGGATTGTTTATTGTTCTTGACTAAAAATGTCTTTGAAAGCTTCCTCAGCATTTGTTAAGGTGTGACTGATCAGCTGACTGAGGAGTGTTTTCCAGTTCCTGTTTGTAGCATGGAACAGGCATTTCCATGGGAGCACAAGAGCAAACCCTGATGTGTACTGATCAGTATTGCAACGTGCATGTGAACTCTGTCTTCAATACCTCTCTGAGCTTCCTTCCTTTACAATTTAGACAGCCACTTTCACAAGCCTTTTAACGGCCTAATTATTCAAATATCCTCCAAAACCAAGAATGAAATTTGTGAGTATTGCTGAAACAAAGCAGTTTCATAAACCTAAATGTACCCAACATTTGCTTTGTATTATCCCCACTGTCCTCACATTTTCCTCTTTACAAGTCAAATTTTAGAAGCTCTGACCTTGTGGAACCTTTTCTCAGCCACAAGTGTCAGTGATCAGCTTCTAGTCTGTCTCAAAAAAGCTGTACAATGCAGTCTGTCTTTCCTGCCAAGCATCATAAAGTGCATTGATACCTTCTGCTGTTCCATCTTCCAGGCAACCACACCTCATCTGCATTTATTGCTGCAGAGAGAGAGGGGTGATGTGACCAATATTTTCTACAGGCTGGATGGGAACTGCAGCTGAGGATTTTGTGGAAGTACCAGAAGTGCAGAACTGTCTGCCTCCCTTTTGGAGACAGGACTGAACAATCTTTTTTGCTTGGTTGGTTGGTTTTTTGTGGTTTTTTTTTTTGAGTTTGTTTTTTTGGGGTGGTTTTTCTTTTTTTTTTTTTGTTTTGGTTTGGTTTGGTTTGGTTTGGTTTTTTTTTGGGGGGGTGGGTTTTTTTTTTGTTTGGTTGGTGTGTTGGTGGTTTTTTTTTGGGTTTTTTTTGTTGTTGTTTTTTTTTTGTTTAGTTTTGGTTTTTTTTCTCCTCATGAAGAAAAGTAAATCTTTTTTAATGATTGGCCAATCCTCCAAATAAGAAGCTCCAAAATGAAGTAAAGGCAGGTTTTGGGATATTTAACATCTACTCTTAGAAACTGTAAGCTGCCAAAGATGGATATTCCTTCTACCAGACAGGTTGGATATAATGAAAACACAGGGTAATAAGATAGGAAACTGTTATCTAGTCAGTACAAACTGTTAACAAAATCAATAAATTACAGACTTGGGAACTTCTGTAGGCTAAATTATTGCTGAATTACTTCTCTAGAGAACTACCTCCAATTTTAAAGTTCATTTACTTTTACAAGATATTGGGTAGGAGTCTGCAAGGAGAATGGAGCTACTTCATTTATAACTGAAGGAAGTTAAAATGCTGAAAAGAAAAATTATGAGTAGTAGAAGTGCTGAGCAGTATCTACATTTCTTACAATGTGCAATTCCCAGTGTGAGTGCAAGAGTCATGACTTACAAAAGTGATTTGTGTTTCTGGGATGTTCGTTGGAATTACCTTACAAATCCTCATTTTCAGAAAGCACTGAATGAAACTTCTGAGCAATTAAGCTCCCATAACAAAAGTCACAATGAACATTCAGTGCCACTAGTCGTGTCTGTGACCTCAGACTTGCTGTTGCCAGCAAGTGTGAGAACAGTTCAAATTTCCCACCCACTTTCCAACTGGAGGATTATATGGAGTGAATGAAATAGTTCTTTGCGGCCAACTTGATTTTAATTATACATGCCCTAAACTTTAGAAAATGTATTTAGATTTTAAAATAATAGTGTGGGAGGGAGTGACACGGGAAATGTATGCTTGAGCTTACTAAGGGACAAAAACCATTTTCTCCAAGTGATGAACAGATGTGAAAATGACAATAGTACACATGAACTCTTGGAACAAAGGGATCATCCAGATGAAGAATATTACGTTTCTGCAGTAGTTTAATCCTATAATCCTTATGTGAAGCTTTGATTACAGATTAATATGATATCAATGAGGCCTTTATCACTTGTGGTGCTGAGATAAGATTAAGTGACCTGCTCATAGTCATGGCAAATCTCTGGCAAGACTGAAGCTGACCCCATGCTTCCTGACTCTTGTTTTTTGTAAATTTTCTGGTAACAGCTTCTGCCTTTGTCTCAGTCAAAGGGCTGTCAAAGGAAGGTGAGAGTGAAAGCACTCTGAGGAGAAGGAAAGAATCATTTACATCTGACTGGAGCAGGGTTGGGGGATGCAAATGGGAAATCTGCAACCTCTTGCTCTCTAGGTGTCACAATCAAATCCCTTCCTTGTGTGCAGCAGAGGTTTCCAGCTTGCACTCAGATGAAATTTTTACACAACTGAAAATACTTGTATTGTGTCTGCAAAAGGGGAGAAGCTGTTTTAGGTCATTGTGACATGTCACCTTGAACAACACCTGCAATCCAATATTACGATTAACAAAACTGGTATCCAATTTGAAATACTTTGCAAACACCTTGTATTTCCATAATTTTTATTTCCTATCCTTTGTGTGTGTCCATATCCACGAAGACTCCACATGGGGTGCTCCAAGGCCAGGTTATCTGCAATCAAGAGAAACATGTTCAGTCCCTGAAGCAGGAGGTGAAGAGCAGGCAGAAAAGCCAGCTTGAGCATTTGAATCCATGACCATCACTTTTTCCACTCCTGCTCCTGCCTATTAAACCAGTGGTCATTCACAGTATTCATGCTGAATCAGGATTCCCATTGGTACCCACAGCCTCTCACATCTGAGAGTATTTCTATCCTCTTGACTCTAAGTATGAAGATCTCCTCTTTCTCTTCTCACCTTAGCTGGTAAAGTGCACCATGTGGCTCTGACCTGGGATCAGGAAAGCAGCTGTTGATTTAGAATAATGAAATCATTGGGTTGGAAGAGAACTTGAAGATCATCTAGTTCCAACTCCTGCCATGGGCAGGGACAGCTTCTACTTGACCAGGTCACCCAATACCCCATCCAACCTTGCCTTGAACACTTCCAGAGATGGGCCATCCACAGCTTCTCTGGGCAACAAATAGACAGAAATTCTTTAAATGCTGCTCTTGAATGCATACAGTATCAGAAACTTGTAGTACTTCTGGATGACCAACCCCTGTGCCTACCCTTCCTCCACAAAAATTGAATGTATAGCTGATGGAATTGATCCCAAATACCAGATGCTGAGGAAATACAGCCACCTGCTTGCAACATCTGTATCCTCTTCCTTCTGTGTCCTGCTGCCCTGGGCCAGGCTGGAGGACACAGGGGTTGTGCCCTGATGTCCTCTGACGTGTCCTGGCAAAGCCATCCCTCAGTCTTGCTTTGAGGCCACTCTAGTGAAACTTACAGACTCGTCATTCTTTTTATGGCAAAGCAGATCTTCAAACTGGGATTGGAGGACAAGCCCAACAAATGTGAATGCTGTTTGAAGCTGGATCCAGCTACTCCAGCCAGCTGCCTTCAGATGTTGAAAGTGACTGACTTTGTTTTATGTGGCAGATATGAGGAAACCAAGACCTGGTCTAATTGCAGATTTCCATATGGCAAAAGTCTTTCTTTGAGAAGGGCATCAAAAGGAAAAGATTAAAACATTCAGAACCACATGGAAGGAAAAGGAAACAACTATTTGGAGCAGATCTGGCTTCAGGAGAGTAGTGAGGCTGAGCCCTCGTCTGGCACTGGCTGAAGATTTTGTCCCAGATCCCTTCACCTTGCACCCATTCCCCGTGCTCTCCAAGCAGCTCTGTTTGTTATTATCCCCACCCCCTTTTTGTGGTTGCTTTGCTCTTTTTCAGCACTCCAAGACAGTTTTCTGCTGGCACTGATGAGCATCTTGATGCAAATGTGAAGCCAGAAGTTTCCACAGATACTGCCTGAAAGAAGGCTGAATCAGTAAGAAGAAAGAAATGTGAGACAGAAGAGCTCCATCACACTACAAAGTTTGCTTTTCATCATCCTCTGATAGATGAGATTTTCCTTTGGCTCCTCCTAAAAATCTCTGGCACTAAGTAAATCAGAATGGTCACCAAAGGTCCAGCTAATGCAGGATTTTTTTCTCACAAAGTGGCTGATAAGCAATAAGATGGAGTCAGGTATGCACTGACAATCCCCCATCCTCCAGAGAACTAAAGCCCTGTGAGGCACGGTCCCCTGCCTGCTGTGCCCCACCACCTGCCTTCAAGAGATGATCAATCCCTTCTTTTGGAGACTCTCAAAGAAGCACAAAAACAGTATCCATAGAACCCAAGGACAGCATCCTCATCTTCATTATTGCTAGTTCATTGTCAAGGAAGAGTAATCCTTTGGCTGAGTATTATAAAAGAATCATAGAATCACTGAGGTTGGAGAAGACCTCTAATATCATCAATTCCAAGTTAACCCAGCACTGCCACATTCACCACTAAACCATGTCCCCAAGTGCCACATCTACATGATTTTTAAACACCACCAGGGATGGGGACTCCACTACTTCCCTGGGCAGCCTGTTTCTTTGTCCTCAAAACCTCTGTAAGGGGTCTTACTGTTCCTGAAAGCTCTCCAGGGGCAGCATTCATCTGCTGAGTTCCTTCACTGAAGTGGAAAGTCTCCTGCTATGGGGCAATTTTTGTGGGGTGTTTATAAAGGACAAAGCACATGATAACGCACAGGTGTAAGGCATTGTGGCTTCTGGTTTGAAGGACTGAAGTGTTCTAAACCATCCCTGTTAGACTATTGATTTCCCTGGGACATGCTTTTGTTGCCTTAATGGCTGAGACAGAGGCCAGACAGAGTTATAAAAATAAGGTGAACATTTATTAAGGCCTTCAAGGCCACACCCACAGCAGTAGCTCTGCCTGGATGGCTCAAAGATGGAAACAAAAAGGAGAAAGAGTCACGAGATTCCCTCCCTTTTACAAGTTTCAGAGAGAGTGTCCTTGAAGAAGGGAGTCCCCTGCTAGAACCAAAACTGCCCTGCCCCCATTGCCCTGTGATCAAGTCCCAGCACCACTTAATACAAAAGCAAAAACTACCCACCAGAACAAGACAGAAAAACCTAAGGCATCACTTTTAGATAGCTGGGCATTTGCTTCATGTGACCTGAGAGTGTGGCAGGACTTCAGAATGCTTTTCCAGAGATGTCTTATTCTAGACAGAGCTTCATCTGCATCCACAAAAAACCTCACCAGAGTAAGGACACAGGGAGCACTGTGCAAACCTCCCAGGGAGCACAGTGTGCAGGGGTGGCTCTGGCAAGCTTTGGAGGAAGCCAGTGCAGGGATGTACCCACCAGACAAGAAGGAAGGTCACTCTGACAGTAGATCCCTACATCCTCCTCTTTCAAGAAGCCCTCCCACTGGCACACAGCCATGCCTTGGCTTCTTTCCAGAGCTACAGCATCTCAGCCAGGGAAAATTTGTACAGAGCCTGAAGGGAGATGGGGAGCTCTGTAAAGCCTCCAGCCCAGACTGTTTCTGTTGATCCGTGGCAGCATGCGTTGTACGTCCTGGTATCAATGTGATGAATGTTGTGCTGACTTCTGCATTGTGTGTGCCTTGTACTAAACATTGTCTGCTGGAAAGTAAATAACAGCAGATGAGCAAATGGGGCTGTGATGACATTTCAGTGTCCATAATGTTTCCATCCACAAAATGCAGCAGTTATGCATCATTTCAACGGTAGGAATAGATAAGCAGTCAGCTATCTGTATCCGGAAAATCAAAAAGGAAAGCAACATTAGAGGAAATAGATAGGCAGTGGGTGTTCAAGGGCAATGAGTCATCCTTACCACAAATAAGGCTCAGAATGAGGAATACTAATAATTAGGCAGCATATTTCAAAAGTTCAGCTCTTTCCTCTTTTCCCAAATTATCTTTTATGCCCCGGGGATGTTTTGGAATGACAGTGTCTGCTTTGGGATGTAGACATGAAGAAAATCCACTGTGGGAAGAAATGACCAAAGAGCAGAGAAAAATAAAGTTGAGCTGTAAAGATTCTTTTTCCTCAGGTGGCCCTTCAAGAGGCAACTGTCATGATTCTCGTCAGCCAACAGAGCAAACACATCCCAGGGAAGGACAAAGCCTGTGGCCAATGAACTCAGCACTTGCAGGATGCATCAACAGCACCTGCTTTTTCCCTTTCCCCGCGATACTTACTCCCCTGAGCTTGCTCCGCTCTGCTCTCGTTCAGGGAATGAAACGGGTCCCTCTAGTGGGTGAGTCCAGGAGGAAAGAACGTGCTTCCCATTTTGGTACACTGTCTCTTCCCCTCTTGAAGTTCACACCTTCTGTTTTACTGAAGCTGCCTTGGGTTGAAAACAAAGAGGATTTTGCCAGTGCTCTGGCTTCTTGGAGGTTGGAAGCAAGGATAAATGACAGGTGTTTTCTTCACTTAGGAGGATTTGTGGGAAAGAAGTATTTTTGAACCTTCAGCATTTCTGAGTATGAATCACAGAATCAATAAAGTTGGAACAGACCTCTAGGTCATCGAGTCCAATCTGTGACCAAATGCCACCATGCTCACTAAATCATATCACAAAGGGCCATGTCTACTTGTTTTTCTAATGCTTCCAGAGATGGTGACTTCACCACTTCCCTGGGGAGCCTGTTCCAGTGCCTAATCACCCTTTCCGTGAAATTTTTTTTCCCAACAGTTTCCTAATAATGACATAATTAACATTTAGTCCTAAAACCTCTGAATCACAGAGATGTTTGGGCCTGTCCTAGGTGGAGACTAATCCCTTTCTGAATAAGCCTTAAACCAGCAAACATGAGTTTTTTGTGAAACTGCAGGGCTGCAGTGTCATCCCCGCTCCTTCCCCGCTTCCCTCTGCTGCAGAGCTCTGATTGCAGCAGCCTGGCTTCAAGCACTGGCAAATGTCATCACTGACACTGCTGTGGTGGGTGCACACCATCATTATAATCTGTATGCATTTAGCCATCCCAGCATGATAGGAGAATGATTAGGAGAACAGTTAGAGAGTAAATTAAAAACTCCCAGCAGTTTCCTGTGTGAAGGTACTAACTTACAGGCATATTTTTTCACAGCATTACTGAAAAATGCCATTAGTTATACCTGTGAATACATGTTAGATTTAAACCCCTGGTGAGAATTTTTATTAATATACAAATATGTTAGGGCTCTTATGCCGCTTAAAATGTAATTAACCATCTTCTGAAGATTAAGGGTGCATAATCATAAAAGAAGTGCACTCTTGTGCATTTAATTCTTCTAATCTGCTTTATGTTGATGTTAGTGTGGAAGAATAATCACTAGTTTGCCTAAATAGTTTGGGTTTGTGCTGTAGGAAGAAATTATTATAGGATGCACTTCTAAACTTAAAATTTAGGTAGGCTTACAGTGATGATGGAGGATGATGAAGTGCACAGAGAGATTAGGGAAAAAATGCTTCTTTTATTCTTTTGCTGCCGTTGCAAATGCCCTGCAGTGGTAAAGCTTGTTCCTGACAGTTTCATTCAGCAGACAAAAAGAAGGAAGGGACAGGCACACCCAGCGAATGTCAAAGATAAGAGCAATAAACTTTCACTAGTCTCCTTAAGTACTAATTTAAACACATAATGTGTCATGTGGGGATTCAACAAGATTTTCTGAGAAGGATGTGGAAAATGAGCAACCAACACAAGAAGGAGAGACTTTTGATTTGCTGTGTTGTAGTAAGAGAGCTGAGTTTGTGAAATGCACTCTAAAAACATGAATTAAAGATTTTATTTTATCATTAAAACATGCCGTTGGAGTAGCCCATCCTCCCAGGGCTGCTAAAGACCCCATGAAATGTTGATCAGGTTTATTTGAAAAGAGGTGAAAACCTTCAGGGGCAGCTTTTTTCCTAGCAACATGATCCATAACATTATCAGGTAACTTAGAGAGCTCCACAGAAATATTTTTTGTTCCCCTTCCCTCCTCACAAGACTTCTTGCAAACTAAGAAGAGCTGAAGAAAGAACAGTGGAAACTGTGGGATGAAGACATTTGCTGATAGTCATGACTGCATGACTACACACTCGAGTTGTGTAATAAGTGTGCAGCCCGTTCCTAGCAGAGTCAGCGGGGTGGAAACTCCCATGGAAATCATGGGATGAAGAGCTCATGCCACTCCTGCTTTTGTGGAGGAGGCAGAGGGGATGGAGACTGGCTGGTGTTCCATGAAGACCACCAAAGAAGGGAGTTTCCTCCTCACTTGAATAAGCAGGTCCTGTAGGAAAATCTGCTTCCAACACCAATTTTAAAAACTGAAAAACTATTGCAAAATCATTCAATTTTTTTTTTTTTCTTTTTAAGATTAACTTATGTTAGGGGGGTCCTTTAGCTCTCAGTTCTTTGTGGGGCCAGTAACACTTTGCAGCAGATTGTTGTGGCCGAGTGGACCCTGCTCCAGGGAAAACTGGTGACAGCGTGACTCTACAGGGAACAGTGGCACACAGCCCAGGAAGGGCTCCTTGGCTGCTTTGTGCTTCTTTTCATTATTTCCAAGTGGATGCAAAGGCATTATTGGAAGTTGCTTGTTTTTATTACAGTTTCCTCCTGACAGGTGTGACAGGCAGCAGGACAGGTTTGTTCTGGGCCCTTCGCCACGCCGAGCTCTTGAGGCAAAGCTGCTTTCTGTGATTCCCTGAAGGAGGCAGCTGCCAGGCTCCTTGTGGCCACCTGTGCTCAGGGACCAGCATGCAGCATGTCAGGGAAACCCTTCCTATGCAGAGCACACACAGCTTTTCTCCCTTGGAGCTGACAGGGAGCCACAGAAGCTGCTACCTGGGGAGCAGTGGCAGGGGAAACTCCTGCTTCCTGAGTCAAAACCCAGCACGACAGCATAGACATTCCCCCAGGTTTTCCATCAGGCCCACAGGCCAGGATGTTGCACAAAGACCATATTGCACTTCTAGCCTTTAGCTGGCAGTCCTCTGAAAACGGCAGGGAAATACTGAAGTTTGTTAAAACATGGATAGTGTTTCAGATCCATTTGATGCTTTGTCCCAAGCTGATGCTCCCCCCACTGCCTGCCTCCCACAGCACTGGGTGCAGACTGCATCTCTGTCTCGACAGGTGCCAGAAGCACCAGCACAGAGCTAAAGGGTGCTGTCAGATCAGAGCAGGCTTCAGCCACATGCATATCCTGGCTTGAACCTAGGCTTTTCAGAGGGGCATTATGCAGGTTCAATCTTAAAATCTTAAAATTGCTGACAAGTTGGGTGCTCAGTTCCCTTAGGATTTTTGAGCAGGTGGAATGTATACATCTCCCAGCCAATGGAAAGGACACCAGATTCCCATTCCCACCTTGTTTAAGGACTGCTAGTGTGAGCAACCTTGGATAAAGTGCAGTTGAGAACCTGATTAATTCTGTTTGCCTTTCAATCTTGCACTAAATAAGACATGAAGACACATGTCATGTGGCTCCAGACACAAAACCAGCCATTCTTCTGTTCTAACAGTTTGCTGTCAACACAAGACAATAAAATATGAATATTTTAGATTCATAATGCAGACAAATAGGAAATAGGAGCTGTATTGTGCTTCACATGCACGGCTAACTCAGTAATGCTAATGTGATTATCTCACTGAACTTTTGTGCTGTCGCTTAAGGGTAACTGCCTTCCTTAGCTGGGGTATACATATTTGCTTCACACAGGCCTAATGTCTTTTTTAAGTTTGTAGAAATAAGGAAGTCTGATTTCCCTCATCTGTTACAAGGTAGCATCCTTTCTTGGCATCAAAGTCTTGGGCATAAAAATCATAAAATGATGGAGTTTTTGTTTCTTGGAGAAGTAAGGACAGTGGTTAGCAGAACTGCCATCCTGGACTCCCAGGTGGCAGATTTTTTCTTGTTTAAGAGATCGATTCACAGAGACCCTTGGGAAGCAGTGCCAAGGAGTTCAGGAAGGGCAAAGGAGTTCAGGAAGGCTGGAGATTCTTCAAGAAGGAAATCTTAAAGGTGCAGGAGTAGGCTATCTCCAGGTGCTGAAAGCTGGCACTGGAACTCAGGGAAGAAAAAGGGTTCATGACCTTTTGAAGAAGGGGCAGGCAATTCAGGAGGACTACAGTGATATCATGAGGTTAGCAGGGTCAAAATTAGAATTGAAATGAGAAAAATAAGAAAAATATCAGAAATAGAAAAAAGCCTAACTGAAACTTAATTTGACTATTACAGTCAAGAGCAATAAAAGATGTTTCTAGAAGTACAAAAGGAGAGCTGAGGAGAATCTTCATCCTTCACTGGATGTTATGGGGAAACATAACAACAAAAGATGAGGAAAAGACTGAGGTTCTTAATGTCTTTTTTGCCCCAGTCTTTAATAGTAAGACCAGTTGTTCTGTCCCAGACCTCTGAGCTGAAAAACAGGGATGGGAAAATGGTCAGCGACGTGCCACACTACTCAGGCAGACACAGGTCTATGCAGTCAGATGGATCCAGAAAAGGAGAGTGCAGGAGCTGGCAGAAGTGCTCCCTGAGCCCCTTTCAATCAATTCAATTTACCAGCAGTCCCAGATAACCCAGCAGGTCCCAGGTGACTAGAAGCTAGCAAATGGTACACCCATCTACAAGAAGGGCTGGAAGGAGAATAGGGGAACTGCAGGAAAAGAAGATCCCTGCTCAGCCAAGTCATACTTCTGCCCTGTTTGCCATTGCCTACTCCTGTGATTTTAGGAGATGGCTCTTCAAAGGGGATCAACATTCATGGAGCACAGGACCTCCAAAAGCAGGTTCCCAGAGGACTTTCTAGACTTGCTCCTTTAGCAGTCCACAGTCTGTTCTCCCCACATGCATGGTCAAGGTTTTGCTGACAATTGTATGGACATTTGACAGAGGTGTTCCACGACAAAGACAGCATGGCTGTCTGTATGTCTGCCAGATAAATGGGGAAGGTGATAAAGTGTTGAAAGCAGGAGACTTGACATGACATAGACGCTATGGGTTAAGGAGTGGATATTGTTCTGGTTTCAGCTGGGATACAATTAATTTCTTGTCAGTAGCTGGTCCAGTGCTGTGCTTTGGATTCAGTATGACAGTGGTGTTGGTACCACACTGATGTTCTGGTTGGTGCTAAGTGTCATGTTTATCCAAAATCAAGGACTTTTTTGTGCCCCGTACTCTGCCAGTGAGGAGGTACAAAAACCACAAACCCAAGAAGCTGGGAGGGAGGAGCATAGTTGGAACAGGTGGCCAAAACTGGCCAAAGGGATATCCCATATGCTATGATGGCCAGTATATAAAATGGGGGAATTACCAGGAAGGGGAGCTGATCAATGTTTGGGAAAGGGTCCAGCACTGGTCAGCATGTGGTGATCAAATTCATTGTGCATCACTTATTTTTTTTTTTTTTTTTACTCTTTATTCTTATAAATTCTTCTAATTTACTTTACTTCAATTGTTAACCTATTCTTATCTAAACTTAATGGTTTGCACTTACATTTCCCACTCAGATTCAACTTCAGCGGGACAGTAAAGGGGTTCAGGGGTGTGAGGATGGGAGTAGGGAGTGTGGGGTTTGGGATGGGTGTGTGGGGTGTGGGAGTGACTGGCTTCAAGGTGCTCGGTTGCCATCTGGGCACCATCTCATGGCCTCTTTTCCTGAGATGCCAGCAGAGCGCCACAAGCAGCACCAAGATTCCAGCAACGGCCCAGAACTGCCACTGTAGCAAGGCAGCCCAGAGCACAGGTCCCCATGATCCACCAGCCTGCCCCACAGCCTTGTGTTCCAGCTCCTCCAGCAGCCAGGTCATCTGCTGGCTGAGGAACTCAGAACGGTGCTGCATGTGCCGGCGTGTGCCCTCATCCAGCTCACTGTTAACCACCTTGGCGTTCTGGAGGATGGTTTTCACCAGTGTGACCAGGAACATGGCCTTCAGGAGGACAGGGAGAAGGGTCTGACAGCTCTGCCTTTGTGCTGCATCTCTCACTCAGGGCAGTCTCCGGCCTGTGTGCACACTCACCATGTCTCAGGCTGGACTAGGGCAGCACTGCCTGCTGCTCTCCTTTATACCTGCCCCTCATTGTGATGTCCCTTGTGATGTAACTGGTACCAGAGACATCACAGCCAGGCCAGCCCTGCCCTTCATGCCCACCCCAGCTCAGACCCTCACAATGGCCCCAAGCAACCAAAGTCCTGACACCCAGCCTGCCAGCTGCCTAGTCCCCTCTCCTTCCTGCCTGCTGTCTCCCATCCCTTTTCCCTCACTGCCAGCTCCCTTTGTTTCTCTTTTCCTCCTTCCCTCCCTTCTCAGCTCCACTGCACTCCTCTCCCTTCTCTTACAGGTCACAATGATCGTACTACTCCTCATCCGGCTTGTGCAATGGGTCTGCCATTACATCAGTGTGTACCTGGATAAGGGCCACAACCAGCAGAGGACTCAGATCCTGCAGGAGTTGGCCCAGGAGACTGTGGAGCAGAGTGTCAGGTCCTGGGGAGCCACGATCTGGACTGCCTTGCAGCAATGGCTGTTCTGGGCTGTTGCTGGAACCCTGGTGCTGCTCTTGACACTCTGCTGGTGGCTCAGGAAAAGGATCTGTGAGGTGGACAACAGCAGGGACTCAGAGAGCGAAGAAAGTGAGGAAGAAAATACTGCTGAGATGAATATGATCTGTATCTTTTCCAGACGCTTCCAGTTGTCAGTGCCAAAGCTGGCCTCCAGGAGACAGGCAGTGCAGGAGCTGCTGGGTGACCTTCTCCAAGTCTCCCATAGTCTCTTTTCAGACAGCTTCTTCCCGGTGCTGGAACCAGTCATTGGAGTGGGCAGTGCCTGTGAAGGATGGAGTCCCCATAAGGAGGATGATGTTGTCTACTGCATGTTTGTGCCCCTGAAGCCACCCCATGGGTATGTCTTCCACCTGGAACCAGACACCAGGCGGGAGAGGCCGCAGGCGAGCATGCGCATCCGCGTGGAGCTGGTGTGCACTTGCACCGGGGGACAGTCTGACCAGAAAATGCTGTGCTTCCTCCACAACTCTGAGGAGGAGCTGACGAAAAATCAGGTGGCCAGCCTTCTACACACCCTCTGCACTGGCCCTTACCTAGATGGGGAGAAAATTGCCCTCTGGTTCCAGACGTTTGTGATCTCAGTCTGGTCGGTGGTGCCTCAGTCCCGTCACTACGCCATGAAGGTGATTCCCTCCTCCCGCTCCTGCAAGATGAAGCTGATGAAAGCCTCCGGGAGAAGCTTTTTTGTGGAGATGGTATTTAGTGTGCAACAAGGTGACTCGGACATCTTCCTGAGCAGCCAGCCCACAGAGGCCCAGTTCCTCCCAAGCACGACATGGCTGGAGAGCTATGCTGTGGCAGAGGCAAAGTTCCTCAGGCATGTCTCCATGCAGGCCCCACGCCACAGCTGCCACCTCAAATGCCTGCGGCTCTGTGCTCGCCTTCTGGAGGGCTCAGGCCTTTCTATCTATGCCTTGAAAACCACGGTCATGCACCTCCTGATCTTGATCCCCCTGTCAGAATGGCAGCACAGGTATCTCCTGATGCGGGTGGATGACATCATGCGCTACCTGCGCTGCTGCCTGGAGGAGAAACGCCTCAAGCACTTCTTCTTTGGAAACGAGGACATACCCGAGGAGATCTCCTTGCCCCCAGCCTTCCAAGGGGCACAGCCCCTAAACCTCTTCCAGCATCTGGCACAGGATCCAGCTGCCCAGACTGAGGCATTGAAGGAGTTTGATAAGCTGCAATATCATCTCTACTTCGGATTCTGAACGAGACAAATGTAGAATCACAGAATTGTAGAATCCTAGAACTGTGGAAGGGTGGAATTGTTTGGTTTATAAGAAAATTCTTCCAATATTATTCTAGCTATACTTCGACCTTGTAGGAGCTTTAGTTGATGTAAAGTTTACAACAAATGGTGTGTTTGAACAAACACTGTGTCTCTGAGCGTCCGTACATCACCTTGGCATGGAATGTGGCTGCTCAGCTACCACAGACTTGGAGATTATTTGGTAGAAGATCTGAGGTGGTGGGCTCTGGTTTCTCTGATTCTCTGGCTATGGCTCCCACACTGTCCATGCTCCTGCACTGTGGAAATAGGAATAATTGGTCATCCTCCACAGCTGTGCTCACTGCCAAGTGGCATTTAATGTTGCTGCCCTCCAGCCGCTCCTGCAAATGCCCCTTTTGAGAGAGTCCATTCCTCCTGTGAGCTTCACTGGGTACAAAGATGGCAATAAATCACATGTTTGAGCAAACACTTCATCTGTGAGTGTCCCTGCATCACTTTGTCAGGGAGCACTGGCACAGGGCACTGGCTGCTCAGCTGCTGCAGAGGCAGGGAGAGTTTTGCAGAAGAGCTGCCAGGTGGGCTGGATGTAGCACTTGAGGACAGAATGGGCTGCCTGGTTTCAGGATTCCCTGTTGTTGAGGGTTAATCCCAGTAGGCAGTTTGGCATCACACAACAATTTAACAATTTAGCAGTTGAAGCAAAGTAAATTAGAAGAATTTATAAGAATTAAGAGCAAAAAAAAAAAAAAAAAAAAAAGATGCACAAATCAATCAATCACCACCAGTGCTGGACCCTTTCCCAAACATTGATCAGCTCCGCTTCCTGGTAACTCCCCCATGCTATATACTGGCCATCATAGCATATGGGATATCCCTTTGGCCAGTTTTGGCCACCTGTTCCAACTATGCTCCTCCCTCCCAGCTTCTTGGGTTTGTAGTTTTTGTACCTCCTCACTGGCAGAGTACGGGGCACAAAAAAGTCCTTGATTTTGGATAAACGTGACACTTAGCACCAACCAGAACATCAGTGTGATACCAACACCACTGTCATGCAGATTCTGAAGCACAGCACTGGACCAGCTACTGACAAGAAATTAACTGTATCCCAGCTGAAACCAGAACAATATCCACTCCCTAACCCATAGCATTTACATCATGCCAAGTCTCCCACTTCCCCACACAGTGATGGAATGGCCCCCAGAGCCTCTCTTTATAAAGCAGGACAAAGATCCCCTGAATCCTTGGTGAACATAAAATTGGATCATATGTTTCCCAGATGTTTTGCTCCTTGAGGACGTGCCTGGAGGTGGCACTTGAGGACATTGATTAGTGGTGACCAGGGTGGTGGCACTGGGCTGGTTGTTGAACTTGGTGATCTTAAAGGTCCTTTCCAACCTTAATAAATCCATGATTTAGGTATTGTTTTTGTCAAAGGAACTGTCACTATATATTAATATACATTCACACATACAAATTGTATTTGATAATCTCTGACTTCTCAACATACTTACAGCATTTCCTCTTGCTTGAGGCAAAGCAGTTTGCAGGAAAGTTGCTTTTGCCCTTTGCATCTTCTTGCATCAGGTAGGCACTAGAGCAATCAGACTTTTTGCCATAACATCTGATGTCCTCTCTTAATGGGACAGTATGCTGATGCTGTCTTCCATTTCCAGGGCCCTCTGCACACCATGGTTAAAACAATTACACAGATTTTTTTTTTTTTTTTTTTTTCATACTGAAGAACAGCATAGAGGTCTCAAACTGTGTTCCAGCTGGGACCATGCTATCAGTTATCACATGAGAAAAAACCTGCTTCCTATATGTCTTCCGATGCTTGCCTCATTTACAGGTGTCTTTGCCTTGGATTCCCATGTCTTCTGTAAGAGGAGAAGAGAAAGGTGGGCCTGATGTTCTCCCTGCAAATTTGTGGATGCTAGCCAACACTGAAGATAACCAAACTATTCCACGCTTTGAAATCCCTCACCAGATCTTGCTGCCTGTGGAACAAAGGAAATATGCAGCTTTTTTATTAAAATGAATGAATAATAACTGAATAATGACTATCTGTGATTAAAATCCCCAGTATCACAGCCCCATCTAATGGACTGGCTGAAAGATATTCAAAGGACCTACAAAAAGTCTATCTGTTCTCAAGCAAAATACGTTATCATGATAAACAGGACCCTGTGGCATATTAAACTCTTAATTATGGCACAGGAGGCATTTTCTCTGAAAATTAAAAAGGTTGCAAAATGGCTACAGCCTCTGGAAGGCAATTCTTAGAAGCAAAATGTAACTCAGTGAGTTACATGTTAGTGACTCCTTTATCTACTTCCTTCAGTATTCTCTTGCCACAGATTAACATGGAGAGGGGAGTCTCCATATTTCTTAGTCATGTTATCATTATGCCAATGACTCTGGAATGCCATAATCCCACAGAGCAGCACGGGCCCAAGGGAAAACACAAGGAAATCACTAAGAGAGTTATCAGTTAATCCAGGCTTCATTTGCTATTGTGTATTTGAGACCTTTTTTTTTTTTTTTTTTTTTTTTTTTTTTTTTTTTTTTTAATTTATGAAAAAAATGGCAGGTGGTGTGTGGCTTCCAGAGAAGTGGCTTGGCCTGCACAGTGTCAGTCTTGGGGAAGACCAGCCCCAGGGCTGCCTGTGCTACATGCTGTGGGATACATCTCTGTAAACCCTCCTGAACCTAAGGCTGCTTACCAGGCTTTTATGTCTCATAACCAAAACCTAGTGGATCAAACCTCACTAAATAGGTACTAGCAGGAAGATGGTGAAAGTAGTGGTGTCATGAGTTTTATATCCTAATTCAGAGCTCCTGAAGGGAAGCAGGAGGAACCTTTTAGTTTCAGTGGGTGATGGATGGAGTAACTACTAGTTTCTAAGCATCTGCAAAGGTGTTTTAGATACCAGTAACATTTGTGATACTAGGTCACTAGGAATTTCCAGTGTTTCTTCCTCAGAGCTGTTCTTAACTTCTCCAGCAGTGACAACCGAAAAAGTATTTCTTCCCAGATGACTCAGAGCTCTGAGCCCACATCACACTCAGGAGTGCTAATTAGGCCCCTTCCTCCTGGAAACAGGAAGAATTAGGCAGCAGAAGCCTTTTATAGGTATTCTCCTCCTGAGAGCCCACTTTTTTTTCTCTTCTGAAGGTTTCCCATTGCTTTGCTCACCTTGTTAAGAAAAAAGCTCGAGCAAGATCCCTTAACGTTTCCTGTGTTGTTGAGACTGAATGCCCAGATACAAAAAGGGACTTTTTACTCCAAATCCATAAATTACTGCTGTGTTTCACAGGAGTTCTGAGTTGGGTATCTGACTGCAATATTTATCACACACTGTTACCTTAGGGCCTAGTATGGACCATGGTAAGTGGACTTTGCAGGCTCCATAAAGCCTGGTCAAGGAATAACTGAGGCGGGAACGTCTGCTAATCTAAATTTAAGAGAATCTCAAATAAATCCTGACTTAAGACAAGTTCATTTTGGGGGAGAGCACTTCAGATGGAGCAAATGTGATTTTCTGTGCTGCCCATGGGTGCCTGTGGGGCTGGAATGACATGATGCAAGCTTTAATCTTCTGCATGCAGAACTATTTCAGCAGGCACAAAAGCTCCCTCGCCCTGACCAAGTGTCAAATCCTCATTTGTATCAGTCTCCTTGTTGGACCTGTACACAAGGAAACACTTCAGGGTTCATTTGAGAAATGTTTCTGCTTGGGTTAATGGCTTTGCCAGGAGACTGACTCTTCTGCTTTGGATTGATTCACCCCCAAGAGGCAGTGGGGTCCAACACTGCTGCACCAGGGCTTGGGCACTGTGGTGAGCTGTATGGTCACAGGAACAGGGCCTGCAGGTACAGGTGGCTGAGCTTTGTGTCACCTCCTCCAGAGCCATCACAAAACCAGAGCAGAAAAGGCAGATGAATGACACCACCCCTGTTAGTGACCAGCACTGTCTCTCATAATTCCACATCTAGAACAACAGACTCAGCTACCTGTAAGGTCATTAGGGAAGAGGAGGCTGAAGCAGTCAGGATCTCTCCACAGTGTGAGCCCCAAATTCTGGCCCTGGTTGCTGCATCCCGGCAGATGCCCCACTCTGGAGCAGTCATCAGAAAACAGGGGCATCTAGTGGCTGCGTCAGAAAGTTCAATAAACACCACCATTCCCTTGAAAAGATGTGAGAGCTTGTCTTTCCCCTCCCTCTCAGATCTACAAATAAAAATATTTTATGCCATAACATTACCTGAAGAGGGAGGGAGAGGCACAAATCCTTGCCAGATTTCAAGCTCTTGGAGCAGCGTTTCTGACCCAGCTGTGACATTTACGACAGTGTAACCAGATTAAATGAAGCTTTTGCTGGTTTCTGCTGCAGCTGCTGCTCTGGACAGACACACCTACATCTCTGGGACTCAGACCCCTTGCTGATTCATGGCAGGGGAAATGTTCCTTCTTTCTGTTCTGACCCAGGCAGAGTTTGGTCCCTGAGCAGCAGCTGTGCACTGCAAGCACCATTGCTGTGTGTGACAGCCACACTGGCCTGGGCTCCTCAGTGCCTGGTGCTGCCCAAGGATTGCATTTGCTGCACCACTGACCTGTAGCCTGGGTGCAGCCAGACCACTGCACAGCTCATCACAGCGAGTTAGGGACAGGGAGGGAAATCAAGGACTCTTAGCTGATGGCCCCAGAGCACAGTGAGACATTGCAGCAGCTCCTCCTTTCCTACTCTGTTTTCCTTCTGGACAGGTACCTTCGAGACCCCTGAAGGTTTTCCCCTGCAGGGAAGAAAAGAGAGATTATCAGAAATGCTGGTGAGGAAGTATAGTTTGCTTTAATAGCAGAGATACATTACAGCTCCAGGTATTCAGTGCTCTGAGCCTGCACATGTAGCCCTTGCACACAGCACTTTTCAACCTATTCACATCCTAGGAATTGCAAATGGGGCTATCTGGTAACTAAGTGCCCCCTGGCAGTGAATGCTTTCAGTCCCTCTTGCTCTGTTAAGTTCTCATCAGCATCACTGGCTTAGTGTGATCTGAATTCACCTGAATTCTCCCTAATATGTGGACAGAGCTGGCATATTGCAAAGGGATTGTCATGCAGGAGAGTTCCAAGTTTTCTTATTCAGTGGCTAAACACAGGACAGCCCAGGCCCCTGAGCTATCAGGCATCTATCAAATGCAAAATTCATTATTTTATTAAGCAGAAGGAATAAGGGAGAAAGCACTAAGCAAAGAACTGAGGGCTGAATGCTAATAGGGCTATTTCTGTTCTGCAATTCTCTACAGAAAATCAAGACAAATGATAATACTGGAAAGGCATATTATTATTTCATAGACTTCATCCCAAAGTGAGAGGAGAAGAGAGAAAAACATGCACAGCTGTTGTTCCCTTTTCTGGCCACTTTAATGCACTTACAGGATACATAATTTTGCAAGGTGCATGCTCCCTGAGTCACAGCTCAACTCACCAATAAACTCCAAAGCTTACATTCCCCAGACAACCTGTTTTATGTATAGATGTGAATTCTATGTACAAATACTATTTATTTTGATGAATTTAGCAGGCTGGCAGTCAGCTAAGGAAAGAGAGGTTCTGCAAGGTAGTGTCTTGGGTTATGGAACCAAAAATGTGTATTCTATTTCATCTGCTAAAAGCAGTTGGGGAGATGTTCTTCTTTATCTCTTGTAACTCTGGGGGGAGGGGGGCAGATGCCTTCTGATAATGGGCCAACTGTTAAAACCAGGTGGGGCAGTGTTTCTTATCTCTTTCACAGCCTGTCCTCCCTCTAGGGGGATATCTTCTGCTAATGGGCCATTAAGGCTCACCAATGACAGGACACATTCCATCATCCCATTGTGAGATGCTCCACCCAGTGGGGGGAGCCAACCATTCCTACCTGGATAAAAACTGAGATGTAGGAACATGAGGTATCTGGTTCCACCAGATTTCTGGAGGAAAACTGGATCCTTCTCACCATCACTGGACCCTTTTTTCTCTCAGGATCATCTCTGATCCAACAGAACCTCATCTGCCACTCCAGGAGGACTCACTTTTGGACTGCTTCAAACACCCTGATGAACAGAGTGTTGGGTTGTAGCTCTGACTCTGTCAGGGTTTCTAGGATTGTTGTTTGTTTGCTTGCTTGTTTGTTTGACTTTCTTTTTACTGTTACATTTGTATTGTTAATATTCCTAGTAAAAAACTGTTATTCCTATTCCCAAATCTTTGCCTGAAAGCCCTTAATTGCAAAATTATAATTTGGAGGGGGTGAAGGGTTTACATTCTCTATTCCGAGGGAAACTCCAGCTTTCCCTGGCAGATACCTGTCTTTCCAAACCAAGACAGGTGGTTACTGCTGTGACTGCAGTTCAGGTGAACACAGACAAGCTCAGCTCAGGTGAGCACACACCCAAACCCAGCTGGCAGTGGGTCCATGCAGAAGAGAGCATGGTCACCAGCTGCTCACAAAGGCGGGGAAATAAATCAGTCCTGAGCCATGCTCAGCTACGCTGGCTGCACCAGAGGGTTGGACTTAGCTCAGGTATATCATGAGGAGTCAGAAATCCCCTCCTCTTCCTGTTCTTCAATAAACAGACCTGCAGGGTGGAGACATATTGGAAAATCCTGGTTAGCTGCTGTCTTGAGGGTTTTTTTATGCTCGTACTCACACACACAGAGAAGTGCAGAGGTACGATGTGCCAGATGAGGAGATACTGATAACAATTTTGATAGCAAAGCTTTTGGCTGAATGACTTTTAAATGAGCTTTCAGCTTTGGGATCAGTTACATGTGAACAAGAACATTTTTAACCCTGTCCCAGTGTGGAAATTGGCACTGTGATGTCCTCCCCTTGGTGCATGTCAGAGGATGCCATGTGGGCACAGACCACACCGCAGAGAAGCAGCTCTCCAGATGGCATTTCCTTTTCTAGTGGCTCCAACCAGCTGCATGGATCTGGTCATCTTTTAATACCTTTAATTCAAAAAACTGAGAAAACAGCACACAAATGTGAAAGAGAAAATGGCTTCTGCTCACTCCTTGTGAGAGGAGTTGGAGAAGGTCAGTGCAAGACCAGCAAGGGCCAGTCTCACTGGAACTGGTGGCGTTCTTTTTCCAAATGTTCTTTTTCCAAACAGCCCTGACACCTTCAGATGTGACACCAGGGACTTGCTGCTGAGTGTGCAGGTGCACCTTGGCTGGAGAAGACACGTGGTGGTTGGGTTTGTCTCCATCAGTTGCCTGAACTCACCTTAATCTCTGCAGTTGTTGACCTGAGGTAATGCTTGATTTCCTTATGAGTGGAATAAGTTAAGCAGCATTCTGATGGAAGAAATTGGTTGTAGTAGCAGCGACTGCTTGTTGTTCCCCCTTTTTCCTGTGAAGAAGTGAGAATGTTGTGGCTCTATTTAATATGTAAGCATCCTCTGCATAGCCTCAATACTGAAAAAAACATTTAATATTCCAGGAATGGCAATATTTACTGTAGTGAGCTTAAAACTTCCTCAAATCCACTAGAAGACTATCCTGGAAAGCAGCTCCACCTCTCCAGAACAGCTACTCTCCCCAGCCAGCTCTTGACACTGGGGCAATGGAAGAGAGCTACCACAGATCACTCCCAATAATTAACTCTTAGACCACACTTTTCTCTTGGCAATCGTCCACCAACACAGTCGCCACAGCTCAGGTGACAACTCTGCCATGTGTTAAGCTGCAGGAACCCACATGTGTGCCTGAGCTGCAGTGATATGCTAATATTTTAAACACTTTGATCTATTGCTTATCCTCCAGCTAAACAAAAAGGTCTTTTTCACCTACTTTTAATTTCTTTTCCATGCTGCTGAAAGCAGCCGGCATCTGCCATGGTGATGAACGACCTTGCTGAGCCCATATAAAAGCCAACAGTTCTTGGTAGTCCAGTTCAGTGGTGCCTGGTCTGCTTTCTTCAGCGAGAGCTGCAGGCACTCTGCTCCAGTTCCTCATTGATCATTGCAGATACCGGGGAAAAACACCTCTTCCCCCTGGATTCAGTCAGGAGCTGCCGTGTACTTCATCAGATGTGAGCCTGGAGCAGGGAAGCTTGTGCTCTGCTAGGAGTCTCTTCCATTTGTTTCAGCTTTTCCAGCTCTTTGATAACATACCCAAGGCCAGGATCTTTCAAGGCCGTCACCCACTGTCCTCCTGGGAAGCTGATCCTGGTCTGTCAGTGTGACAGGAGAGGCAATGGCTGTGTGAGGGCCCTTACAAAACCACAGCCTGCAGAGACTGAAAATCTTGTCACTCTTAGAAAAAAGACACATTTAATCCCCACGTAACAGAGACACAAAGAGGGCGGCCCCCTGTTAATGGGAAGCTCACAAATCTGTGTGCCCCAGCAGACAGTTTCAAAGCTGGTTGTTTGATTTCTGAAATTTAATGAAACAGCGAGAGAGGAAAGGCTTCTGGCTTTCAGCAAAGACATGATTTTTGCAGGCACAAATGATTAACACACACTTATCTCTGTTGCTTACTGAGAGAAAACGAGGTCCTGGTGTTCAGATGTGTGTCTGGGATGCTGGAGCTTTGCAGATTTTTAATGGTTGAAGTGATCTTCCTAATCACCCTAACTTTTCACATGACAGAGAGCAAAGGAGCTGCCCCAGACCCTGTTCAGCAAGAATGTTTGGTTGCATTGGCTTATCTTCCAGAGAGAGGTCTTTCCTGAAATGTTTGGAATGTAGAGCTGTGCTTGGTCTCTAGCACTGGCACAGGCTGAGGGTGGCTCATTGGTGCCCTCCATCCAGGTCTGAACTGTGGGATTCAGGAGTGCTGAGGATGGTGCTGTGTGATACAACATTAGTGCCTCGCTCTCCCCTGCACTAAATGAGGTCTTACCAGGGCTGCACCTCTGTGGATCTCAAGCCACAGCACTGGGGAGCTGCACTCCCCTGCAGGTGAAGGAAATACCTTGCTGAGGAGAAAGGGATGGGTCTCATGGCTCAGAGCCTTTGAACAGGCTCCACATCACACCCTCTCCCTTCTCAAGGGTGACTTGCTGCCCTGCTCCCCTAAATCCCATGCAATGACTGCTAAAGCTTTGCTCTAATAACAACAAATCATTGCTCAGTTATGAGGTCCAAAACCACTTGCAAGGGTTGTGTGAGTGAAACAGGGCCCACAGGCCAAAGGGAGATGATGGGCAAGAGTAGGTAAGAGCCCTTTTGATCATCAGCTCTCAGATTTAGCTACACTGGTAGAATGGTTTGCCACATTGGCCCAGAAACCTTCTCCAGTGTTAAACAGTTTTGTGCTAGAGCACCAGGTAAATTACTGAAGGTTTCTGTTCAGACAAGAATTTGATTAGAATTTTGCTCTTATTATTATAAACTCCCATCCTTCACATCCTTCCCTGGCTGGAGAGAGTTCAGCCAGGGCTGCTTTTTCAGCATTTAATCATCCTGGGCATATTAACTAGAAATTCCTGCAGTGCTTGAAACACTTAGGTCTTAAATATGTGCCCATGACTGATGATTACTAATTTTTTAAAATTGTTATTATTAGGAAATTTATCAACAAGTTTGAATAATTGTTCATCTCCCCACTCAGGTTGGCGCTGGAATGAATAACATTCATTCCCAAAGTTTTGAGAGTGACCTGAGATATTCTCTTCAGTGCTGTATAGGGATGTCTTACAAAGAGTAACTAAAAACCAAGCCATGTCAAACCATGACAAAGGTCTACTGTAAATGTCAACGAGGTACAACAGTATGATAACCTCATTTTAATGAAGAAAACTGAATCCTGATATTTTCAGCCCCAGGCCAGCAATCCAGTTTGCTCTCTTGCCTGTGCTTTCTGCACAGACCTCACCACAGCCAGGGAGCTGAGGGACTGCGGTGTTAATTTCTGGATTACTCGCCCTGTTACACATCGCGGCGTCCTTTTCACCACCCGCTGGGCATGTGTTTCAAAAAACCATGTTTCAATGGAGATGCATGGGGAATGCTCCTCTCCAAACGTGACAGTGTTCATGTCGGGAATTAAATCATTTGACCTAAAAAATGCGACAGGCACGGCAGATGGGTGGGGATCACAGTGGTCTGAACTCGCAAAGCCCTCAGTCGTGTCAGGTGTCAGAGCTTCAGAAGGTCCCTCTTGAAATGCCTCCAGGGCCTCACTTAGACCTCTCTGACAGGGATGCCTTAGGATATTTCAGATTGGTGACTGGCTGGGAAAAGTGCAGCTACAAGACTCCCCTGGTAGCAGGGAGCAGAATTACCAAGAGCTGAACCAAAGTTTGGCCAATGGCTCCTAGAGCAACTAAGCCTGAATTTTGCCAAAGTATCTCTATATAGCAGAAAAAAAAATTAAAAATTCAGAGCGTAGTAGGGACTGGATCTGTCCTCAACCCCTGAAACAGTTTTGCACAGAGCTAATTTTGAAGCAGAGGGATATATGACTGTGCACGGAGCTTCTCCAGGGGGAAGTAAAAATAGTCTTATTATGCTAGTGATAAAAATGTCTGTTTCTATGTGTACAGATCTTTGAAACTCCTCTAGTAAAAAATTTGCTCTGCTTTTGTGTCACCACTTATAACACTCACCTCTGACAATCGTTGAATAGCTGACCTGTATCTGCACAGCCTGCTTCTGTAATTAAAGAGGCTGAAATAGTGGCTATAGGGACAGAATTTTTGAGAATATTCTAAGAATCATACTGGTTAATCCAGACATTCATTGCTCTAATCCCATAAACAGTATGGGCTATCATGCCAGGAAGAGTCCCTAATTTCCATACCAGCCCTGCAGCAATAGGAAAAGCACTAAATATTCCTTTCACTGTCTTCACTCATTTCCCTCTGACCATGTTTTTAAAATATAGTCCTGCAAATATGTCGAACTCAGAGTTGTGTCAGGACAGCTGCTAATCATGTGGCAATGATGCCTTTTCTGATGGATGTTTCTGTTATTACAAATGAAGATTTGTCTGTTGAAATTAAGAAACAGTAATTAACATATTTAGCGCCACGGGCTGAAAGAATTGTTTTGACACTGGTTCTTGAAGAAACTGAAGCACTCCATCTTCCCTCCCAGCACTGTCTTACATGGGGATTTCAGGAAAAGAATTGAGAATTGTAAGTCGTCTGGGGCTATGGCTTGATTGCATTTGAGGTGACTTTTAAGGGTGAAGAAACATCTGGCACCCTTTAAAAAGTAATGCTGGTGAAGAAAATAGAGAAAAAGAGGATACTGGCAAGAGGTGGTAAACATACAACCACCACAAAGGCAGAACATGTGCCATGGAAGATTTTTGTTTGTTGATATCCTGAAACACTCAGCATCCCTAGGAAAAGCTGTTAGAAACACACAAATGGGGTGGCTCTGGAGGAGCAGGTTGGAGATAATCCTTCAGTCTCAGGTCTGTGGATTCCCTTCATGATCATGACAAACAATATAACTCTGCCCTACTTTTTCCTCTTCTGGAAGGAGACTGGCATTGAGATGCTGTAGGGCTTAAATCTTCCCTGTGTGTATGATAACACACAAATAGGTGCAGATGTATGTAGGCACAATATTTTGGGGTGGCTCAGAAGTGGGTGAACCAGAATAAGCCAGGGCTACTTGATGTACATGATGCAGGCTATGACAGCAAGTGTTTTTTCTTCTGGAGAGTAAGGAACTTCCTCCTTTCTGAATCCATTTTGTTTTGCCCTCTCAAAAAATAGCAGGAGTGGAGCTACTAAACTGTAGCAGATTGTATTCACCTTCAAGGTGCAAGACCGAAAGCTGTCTTAATTTGCCCTGGAGGAGCATTTAGGAAGTGGAACATTTAAGTGCCCAATTCCTTCAAAAACACTGGACTGTTTAAGAACAGTCTTGATGAAGGGGACCTTGACCCAGAAAGTCATCTTCTTTCAGGATAATACATATTAAGTGTGCATCTAAGCACACTTCTCAAAGCTGGTGCAGCCAGATTAGAAACAGCAAGAGAGAAAAGAGCAAGTGGTTTTGAGCACGCAGGAGAATCAAAGAAATAATCAGCCTGGCCCTGTGGTAGAGATAGCTTTGGAGATGGGGGCTGGCAAAATGATAACCGTGAAAGTATCAGGCTCTGGGTCTTGTGAGCCTGAGAGGAGGTGACAGAGCTGTACAGAGATACAGCTGGGGTGTTAGATACATGGCACATGGAGGATCTGTCATTTCAAGAGAAGCTGTCAGGGTGAAAGCTTCGGATGGGGATTGTTTTTTTTTAGTTCAGGGGCTGTGGATATAATTATGACAATTTGCATAAAAGTCATGCCCCTTGTACAATTTAATGGGGCTTGGCAGGAGGGTTTGGGAACACTCGATGTGCCGGAGAGGCAGAGAAGAGTTGGAGCAGGAGCTGCTGCTTGTGGGGCACAAGCTGGAGCTGCTCAGTGGGAGGGCTGTGCCCAGAGCAGGGGAGCTGGGCTAGAGACAGGAGAGCCACAGCCACAGCCTGGGTCTCTGGAGCAACACCTGGGCTTTCTAATGAATATTTTCAATTCACAATATTTCTGAGGCCCTGCATTCACAGCCAGGCAACCCTGGAAACCTTGCCAGCTCCTTAAGGCATGGACGAGCCCTTCTGCAAACTCCCCTACAACTGGGATTTTAGGAGCCTGTGGGGCTGAGTGAAGAACACAGTCCTGTCAGGAGGCAATGTGAGCCAGTGCCACCTGCCAAAAGTGGGTCTCATTCCTCTGTGGGTTTCCTCTCCCTGCCCCAGGTTTTGACAGCCAGGAGGTTTGATAGAGAGGGTCTCAGCAGGCTCCTCTCTGGACACTGGGGCATGGTGCTCAGCACTTCTCAGGAATAGCTCTGTTATCAAGAGAAGGTGGTGACTGTGTCTAAATCTCCCTGTCACCCCTGGGGAAAGAGCCAGGCTTGACATGTTAAGGGAGTTGATGCCCTCATAAGTTTCCTCTTCTTGTCTGGCAGGAGGTGAACCAAATATATCTTCCAGTCTATTGAGGGGTGAAAGATTGTTTGGGGTTTTGCTTGTCTGTTTGCTTGTACGGGCTGCACGTTTTCTGGTAGCAGTGAAAAGAAGGAGTCAGAAAAAAAAGGACCTGGGTCAAATTTGGGGTGAAGGATTACAATACAAGCTTCTACTATCCTAAGCCATTCGGAGCCAGAAGTGGACCAAACCATGCAAGTGGATGCTGTGGTTTTAGTATGACCATAATTAACGCAGCGGGACAGTTGTGCAAACTGGAAATTCATTTGAACCATTGCTCCATAACCACCTTGACATGAAATTAGGACCTAATTCAGAGCCCCCAAGAGAGAAAATTCTGGCTTGTACTCTGCCTACATACATTCAAATTAATGCATAATGCAGCAAGTTTTTTTCTCTCTTTGCCTGTCCCTTTCTCTTTCTCACACACACAGACGCACGCACGCAGCTGAACTCCCACACAAGTTCTGCAGGGAAATTACAGCCTGCTCATGTCACTTCCTTCTTTGTCACTGAAACAGTGCCATAGGTCTGGAAAGTGCTGTCTCTGTGCTGTACCAAACTTTTTCCAGCTCCAGAACATCTTACTTTGATAATATATAAATCAGAGTTTTCTGCATAAATCAACAAATTGGGTTTTTTCCTCAGAAGCTGGATTGCACCAACACTAATCACAAATTGTTGCTTTCATGTTTGCAAATTTTTGGAGCTAGGCATGAAGAACCAAATTTTCTGTTGTCAGGTCACATTAACTCCAGGATTTCTCACAGGCAAATTGTGTCTTGAACATTTTGCATGATTCCCCCCCCACCAAAAAGGGCCCTTCTCCATGTAAAGCATCAACTTCCATTAAGCAGAAGAAGTAAACCACTGCATGCAAAAGATGTGAGCACGTGGCTTGTGAATAATCAGAAGTTTAGAAAAATCACCTCAGAGCATGGCAGGCAGCGGTAACACACCGGGTGTCTCTGATCCTCCAAGATCAGTGCAAGTGGCTTCCTCTCAGGTGTTGAAAAGAGAGCACAGCTCTTGGCTGTTATCAGTGGCACTGGGAGGGAGGTTTGGTGCTGTGAAGCTGCAGGGAATCCCAGTGGTGGAGGTGGGCAAAGGGCAAGAATGAGCATTTGCCTCGATGCTCAGCAGGAGCCAGGGCAAGTGGCTGCCAAGGGGCAACAGTGGAAACATGGAAGGTGGGAGGCAGTGTAGGAACTATGCAGAGATGAGCTTGAAGAAAATATTATCATTGTAAACCAGGAATGACTAACTTTAGAGAGACTGGGGGCTATATACCCATCAGCATAGACCAGTGGCTTAAAAACATGCTTCCTTCAGTATTTCATGAGGAACCTTGTCTAAATGCTCCTGCTGCACTCCCTTTCTCTTTGCATTGTGGCAGAGATGAGCAAAGTTACAGCCCAGGGCATCCTTCCGTAGTAATAAAACACATTCACTTAGGACTTTAGGAAGTTTGCTAATTGCCTGCAGTCTCAACCATAAGCCTGCAAAAAAATCACCCTGTTCTACTACCAGTGGAGGTCCAGTACTTGCTGCCATCATGCTGCAAAACAGAAGACTTTGCCCACGTATACCAGGTGTAAGCTACTGCCCTGCTAGATGTGTGCAGCATGGAAAAATATACTGCCACAGGTGATAGGGAAATAGTCGTGGGTCAGGCCCAGGTTAGAAGGTTGTGCCCCTTAAAGAGGATTATGTGAAACCCTAAGAAGCATCCTGTGGAGTGTTTTTCACCCTTCACAAGGCATGTACCCTTAACCGGTTTCCTAATGTTGGAGTTTATTGTGGCTTCTCCCTGTCAAATGGATTCTGAATGTTAATGACTCTATTTATTTCAGCCCCCAAGCAGGTATTTCTGTCCTCAGCTCTGTGCCCATTGAACATCTGGCTGAGTCTCTTATGGTTTCTCAGCCAACCTTGAGAAAATGGAGGGGCACACCAACATTCCCAGGTAAATCGTGCCAGTGTTGACTTGTAAATCTCAGAAACCTTATTCCTTCATCAGCACTGGGGAAACTCATTATGCACATGATTTTGGACATGGAAAATGCCTGACTTCACCATTTTTCTTGACATGGAAATTCAGAATGGTTCTTCCAACTTTTCCTCCAGGACATATGGCAAGGCACCACCAGAACTTCACCTGAGAGCAAAACTCTAACAGCAAAGAGATCTCAGCAACACTGTCAGGTCCCTCTGGAAGGTCCTCCTTGGCCTTATAGATCAGAAAATGACAGCATTCAAACATTCATGTGCAGATGAAAAATGAGAATCAGTTAGTCCTGTTCAGACTCACTGCAGCCAAATTAAGTAGAAAATGAAATATTTTAAGAAGCATCCTATGGTAAGTGAATTTGAATTAGCTGCAAACATGGATGATTTTCTTCCAATCACCAGACCACACAGAATTGCTGCTTGGATTTAATTCCCCCTTCATCTCACATATGCCTTTCCTTTATTTCCTGGCATAGATAGATGTGTGATTAAACTATCACGTTTGATATCCCAAAAAGCTGATGAAAGAAGATTACACTATAAATCATAAAAATCCTCCTTTCCACCTGTTTGTGAATTTTAGACAGCTTTAAATTTTTTTTTCTGTTATGATTACAGCAAATTGTAATAGAGATAAAACATAAAGTGTTGTAAGTATTTTTTAGAGTGTTGGATTCATGAGATCAGTTTATAGAGATAATTTTGTCAACAAATGCAAAGTCATTTAGGGGTTTTTACTTGTTATGAAAGCTGTTAGATTAAAATACTGCTTAAACTTGTTACTTCTTTGTGCTAACACAAGTGAAAAGATGGCATTCCACTGAGCTGGTCACTGTCTCAGTTTGTTTTGCCTTTTTGGGGCAGGATATCCCCAAATTCAGCCTCCATTTGTATGCCTGCTGCAGCTGCCCCCACAATATATCCTGCATATTGAAGTCCAAGACCACCAGCAGCCCTGGGTGTTAATGGAGACTTTGCTGTCAGATGCTCTGTGGCTCATGTGGAGTTCACAGAGGATGAGCCTGAACATCTGTGCTCACGGGCCCCAGTCCAAAAGGAAAGACTCTGAAATGGTAGGATTTGAATTGAGTTCTGGACCAGCTTAGGGTGGATCAGCAAGTGGACACAGAGCAAACACAGACCCAGTGATTGGGACCTGACACGTACATGAGTCACTTCATCTGCTGCTGAATTAGAGGCACAGTGAGGATGTCCAATAGTTCCACTGTGTCTGATTAAATTTTATCTGATGAAATAGTCCAGCCTCCTTCACTTGCAGGACCAGCAGAGAGTGTCAGTCAGGTGTGTTGGATCCCAGGTTTCTCACAGTTTGCAGGTGGATCTGTAGATGGGGCCCAGGTGGGAGCCAGCTCAGATGCAGTCAGAGCATCCTCACCAGCCAGGAGCAGTTTTCATTCAGCCAGTTTGGACATTATTGTGGACTAGACACTCAATGTCCCATGTATACTTTTTGTTGTGGCACCATGAACGAAGGGAAGAAATATCAGCATCAGATTGTTGATAAGGAAATATTTCCATGAGGAGAAAATATTTTTTACAATGCAGCCAGCTATTAAATGCTGCTCCCATCTTCCTCCTCCACTCCCCTGCAGCTTGTGGGAACTCTGTGTCCATCTGCATGCCCTCCATCCCCACACAATGCTTCTCTAACCTTTTCAGTAAAACTAGGAGAACAGGTTGTTTCCAAGGAGAACTGTTCTTACCTGATGATCTGGCACAAGGAGATCTGATGAACATGGCACAGGGACCAGGAGAGATGGACATGGACATACACACAGGGCATGATCTTGGCACTGGAGAGGGTAAATGGCATTTCAGGAGCTCACGGAATGGTATGAGAGCACATTCCCAATGAACACTTCAAACTGGATGAATAATTCAGAATAGCATTTATACTACTCACTTTGCTTGCTTTAACTGTGAGTAAATGTCAGATGTTTTTTGAGATGTACTAACCTCAAAGCCATTTATACAGTTGCTCCTCTTTTAAGCCCTTTTAACCCCAAAACCAAAGGACAACTCACAGCTGTATAAAAGACCTGCTGGCTCAGAACCCTTAGTCCCAAAATAATGATGCAGTCCATTGGTCACTAGTGCTCTGTTTGCAATGTTTTTTTGGGATTTGTTCAATTAAGTTCATGGGATAAATCTCAGGAGGCTGTGTTCAGAGACATTAAAAAGTTGTAATAGCTGTAATAGTTATAATAACTGTAATGCAATTGCAAACATCAGCATTATTCCTCTTACATTTTGTTGCTCTTTCATCTTGCCCTTGGCCAGACCAAGTGTTCCCTGGGCAACCCTAGGCCTTGGTGGGGATGAGGGGTGAACACCCACCCACTGAGAGCAGAAAACCACACAGGATGAAGATATAGGGGTCTCACTCCTGATATTTGACTGTTAGCACCAGGACAGGGCTGAAGTAGGACTCCATGGGACAGAGAATATATCCACACCAGTTTGTCCTGTGGAGTCACGTGGATTTGCAGTGAGTACCAAGTGAGAGCTGTGTGTTGTTGCACTGGAGTATCTCTCTAATTATACCACAGTTACACTTTCTGGTACTTGCAGTTATCATTAAATCTATAATCAGCATATTCCCCACATGTTTGAGAATCTCTCCCATGCTAATACAATATAATTAAAACAGCCCCTGTTTCAACAGTATCTGCATTAGAAAGGAACACCAAAGAGATCATAATAGGTGGAGAGAGGTTAATAATAGGTCATGTGGTTAATCTTCCAGTTACAAGGGCAAACACTAATTACAGGACTGGGAAGGGAAAGGGCAGCCTGATTGCAATGTGATTATAGTGACCTTGTTAAGGAGTGATCCAAGTCATGATGGGGCCTCAATAAATAAAGATAATAATCCCTCAGCACCTCCCAGTGAACATCAGACAAATGCTGAGAGCAGCATTAGCCCTCTCTGCAGGCGGGGTGGGAGGGTGGATGCTGAGCCATGTTATTCTCCAGCCCCGTCTCAGCACAGCAGGATTGCTGGCTTCTCCTTCTGCTCACTGAGAAAAACAAAAGCACCGACCACTGATAACAAATATATCAAGTTGACTTCTAAAGGGCTCTGTGGTACAGCAAATTACAGCAAACTTCAACATGTTTGGGCTTGGGAGATATGGCAGAGCAACGTGATTCACCACCTTGTCAATGGCGTGGTGGGAATTCCCAGGGAGCTGCAAAAATATTGGTTACCATCTTAGAAAAATGGTAAAAAACTCAAGCTTTTTCAGCTCTTTTTTTAACCAGAAGCATAAGCTCCACTGCCCAGGAAAACATGTCCTACAGATGATAACAGTTTCATTATCTCAGCAGAGAACTCGCTGTCTGTGCTGCAAACTGGTCCATGGAGAAATTAGCAGGCTCCCAAATTTAATTAGGGCAGGACTCAGACAGGGAAGACAGTGAGGTTAACACAGATGTCTGTATGTCCCATCATTCTCACATCCTGTAATAAACAGGCATTTGGGGAACAGTATAAGCCAGGGCTGGAACCAAACAGTCCTGCATTATAGACGTGAGGCTGGTGCCTGCTGAACACTCACAAAACCACTGGGTCATTGGTACAGAAAGTCTTCTGTTACCCTTGATGGTTTTGGATGTTAATTGAGGATGGAGTTAATATGACAATCAATGTCTCCAGACACATCAGGGCTATGCAGAGCTCTGTGATCTAGCTCCTGAGCTGGGTGTGAGAGGGGCAAGAGCAGTGAGTGGAGCTGTTCAAACTCTCTGTATTTCTGGTTTTAGAAAATGTGCAAGAAATGCTGTCTACTTTGGATTTTATCTTTTCAACTGGACTTTCTTTTACATAAATCTATACTTTGTTAAGGGAAAATGTCATGGTAACTGCCACATACATTAGGAAACCATTAAACCTCTGGGTTTAGTTGTGCCTATAAAATAAACTTCTGGTTTAGCCACACAAAGCCCTGCTCTTGGGTGTCCAGAAGGTACCAGGGCATTTCTTCAGTTACCTGCAATGCTGGTGTGAGAACTTGCTTTGCTGAAGGGTTTGAATGACCACAGGCCACCAACTAAGGTTTCCAGAAGCAGGAAGAGCACTGATGCCCTGAAGTTACCAGCTGTTCCTGTGTAGGTGTGTGTCTGTGTGCAAAAATGCAGAAAGAAATTAAACCTTGACATTCTTCTCTGAGATTCCACTCATGAGGATTTCCTATTAAATATTAAAATTAACTCCAATTATTTGTTCCATTCTATCCATCCAAGCTGTCTTGCAAGTGCTGCTGGAAAGCAACTTCACAATGATCACAACCAAAATACATTTCCAGGGCTATTCCACTGACTCCCATTCCACCTTCTGCAGTGCCAATTACCCACCTTTGAAACACCCACCTGGATGTTAGAGAAAGCCAAAACAAATGTATAAGGATAGTAATTTTCTATTCATGCCCTTTCTTTCTACTGTTACTTATGTCAGGTTGGAATATCCCAGGAGCAGAAATGAGTTTGCAGGAGAAAGGATCAGGAACCTGGTGATTTTCCAGGCTTGAATTTTCAGTTTCCCCATGCTGAAAGGTGAGCTGCTTTGGGAAGAAGAGTAACTCCTGCAAGCACCTGGGGTGGGCATGAGGGAGGGAAGGGCCCAGGAGACAGGATGCTGCAAGGGACTGCTGTCACCCTGGGTGAATTTTGCTCCTTCTTCAATGACACAGACTGACATTTTATAAGTTTTGAGAAAGCTAATTCTGCAAAGATGGCTAAATTGAACCACAGTGCTATAAGGAGGGCTCAAATACACCATCCTGCACCATATAAGCTTTGAATTATCTCTGATTTGAGGATTGAACATGATTGTATATAATAAAACAATTTATTTCTTGCTATAAAGCAAGGATTTTGTCAGGGTTGCTAAGGGATACTATTCCTTGTCTTTTTTATTTGAAGACTGAGTTGTAAATAGTTCTCCCTAGAAGCAACTTAATCCATGATTTTTCTTTGCAGAGGATGACGTTCTTAGCTCAGCTCTTGCTGCTGCTCAGTCCTTCTGTTGCTACCCTAAGTTTAAGCATGACAAAAGGAAAGATAAAGGCTATGAATTTTCCATTAGAGTAAAATGCTGTAAAAAACCTCCACATTTAAAGCATGTTTTGAGAGAAAGAAGAGTATTATTCAGTGTAGAAGGGATACAGTTGATCACCACGGACTCTGAGCATGCCTGCTATTTTTAGCTTTATCATCCCTAATGAAAGCCTCAGATAGTACCACTGGGCTTACCCAAGGATCTGGTGTATTAAAGCAATCATAAGCCTCATCAGGGCTGTGAAAGCAATGATGAGTCTAGAGAAGCAAGCTGTGATGTGCTACCCAAACAGCCACAAAATGAGAAAGATTATTTAGAACAGTCCTTTGGCAAGTGGAAATATTTATTCTCCGCACTCTAGAGAGTAAATACTGTGATATATTCAGTCCTCTAGCTGCTCACCTGAAGGATTTAGAAGTCTGACCTTGGTCCCCTTGTAAGTGGATGTTGTGCCATGATAACATTGGAGAACAGAGGAATACTGCAGAGCATTTGAATACCTGCTAGTATTTTTGTCTGATGCCTGAAGCAACTGAGTTCACAATAGCTGCAATCCTAAAATTTCTGACTCCCTACAAGGTCTGTGGACTGGTAATGGAGTGCCCTTATTAGCCACTTCTGCTGGACATGGAAAAGTCTGCATGAACTGGAGAGGACTTTGGGAGGTGACATTGAGAGTGAACCAGAAGAAACATACAGGAGATGTTGTGGATAAGGTCTGGAAGGGGAAGTGTACAAGTTTTTGAAAATTGTAACCAACACAAAAAGAATAAAAGATCTAATTTGCTCATTTAAGCTGTGCCTCTCATATGGCCTGAGGGAGTGCTGGGATTTGCTTTCATTCAGCAGGTACCCTACAAGCAGTTTTGAACCTGCAGGCCCCTGAAGAAAGGAGGGACATGGGTGACACAGATGAGCTGATGGGCTGGGTCTGGGTGACTGTGCCACGTCATTACTGAGCTGAAAACTGCCAAGAATTTGGTCTGTTTTCTGTGTGGCACGTAGATACTCAATCACACTGAGCTCTGCAATAGGTGTGGGAAGGGCTCCTCCTGAGCTTGAGTGGGTTTTATTCAGGTGGGACCCCTCCTGCTCTGATGTGGGGAGAGAAGGGAGAGGGAGAGGGGAAGTTTCTCTTTTCTTCAGTCCACACAAGTGTGGCTTTACTCAATATTTGCATGAAGTGCTTCTCATGGACAAGGAAAACTTCTTTACTTTGAGGGTGATAGAGTACTAGAACAGGCTGCCCAGAGAGGTTGTGAAGTCTCCTTCTCTGGAGATATTCCAACCCACCTGGACATGATCCTGTGCAACTACCCTGGGGAACCCTGGTGGAGAAAGGAGATTGGACTAGTTTCCTCCAGAGGTGCCTTCCATCCTCAACCATTCTATGAGGATGTGGCTGAATTTTTATTTATTAGGATGTATGTTCTTGGGCAGGCTGTGTATCCCAGAGGGACTTCAATGAGTTAATCAACCCACACACTCTGTACCACTGATCAAACACAGGAGAGCAGCAGAAGGCCACATGCAAGCAATTTCCTGGCAGATGGGTCCTATCCACCATCTTTTACTTATCCAATTTAATGCTCAAACCCACAAGCAAACTAATTGAAAAATAGCATTACACACGCACATGAGCCCTCTTTTTCTTCTTTCATTCCCTTCACACCAATTGAATAATAAGTGGTAACCGATGTATTATAGAGCCACACTGCTTGCATGGAGACTAATAAAAGCATAACTTTGATCTGTTTTGACAAACACAAATACAACTTTTGAGTCTTTAATAATTACATTAGTCAAAGTCACTGATCACGACATGCCAGCAAGTGTGTTATTTAGAGAAAGGGAAACAGGTATTCACGTCACCAGGGTGGTTTCTAATGCTAACTAGAGTGTGAAGGTGTTTTTGCCTTCTTTTCTCCCACTTCCTTCATGGGAAAAGAAATCAAAGAAAGCCAGGGCCAAAGGCAGCAGTGTCTTGTCCCCAGGTTCAGTTCTTTATTTCTTGCTGGAGCAATAGAAACATTTGGAAAATACTCTTGGGGCACATGGTGTGACTTTTGGTGTGACTTGATTCTGTTCAGGGCCAGGAGTTGGATTTGATGATCCTTGTGAGTCTCTTCCAACTCAGCTTATTCTGTGATTCTGCAATATTATGTACAGCTAATCATTTTCTCACACAATATTTGAAGATGTTTTGTGAATGTATTGCCTGAAAATATGTTCTTCACCCTCCTGCTTGAGTGATGGAAGTCAACTGACCAGGTGAGAAGCCTGACTTCAATGCAAAGGGAAGAAGGGCTACTGAAAACACCTTAGCAGGGCTTTCAGCTGTTCTGCTTTCCTCAGGCTGAAGTGATCTCAGCATGGTTGCTTGGTGTGTTGCAGCTGAAGGGTGGTACCTTCTGGAGCAGTTACTGCTTTTCCTCCCATGAACATCCACTTAAAGCTTCAGGTCATTGAGTTCTTGCAGTAGATCAAGCCCTGGCAGATGCTGTGCAAAGACAGAAATCTCTGACTAAAAAGCTTTTTGTCTAAATAAGAGACAGTAGCTGGAGACAGACAGACTGACTAGGAGGAAAGGGAGAAAGCAAGAAATAAGGAGACAGTATTGGTCAGGATGGCGGCTAATAGTCTCAGCATCTCAGCAGACTGACTGATGTCAAGCTGAGAACCTTGGCAAAAGGCCACCCTACTTCAGCAGGGAATGAAGGCAGCAACTGGAAATAAAATAGCAATATATAATAAATGGAGGGAAAGAAAGGAAAGTAGCTAGTAATCAATATAAATGAGAAGTTAATGAGCTGCAGAAAAATTATAAATGTATATCAGGCACCAGAGACAAATCCATCCCTAAGCACATTATGAAGAGTTTTTAAAGAGGGGCTGCCAGGAAGAAGAGAAAATCAAGAACTGAGGTAGGCCAGTTTCCAGAAGGAGGTTTGGAGATGGGTATTTGTGGCCCAGACCAGACATAAATGTACCACGAGCAGTGTTGTTCTGTCATGAGGAGGAGCTGGAAGATGCACCCATGTCTCACATGCTTGACAATTTTTTTTTCTGTTCTAGGCTAAGCAGTATCCAGACAACTAATCAATTAAATTATCAAATGAATAATTAAAATATCACAAAGCTACCAAAAATATTTATATCATGCAAAAGTGTTAATATAGTAAATTAAAGTATCAGTCAGTCATCAAAGCAATCTTGTTTGCTTGTTGTCCTGGGGTTACTCTAACAAATTGAGTTTTATCACAGAAAGGTGAGAAATCTGAAAACACAGAAAGCAGATTAAACTTACATGGAACATGCCAAAACTATATGCTGCAAAGCACTAATTGTGACAAGGTTGTCAGACTCATAAAGAGGAGGCAGCTCAAGTGTATAACATCCTGTACTCCAAAAGATATAGTGGCTGGAAATTTTCTAATCTAGTCTTATCTGAAAAACCAGGAGAGTGGTGAGAAGAAGCAGAGAAGAGATTTGTTCTCCATGCAGGACACTGAAATCCAGTGCAGAGTGCAGTGCTGGAACCTGCATGCACTTTTTGGTGTTACAGCTTCTCAGAATTTGAGTGAACTGTAGAAAACACATATGAAATGATGGGATGGCTCCTGAAAATACCTGTGTATCCAAGTTCTAGAGGGATGGATCCCTCTGAATTATCAGAAAGAAACAGGAGAGTTGATTGTAGTATGTAGATATGCTACTGGAGAAAAAACATAGACCACTACATTAGTGAACTGAACAGACAAAATGGAATGCCCTGAGCTCTTATTGGGAAGCCAGATAACAGGATATGCTGGTTGCTCTTGGGCTTAATGTTTGTGAGTCTGTAACATCTGTGGGCAGTCAGAGGAGATGGCATTTAGAGGAGGATGATATGGTAGCTGTGCAGACAGCAACACACAATTCTTTTTAATGGGAAAAGTAGTTCCATAAAAACCTCCAAAAGCACTCAGGTGAAACTATAATGTGGAAGCAAAGGAGAATGATCAAATAAAGGTCAGATCAAACCAAGAAAAAAACTCAAAGCTTTACCAGAAGGAAAGGGAAAAGTTTAAAGCAGTGGAGAAGATGGAGCCAGTGGAGGTGGAGAGAGATCCATCTCAAAGTGAAGGCCCAGGGAAATCACAATTTACAGCAGCATTAAAGTACCTAATCCAGAAAGAAATGTGTAAAGAAGACAGAAAAGGACATTGCAATTCCTGACTTGTGATTATCAGCCAAGTGTCTGAGCACTGCATCTTGAAAGGCAAGGCTGTATGTGGGACGTGGTCTGGAGAAGAGATGGAGGAGCAGGAGACGAGGAAGAAATATGAAGACAGGGATGTTTAGGAGCTGAAAGAAGTGACAGACAGGCTAAATCTTGGCAAAGCCTTGATTTTGCTGCAGTGCTACCAGCAAAAAATTTGCAGATGCTGTGAACACCACTGCTGGGCCCCTCACTCAACCTTGTGGATTTAGGTTTTCTTAAAATAGCTCTTCTTAATTTACCTCTTCCATTCACTACCAGTGCATGCCAGAACACCTGAATTTCTGCAAAATTCCAGCCCTGTGTGACAGGACATGTTCCACAGGGAGCTCACAGATTAATGCAGCAAAATTTTCAGCCATCCTTCCTCTCCTGGTGGGGGATCCTGAGAGAAAAGGATCAGCATTATCGCTTCCCATTCCAGCTTTGTAAAAGAAAATTCAGCTGTAAGGTTTCTGAAAGCTTCTTCTGCATTTCTTCATGAAAGCAGCTTTGGGAAGATATAAATATGTATATACATATATATATATATATATATATATATATAAAATCTTTTTCACATTACAAGAAAGAAAAATGTCATTGAAAATGTTGTTCTTTGTCATGTATTTAAATTTCTCTTCACAAATTTAAAAAGTTTGCTTAAGCTCTTTTTTTAGAAGGAATAAAAATGGAAACGGTTCCATCAAAATTTCTATGTCATTAAAAAGTCTTTTCTTTCAGTTGAAAAATATTTAAATGGTAATTTTGACTAGGATCATTATAGAAACAAAACCAATCTGAAAAGGAATTGGAAAAAGAGGCTGCTTTAGCCATTACACAGCACTCAGTGTCAAATTCCCAGTTTGGGGTTATGTCTATTTCAGTGTGAGTCTTCCCTCCTCCCCTCTACTCTGGAGAATCCAGTGGTGTTCCTGTTCCAGCCATAGCTGTGTGGAGCTGAAAGGAGCATGTTCCCACTGTGAGTGACAGCCACTAATCTCCAGGTAATTCAGTAAATGTTCCTGAAGAAGTACAGATGAAAAGACACAGGAGAAATGGGTGGTTATGAGGCAGGGGAGGAATGACAGCCATAGGGATAGAGGCAAGAGGGGATTTTCTCCAGATGTGAAGAACACATAACCTGGCTGCTTTTCCTCACACAGGGACCCCAAGAGAGAGAGGCAGGTGCTGCAAGACTGATTGCACTGATACCATGGTCTGACCCTGCCTAGCTAATCATTCCCAAACACTGAATGAAACAGCAGTCTTGGCACTGAAAATGTCTTCCCCTTGCATTACACTGCAGGGGTCAGCCAGTGATTCCTGGAAATGGTTAATTGCTGGCCAGCTTTGATCTCCTTGAAATAGGAATCAATTCTCATACTGACAGTTTCTTAAAAATGGGCATGCCTCAGCACTCAGAGGCATCCTGCACTGTTGGATCTATCCCCTGTCTCTCCATCACTCCCTCCCTGGCTCTTCAGAAAACTGTGCTTAATGGCAAAAGCGAGGGAGGGACTGCAGCATGGAGCCTACAGAGCTACCTTCATCATTCCACTGAAGGAGGAACTCTAGCTAGAGGGAAGAAAGCTATTAGACATTTCAAGGGCAGAAAGCCTGTAGATACAAGCAGCAAGACACAAAATCTGAGTGTTTTCATGGGATCATGGGATTAGGCCTCCAGGACTGATCACAAACCATGTGAACACAGCCACTGATGTATGTGTGAAGAGAACAGAAGAACATGGGGCTTGTCTTCAGTTGCCCAGATGTAGGTGTCCAGTGTCACCTGAGATGTTTTGGGTTATGCTATCTGACCTCCAGCTGCTGTCCCAGAATGGTGTGAATGTCACACATCATACCCACCAGCCTTCCCAGTATGTCTCAGGTAGCTCAAAACATGTGAACTGGTTCTAAACACCTCAGAGGCCTCAGAGGAGCTCGTGGTGGTTTTCTCATCAGAGTGTGTGTGTGTTAGAGGATTGCAGCCTGCAGCACACACACATGAAGCTGGAGCACCTACACCCCCACGGGAAGAGGTGTAAAGCAGGGGAACCCACATTTCCAGGGTTTCTGTTTGTTCCCACCTGGCCTAGGGGGTGCTTACAACTCAGTGAGGGTGTGGCTGCAAAACTGGGATTTGGGGGATTGATTATAGAGAAGTATTTAGAAGTCCACAGTGTTATATTAACCTTGTATAAGCGTCTCCTATTGTGTTTTGGTTTGTGGTTTGTTTTGGGTTTTGTTTTTTTGCTTGGTTGGGTTTTTTTGTATTGCTAATATTAACCCTAAATATATGGTTCATGGATTGCTAATTAATTAGGTTTTAACAAACTAGTAAACACTAACAGCTTAACTAAATCTTAATTTTGGTTTAAAATGCATGAACTGATCAGTTTTTCCTTGCAATCCTTTTCTTTATGGTCAGAGAAGCTTGGAGAAGGATTTGACACAGCCGTAGTAGACAGTGCATGCTCATCTCCCTTGTCTCTGCTGATGGCATTGACCCACTTACCCTGACTGGAACAGCAGTGTAGGCAGGTAGTTCCTATGTAAACACCTCCATTTACAGGTGTTTTAACCTCAAGCTAAGCCATCTACATTTAGCTGTCTGAAAATGAGCTACTTGTTTTAAACTCCTGGGACTGCAGACAAGGGAAGGAGGTTTTGCTTGGGGGTCAATCGTCCTAAACCAGGCATCTGAGCTGAGGTGAATCATCTCCTGCAAGTGCCTGTTTCCCTCCACAAAAAGGGGATCCATTTGATGCCTGGTCCAGCAGATGAGTACAGAGTAGTGGCACCAGCTAAACATGGGGTGCATCCAAGAGTAATCGAGTGCACAGGGGGGCACAACAGCAGTGACTCACCATGGCAAAATTCTTCTTGTTTACTTGAAAGTCTCTGCTTCAGTCACATTAACTGCTCCTACCAATCCAAGGAAGGGGAGAAATGAAGGAAACTTATTGGTATTCTGGAAACTAGAGGTAGGTGACAAGTGAGCGGGTTGGTGATGCCTTTGGCACATTAACAAATAAACTTTCTTTTAAACCCCATTTGGGAAAGTCTGGCTCTCCAAATAAGCATTGAAGTTTGTATCTCATCATGCTGTATGCTAAGTTAAACATTAGCCTCTCCTACACTCTGTTGTAGCTTAGGTTAATGCTTTTTAAATGTACTTTCATTACCTTCAGGAATAGTTCAGAACATAATAGTATGTTTCTCTTTTGGGCAACATGATTAACCTTTCCTGGAACAACAAAGAATGTATTAAAGCATCTAACAGCAAAATCAATACATTATTTTCTTGCCTTATATTAATATATGCCCTCTTGCCACGACATCCAAGCAGGAGAAAGATGATTTCTCTCATGAAAGAGACTCATGCCACATCAGGCTCCTCCTTATTCCTCTGCTTCCATTACAAACCGCAGGTCTTGCTATTCCCAGCCTTTTCCATTCATATCAAAGCCTTCACAAATAGGTCAGAAACCTCTAATAATGTTTAGGAATCCTTTGCACAATCCAAATAGTTACTGAAAATACTCTGGTTCAGTTTGTAAAGGAGAAACATTTGCTTAGTCAAATCACTTTTCAAATCACCCTGCATAATGGGATGAAACCTGTTAAGTTCAACATATGACTTATTTCAAAAGTCTTAAGATGTTGCTCTTTCCCAAGGAATTGAAGAAGTTAATATTAGTTGTCTGCCCTAGTCAACCACTGCCTGTATCTGTATGTAATATAATTTAGGCTGCAGGCAATTGCCTTATCTTTTGCTTGCTATTAAAAAAGCTTATATTGAAGCACTAGAGATTTTTTTTTCAGACAAATGCTGTATCATTAAAAATATCTCTTGTATCAGTCAAATTATCTTATGTTTGTCTTTAGAACTTGTTCACAGTTTTACTTTTATAATTTTTAATCACTTTTCATCAGGAGGTGATTGCTACAGACACTTCTTAGGGGTGCTGCTGCTTCAGTCCTGATGGAGCAACTGCAGTGTCTAAAATGAGAGCAAGTAATGAACAGCAAAACCCACCCTGTCTGGGTGAAATTCATTCTCATCCCTCCCCTCCTCTTCCCCCAGGACCAGTACTCTCCTTACACTGCACTTGAGAGCTCAGAAATGGATGAAGTGGTTTCTACAGAAGTGTGCAATGTTTTTGAGCTCTCTTGGGGACAGGTTTTATTCCCGAAGAACAGCCATTTCAGCTCTCTGTTCACTGAGAATAAATACGAGGTACATGAATCTGAAGAGTCCTTGGGGATGGGAGAAATAGCTACGAACATTTTTTCCATATCAAGCAGCTTGGTTCTCCAGAACACCAGTGAAATGGTGCATCCCCTCACTGGGATTTCTTTTTCTGTATCTGGCCCTGGGAAACAAAGTTTTTAGCCTCATCCTCTGGAAATGCCCCTCTGCAGATTTATGCTCTTAATCCAACTCCATTGCCTTTCCAGGTGTGGGAGTAGCATCAGCTTCTTATTTCTAACACTTTGATGTAAATTCTTCCAGCTCAAATGATCACAGGGCAAAAATGGCAAGGAAATTTGAAAGAAAGTAATTTAATTCCCTGTTTGTGTGCATGAGTGTGCCCTGCTCATTCTACATTGAGACTCTTGTCTAGCCATGAACATTCCCTATAATGGCATTCCCCACATTGAAAATAAATAAGAAAGGAGACAAATCTCTGATTTATTAAAGAGTTTAAGGCAAGAAAAGGAATTAATAACTAGCTCCCCAACTCATGAATTAGAACTGTCAAAGCTACATCTTGAACTATTCATAACATTGCTAAAGTTTTAAAAGGATAAATAGAAAAGCCCATTGTTTCTAGTTCGTAAACAGAAAAAGCAATCTATTTGACATAATGCATGTGATATAAATTAATATGTCATCATTCAGTAGTTTTATTTCTTGGGAATAAATTGTTTTCTCTGTTAATGGACCTGGGCATGTTTCATTATCAGTAGAAGAAATATTTGTAAGTTTACCCCATAGGAGTTTTTGAAGCGCAGTGTTTTTATTTACTATAAAAGTTTCTTGCCCATTTTCAGGGGAAATCCTGACTGAAGACATAATGAAATAAGGTAATACCTGAGCCTAGGTGAGGGACATTCACTGAATCACACTTTGGCCTGGCTTGTGTTTTTCTAGCAGCTTCAATGTGGTGCAGGGTATGACAAAGTCCAAGCACTGCTGGACCTGTAAAGGTCTGGGCATGGTGACTGAATTTTTCTCCTTAGAAAGCAACTGCATCTCCAAGAAAAAGAGCTACCAAAAGACTGGTTCTGTGAGGCACAGTAAATATAAACTAGACACAAACACAGATAAGTGCAAAACCACCCACTAATACCACCCCAAGCTCAGGACCCTTTTCCAGACACCTGGGGCATTTGAAGGAAGGTTCTAAACATCAAAGCATAAAGAGATGCTATTTTATAGGCCTTGCACTCTCAAAGGAGATCCCCATGTGCCCATTATAATAATCCCTGAGATGATAATTAAGTGGGCACAATGCCAGATAGGCATTTTATAGGTACCTTTTTCTGTGAATTTGCAGGAGCAAGATGAGATTCAGAATAATGATAGTGTGAAAACAGTGCTGTGCTCCATTAGAGGGTGAGTGTTATATTTAATACATGCCTATAATCCAGTAAGCACATAAGCTTCCATGTATTTAAAATAGAATATCTTCAGGGTTTTCATAATAAATTTAATACTTCAAAGACACATTGACTAATGGCTTTCAGATATTATAGAGCAGGCTATAGGAAATCAATTAAAATTGAATCTTATTGATTTTTACCCATTTCTCCATACAGTGATAAACCAGGCTTTGAACTCTCTTTGGATATAACCCCAATACTTCTCCTCCACAGCTGAGGTAGAAGAAATTTCTAAACCTGATCAGATAAAATAAAGGAAATATTAGCCTATTAGTTTCCTCAGTTTTAAAAATCAACAACTTTTCTTCTATTTAATCTACTTGAGGTGAAGCAAGCTAAATTCCAGGTGAGCCTGCAACACCAGGAGCTGGAAACAGGCATAATTTGCTCATGCTTAAACCTGAAGGCTCATATGGGACCAAAGTGACAAATGGACATGGCACTGACTCTCTGCAGTGAGATGAAAGTAATTTCCAGCCTTCAACCCTCATTTGCAGGTACAGAGTGAAGATCAGGGTTGAATCATCCTAGGAAGTACCCTTGATGACCAGCATCTCTATCAGTTTCTCATAGTGGGGTTTTTTTCTTCTATAGGTTAAACTATTACTTGCACCAAGTAACTTTGCTAGATTAAGTGGTGGCTACTCCTAGTCTGTGAAGAGGCACTTCCCTTAAATTTTGATTGTGCTGGCCATCCAGTCTGAAAGGAAGAGGTACTGCTGTGGGGTAGTTCATCTGATGTGTGCCAGACATCTGTTTTAAGGGAGGTGATTCACATCATGCTAGTCTTCATTTCTCTCCTTTGACCATACAAGCATCACTGACGACTGATGCACATATAGGTGTGCACTGCAGATGTCTAAACCTGGGCAGATTAATGCTGCCCTGTGTACCTGTGTGGAGGGAACACCTTAATCTCACTGACAATAGCATAATGAGATTTTGTAGCTGGTTGCTGAAGACAGATAAATTCAGGTAAAGGATAAGGGAGAAATTTTCGACCATTGAGCTGATTAGAGCAATTTAGTTTGTGAGGTTGTGAATTCACCATCACCTGAAGAACCTAAATCAAGTCTGGATTGCAAAATATGCTCCAGCTCAGCTAAAAACTTTGGAAATGTAGAAATTTCCATCACTGTGGGAGCGATGGAGGCTTTGGTATCTGTCAGAAAATCAGTGAAAACAGTTTCTTCTGGAGCTCAGCTATTCTCTTCTTCCTGCTACAGTTCACACAGAAAACCACATAGAAGCAAACACTCTGTGATCTGATTTGACTTTTGTTAGCAAATTGTAATGAGTAGGGAGATGAGAGGGAAACAACCTCTCTAATCCAGTCAACACCAGCCTTTGCTCCTGCCCTCATCCCTCTGTGCAGACTTGTGCTCTGGTCTCTCCTGGCTGAGGGCACTGGGAATGCTGCCTGAACATACCTTTGATATCACTGGTTGTCTTTGGCTTGTGATTGCCTTTTTGCTGTCTGGACAATCACAGTTGTGGAATGGCAATCTCCAAAAAGCCCTGTAAAATGCCCTCCAGAGACCCATGTCTGACCAAAATGTTGGTAGAAGGACTGAGCAATCATGGTGTGGATCTTCCCACTGGCAACAGGACCAGGCAGAGGTAGAAGCTCACTGGCAAGGAAGAATGACCACGTGTCAAGCTCAGCATAGCAATCCCCTTAGGACAGAGAGCCACAAGCTGATCATTCCTGCTGAGCATCTCTACGTGTGGATGGCCAACAGAACAGAAACCAGAGTTTGGCCAGAGCAGTCAGCCAAAGGCTTCAAGTCCAGCTCAGCTTTGCTTAGCACAAGTTTTAAAGGACATGCAAAATAAAGATGATTTAAAACTCTCTTGTTCCTTCAGAAGGCTGAGGGGTTATTGGCTCTTTACCCCTTTCAGGCCAATTCTCATTTACATCAGCAGAAAAGGGCCCTCTGGCTGACTACATGCACTTGCAGAGAATGGATGGTTGGTCCAGACACTCTCGCTGGCAGCTCTGAGGACAAAGCAGGAACAGATGCCACTTCCCTTTCCCACTGGAGAGAGTACTGCAGATCTGTCTTGTTGCTCTCAAAACTTTGGAAACAAAATCAGCATTGGAAATAAATTCCAGAAGCCATTAATCTGTCTTGCTTCTGACATGAAAGGATAAAATATAGTTCTGTTAAAAATAACAAAAAGCTGTGAGCAGTATATTTTCATTTTCCAAATTACTGAAAGAGCAGAACATGAATCCTTGTCTGTCAGCCTGAGAAAATATTTTATTTTTCCTGTGAAGGAGACACAAACATAAGCAAGTGGCAGAGAGAATGCAGTTGGATGAACTGCAGTGTGCTGTAGCCATCAAAAGACCCTCAAAACTGGTGATGAGAAACCTTCAGTAGATTTTTAATTTTTTTTTTTAATTTTTGTTTTCCTCACTTGAGTTACTATGTCATTACAGTACAAAGAGTTTACACAGCAGGGCCAAGAGGTCTGCCCTGCACAGCCTTATGCAGGGCAATAGCTGAGGTGGTATTGTCATGGATAAGTGATTTAAATCCTTTAAAGAATTACCACCAAAGGTATTATTCGCAAAAGTGGCTTAATATGAATTTGTGAAAGTGCAACTAACAAAGTTGGATGGCAAGGTTCACTTTATTACTCACTACATGGAAATAACATACACAGGAAAATCAAGTTAGAATCGAGCTAGAATTATTATTAAACAGGAGCTAAAGATGCAAAAAGGTAAGTGAGGCTTTCCTGTTGAGCCACAAGGTTCAGAGTGAAATCTTGTGCCTTTTAAACTCCTGATGGAGCTTAGGTACCTCTTGAGCCCATCTCATTCTCAGACTTGGGCACGGTTTATGTCTGATGGATTTGGCTCTATGGATTTCTCTGGTGTGAATTCAGCTTGCTGTCAGTGACTCCCTGAGGACCTGTTGTGAGTAAGGGATCACTGCCCTCAGCTAGGAAGGATCTCACCTCAGGACAGAAATATCAAACCCTGCTCAAGAGGAGACTCACCTGGCCTGCAGTCCAGTTGCAATTCAGAAAGAACTTGAATTGGATTAATGCCAAGATCTGTTCTTAGTAGAAGGTCACTCTGACTCAAGGAGCAACCTTGAGAGATGTCCCAGCTCCAGGCAGATCCCCACCATGCAGCCACACTGCCTGGCAGGGAGAAGGCTCACTTAGGCTGTCATATTTACGGAATAAAGTGGTTGGCCTGTAGTCAGATTGCGTACAATGGGAAAAGTATGCATGAAACTCCTTGTACCCACAAATTTCTTTGTTCCTTGATAAATGAGTCTTGGAAAAACCACCCTCTATTCATCTGTTAATTGCATGATTGGTGTTCCCAGCTCATATGCATTGATGCTCACTGGGTCACTCTGTTCCTTTGTGTGTTTCCTGGAGGAGTTCTTGGCCCATCTGTGGCTCAGGCTTTTATCCCCTCTGGAGCCTGTACCGAATTTGGTTAAGGGGTGTGCATCCATCACAGGTGTGCAGTGGTACACAAAGTCCTGTGTCTTTTATTTAAAGACCTTTCACTATTTTTTTTCCTCAAGAGAAATTAAACACTGTCATTTCTCCAATACGTAAATATTTACAGTGACTAAAAAGCAGACAACTATCTCCTCTTGAAGGCATCTAACTATAATAATGGATGAAAAAAATGCAGGTTAACTTGTCAAAAGTCCAGATTAGAGGAAGCCTCTTAATTAAAGATGATTTTAATCGTGGAAGTTGTAGAGACATAAAATATACAGAAGCAGAGAATGGGAAAGCAAAGTATAAGTAGATGAATTTATAAACAAATGAGTCATTGTCTCACTCCAAGTGGCAAGTGGGAGGCAGAGGGATTTAATGAAAAAAAGGAAGAGTGACGAGGAATAGGAAGGAAGGTCACACTTTATCACATCTAGCCTTGGATCACTGCCACTGGCTGTGAGGCGACGTGTCTGCAAGGAAGCAGCAGGAGGACGGAGTTTGTTGTGGCCAAGAGTGGATTTCTTTAAGGCATAATCCTAAACTTGCATCTTCTGACTTTCAGAGGCAACCTCAACACAAAGTTTGGACGCCAGATGCTCCTCTGTAGCAATTTCTATTTGCTCTTCAGCCTCGAGGAAGGACTGAACCCTCCTGGGGCAAGGACCTCCCGAAGCTCCCAGAGCCTGCCCATGCTGTGGGCCCAGCACCACCTGAAACTCCTCTGATCAAACCCAGCTCAGGTGCCCCTCTCTAAGCTCCCCTGGCATCAGGGCTCCAGCAGGAGTTCAGGGCCTCTGTGTTCACCTGCTCCTGGCTGCAGCAGGTGGGATAAAGCCCTGCAGAGGACATCCCTGCATGGCCACTGCCTTCCTGGATGGTCAGTGGGGAGGGACGACATGGTCTGATCCAAGGTGTTCTCAGCAGGGACCATGTCTGAGAGGACACAGGTGTAGATTTGGTGGCTGCCCCAGATGCTTCCTGATGCTGTTAAAGACCACAACGACACAGACTCTGACTTCAGAAGGCTGACAATGACTCTGTTTATTTCTGGTAATTTCTTCCCTTTTATGCTATTCTACAGAGAACAACTGAATTGGTGAAAGAAAGACAAACTTCTTCAATCACATTGGTCAAGCCAGAGGGACATCAAGAAGAAGTCCCTCCTAGGGAAAGGAATGTAAACAAAGGTTACAGTTAGAAAAACATGTCTCTTGTTGACAGAAAACTCTCTGGGAAAAGAGTTTCAGAAAACCAAAACCAAGCATGAAACAGGGCTACAGTTTGCAAGCATCCAGCCATGCCATGTATTATGTGGTGCTCACATGGTGTATACGAGAATGTTCTGCAGACATGTGCAGAACCAGAAGGAAGAGTGGGCTGCTTTTCTTCCCATCTTCTTCCTTTGCACATTGTGTTTCCCATCTTGCCTTCACTAATCCTTATGCCAAAAACAAGGGAATCCTGCCGGGAGGTGATTGCTTTATGTTTTTCTTTTTCCTCTTGAGTGTGTGCCATGCTGTGAAGAGAGGAGTGGCTCAGCATACCTGCCTACAAGGGATAAAATCAACATTTCTGACATTCTCATTCTGGGGTGCCCTCCAAACACCACAAACTGTCCCCTGAAGCAGAAGTAAATTTTTTTTTTTTTTTTTTTTTTTTAGTAAGGCAATGAATACCGATCTTCCAGTATATCATCCATATTAAAATATTTGCATATAAATATAATCCAGAAAGGCATATAGAGTCATGGTTTCCTAAAATTAGTAAGAGAAATTATGATCTAATTTAATTTCCTGCAAAGCAGTAGCTGCAGCATTTCTGCCTGTGATTCCTGCTTTGATTTTAGATGATTTTACACAAAGAAAATTCAGGCTTGAAGGTTGCAGAAGTTTCTTCCAAGCATTTCCTTGCTTGGTGGAGTTATTTTTCCTTTTTTCTTCCTCTGCTGTGTTCCCCTCCACTGCTCTTGGCTGAAAAGCATGAGAGAAGCACAGGAAGAAGCTCTGTGTTCCCTGTTCTCTGACCCCGACAGCCCCCAAACTGGAGGACATGGACATGCCTTTGTTACGTAATTCATACAAACAAGCAAAAATCTTCCAAATCCTTTATTGAGCAAGGAGAGTGTTGAGCAATCCTATGGGAAGGAAAGGGGATACATCCCAATATATTTAGCAAACTACTAAAGTGGAAGGATGGAAAGAAGATGATTTCTATAACGAGAATTGGGAATGTCCTTTAAACAGCCTGTGAGCAGGAAGAGGAGTCAGGTTGTGATTTACTGACAGTGCTCATGGTGGGCTCCTGCACAGGCATGGTTGTGGTGGGACACAGAATCACAGAATCTTGAGAGTTGGAACTGACCTTAAAGTCCATCTAATCCCCAAACCCCCCTGCCACGGGCAGGGACACCTCTCCCTGGGCCAGGTTGCTTGAGGCCTTATCCAACCTGGCTTTGAACGCTCCCAGGGATGGGGCAATGGGTCATGGCACAGGCCAACCAGTTGCAACCATTCCAGGAGCCCAAGGGCCAGAAACCTGGCTGGAGGGAGTGTGGATGTCACAGTTTTCAGGGACCCAAAAGGCTGTTGTGAGGCAGAAGTCAACAATCTCCTCCTCGCATCCTGCCGTGATAAGGCAGGAAGGACAGGGCGTAAGGCACAGCAGTTTCCTGCAGCCTTAGAGGATTTGCAGCTGATTCTCATCTCTGGGAGTTCAGGGCTAAAATGTCAGTCCAAGAAGAAAGAACAAATGAGGCAATTGTCTGGAGCATTTTATGGGATGCCTTTACAGCCAGCTCCTGGTTCTCCAGGGCGAGGAAGGAAATGGAGAAAAAAAAAGAGTGAAGGCAAAACCCTGAGCAGAGAAGAGGCAGTGCCTGTCTGTCAAGGAAAGTGGCACCCATCTGAGCAGGGATGTGGGGCCAGGGAGTCCCTGTGAGCCTGTCATAGTGTGAATGGGGCCCCATCCACTGGTGCCTGGCTGGCACTGCTGGTCAGGCTGGCTGTTCCAACTTCCTTGGCCTGGCTTGTCCAGCCCTCAATAAGGAAGAGCTCATGGCTGACAGAGGAGCCCTCAGCACTCTCTTACCTGGTGCCGTCTCAAACAGGAGTGGCAAACTAAGCAGCCCACCCTAAAAAACCAAGATTTGATAAATGCAGGCATCAAAACTCATGGCACATCTCCCGCCAGGCTGAGGTCTGGTGGGCAAACAGGCTGCTTTGAAACTAATGAGTTCATTTTACTGGGGGTGGGCACATGTGCTGCTTTGAAATTAGTGGGTTCATTTTATTGGGGTGTAACCAAGTGGACTGCATCTAAAGGCTGGATTTTGAGGGTTTTTTAACTCATGAAAACCTATTAACACAGCTTGTGGTTTGACCACATCTCTGGTTTATGCTGGTGTAAAGCCAAGCATGATATCAAGTTGTTGTTGCAAACAGGGAAGTCAGAGGGACTGTAACTTTCAGGTAGAAAGCTCTTTAGTAGCTGAACAGTTAAAGATTATGTTCACTATGTTTTCCTGCCTTGCAATTTCCTCATTCATAATGTATGAGTGAGATCATTAAAAGCAACATATTGGCTGATACCATCACAGCTGCTACCTAACTTTAACACTTCATAGCGAGGAATAACATTTCTCTTATGTGTGTGTTTGGAAGGAAAAAAAAGAGTTGTAGCTGTAAGAACAGGGTAAAATGTTTAACCTCATAGAAAAATCTTCACATGTTGGGCAATTGCACATTTACTGGGAATGTTTTTTAAATGAATAAAAAATATTAATCTCTTTTTATGAAGCCTTTTCACCTTTTGCATCTATCACAATATGGCAACATATTTTTTTCCCCTGCACAAAATCAATATTACATTAACTTCCCTGACAAAAAAGCATTAACTCCTACAATGAACAGAAAACTTCATCTCCAGCCAGGGAGTTTTAAATTCTACAATCCTTGACTGTTTAGAAACATAATGATGATTATATTATGCCAAGGATGGGATGTGTCAGTCATATCAAACAGAGAGAAAGATGTCTTAGGGCTTCCAGGCATAAGCTCTGTGGTTGGTGTTTCATTTGTAGGCTGCCCGGGGTGCTCATCTGGTTAAATACATTAAATAAAAGTACATTTAGGTTGACAGACAGTAACTCTTTTAGCTGAAGAAAGGCACTATCCATTTTTCATGGGTAATCTGAATCTTTACAAACTTTGGGCCTACATTTTTATTTTTTTACTTTTGAGGGAGAGGAATGGAAAGTATCTGCTATATAAAGCTGGCTTTTAATTTCCAAATACCCTATTTCATATTCCAACCTGAGACAGACGCTTATTATTTATAAATCATGCATCACCTCTAATAGCTCTATTCCATCACAAATCCAAGAGTTTTGAGAGGGGGATGGAGAAGAAGAAGGCCAAGTCCAAACCATCATGAAAAATGAATTAGCTGCCTTTGAAAGAGAGGGCATTCCCTCTGGGTGTGTAGCAACATCTCTGAACTAATCCCAGATGGTTGGTCTCACTGTGAACCACCTCAAGTCTGATTTTGCACATCTATGCCCCACGCTGAGGTGATGCTCTCCCTCCCCTCACCCAGGCTTTGCACCATTCCAACACCAGTGGCTTGCACTGGTGCACATGGAGAAGGGGGCCCCATGGGTTCATTAGTTTTAAACTTTGAGTCAAATAGCTAAAGCTGGGATGAAAGACTTCCTTCTGTTGCAAATTCATAATTCATCCTAAGTGTGGCACATGAAGCAGAGGCAATAACATGGTCCTTTCCGAAAATCTTCGTTCAGGGTTTTAATTGTGTCTCAGAGGAATAAATGCAGGAGGGTTGCCTTCCTCCCTCCCATCCCCCTTCTTCCTCTGATAACAGCTTGGTTTTTACTACCATCACTTATGTCTTTTATGATTTCCAGCCTCTGACAGAAGTGCTCCACTACCCTTTCCTGTTCAATAATGAATGGACACATTTGAAGCTGCAAGTATTTGCACTTATGAGCTCATCCAGGCAAAAGACATAAGAAACGTGACTTATCTAAACACCAAAAGCAGCCAAGGGATCGAGTAAATCACACACTCCCCATTGCTGTTCCTTTGCTGTTCTTTTTCCCTGCCTCCTTGGTACTGTACCAAAGAGAAAGAGAGTGACAAAATCTTGCATCAGATTTTCTGCTATTTCTCCCCAAAGTGCTGCAAGAAAGATCTCAGAAAGTTTCATCAGATGTGCCCAGTTAATCTGGTTGCATCTTGGCTTCTCACCTTTTACAACCAGTGGAGAGCAACAAGCATTTTTGGCACACAGTTTATTTAATTATAAGGAAGGTGCCCAGAACAGGCCAGCTGAAGCTCTGCCCCTGGGACTGCCTGTTTCCCTCCAGGGAGCTGTGGCCACACTACGGGTGAGTGAGGAGGAGGTCTCTTCACCCAAAGGGGACAGGCAAGTGCATCTGAGGACAGAAGACAGTGCTTGTGAGCTTGGCCAGAGTCTCAAAAGGAAACCAAAAGGACATCCAATCTTGAATTTCCTTGTCAAGGCTGATGAAGGTGTGGAATAATTACTCTAATGTAACCACTGAAATCAGAGTTTAGTTTAGCAGGTAACAAGGAATAGGCACAGAAAGCAGTTGGAAGGGTGCACTTACAGTTCCTCCTTGGGGTCACTGGAAAGCTGCAAAACTACCGTGGTGCAATGTCTGGAGCAGGACAGGCTCTCCCTGTGGTTAAAGCCAGGCTTGTGCCAGAGGGAGCTTTTTCCAAGAGTTGCTATAACTTCGGGTGCTCTTAAAGTTCTCACCAATCCCTAGCGTCACTAAAAGACCAAATCAGTGAAAAATCAGGCATCCATCTGAGGGCTCCTTCCATTCCAAGCACAGAGTTCACTCTGTCTTTACACAACCAAAAAAAATGCCTTTTCCATGCATCACTGTCTAGACTTTTATTTAATAGCCTTAAAGGATGCACCTCCAAAGCAGGAGAATCAGGAGCAATCCTGCTTTTCACCTGAGGTTATCCAAGCCTTCTTTTCCACCTCACAGGAAGGAACCCAAAAACCCAGAACCTGAATGTGGGGAAGTGCAGGCTGTCAGCTGAGACACTCTTGTGTAAGTCAGGGATGTTGGTGTGTACCTGTTTGGGCAGAAGGAGGAATTAAGTGGAGATCCCTCACCTAGAGAGTGGATTAACCACTAGCCTACACCAGGAAGGGAACAGACAACATTGGGAGCTCAAGCTTGCCATGTGTGCCAAATCTGCCTAGCAAATGTCCCCTAGCCCTGAGGGGATCTCAGGCAAAAAAAAAATGGTTTGAATCCACATGGACCTTTGGCATACAAGAGACACCATGCTGATGAACATCTTTCCTGAAGGACCTTTTTTGTGGCATTCAGCCAGTTTAAAGCTTTACAAGAGGGACACCTTTGGGGTTGGTTGCCACCAGGGGTACTGCAGGGAGCCAGATGTGTTTGGGTGCAGAGCCACAGAAGTTCTTTCTGTGCTTTATCTCCACCCCTTATGCTTCATCTCCATCCAGCCCCATGTCTGGCTTTTCATTCCAAATCCTGGAGGTGACTTGCTCCTTAGAGAAAGTGGAAGAATTTAGCACTGTAGAATATGTAGGAGCTGTTGCCACAAATGCCCTCAGAAATAAACCCAGCCATTTGGGAGTGTAACATTCAATATTCACATGCCATGTGGCTTTAGGTTTGTAAAGTCAAAGCTTTAGAAACAGCGTTTGTTCAATCAAAAAAGAAAATAAATTTTATCCACTGGAAAAGAAAATGAAATACTCTGTTCCTCGACTGCTTTTTGAATTCCAAATTTTCTTTGGGAAGGAATCTTTTACAGCCAAGACTGAAATCCCCCAAAATTAGGAACAACTGGCACCATGTGCATGTAGTTTCTGTAGTGCCAGTGGGCACTGTTGCAAAAAAATATGGCTGGTGTTCATGCAAAAGTCCTTCTTTTTCTCTTCCCTCACTCAGGCAAGCATCAGGAGAGCTTGAAATGTAAAACACATTCCTATGTGACGATGAAAGAAAAATCACTTAGAAGAAGACAAGGAGAAATTGAAGTTACTCACTCAAACAAGTCAGGCTGACAAATTGCTTCTGCTGTCTCCATTCATCCACATAATGGCTCTCCCATTCCCTGGCCAGTTATAGAAGAATAATTATCTCTTTCAGATCAGCTGCCTTGGCTTCAGCATAAATCATTTCTTCCCTCCCTCTTGCCTCCTTCCCATTTTTATCAACATTTCCTTCCCACAAGCCTTTCAAAGTCCGGTTTTTGATTGACTAAATGCACCTTATGACCAAAACCCTCCCATGAACTCACCATTTTGGTCAATCAACCCCAAATCCTTTTTTTCCAGCCATGTGCGTGCCTGTGATGAGTTCATAGAGCTCAGATGAGAATAAGCTGGTCACGTGTCATAAAGGATAACACAAGATGAGTAAAACTGAGCCATGCTTGAACCTGCAATGGGAACTTCTGGTCTTTTCAAAGCTCCACACAAACCTCACACAGCTAATAGAACCATGGCCCTTCAAGCAAAACAGTCATGCTTATGTGTAATCCCATTAAAGATGCAGAAGTCCCTGCAGAATGAGGCAGGTGGGAACTGCCACACCTGAGGAATCATTATGCAAGTTTAAGTTCATTGCTGGGTGTTGGCAGAGTACATGGATGCCATCTAGTTTGGGATGGACTTGCCCAAAATGGACTGAACCCTATTAATTAGTAGGGCAGGAAATGAAGCCTGTTCCTTCCTCCTGCAGGACAGATGCTGTGCCAGAGCCAAAGGCAGCTCTCTGCTTCTCTTTTTATCTTGGCTCCCCCTGGCACTAGTCAGTCCCACACCCTGCACCACCCAGACAATCTTCTGCTTCTGCCATCCCAAATTGCTCAGTACTGGCAGAAAGATGCTTTGACCTCCTCCTTCTGGCTGCTTTTATTTACCCAGCTGACTGACACCTTCCCACTCTCACTGCTCACCTCTCAGTCCCATTAGCCTCACACCTTCAGCAGCCAAATCATGGCTCTGCTGGAGTCAATGACAAAAATCACATACTCCCAGAAAGCCCCAGTTTCACTGGAGCTGTTATCAGAACAAATAGCCAGAGGGCTGATGCCCCAGTGACAGACAGAGTGCCTTCATGCTGAAATGCCTTTTTGTGCACAGTCCATTGGCTTTCTATGATTCCATAATAAAAGCTGTTAGCCATTTTTGTTGTCTATTATTGTGTGAGGTTTTCTAGTATTATTACAGTGTCTTGGCTACTTTAAAGTTTCAAAAGGCCTTTTTAATACGTTAAATGAGCTGGTCAAAATTTTGTAATTTGCTGGCAAGAAACAAGAAGAAAAATATCCAGAGCAGCCACTGTAGATTTCCCTTCTTTTCTCTCTTTTTCTCATTCAAATTTTCTGGAATACATGTGAAAAAGCCTCCCTAGGATAGAGCAAGAACTCTTGGGGTCCTGGTGAAAACAATGCTGGATATTCTCATCAGAAAACTCGTAACAGTCATTTAAAACCCAAAAGGCTAAATGACCCAGTAGCATTTTTTCTCTTCTTTTATTTACACATTCTGGTTGTTAAAAATGTAATAAAACAAGCTTGACACCCTACTCGAGCAATAAAAATAAGATCCCACTACTGAGTTATGAGTGCCTGAAAATAAATTAAGGCAGACATGTATTACCGTTTACAGCAACAACAGTTCATAGACAGTGTTTGGGGTGAAGTGTTTTTTGTTTTTTTTCCCAAGGCCAGGTGCTGCAACCCTTAATCTGTGACTTTTGGGGGTTTCTGTGCTTTTTGAAGGTCCTGATGCAAAGCCCCTTGTTTATAGTGTGCATGGCCCTGGCTAACAGTAAAACACTGCTTACATGAGGCACAGCTGGTGGCCTCCAGAAGGGCTTTGAACAGAAGAGAGAAGGAAACAAGCACTTCAAATCAGAGCTGATGGATGGTGCCAATCCCATTTGCAGCACCTTGGCTTGCTTTTCTCCCTCTGATTTGACACAAGCTCTTTCCACGGGGTCTGGTGGGGGCAGAGTGGGCTGAACCAGCACCAGGCTGCAATCAAGTGGTGCTCACCCATTTCCTTGGAGAGCCTGGGATGATTGCTGCTGTGGGGAGAGGGATTCACATGGACTTAGGGAAGAAGTAGAGAGGTAAGAGTTTAATAACCCGTATGATAAGCTCCTCAGCATCAAATGCAGGTTCTGATGTGTATATTTCATGCTCCTCCTTCCTTCCCCAGTCCCTGCCTCTCTTAATTAAATGTCTCCAGTGAGAACAACAGGTAGATTCATTGTGCTTGCAGCTAAGGCAGGAGTAATTACATTATCCCTTTTCCTTGTCACCTGAACATATATTCTAGCCAATAAGTCATACATGAGAGATAAATCATGAAGGACATTGCCACGTTCCTCCCCTCCATTGTCTCTCTCCCTTGCTTCATGAGGAGCACAAGCAGCTCTGCTGCTGCCTTCAGACACAGCACAGCTGAGGCACTTCTCCCATCTCCCTGGATTTTCTGAAAGAGTAGATTTCTCCAATTTTAGGTAGCTTTCAGCTACCTGTGAGGAGAGGGAGGGTAGCTCTGCTTCTCAGTGTGGCTGGAGAGCATGAAGCTCCTGCTCACCTTTCTGCCCACCTCGCACACTTCTCATGGCAGCTGCCAATTCTCCAGACATCCCTGTGTTTTTCCCTGTAAGGGACATGCCAGCTGCCAGTGTGATTTTCTGGCTCCAGGAACTTTTCAGGTGCTGTGTTCAGACCCCAGGGCCCCCATGGACCCTGCAAAGTGAATGCTGGGGTGGCCGGAGCCTCAGAGCAAACAGGCCCAGGCCTTTCCTTCCTGTGGGGGATCAGCCTTTCAGCTCTGGAAAGCCAGGCTTTACTGAACATAAACTAATGCTTGATTTCTGAAACAGAGAAATTGCACACACACTCAGTAAGACAGAGCAGAAATAAAAAGGATTTATAGCCCCATCTCTCTCTCTGCCCACTGCATCCTTCCTTCCAGGCTTGCACTCAGCCAAGTCCCTCTGGCCCCTAGGAAGTGCTTTCCCTTGCATCCTTTAACCCTGCTGCTGCAGAAAACATGAGACTTGCTACAAGATCTTAGAGCCTTTAGTTGTTCAGGAATACAGCTCTGCTCCTGGCTGCTGTCCCCTTTTGGAGAGCTGAGATGTGCAGCAGTCTTGTGGGAGACATGCACAGCTTAGGGCAATTGTTGGGGCCCTGGCACAACTTCCAGCAAAAAAATGTCCATCTCCATCAACTATATATAAGGATTTAGGCCTCCAGAATGAGGCAGCCCAAATTAAAATTCAAATTTTTGCCAAGAGTACAGGAGAAACATCCAAAAAGGGGATGCAAACACTGTAGTTTCACATCTAGGATTGGTTCTGCCCCTTGTGCAGAAAGCCAGAGGGTGAGACAACATGAAACAGTCCACAGCAGTGGGTAAATTTGGTTGTAGGGAAAATTCATTACCCAAGAGGAGCACAGCCAATTCCAGATGAAGGAATTTGATGGCTAAGGAGATGTTAATTAGGGAACAGCCAAAAATTGGGTGTTTGGGATTTTGTGAGTCCTTTAAAAATGTCTCACAGAGTGGCCATGAATGGAAAATTGGACAGGAGTTGCCATACTCATAGGCAGGGACAGGTCTCTAGCCACAGGAGATGCTATCCTGCTCCCTGGCTGTCCTAACTATGTCAGGGGGTGGCTCTCAGACCTTTGCAAGTCTTTCTGTATGAATTCCTGATGCCACAGACACTGATTTTGTAGTTTATCTGCAAGGAAGACATTTAACATCCACTGCATTTTTACTAGAAAACTGTCAGTTCAAATTTTTAGCAGCAATATTGAGATCTAATCTGAAGCTTTTAAAATGTTTGGATGGGGAAGGGTTGAGGAACATAAAGCTGCAGCAAAAGGCCACATCAGAATATCTGCAATTCTTAGTGTGTCTGAGGAACAATGTTTGGAACAGCTTTGGGTATGTGAAAGGTGATCTACAACTCGAACCAGGTAGCCACGCTTGGAGATAAAAGACTTGTTGAATTAGAGATAAAAAATAAATCTGTCTAATCCAAAACAATAACAAAAACCAACTGATTTTGTTTACCAAGGTTTGCTAACCAATTTCACCCCATGACCTACAAAACAAAGCTCGTATTTAAAATCCAATTCTCCGCTCTGCTGCAAAAGAACAATTAGGAAATAACTCTTCAATAGCATTGGATGCACCAGACTGAGACATATGCTCTTAATCACAGATAACAACAATATTTATGGGAGGGTGGGGTGTTGATATAAATTGCCCTATTAAAAAAAAAACACAACCAAAAAAAACCCCATTCTGCTTAGGGAGTTAGTGAGAGGGAAGTATAAATAGGATTTGAAAGAAAACCACCAGCAGTTTAGCTAATGCTTTTGTACAAAGAATGAACCAGAGCCAAGCCAGACACATTTGTGAAAACTGGGCCATGTGGAATTAGACATAGTGCTGATAAAACTGCAGAAATATCTACCAGCTGCAAGAGAAACTGGGTGTTGTACAAAATGCTGGGTCTTCACACAGTAAGACAGCAGATAAGGTGGTCTTCCTACTACTGCTGGAGATGGAAAGAAAATACATTCTTATTCCCCTTTTACATGCGAAGGGTCAACGGGTGAAGAGGTGATGGCTGTTTTTTAAATAGGTTGAAAAGCCTCTTCTCTGGATTTTAGAAAATAGCATAGCTCAAGCCCATGCTTTTAATTACTTTTCTCTTCAAAATACAGTTCTAGTTAGCACAGCATGAACCCTGACAGAGCTCGGGGGGGTGTTTGGACAATGTTTTCAGATACATAGTGTGATTATTTGGGTGTCCTGTGCAAAGCCAGGAGTTGGACTTCAATGATCTTTGTGAGTCCTTTCCAGCTCAGGATTTTCTGTGATTCTATGGGATGTCTCCCAGTTTGGAGACCCAAACTGTGACTGGGCAAGGCTAGGAGAAGCTCTCTGGGGCAGGCTGGGCCATGCCAGGAACCAAGTGAGAACATGTTGTTTGAAGTGCCCCATCATTGTCATCTTGGTGCACACAGTTCCTTTATCAGTATTTGAAACATCTTACAACAGGCTAAGCCCCAAATCAACAGCCAGCATGGGGCTGCTGATATTCCTCAACAGACCCTCGTTATGCTGCCTTTATAAAGGAAAAAAAGATAAAACATAGCATTTTGCCTGGAGCAAAGACTACAGATTTCAGTGTCTGGCCCATAACTGTCAGCAAAGGGAGGATGTTAAACTGAGCCCTGCTCCCCTGCTCCCACCCGGCTTGGGTGAGGGTGCTTACATGCTTCATCATGCCACTTTCATATTTTATTCAACTGAGAAGTCCATAAAGTCCCTTTAAATAGAAACAATTATTTGAATAATTTATCCAAGAGTAATTTCCGTTTCGTTCCCGAGCCTGCCGAAGCCAGCATTGCCCGCTGCTGGGAGCTGGCACCGTGCACGTGCTGCAGGGCACCAGGGAGCTCAGAAAGCACACAACCCATCACTTGCCCATGCCAAGCCTGTTCCTGGGCTCCTTCCAGAGCCTGAAGTCTCCCCTGACCTTAGGAGCAAACCTTTCCAAGAGGTTCTGTCGCAGTCACTGATATGTGGCAGTCGACATGGACACTGCACTTAAGGTGCTTCATCAGAAGGCTTCAAGTATCTGCATCACAGAAAGCCCCCCATATCTTTCTTCTGTAGCTTCTAAGAGCAGCTCCACACAGCCCTGGCTCTGTCTCACTTCTTCCTGTCCCTAGCACAGCCACCTAACCCAGTCTGTCTTATGTACAATGTCTTACCTTTTCTGGCCCTTGCACAACCTCCTGTCCCTGGGTCTTCACAACACAGCAAGCAGACTCCAACTGAACTCTTCCAGTTAACTCACTTTTTATCATGCCCAAGGCTGTGAGGGCAAGGCTGTTCCTACTCTAGGATAATTAACACAGGTGAAACATATCAGAGGGGAGATTGCCTTCAGCAGCATCTCCTTTTGTCTCCCCACAGGTTCCATCCCTTTGCTGCTGCGGGCCCACACAGGTTTAGGGGTGTGATGCAGCTCCCCCTCTCAGGAGCTGCGGGGAGGAGCACTGGGATGGGGAGGGCGAGGTTTCCCCTGGCTCAGTGCCCACCCAGCAGCTGCACCGACCTTCGGGAGCACCCGGGAGAACAGCTGGGAGCCAGCGAGCAGGGCCGGGGATGGATGGGGAGCTGCTCTTTTCAGGGCCAGTCAGAGCTTGGATGGAAGCAGCCACACACAGGTGTGCAGCCTGGGTAGCTGAAGCTGATGGTGGGGAAGGCTGCGTTTATCAGTGTAACAGCCCCGTTGTAGGAACCAATTAGCCAGTGCTTTCAGATTGATGTGATAACACGCAGTGGAAAAACAATTAACCACGGAAGTCAAATTTGCCAATTCTGGGCCCTCAGTCCTGTGCCTCTTCCTTGAACAAATAGAGCTTTTAGTGTCATATTAATTCTGCACAGCTTGTTGGGGTTATAAAGTACTCATTGTGTGCTGTCTGGCAGAAAAAAAAAAAAAAAAGAAAAAAAAGACTGAATTTTATTGCTGTGTCAAGGTTTGTGCTGAAACCTGACAGTGTTACCAAAGAGCAGCTTTTCTAGGTATTTCCTACAATCAGATGAAGAATGTAAACATTCTTTTAGCATTGGCTCCAGCTGAAAAACCTATCTGTGCTGTTTGGATCTGAATCTTCATTTTAGCTGTGAAAATAAGACACTCTGAAGACACATAGATATTTTACTTCAGGATAGAATATGCAGTACTCACCATCTCATAATTTATCTTGCTAAAGGCCAAAAAAATGCAGATTTGGTTAGGTCTTGAAGAACTGTGCATAATCCAGAATGCTCCAAGGAATAGATACGCAGCATTACTTCTGTCCCATTTGTGATCTTGAATAGATAGACCTTCCTTTTGCATTTTTTCTGACTTAGAAGTCAAAGAAAGGGCTTATTTTCAGCTAATTAGACTCCCAGAGATTGCCTCAACTCTTCAAGAACTACTAACATTTTTTTTTAAATCTTTCTTCTTCAATCACAGAGAAAGCCTTTGTGTGACACTTGTTTTTTCTCTGGTGAAGTGATTATTGAAACATCTAACGATTTTGCTCCTTTGCTTGTTGAAAAATCTTTTGTAAGTTTATGATAAACAGGCTTGTAAATTAAACAGATGATCAGACATCTGCATTCCAGAAGGTGAGTGGTAAAGTGTTTTCCCAAACGTCTTGATGACTATGAGAACAAAAATATTTGTTTATGGTGCATCTTGAAAAGACTTAGTGTTTTCCCAGTGTCCTGCACCAAAAAACCCCCGTGTGCTCCTTGGCGAAAGCTCTTGATAAGATTTTGGGGATGGGAGAAGGGCCGGGAAGTGAAAACCTGGACTCTGCAGACAGAGAACTTGCTATTACAGCACTGCACAAATAGGACCAGGGTACCCTCAGGATGTGCTGTGCTTGTGGCATCACATCACTGATTCTGAGAGCACACAGAGCAAAGGTGAAGGGACTGATGCCACCTTTTGAAAGCTGCTTGGGCCTTGTAACACCTCATGCTGGTTCAATTTTGTAAGATTTACAGCTTCATCCAGTTTCAGGACGTTTTTGCGAAATACACTTCGAAAGTAGCTACACTTATTTCTAAGGATCTTAAATGTCTTTCAAACCCTGGTCCCCAAGGGCCTGCAGGCTAGTGGGGGATGAAGTCTTGGATCTGTCACTTTTGATGTCCCTACTTATGGTTTTTAAAGATGAGCTTTAGCAAATGAAGTTGCAGCCACCTGAGGTATTGCCAGCTTCTGCCACTTGCTTCCCCCAGCTGCTGGCTAAGCTGGCCCAAAGCTGGATGGGAGGTTGAGTTGTGGATCCTCTGTTTGGGGCTTCATCAGCAGTACAAACTCCATCACCCCTGAGACACAGACCTCTGGCAAAGGAGGGAGACAGATGCTGGGAGTGAGGGGATCTGCATCTGCCAAAACCATCAGGACTCGTCTTCCAGAACATGGTGTCACTTTGGCATTGCAGGGCAATGCTCAAACACTGCTGCAGTTCTGGGCTGTGAGAGACATGCCTGAGCTCATGCAGCAAGTCAGCAGCACCCTGCAGGGGAAAGACAAGTCTCCTGACTCCCAGCCCAGTGCTCCGTCCAAAGTCTGGCTTTAACTTGTTTTGTACCCAAAAGCAAAGCTATTTGTATTCAGTGAAATAAATTGCATTATACATGTCTCTTCTTAAAAAGAACATCAGAACTCCTATTCATAAGCATATGATTGCCCTTTTATTCTTCAAATTGTATTTATTTCTCCCTGAGTTTGTCCTTAACACTTTAAAATGAATGGCAAGATCCCATTTCCTTAAGATGATAGCAAAGGTAACTAATGGAGCAGTCTGGCCAAACAAAGGCCGTGGAAAACATCCAGAACATTCAGGACATTAACGCTGTCAACACAGAACTATAAGAAAGTAGGATGGGAGCCAGATGGGTCAGGTTTCTCACTTGTTCTTGGTTTTAAAATGCTTGAAGGTGGAACTTTTACACAGGTTGGAGGGAGCCATAGCAGAACAGATGTGTCTCTGTGGTGAGCTAAATCTGGGAGGCAACTCCTTCCACCATCACAAGTCTCTCCCAGCAGACACCAGCATCTTTTATCACACAACCTGAGCTGCATCATTCTGGTTTCCTGGTCCTGTGGAGCTTCAGCTGAAGTGCAGGAGGCTGCAGGGCCCCTCTGGATCATTCAGTTTTGTTTATCTGTGTTTGCTGCACAAAGACTTGTAGCTCTGCTCCTACTTTCTTTCCTCCATGGTGTCTATACAGAAGATTCCCAGTAGCAATAATCTCAGACTTTTATAGGTTCTGCCATGCACAGGGTGACTCAGTCTGCAGCTTCCTGGTCATTTTGCTCAGATAAAGAAAACCCACAGTAATCCTGGAGTAACTCACCTCTCCACTGCAACCTCCTCTCCTGGATCCAGGTGCAGTCAAGCTCCAACAGCATGTATGACATTAAGCATGATAAGCACTTCTTTGGTGTCTGAACATGCTTAGTTCCTCCTGTCTGACAAAGGCCAAAAGGACACCCAAAGTGGCACTTACAAGCTTGTCAGGCTCCATGTAAAAGCTCTGGGGGCTGCTGCTCGTGCTTGCATTTATGGATAGTCATCTCTTTTGTCACAGAGGTGAAGGGTTGCTGTTTCACTAAGGCGTAGCTGCTCATCTGGAGCTGATGGAGCCTGTGGAGCGTGGAGCAGCACTGTCTGCATGCCAGGTGTGGCAGCAGGCTATTCTGGATCCCTTTTTTTCTGTTTCCCGTCCAGGCTTGGTATCGATAATTTTTTGGGCACTGCTTTCAGGCTGGCTCAGTAGGAAAATTGGGACCATGGGCCAGATTACAACTGTCCTCAGTAGCATGGTTGTAATCTGGCCCATGGTCAGTCTCCTGATGGTTTGGGCCCCGAGATGAACAAATAATACCTTAAATACCTAGTTCTACCAGAAAGTACCCCCCAGGCCAGATTTTTTTCTCTGTCCCATACAAAATGAGGTGAGGGTGATGGGCTCCATGACACCCGTCACATTCTGCCCTTGGAGCAATGCTGCATCCCCTGAGGCAAGCCAGGTGAATGCACTTCAGAGACCTGTGCACTATTTCTGGATAAGAAACCAACATTTTCTCTAAATATGGCCTAAAGAGGGAAGCAAAAAAAGCCCTAAATGTGCAATACAGTTGCCAACAACATCTCTAAGCCAGAGGAATGAGGAGCTTGAGGGAGTGCCATTACTGCCAGTGGAGCTCTCCCAGTTGATGTGGTCTTCTCTTTCCAAGCTGCCTGAGCACAAAAAACCATGTGGAAAGGGATAGCCTTGAAGACTGCCACCACAGCCCTTTACTCACACTGGGCTTTGGCTGTCACTGTGCATAATAATGAATCAACAAATTTATAACTCACAGTAACAGTGTGTCTTGATGGGAATGGTTTTTATTTTGGTCAATATTTCAATGAGGTTCCTACCCTCTGGTGGGATTGCAGGTCAGGGAGGGGTTGAGCTGCAGAAGAAAGGAGCATTGCTGGGTGCTGATTGATGCTTTATTGGGCTACAGTACCAGAAGCTTCTGCTTGCAAAAATCAAATGTTAGATCTCTGTCTCTCAGGGTTTTATTTTACTAGTACCTATGGGAACCAGCCAGACTGGCTGCCTAGAGAAAAGACAAAGCAAGCTAGTCAGGAAGTTTGTGGTGATTTAAGCTAGATGCTGATTAGTGATTCACATTTGTCTGAATAATAAGTACAGGGAATGGGAACAGTTTCCAATGTATTTCTCTATTGCTTCCCAAGCAAAAAAGGAGTTGCTGTGTGTAAGGTAAAGCTGAGAATTTTCCCACTGCAGCAGACCTGGTTTATTGCAAAGAAGAGAGCAATACCCCAGAGAGAGAAAGATGTACAGTACTGTCAGTGTTAGAAATTCTGCACTGAGGACGTTTGTGTTAGTGAATTCATTGGGGGAGGGGGAGGAAAGGTAACTTTTTATTTGAAACATAAACAAGAAATATTCTCTCAGGGGCAAGTGACAGGCTGAAAAATTTGGAACAAGACCCCATGGGCATGCTCCAGCAGTGGGATAGCTGCAAGAGTTTAACACTTAAAACCCTGGAGGGGTGCTCTGGAGGGACAGGGCTGGTGCAATTTGCTCTCTAGGTACAGCCCTACAGCACTGCTGCTGGCCTGGGTCAAGAGATGAGCAGCCTCTCATTATCTCTTTTCTCTGCTAGAATTCAGTCAATTATGGGCAAATCCTGAGAAAAAGTTATTTGCTGGGCTTTATTGTGAATCTTTTGAAATGTGCTGTCTTGTTTCAGTGAATGAAAGTACCATGATTTGACACCTGAAGCTTTATTTCCTGCTTTTAAAGCAGAATGGGTCATTTTTCAGCAGACAGTGTCTCCTTCAAAAGACTATTGTACTGCAGAATTAAATACCCTGCCTCAGGAAACAGCATTAGAGACTCTGAACTTCTTAAGTGACTTCATAAAATTTGGAGGTTAGGAAAAGGGAGACCTGTTGGTTTGCAGCCTGGCTTGAGAGAAAAAAAAAAAAAGAAAAAAAAGCTCCTTTCTATAACAGAATCAGAAAAGTTCTGGATTCAGACTGATGATGAGGAGACCTCCATTGCAGGCTGGTGCAATTTCAGGTAGAGCCAGGAGACATTTAACACTGAGGGGAGCAGAGCCACTGCTCTGGAAGGGAGGTTTCACCAAAGAGACTTTTGAGTCTGACCTGAAGCTTCTTTCTCTTAGTGGCCAGAGGCACCCTTCTGTTGAGGCTGGATATGCCAGGTCCAGCTGATCTAAAGACCACAATGAGCTTTTTTGGAAGTCACATTGTCATTTGATTCCAATCTCATTTATGGAGCTGTATGACACACTGCATGTTTTCAGATGGCTCAAACAGCCTTTAGCTTTCTTTTCACATCTGTGATTACACTTCTTGATATCTTCTTTCCTTTCCAATGATGAGTTTGGACATATCATCTCCTGCATTTATTTCTCTACCTTCCCTTTTTCTTCCTCTTTGTCCTCACCAACAGCTTCTGTCCTCTTTTCATACTTTTTCCCTGCTTTGGGATTTCTCACCAGAAGTCACTGATCATGAGAAGAGGATTTGTCCAAGCCTGGGATTTTGCTGCACAGTCAGATCGGACTCTAAGTGTTTAAGAGAGATAAATCAGAATGGAAAATAGCTGCAGTATTCTAGTTTTGTTCACACAGCTCTTAAAATAGAAAGAAAGGGCTCTTTGTAGGCTGCAGTTCAGATATTTGTCTGATGCCATGGACATGTGACTCATGAGCCCAGTCAGATTTAACTGCAGCATTTAGAGATGCCACCATGCTGAACCGTCTGCCCTCCCCTTTGACCAGTGGTTATTGTCCTTGTACCAGAAATAGAGTGAAATGGATGTCCTCATCTTAACCTCCCCATGCTTGTCACCATCCACAGTATCAGCTCGGGACACTGGTGATGACAGGTTTGCTCTAAAGAACTGCTCTGCCACTTGAGGAAAACCTGCATTGTTTCTGCTGCAAGGTCTCAGGTGTGGGGGCAGAGGGCACTTGGGATTATGAGGGTTTGACTCCCACCTGCACAGAACAGCCCACACAACAAAAAAAAAATGATTACCAGGAGCCTTCTGGGCACTTTTTTTTCATCTGTGCAGTCAGCAGAGTACTGAGGGGAGCAAGTCCCTGTGAAATACAGGTGCAAGCTTCCTGCATCCACCTGGAGTCATCTGTGTGGAGGGCAGAGGGCAGAATGGAAATGCATTTTGAATGTGAATTTGACTTTGAGATGATGATTGAATTTTTTATTGCATCCCCACGTGTGCAGCATTGCACGTGTAGGAATCAAATGGCAAGACGTTGTTAGCAGCATCTGCAGACAGTGCATACATGAACAGGCTCATGAGGGTGGCAGGAGCAGGGCTCCCAGCCCTGGCTAGGGGCAGACAAGGAGTGCATGCCTCTGCATGGTCCTTCAGGCAGCTCTGTGTGGGGCAGGGGTTCTTCTTTTTCCAGTTCTGTGGATCCAACAACTTCCTGCAGCACTGAGTTCTCTCTCCATGCAGCCTGACATAGGTAACAAAAACAGACATTAATTTGGGTCACAGAGAATACGTAATTCCAGACTAGAATGTAACTTAAACCCCATAAGATATAAGACTTCAGTCTAAATATGAATGAAAAAGTATTTTAATTTGTCCAAGGTGGGCTGGACAAGCTGCTATCTTGACCTTATCCATCTACCTTGAGTAGAGTCTGAGCTGGACATGAGTCCTGGTCAGTCTGTCTGGCCTCATGGGGTTTGTCTCAAGCACAGAACCTGAACAAACTGGTGTCACCCCCAGCACCAGGCAACACTGTGCTATGGAACCTGGAAGGGGTGAGGAGCCTTTCCCCTGCCTGGATCAGCCTGTCCCTGTAACCATGGGAGCTCAGAGGACTTGGGAGCTGGTGACATGGTGCCTTGTGCAGCAAGAAGAGGAGTGAGGGGGTACCCAGCACATCAGCTGGCTGCAGATGAGCCATCTGCTGCTAATGACTTCCCCAGACTATTGCTGTGCTCTGGGTCTGAACTGTCAGCCCAGAGGTGAAAGGCTCCTTCACTCACTGGGCTATTAATTGTCCAAACCACCAGTCTGGTTCTTAAGTGGAATTAATGGAAAGCCAGAGCTGGAGCTTATAACTGGGAGAAGCCTCACAAAAAAGATTAATAAACAGTGGAGGAAAGGGCTTGGGAGGGCGTGAGATCTGTGCAGTTCATGCACCCTGGCTGTTGTCACAAACTCTGACAAACAGCTGGCCCAGGGCAGAAAGTACCACAGGGCCTCTGTTTTAGCCCAAGATTTTTTTTTCTCTTTTCTGAAGAGCAATTTTCAGCAAAGGGGAGCTCTTCAGTGTTTCAGTTCTGCATTTCCATCCAAAGCTGTTGCACAGCCTGGATTGCCTCTACTGTGAAAGTCCACCACGGTAACACAGCAAGGAATTTCACTGTGACATGCTTCAGCACAAGACTTGAATGTTCATCCTCAGGTTTAAACCACCTTATTTATGGGAGAAAAGAATGCAGTGCAGTTTCTAGGGTTACCTCCCTACAATTTAGATCTCTTTGCCATTCATCGGACCCCCTCTTCTCTGTGCATAAGTAGGCTCCTTATTTACAGAATATACAGTGTATGCTGCAAGGAGCAGGAGGAGGGGGCTGAAATAGGGTTCACCAGTGACTTACCCACTCTGCAGATACGACACTGATCTTTCCCACCCAGTGAAATATGCTCAAGTGAGCAGAAGGTATCTGCTCACTAGGGACACTGCTTAGATGCTGAGCCTGCCAGGGATACATGCACACACCCAAGATGCTGTGACACTCAATGCAACCAAATGTTTTAGAGGTGGGAAGGTGCTTGTTCAAATACTGCAGGATAATAGGCTCTTTTCAGCTTTTTGGGAGTGTGGTGGTTATTTTCAGTATTTCTTTTTCTTATTTTTTTTTTTAAGCACCAGAGGAAAGCTGTTTGAGTTGCCACCACAGAGGAATAAATAGCATGAAGAGCTGTTTCACAGAGGACCTGGCTAACATGGTCAGCCCCATGTGTTTTGGATGGCTGCTGTGTTTTGGCTGTCATGTTGCAACCCTGTTTTCTCTAGACTTGAATGGTCCACTTGAATGGTGCTCTCCACCAGGGCAGCCTTTGAGGGTGGGACTGATGGGCATAGGCAGCTCCTGATAGCTGAAAGTTTTATCCAAAACTTGTTGACACAGGGGAAAGATCCCTCTTTGTTGATCACACTGCCATCCCTCCCACTCAACGTGGACACCACCTCTTGTCCATATTGACAGCTGATTATTTTTAACCAGGGGCAGCAGCTAATATTAGTGATATTTGGTGGTGCAAAACGTTCCTGACATGCTGGGAAAACAAGGTTATTCAACACACAATCTGTATAGATCTTCAGCAGCTTTTCTCAGCATTAGCCAGGCTCATGCATCATTGATTTCTCAAGTGCTCTGGAAAACATAACAGCAATGTAACAGAAATAGTTTGTCCATCAGGCTCTCTCAGAGTGGCAGGGCCATTGTTTTCAGACCAATAGAGCTGGTAGGTGCTGTAGCTGTGTTTTAAGACCACAGAAGCTTCACATCTCCACCAAAGTGTTTACATGGCTGCTACAGACAGGGCACAGCCATCTGTAGTGTTAGTGCAAGTGCTTTTCCATTCTTTGCATAAATTAGGAGAAACATATTATTTTGTTAACTGCTGCTTTTACAAGTTTCGGCAGAGGAGCGCAGTTAGAAGATGTATATTTTTTTTTTTATGCATGTAAAGTGAAAAGTAAGGGTTGGGGCAAAAATTCAACCCCAGAGATATTTTTCAGATGACAGGGGGAAAACACATAATTTTACCAGCAATGAAGAGAATCCCTGGAGTTAATTATAATGGCACTTTCCCATAGCTGGAGTGAAGCTCTGTGTGTCAGCACTTCTGCTCCTCTCAGGGCTCTACAAATGGTGCTATTGTAGGTGCCAAGACACACACAAAAGGAAGATTCAAAGGGAAATCATTCTTAAAGTTGTAATTTCGAAATGAAATGAATACCAAAATGTTGACCACTTTAATGAAGTTTTCTCTTTGTTTGCATCCCAAAAGATCTGCACTGGATAACATGTAGGTTAGCAAATTTGGGGGGAAAATGCCACTAGCACATGACAGAGCCTGTTTTATTTGTTTATTAGTGGATGTCTCATGTATGTGATAAGACAGGAGCAACATTTCACATCTCTGGCCTTTGTCCAGCAGACCCTTGAAGGACATGCTTCACTTTGAGCATCTTAATCCTTCTTCACTTTAAATGAATGAATCCAGTCATGCGCTTGACAAAGACAGAGAAAAGGGAGAGCATGGAAGTTGATGTCACAGGCTTAGGGAAATGTCATGGCAACCTGTAGCTGGAAAAGAGTGCCCAATATGCGTATATATGCACAAGTTTTATCTCTAACAACCATATGCATAATTAATATTTTGTTTAAACTGACTGGACCATGTTCTCTTTACAACATCCTCAGTTTCTGGGATTAAACAATTCTGTGCATCACAACTGGACACTTCATTGGTTTATTCCTCCCTGTCTGCTTAAACAAGAAGATAAGCACAGAAAGTTTCTGCTTAAAGGTTTTGGAAACTCCATTTATTCATTCTGTCATTTGAAGTCATCAGGTGGGGGATATGACAAGGCACAAATGTTGCTTTATGGTTTAAAAGATATGCACATCTCTTAACTGGCTAATGCCTCACCTCTGCACTGCAGTAATCAAGGTGATGAAAGTTTTAACAGGTTGGACCCAGCTCTGCTTGCTTTGAGAACCACCACAGATTTCTTGGTCCAGCTATTGTGACTGATATGTTTAGGGGCAGACATTTGGATTTGGAGATAACTGGCACATTTTCCAGCTCCACGGTCATCCTCTCAATCTGTTTGCATTGTTGTTACCTGTTAAGCTTCCTCCCCAGCTTTGCTGAACCTAATCCACAGCACAGTGAGGAACAAGCAGGTGATGCTGAGCCATGCCAACCCCCACCTCCTGAGGTGGCCACAAAATGCAGGGGAAATGTTACCAGAACTGGTTTATCCCAGATCATACGCTGGAGGTTGGATAGCTGGTCCAGTTCCCACCCATTTGTGCTGCTAATAAGGCACAGAGAACAAAAAAAGCTGCCCAAATGAAGCTGTCAGAAACTCCCCACAACAACAGGAGCTTTCTTAGGTGACAACAAGCTGGCACAGGCACCTTTCTGCCAGCCTATAAAATTCAGTATAATGAGTGAGCCAGGGAGAGGATGAGGCTGGCTGTGTGGCACGCTGGCACATCCTTGGCAGCAGCAGCAGTCGGAGGCAGGAAAATGAATACATTGTCCCATTAGAGGCACTTGACTTGCTGGCTCCCATCCCTGTGGAGCCCTTTGTGGACTCAGCAGAGTGCAGACATCCAGGGCAGCATCCAGCCCTGCTCTAAATCACTTTCTGACAGGACACTGCCGTTCCCCGGACTAACAGGTGATGAAAACAGGATGGTGTAAATCCCCCTGTTTACACCCCCTTAATCCATTCGAGGTTTTGCAGATTTGTGTTGTGCCTGTTTGCCCTGCACCCTGCTAAGCTAAGAGGGACCTCAAAGCAAACCAAACCATACCCAAACCCTTTTATTTAGATAACCCTGCCCCCATAAAAACAAGCATCTCCCCAGATCAGGTGCAGCAAAGCCTTTTCTTTCTCATTTCCAGGATACGTTTAACCAAGGACTGCTGCCTCCTCTCCTCCTGTCCCTCTCTTGAGCAGCTGCCAAGGGCATTTGCAATGCAGCTTGGCCCTTAACGTTTTGCCCTAAGCAAGCAGCCAGGACTCCAGCTGCCTGACTCCACTGCAGCTGGATGCTCACAGAGAGCTTCACATTCCCAACTCGAGATAAGCCAAGATAGCAAGGCTGAAAATACATTCAAACTGAGGCTTGTATCTGGGTCACAGAGCTGCCAAAACCACCCCCGTTCTGTTGAAACAGCTATTGAATTTGCTTCTAGAAGGAAAAAGACAGTAACATGCCAAGTGACACTAATTGTTAGGCAGTACTGAGCAAGCATAATGCGCTCCTACAAATTATCTGGGAACATTTTTTTCCCCCCTTTTTTGTAATGCATTTTGAGGGAGGAACAGAGAAGTTGATCAAGGTGAATGCATAATCCATGAAAATCTGTGGAAAGGCATAGTTCTTCCAGGGGTACACTTTTAGTAGAAGACTGTTACCTGTGGGTTAGGTAATTGTTGGAGAAATGTTAAAAAGTTCTCCCAGATTTGAGGACAGCAAAATCCACGTAAACCACCAAAACCATCATCAGCTTCTATGCCAATGCTACAGGGAGAAGCCTGGCTTTCCTTTGCACCATTTTCAGCACTGATTAGGAAGGTGGAGGTGGCATTGGGACAAAGCCAGCCCCTGCCCTGGAAATGGTGATAAACTACAGAGAATTCAACAGTTCCAGTCCTTTCCTTCCTTTAAGCTATACACATGAACTTATTTTCATCATCATGAGTTTAGAAAAGAGATCCCAACCTATCAAAAAAAACCCCAACAAAAAGGCCAGATTTGCTCTGGATTTGTTTGGCATGGTGGATTTGTGAAAGATAATTTAAAACACATCTTACTACTGACAATGCCCAGCAGAAAAATCCTGTTGGATGAATTATGTAGTCTTAACAATTTCAGACTAGCAAATTGAGGGCAAGTAGGTTTTGTTTCTGTTTCTTTATCAAGTCTTGATACAAAGCATCTCACACCTGCATCTCTTCCTCTTTCCCAAATTAAGCAGTATATTCAGCCAGGAGGAATCCAGATGACTATTCAGGGACAAAAGAGCTGTTCAGCTCAAATAAAGGTGGCAGAGCTTGGTGATTAATTTGCCTCCTTTGTTTCTCTAGTTGGAAGAGAAAGAGAAAAAGACAGCAAAGGAGTAATTATACTTAACTGCACCAAGAGAGTTTTGCAGTCCTGAGTTCATGAGTGTTTTCAAGTTGATGGAAGATAACCAGTTATGAGACACTTCCTAAATACAGGGCAGAACTATGTGAAGGCAGGAACATGTGATAACAGCAGCTAAAGAGTGGAGTGTTCAGCTTGTTTGTGTTCAGCTCGTGTGCTTTTTGTTCTTTTTTTAGAGAGCTGTATATGAAAGTTGCAGTGGTTTTGGGACACGGCATATGGAGCGAGGCTGTCATGCACCTGCCCTGGCTGCTGGCTAATACAGATGTGCTGCAGATGTGTGTGGTTACACTGATGTTTGGGTTTTACTTCTACCATTGTCTCTTTTACAGGCAAAAGGTCTTTGAAGAAAGCATAATACCTGATTTTGAAACCTGTGGCTGAACACTCCCAGCTGCTGTTCTAAGTCCAGCAGAGTATGTGGGAGACTGACTGTGGCAAGGCTGTAATTTCATCTTGGGAAGGAACACGGACATTTCACTTTATCCATTTTGCCTTTTCATTAGATGAGCCTTGTTTAAAGCTAAGAATGTGCACAAGTCTCCAAAGCTCCCCCTTAACAAGGGGAAAGAAAAGGAAAGCAGCCTTCCAGATGAAATATTAGAAAACAGCATCTGATGTGAAATTATTTGGGATCTTCTGTGTTCCCTAATCATTGCTGGATCTGGTATGACTGGATCTGGTATGAGCAACTGGAAGCTCCTTCTGGAGGAGCAGTGGCAGCAGAGCAGCTTCATTGCTCAACAAGCACTGACACCATTTAGAGCAATGGTTCTCTACCTCAAATCCAATTGCTCCAAATGCCTAAAGCTCACACTGATTTTCAGTGCTTTAACTAGGGAAGAAATGTGCTCTGGTATGTAGGTTGTTTTCTCATTTATTTGCACTCTTTCCAAGTGGGAAAAAGGAGGAAATAAAGAAAAAAGAAATGGCAGTGGCATAGCCTCAAGTGTTTTACAATAAAATGCAGGTGTAAATAGGAAAAGCTAAAGTCTAACTTCTGCAGTTGAGCCCTATTCAAAATACATGAAATATTCTTGATCTGGACATCTTGATCCAGAGCACACTGAAAGGAAACAGTGAACTGAACCAATGAGCCATGTAAATTTTAACCCTTGTAAAATTCACTACAGTAATTTCCCATCTTTAAAGGTGATGGTGGCTTTGTTTGCCAATTTGGGTTTGAAGAAAAACAGAACACTGAATGCTGTTGTCAGAACTGGGTGACACTTGACAAGAGCATAAAATAATTTTATTCCTGGGTAACTCTGACAAATGATTTGGCCTGGGCAATTTAACAAGGCCATAAGAGATTGGAATCACTACAGAATGATTTCATGGCCAATGGGCTGGAGGCAGCTCTGTTTATTTCTGTCTAAGCTGTGGGTCATTAAGGCTGTATGACAAAATACATTCCAGGACTGAGGATCTGAGAAGCCTTAAGATGAAATGGTAGCAGCTGCTCATATCACAGACAAGGAAGAAGATCCTTTTGCCAGCACGCTAGAGAATAATGTTACCAAAAGATGTATTTTCCCTGCTTTTTAAATCTGTTGTGTACATTTCTGCATTGTTGCCAGCCTTGGCTGAGGTTTAAATTTGCACTGCATGCTTTTACAGAGATATTCTTTGGTTTGCAAAAATGCCTTCCAAAAGCTTTTCCGAAGCATGCTTTCAGAATGACTAACAGAAACACCTTTAAAAAGCAATAGCCACCTGGAAGTGATATTTCTAAGGAACGTTTTCCCTTTCTTTGCCTTGTGCTGTTCAACCAGCAATAGCTGCTACTGTGAGGAGCAATAGAGCCTCAGGGGACCATATGCTGCTACTAACAGGCATTTTCTGTATGTAAATTTAGGAGGTGGTCACATAAGAGGTCTCAGATCTGTTATTTATTGCTTCTCAGCACTTGGATCCTCCGGATCCCAATCCAGTATCTATCTATACACCATCCACAGAAGCCTGCTGCCATTCAAGCAAGGCAATGGGGTTTTTTTGCTTGATTTTGCATTGTCTTTTCACACATTTTGTCCTCCTTTATCCTGATTTTGCTAACCGTTTCTTCAATTAACAAATATTTTTCTGTTGCTACAGCAAATACTTCCTCAAGCTTGTGTAAAGTTGAGCATGTAGGAATCTTTTGCTGAGTCAGGAATTCTTTGCACAGTAATATCCCACAGTCTGTGTACAGACAGAAGGCTTGGGTGGGGAAAACTCCATGCTCTAGGGGAAAACTCCAAAAAGTTGCCTTTTTACTTTGGGGCAAAAAGCTCCTTCTTTAATGTAGTTACTACATTTCTCACACATAAAAGTTGCCATGACAAAAGTCAGCATGGAAGCTGAATAGTAATAATAGCTTACCAGTCTTTCCTAGTTACTAGAATGGCTGAAAACAAAGCTTGTAGTGCTAAGGATGTCAGTCTTGTGCAGACTGAGAGTGTAGAGCAACCAAAAAATTCCTTATGAGGGTCTCCATGTCAGAGAGATCAAAGCAAAGATGGAGTGAATGGTGATTCTCAGAAAGATTCATTTCAAGGGGGAAAAACCTTTCCCTTGCCAAGGGTTGAAAAGGATTGTGCCATTTGTTTTCCGAATAAAATAAAATAAAATAAAATAAAATAAAATAAAATAAAATAAAATAAAATAAAATAAAATAAAAATTTTTAAAAACAACAGCAACAATAACAAACCACCTACAAACCAACAACATGTGCTATGTGGTAATAACATGAAAATAGGAACTACTACCATCAAGCTGGTATAATGCCTCTGCCTGCCTTCCAACTCACTCTGCTGGTTGCAGGTCATATGTAGATTGCCTTACACCAATTTAGGAGCAGTGACGAACACTTAAGGTGCTCCAAGTGCAATGCTGTAGCAATTTGAGTAGATATATGGTGGGGATAAGCAGTAGCATGCTACAAGAGTAAGGAGACAACTTCAGTTCTGCAAATGGGTCTCACAAGGCCCTTTTTGGAACAGTTTGGTTCCTCCTGTTTTCCACATTTCACAAAGTAAGTTGAAAAATTTAAAAGGGGCAGAAAAGATCTTAAGATCTAGAAGGGTTACTTAAGATTTAGAAATATCTCCCAGTGTAATACATTTCACTCATCCAAGTGCTTCAAGATATATTTAATTAACCTCTATCTGAAGTTAAAAGTTTTCTTGATCATACTTTGCAGATGTCTGCCCAGGGAAGTGTCAGACAGCCTTTGGGAGCTCATGCTGGGAGCCAGTTCTTAGAAAAAGAAGCTGGAGCAGGTCACTCTCCTAATGAGACACAAGACCTGTCAGACTAATTAACTGTTTAAATAACATATCTAGGGGTATCATAAAGCCTCATGTATTTGATATATTAAAGCATAAATTGCGTGTCTTTCAACCTATAACACAAATAACAGCGATGGACTTCCCACAGAGGGATTATGAGATTGGTTCTTTCACCTCTTATAGGAAGGTGGTCAGCTTAGGCCATCAAAATGGTCTCTCTGGCTACCAAAAAATGTATCTCTCATGCTTCCTGCATCAGGAATGTGGGCAAGTGGAAGATCTGCGGTGGGTTTTGTGCAAAGCTTAGTGACCTTACCACCTCCCCACAAAACAAGAATATCTTAGCTGCACTGCTGTGTCAGGCACATCTTTTTAATAAAGATCAGCTCTGCTCCCTCTCTCTGTGTAACATAAAATAATGACTCTTACTCCATTACCTGCACTCCTCAGGAAGATACTGCAAGATCCTACAGGAAAATTGAGAACATCTACATTACACTGTGGTCTTCTGCACAGGAGTCTCAGATGTTTGCTACTGACATTTCAAATGCCATGTAAAACCAGGGCAATGGGGTGTGGCCTTTTCATTCAGTCTTTAGCTTGAGAGGGCTCACTTTGTTATGGGTATGGAGACCACGTATTGTTCTGTACAGCTGGATCTTTGGCAGAAATAGAAGCTCCACTTTGACAGAAAGTTACTCACCATGTGCTTAACATCCTAAGTATCAAATACAATTTTTCATCAGAAGCCTTGGCACTTACCTCAGGATTTGAATTATCACTTGGAAAACTAATGGCCTCATGAGTGCTGTGTTTTGTAAGTTAGGAATCTTCAGGAAGTATGGAATCCATTCCTCTTTTTGTTTGTTTGTTTGTTTTTTGTTTTCTGCAGCAGTGATGACTCTTTTACATATTTTACTCTTCCAAAACCTCTTTTTTTTCCTTATTTATCTCAAGGAGCTCTTGTGTATCTTCTCTAACAACTCTAATTTCCCATTTCTCTCAGGTTTCAATTTTTTGGCTTCAAACATTTTCCAGCATAAAGTATCTTTTTTTTGCCTTAAGTCATCTCTGATGGCTTTAATTTCTTTACCTATTCTCAGGCAAGTACAAAATTCACCTCTTTTGAAAAAGAGAAACAGAGCCCACAGAGATTAAATTATTAGCCTCAGTACATCTGTCACCCAGCAGAAAACTGAGGTCAGGGCTTCTAAATCCAAGATTAGGCCCTCACCAGTTGAACAAATCACACCAGACAATTAAGGTCCTGTGAGGTCCCACAAAGTCCTGGTATGGCACATAGCCTTGCCAGATGTTCAGCAAGAATCTCGCAGCTGGAAGCATATCTTGGGCTTTTAAAGATGCATCTTCTGAGCTGACATTCCCCAAGGGTACAGAAATTTCAGGGCTTCCCGGTTATTTTTGCCTTTCTTCATGTACTGCAGTCCAGGTTGCTTTGCACCATGAGTTCACAGGGCTGCCAAAGCTGGCAAAAAAGGCTTGCATCTGGCCCAAAAAGACTGCAAAAACCAAAAGGAATAAAATAAGGCCCTTTTATACCAGAAAAAAAAAAAAAAAGAAAATAATGAAATAAGGCCATTTTATTTCTCTATGCAAAAAAATGGGCAACAGAAAAGCCAAATGCGCATTCAAGATCTCCAAGTGAGAAGACAATGACTGGAATTATAAAAGGAATTATCAGCAACAGCACACACCGAGAAGCTCCCAAACCATCAGCTACGTGGTCTGACTCAAGATCAAACGCATTGATATTCAAACACAGGAGAGTCTCCCATTTACATTCAACAGGGATGACACTTAGCAGCCCTTTTGCTGATGCTCTCAAAGGAGTGTTAGTTGAGATAAAAGAGTAATACTGTGGAACTTAAACAGCAGCTATTACTGTAAGTAGAGAGCAGCCCGGGGCAGATAACAAAGGGCTGAAGAGATGGACTGGCTGAGGCTGAGAGAAAGAAATACCTGCAACATGAAAGGAGAGTTAAGTTTTCCTTTTGATCTTCTTTAGTAACCTTCGGTATAATTTTGTCTGTTTATGTACTCCAGCGACTTCCACTGCTGTAATGTCTACAAGCCTGGCTGGTTTTCAGAGGTCCACTCTGTAAGTGCTGTTTCGAAGGAGGGGAGGAGTGGCCCCACAGGTAAAAAGCAGCACTGGAAAGGAACAGGAAAGGTGATATAATTTCCCTTAGAAGACATGGAGATGCTCAAGTTACACAGGTTCGTGTGACAGAGCCTGGCAATTAAAGGAAGAGTGGTTTGTAGGGGATACTCAAGAGGTAGGATTTACCAAGTGTGCTGGTTTGAAAACAAAACCAGTGAGACTCCCACTCAGAGATACAATTTAACAGGAGAAGAGAGAAAAAAAGGTAAAATAAAATAAATGGAATAATACAACCTAACACCCTGTTGGTCAGGGTGTTGGAAGCAGTCCAAAAGTAAGTCCTCCTGGAGTGGCAGATGAGGTTCTGTTGGAGCAGAGATGATCCTGAGAGAGAAGGGTCCAGTGATGGTGAGAAGGGTCCAGTGATGGTGAGAAGGGTCCAGTCTTCCTCTGGGAATCCAGTGGAACCAGATACCTCGTGTTCCTACATCTCAGTTTTTATCTAGGTAGGAATGGTTGGCTCCCCCCCACTGGGTGGAGCATCTCACAATGGAATGTGTCATGCCCTTAGTGAGCCTTAATGGCCCATTAGCAGAAGATATCCCCCTGGAGGGAGGACAGGCGGTGAAAGAGATGAGAAACACTGCCCCACCTGGTTTTAACAGTTGGCCCATTACCAGAAGGCACCCGACCTCCTCCCCCCAGAGTCACAAGAGATAAAGAAAAACATCTCCCCAACTGCTTTCAACAGATGAAATAGAATACACATTTTTGGTTCCATAACCCAAGACACCAAGAAAGTCTGATCACCATAGTGAGATGGTGATGAAGGAGGAGAGAACAGATACGGAATAAATGAGCTTGAGAAATATATGCCTGCTACCCATGATCCCTGGCTGTGCTAAGATCTTGTTTCACATGTTCTCGGTTCATACAGATCCCTTAATACTCTAAATCTCCTTTCAGACCCTAAAATCATTAGACAAAAAGCTGTTTCTTAGCTGTTGAAGATATAAACTTGAAAGTGACCTGAGTAGAAAGCCTCATGGGTTCACATATTCTGGCCCAGAGACCCATGTGCTGGCCCTTCAGTCAGTAGCTTCTCCTCTAGCAAATCCACTGTGCAGAGCAAGGAGGATTAAACACAGTTCTGCATCTTTTAAAACGCAGACGGTTTTCAAGAGAAATTATCTGTCACCCTAATCCCTGCAGCTCTGTTTATCTCTGATCAGAAAGGGGAGTGCCAAATTGGCATACTGATTCATGTACCAAAAAAAGAGCGTGCCTATAAGCACAGATCATGATTTGCATACTTATTAGCCTTGACTGCCAGGGAACATTCTGGTTCCTTTGTAAGCACAGAAACAGTAAAAATATGCTAATAGCAGCATATCAAATTTGGGCTTTAGCCAATCTGTCAATATTGAAATTACTTGCCTGTAATATAGTGAGTAAACAACTCGTTGTATAGGATGATCCGAGGCATGATTTGAACTTGTTGAAATTTAGTCATTTTGTGCCTGAAAAACTCACAGATCAGCAAGTGAAACATAAGCATACATGCAAGACAGATGTCACACTGACTTTTCTATTCTCTTATCTCTTCACTGCCTTCTTCTTTTCTGCGTTGGGAAGTGGCTCATTCAAGAGTCTGGGGGTGGGGTGATTTCCAGAGAGAATCAATTAAATCACTGTCAGTCTATGTCCTCCATATAGACCCCATTTCTTCTCCTCCATGCGCAATAAAGACAAAATGTCTCCTGACATAAACTTGATATAAACCCAAGTCATTCTTTTCTTACCACAGACAAATAAAGCTTTTCCCACAGCAATGATCATCAAAACTCATCAGAAGTTAATGATCTTTCCTTAACTCTCCAGAGCTCTTCCATCTCTGAAATCAGCAGAAAAAAAGGAGCTACAAGGTTACCAGCTGAAGCCACAGCAGGTCTCTGCTATCTTAGCCTTATCCTCTGGTTTCTTTCTGTGCCTGTATGGAGCAAGAAGTTCTTTTTCTTCATCTCTGCTGTTTATTCTTTCAATCCACTTTTTTTTTTTTTTTTTTTTCCAATTATCTGGCATAGTCTGTGCTAATTGTCCACAGTTGGTTTCCCTTTCTTTGAGGGCCATTCCAGATAGAAGGAAGAAAGATGATGGTGTAGTTAATGAAATATTTTTGGCCCGACTCTTTATTCTCAAAGAATGGGACTGAAAGTTCTGTTTCTCTAAGTAGAGCTAAAAATAAAACCAGAAAAACAATAATAATAAGAAAAAGACTCAGAAAGACTTCATGATGTTCCAAGATTCCATGAAGATCTTTAACATGTCTTTACACCCACTTCTCCTCTAGCCCTTATGAGACAGACCAAAATCTCCCAGTCTCAGCTCTGCAGACCAGGAAAGCCCGTAAATTAGAGGCACCTCTCCAGAGCTTGCCATGGAGCCAAGCCACTTGGGCAGCACCTTGCACTCATTCCACCTCCATTCACTCTATGGAAAAACTGTATTAATCATTCAGTGACCCAGAGATGCGGATGCCACTGACCTGAAAATAAACTTTTCCTACCTCTTGGTTGGCTGAATAGCCCCATCTGGGTCCTACATGCAAAACCAAGGAGGGGAACCACAGGAAGAGACAAGCAGGATGCATTAAGTGGAGAAGCTGGTGGGCAGGCAGAAAGCATTTCCCTTCACAGTGTGAATGTGAAAAGTCAGGGAAACAAAGAAGCATCTGAAAGGGAAAAGGAAGGTCAGTGCTGACAGAAGAACATCTCAGCAATCCCATCCATGATCTAAGGAGCTGCACACATCCACATCCAGACACAGCAACATATGTCACCTTCTTTTCAAAGAGAAATGTATGTTTGCCAGAGACAGGAATCATTTGCATGCAAAGAGAAGCCCATCCTGAAAGGAATCCCTATTTTAATGAGGAGATCCACAGTATTTATTGCCAACACCTCAACATCTGGGATCCCAGTCACTGACTGAAAAATCTCAGAGCTAAAGACAGTGTTTTCAGCCTTAGTAGCTGAAAAGAGAAGCATGGAAATGTGTCCTCTTGAAACCTGAAAAGAATTAAATAATCCAATTTCAAACCCCGTCTAAAACCTGTTTTTTGGGGCTCCCCATCTGTTGTGTTCCGAATGAGCCCAGCTTTAAAGACAATCTACAAGTTTTGCAACTTATATTTGTGCACCATCTCCATTTATTTATATGCCAGAGGGAATGAGCCTTGTTCTCTCGCTTCTTCCCAGGGGATGATTCTAAGTTTCACAGCCAAGGATGAAAAGTAAATTAACAGGATATTCCATGATTTGCCACAAAAAAGGCAGTGTGCTGATATCTGAAGCACAGCAGGCCCTCCTTGTTCTTCACAGAGATAACTAGGTGGGGTATCTCACATAGCACAGGGTGGTAATTGTAGAGAAAAGTTAACTTGCTAATAGCAATCACTTTATCTTGTTTGTCAGTGATTAGTTATGTAAATTTGTTCTCCCCTTCAATTCCACACCAGTGCATCAAGGTGACATGCCACATGTGCATAATTACTGCCAGTGTTATTTCCAGACCTTGATCTACAAAATGCAAAGTGCCACTTATTAGGAAGTCCACACAATCAAAGAGGTTTCTTTCATTTCTCTACACATGTTTGCCGTTCTCTTTTGATAGGCACAGCGTGTAAGAAGCCAGTGGGAAGCAAATGCAGCATTCACAACGTGGCTTCTCCTTTGTTAATTAACTAAGTCAGGTGCATAATTTTGCCTGTGTAACTCCTTGAGAGTCCAGAACATTGCTGCTCTTAGCAACACAGGGAAATGCTGCTTTATCCAAGCCTGTAAGACAATAAACATTAAAAGGGATGATAAAAAATTATATTTGTTTACTTATTGCTTACACAGCACCACAGCACTTCACAAACAAATGATATGAGAATCTCAACACCCAAGGAATTCATTCTGCACAGGCCAGATTCAAGCTGTGTCACTCTTTACTCTCTATGTCATCCCTCTGAGTTTGGGTTGATTCAACAGAAGTAACAGCATCAGGATCTGGCTTTAATTAAAGAAAACTTTAGAGACTAATAACCAGGACTAAATAAAAATGCTGTTGCCTCAGCCCTAACTCATTTAAACAGGAATGAAAAAAAAAAAAAAAGGAAAAAAAGCAAAACCACTAAAGAGCTTTCAGCTGCAGCCATGTTTTAGTGCTTGATATGCAGAGTTGTCATGGCTGGGACTGACTAGCAGAGTCAGACAGTCAGTTTGGTGCCCACCATGTCTAGCTGCAATAAAACTGAGCTGCTAATGACTTAAAAGCTCTAATCAGCGTATATTGCTGAAGAAATGCATGCCATTTGCTGATACTCAGGAACAGGAGTCAGAATCCCATCCAGCTCACAGAAAGAGATGGATTTCATCCCAAACTATTCTTGTGTTTGCTCTCCAGACCTTTGTCTCATCATGTACCAGCAGCTCCCACTTCCAGAATCCAGAGACAAGGCAATAGCAATCCCTGCTCTTCCCTGTCCCAACAACCCACCAGAGAGACCATGCTTGACCTTGTGCAGCAAGGTTTGCCAGTGGGAACACAGTCTCCATGGCAAGCAGTGGGATGAGGTGCTGGAGACCAGCAGCAGCTGCTGCTGTGTTATGCAAGGACCCAAATTCCAGCTGGGATCTGCTTGTACAAGTCAAGCAGGAGAAGGCAGCTGAACCCATAGGGTTGTGACTGCTTTGATTGGACCAAGTTCAAATGCACATCTGTTTCAAGCCAGAAAGAGCTTCTTTGGAAAAGTTGCCCAATGCTAGGATTGTTTGTTGGAGTGGTTCACCTCAGTGGTACATGTGGCTGCTGGGGAAGTCCTTCCTGATTTGATTTTAAAAACGGTGTGTGCAGAGAGGATCAGAGATCAGAGCCACACCACACTGCACTGTTAGAAAGGAAGAGAAATTAGTGTGATAACAGTAATATTGCATTAGTCTGAGCACAAATGCAGCCTCACAGACAAAGTGACCTTGAAAAAGGGCTAAGGATAAAGACAGGGCAGAGCCAGGGGAAGGGGTGATAGTCTTCTTTAAGAAAACACAGGGTGTGCTGTGTCCTAGACCAGGCAGTCCAGGGCTTGTTTGAATCTCTTCATGATTTATTTGCAAAAAAAACCCAAAAAAAACCCCAAAAAACAACCAAAAACGAAAACACTGAAGAGGAAGGAAGGAGCTATTTATTGAAGGAGGTAAATGAGGCATGGTGCAGCTGACTGACCCCCCATCAGTAATACCACTTGCCTAGGAAGGATCCAGAGGTAAGATACAAAAGTGTTTTGCTAAAGGAAACACACAGGGACATGTGGCTTCCATCTGCTCGGTAAAGTACCCAGTCTGGTGCTGGGAGGGATGACAGGCTGGTACCTAGTGAAATTAATGCTTTATTATACCAATGAAAACAATAAAGTTTCCTTTCCAATAGGAGGGGACCCTGTTGTGTCCAGTTTCCCAGCCTTTGTCTGGTTAATCTCTGTTGTCCTCCTTTCCCTGGTAAGGGCAGGAAGAAAAGCATTTCTTCTTCCCAAGCAGCCCCAGAGCGTTTGCTCTATTCTGGGCGAAAGCAAGAGGCTGCTGCCCTCTCAGCCCAGCCCAAGCAGTTCCTGGCCACATGTCCTCCTCTCAGATGCTATTTTGGGGCCTGCCATAATAGCTGGCTTTACCCACTTCTCAGGCTCTGTGGTCAGCCTCGTGCTGAGGGGGTCTGTCAGCCCTAAAGGATCAAGCTGTTCCCTATTTCCTCTGGAGCTGGAAGGCAAGGACAGATAATCTGGCCCAGCCTGTGTGATGCAACTTTTAAATCTGCAGGAATCTCACACATCCCAGATTTTTCATGGTCTGTGGTGAGGCCTGGTCCTGCTCTCAGGCAAGCCTGTTGTTCCTTTTGAAGCCAATGAACTGGCTCCAGACTGACACTGGCATGAGATGCTTCTGGGTAAAAACAAAGGGAAAGGGCTGCAAGGTGCTCCACAAGACAATTCAATCAGAGCGTCTCAGTGAAAAGAAACCCCATGCCAGGCAAGATCCAGTAATGCTGGGGCAAAGCACTTGGCTGCCCACAGCTCTGCCCAGCTGAGCAGATGCAGCATCTTGAGCAGTGTGTGAACATCAGTGGAGAAAACACCCCCACCCTCTTGTCCTCTTTAGCTGCTCTGCCAGGATCGCCCCTCTCTGGAGCTGTGAGCTGGAGGAGAAGGAGGCTGCTCCTGACAGGAGCTGCAGGGATGGAGGAGTGCAGGGCAGCAGGGCAGGGACTGTGTGGGCAGCTCTTGACCCTGTGCTCTGCCTCTCTTTCCCTTGTCAGGGAACTGGGGAATGGAGGGCAAGGAGCAAATGGGCTGAGGCCAAAGGCTTCAGCAAAGGAGTTGCCTTCCTCTTAAAGACCAATTCAATTAGAAACACCTTAATAGAGACTCGTTTCATAGCTCCCACTCAGACAGGCAGGACTAAAGGATATACAGGACTTGCTGCCACATTACAAGTCAGGGGTCTTCACCCTGGTCCCCTGCAGTTGTCCAGGCAAAAGCAAGGAATAAATACAAAGAAAAGGGCAAGTTTAATAACTCATCTGGAGAGATGGCAAACCTTTGCTCTGACCTGGCACACCTTCTAACCCCAATTCTACTCTGCCCTTAATAACAGAACTAATTGAAATATCAGGAGATGATCAGAGTCCTGATGGATAAAGCTGCAAAACCACCCCTGCTCTTAGATGCTAACTTCTCCTGCCCCTGTGTGCATCAGCAGAGAAACACATACACGTTTGCAAGCTTTGGAGAGTGTATGCTTTTCTCTGTTTAAAGCCCTATACTCCAGTCAAGATGAGGATGCCTTGGAGAAATGGGTTATTTTTGCCTTTTGGATATATTCTTGTGTGTTTCCCAAAAGATCTTATTAAGCCTTAATATATATTAAAAGCAAAACCAAAACCAAAACCAAACAAAAACAGAACAAAAACATAACAAAAACAAAACAAAACAAAAAACAAAAACACAAAAACAAAACCCACAAAAACAAACAAACAAAACCAAACAAATAAAAAACCAAACAAAAACCCAAAACCAACCAACCAACCAACCAAAAAAACCAAACAAAAAACCCACCAAAATCAAAAACCAACAATAAAACAGCAAACCCAAAAGAACTAAACAGCTTAAGGTGGTTTGATAGCAAGCAAAGATGAACAAGAGCTGAGGAAAGTGTCGTCCAAACTTTTGTCCCCCTTTTCCAGACAAATGGCTTCCTTGTACTCTGCACAGTGCTTGCAGACAAAGTTGCAGTATTATTAGTAAGGTTTATTATAGCATCTTGCCTTGAATGGCAGCAGCAGAGGAATCCCCAGTGGGTGACCCGGGGTGCAGATGAGTGGAGGAGCTGTGTGATTCATTGTAAGCAGCTCAGTGTGAAATATTCACAGCAAACTCTTTGGCTGGGAAGAACTGGGCCCCTTTCTGTCTTAGAGCAGCAAAGACAGAAACCTCTGATCTAGATGGCATTTCCCAGGGTTGAATTTTGCTTCATGACCCTGTTTCCCAAACACATTTTTACCTTTTAGAAGTGTCTGTACAGTGAGACTGCCTAACACCCCAACCTTTACACTGGAGTGCTTAAAAGGGAAGATAGGTCAGGTAGAGCTATTTCTGTTCCTCTGCTACACAGTCAAGTACTTCTAGGACATGGAGTACATAGAATAATGGAACCATAGAATGGTTTGAGCTGGAAGGGGCCCTTAAGGTCATCTCATTGCACTCCCCTGCCATGGGCAGGGACACCTCCCACCACATCCCATTGCTCACAGCCCCATCCAACCTGCCTTTGAACACTCCTAGGGATGGGGCAGCCACAGCTTCTCTGGGCAACATCTAGAGCATTCATTCATGTGAATGAATTTTCAAATAATTTTCTGAAAATATTAAAATGTTTCCCTTTGTTGTGTCTTCAGAAGTGATTTCAAACTGGGTTGACTGTACTCCTTCTCTGACAGACAGAGAAGAATGCACCAAATCTGCTGCATTCACTCAGACCTGAAGTCAGTAATTTCATTGCTTAAAAAGTCAGTGATTATTTGATCACAAAGTTGATGTATCAGGGAACTCTGAGTGTTATCACCTCAGTTTAAAAACAGAAGGCCCAGGTAAGGGGTAGACAACAATCTACCAGTCTTGTCAAGGCTGAGATGCCTCTGAGTATGCCACGAGGATGAGCTTTTAGTACCTCTGAAATCTTAGTGTCAAACGCAACAGTGTTTGGTTTTAATACAACAGGTACTTCCAGAGAACATCAGCAAGAAGGAAGGATTTTCAGGATACAATTTTGATCTTACTGGCACTAGTTCCAGAGTCAGCTTCTCAGTCCTCTTCTGAACACAGCAACAAGACCCTTTCCAAGGGAACTGTGTGTACTTTAGAGCTGATTTTTAAACATGTCTGAAGAACTGAGCATGGGTAGGAATTATCAGTGAGGGAAGGGAAAGAGAGATAGAAAGGAGCAAATTTGAAGAAAAATAAAACAAGGCAAAGAAAAATATCACGGAAAGGAAGGTATTTCCAAGGTCCTGCCTTTCACAAAGCTGATCTGGGAAAGATAATCAGAGATTGGAGAAAAACAGGTTATTACAGCCAGCCATGTAAGGCAATGCCTGTGGGTGATGCATACATCAGTTTGAGAGGATCTGTTCCCACACTGTGTGTGTATAAGGAGTTTACAGAGGTCTAGGAGTCACTGGTGCTTTACCCCTTTGGTTGAGGCTATGGAGTCTGCCCAGGAGCTCACAGACTGGCTGGAAGAAGGAGGGAAGAAAAAATACCTGCAGCAGAGAGTTAAGGGAGGACCCCAGCCAGTGGTGAGAACCAGGAACAGAGTGATTATGTGGATGATTATGATTAGATTTATTACCAATGCAGTATCTAAATAACAACTCTATCATCTATTACAATGGATTGTCGTATAATCAGGTCATGGTGCTTCCTGTTGAATCATGATCTTCAGTGAGACCTCCTTGCTCTCTGAACTTCCCAGAGAAGTCTCAGTGCAGCTTGGTGCCCTTAGTCTCACATTTGGCCAATGGTCCCTGTCTAAAGGGCTATAATAGCAGGTTTGGCTAGAAAAACATGTTTGCAGTCTTTGGCCTTGCAGAATCCACAATTACAAAATACCTATGGAACTACTTTAGGATTTTATCTCTGTGTTTGACCAAATCTTTGTGCTTTTACTCAGCTGTATATGGGGTGGGGGAAGAGGTGAGAGGGAGGGAATCAGTGCCAAATCTGCCTGCAACCTTGCAAGACCAGTTTGCCCAGCTGACCCAGTCTCCAGCAGCATTTTATCCCCTTTTGTCAGCCAATAGGCACCCAAGTCAATCACAAAGAGCTCAGCTTCCCCTCCTCTGGAACTCATTAATTAAATGAATTAATGAATTAATGTGCATTAATAAATTAATTAAACGAGCATCCAAACACCTCCTCCTGCAATACCCACCTGGTACTCTTACCTTAGGACAAACCACATGGCCCATCACAGACTTTAGAAAGGAAGAAGAGTGTGTGTGTGTGTGTGTGTGTGTGTGTGTGTGTGTGTGTGTGTGGAGTGTGTGTGGGGAAACATGCATGAGAAGAAAGATGTGATTATGTTTCACTGCCATCATAATATCTCAGAAGACAAGATGAGGAAAGTAGGCTGGATGTAAGTGGGACAAGGTGTTGGTGATGTGGGGTGGTACCTGTCCACTGAGGATGTTTTGTGTCACCGATAATTTCAGGTTTTAAGGTGAAAAAAATAAAGAAAAGGTTTGCTTAGTGTGTGACTGCCCTGTTTGCAATGGCTTCTCCTTAAGGGACACCTCTGCTTCCTGCCACCTGTAATAGGAAAGGGCACACCAAGGATTGTGAAGTATCACTACCCCATCCTAAAAAACACTAGGGGCAAGCCAAGGGGCACAAATGACTGAGAAACATACCCCTAAACTCACATACAACCACCTATCTGTACCTACTGCAATGTCCTGAAAACACAGCACAGCACCCTGGAGACCTTCAGTCTGTGGAGGAACCCTTCTCCTAAAGTGGCCTTACCTGTATCAGCCCAAGGGGCAAAATATTTGGGTCCCAGAGATGCTCCTGAGCAGGTTCTGCACTTCCTCCTGATCACACTGCATTCAAGACGGATGGACCAGGCTCTTGCTGTCTCTGTGAGAGACACCAGCAGGAACAATGCCACACCCACCACATTCCTTTCCTTTATGGAGAAATGGATGCCCAAATTGCCCATGATTTCCATGTAGGCAGTTCAGCCATTGCAGAGCTTGTTTTCCTCTTCTATCAGGTAAGAACACATAAAATTAGTTATATTTCCCCATACTGAAAATCATTCATGAATGAGACCAAAGCAAGAATGACATCCTGATGGCAGAGGAGAGCCTTTCCTTTTCTCTGTGACCTCCCTGTCTGCTGTACTGCAAATGCTTGTCTCAGGTTGAAGTGCTCCATTTCCTTCCTAAAATCTCTTTCTTGTGCTAGTAATCAGGGCAACATAAAATGTTCCTTTTAGACCATCTGGAAGCCACAGGAAACATCAATTAACTGCATATATTTGAATCATAAGTACATTAGGCTAGAAATTTCTACATATTCTAAAAATGAAATCCTATAAAGATTATAAGCTGTGCAATATTTAATTAAGTGGTGGCCCCAGAGCATGGGGAGCAGAATCATGTCCCTGGGCCATGGAGCAGGGTTTGCCACAAACCCACACAAGCCAGACCCCATCAGTAGTGCAGCTATAAAGTTTCTTTCACATAGTGAGCTCCCTGTCTAGCTGCTGCAGCCACATCACAAGCATTTCATTTATAGCCTCTTCTGAAACGCAGAGGATTTTTTTGGGTGGCTCCAGCTGAGCTGCTGAAAAATAAGGGAAGTGTGCTCCCTACTGTCTGGAAAAGCTCTCAGTGGAGCCTGCCAGTTTGGTTCAGGCAGACTGGTCTAAAATACCAGCAACAGTTTAAAATGTAAGCCAAGCCCTTTCTGTGTGCCCCTGCAGCACATGAGGATGTCTGTGTACATCAGAGCCCAGCTCTCAGCTACAGCCAGCCCAGCCACCAGGCAGCAGCAGCCCTTGGGTGGCCTCACGTTGCAGTGGGAAGGTGAAAAAGTGTCATTCCCACCCTTCCTGTGGGGTGTATTGGCTTTAGCTTTGCTGGGTGACCTTGAGCAAGTCACCATATGGGTGACTTCACCTTCCCTGTGGCCAAAGCAGGATTTAAATGCTGTTAGTTGAGCACAATTCCATGATCACTCCTGGATCTGTCAGCTGGCTGCTCTAAGAGCAAAGAGGTTTCTCTGCCAGCAAGGGCAGCACAGGACCCAGCACACGAGTTACTGGTTGCAGCATTCCCTGGCTCTCTGGAGAGCAGGAGGGAACTGCAAGGAAAGGGCTGAGCACTCCACCACCACTTCCCTGGCAAAGCCTGCAGAGTTCTGCTCTGTGCAACAAAATGGATAATGAACAGACACAAAAGTGGAGGCTGGATTTGCTGTGTTGTGCCCAATTCACCTGACACTGCCCTGTTCAAAAGTGAGGTGAAAAGTCACCTCTGTTTGGGTTTCACTTCGCTTGGGAGCAAGCCACAAGAAACTCTAACTCCTGTTATGGAAAGTGTGTGGTGGAGAAGGAGTTGGCTAAGGGGATGTGGCAATGGCTGATGCTAAGGTGAAATATTTCAGAGAACAGCTGTTAATGCAAATCATCAGCGGTGATAATGACTAATATTCGCATTAGTGAGCTGAAATAAATATTAAGGGCATTATTAATGGCATCTTTTGATGACACAAAGGTAGGAGGCATCATCCATGGAGAAAAGAATTAGGAATGCAGTATGAAAAAAACTGAGTGAGTTTAAGGAACTGGAGTATTAATAAAAATGCTATGAAATTCACGGTAGATAATTCACAGTACAATGTTCAGGGTCTCGCAATGAGGAACCGATGACAAAACCTTTTCTGTTAGCTGTGAACTCATCTGCTGGAATTGAGTGAAGCAGATAAAGACCTGTGCATGTGAGGTTATTATGGGATGATTACATGCTGCCAGTGTGATGTAGCTGTGTAAAAAGAAAATGTGGTCTTAAGCGGTGTCAGGAGAGACGCTGACTGTTGTACAAACTGACAGTAAAGCGTCACCCCCGCGGTAGGCAACAGAGCCTGATGGAGACAGATGAGCCGCGCTGGGAGAGATGCAGCGAGCGAGGGGGAGGAAGGAGCGCTCCGAAGGGAGGCTCGGAGCGTTTCCCCTCGCACAGCCTGGTACAATGACGGGAAATGCGGCTCTGTCTGTACAGAACCCTCACCAGCGACGGACGGGACCTATTTAGGTTCACGCCCAAGGCTGTTCCGAGAGAGAGCGGGTACAAACCCCGTAGTAAAGTGCGGCTGGAGGGCAGGGGGTCAGAGCTGTGGGGATGAGCGGCGCCCGCAGAGGCGCCCGTGGCAGCAGCAGGAGAGGAAAGGCGATGCTGGAGTGCCATCGTCTGTGCCCTCACAGCATTGCAGGCATCTCGGGAGTCAGACGGGATTCCTTACGCCATCGGTGAAGAAGAATCCGTGTGTCCTGTGCTTTGGACCAAAGCAGGGCGGCAGGTCCTGACTATGACCTGGAAGCGCAGCTGGATGTGCAGCTGTCCCAGGACACGCAGAGGGACAACACAAGAGGGACTCCTCCAGCTGGCCTCTGCTGACAGCTGGAAGAATCTGTATCGTGTTCTGAATGAAACCAGCAGAAAGAAATAATAGCAAAATACCCACAACCTCTGCAAGGGAAAAAAAAAACCCAAACAAAACAACCCCCCCCCCCGAAAAGAAAAGAAAAGAAAAGAAAAGAAAAGAAAAGAAAAGAAAAGAAAAGAAAAGAAAAGAAAAGAAAAGAAAAGAAAAGAAAAGAAAAGAAAAGAAAAGAAAAGAAAAGAAAAGAAAAGAAAAGAAAAGAAAAGAAAAGAAAAGAAAAGAAAAGAAAAGAGAGAAAACCCCAAAACCAAAAAACCAACAAACCAACGAAAAAACAAAACCAAAACACACAAAAAACACCCCCCCAAAAAAAAAAACCCACAAAACAAAACAACAAAACAAAACAAACAAACAAAAACCAACACCGAAAAAAGAAAGGAAGGGAGGTTCCCAGAGGTTCCGGAAAGGGAAAGGGAAAGGGGAAGGAGAAGGAGAAGGAGAAGGAGAAGGAGAAGGAGAAGGAGAAGGAGAAGGAGAAGGAGAAGGAGAAGGAGAAGGAAAAGGAAAAGGAAAAGGAAAAGGAAAAGGAAAAGGAAAAGGAAAAGGAAAAGGAAAAGGAAAAGGAAAAGGAAAAGGAAAAGGAAAAGGAAAAGGAAAAGGAAAAGGAAAAGGAAGGAGTGAATAAGCCCTACTCAATTCCTATCTCTAACATAAACTTCACCATGCAGTGTCTGAGCTGACACACCAGACTGTGCCACCTTTCACTCTGATAGTGGGGATAGCAAGGAACAAGTGTCTTTCTGCCACTCATCCCTTTGGTTGTTAATCTTACACGAGGCTTTGTGTTAAAGGAGAACTGCAAACATTTTCTCTTCAAGTACATTCTTCGGCTCATTAATCCTCAACAGTATTGATTTTCTGTCATGTTTTTTTTCAGTTAATTGTTCCAAATGGAGAGGAGCTGCCAAGGCTGCAGTGCTGATACATATCCCCCAACCACACACCTCAGGAGAGGATGGAAGGTCCATTTTTTAGCTACTAAGTGTAGCTAAAAACACAACTTGAAACCAGCTGTCTCTGTTTTGCATTTGCAAACCTTTTTCAATGTAGGTTGATGTTAGGGCCTGCCAGCATCTGCAGCAGTGCTGCCAGCAGCTTATTAACAGACCAATTGCTCAACATTGTCATATTACACCAGAGCCTGAAAGTCTCTGCAACCAGAGCATCCATTTTCAACATCCTTTGGATACATTTATGATATTTTCTTCTTATAAAGTGCCTTGCTATTCCTCTGTTAAATACTCCATCAACCATTTGGTGAAGAAAAGCATTAAGAGTAAAGAGAACTGTCACCCAGTACCACATTTCTGAAAGCAAACCTGGATGTGATGGATCCTTATTTATACTGTCTCCGAGTTGGTGTGACAGGAGTGCCCATCCCAGGAAGGGTTTTGTGGGGTTTGCCAGGCAAGGAGATCAAACCCCTGAGACCCCAGGTCTTGTCACGCTGTATCCAGCAATGGCAGCCCTGGGAAGGATGAAGTGGAGGAGTGGGGGAATATGTCCCTCCTCACAAAATTCATTGGAAGCCTGGACTGCAAAAAAGCTCACAACAGCATGCAGGACCAGGCAAAAAAAAGGCTGGTGTGAGGCTGTCCTGCAGTGAGCAGTCAGCTGGCAGAAACAATGGAAGTGCTGGGACATATCAGGATGCTTTTGGTGCCCTGAGTGCCCAGCCCTCACAGCAGCTGGTGAGTCAGGGCTGTTTTCAGAGCAGAAGTCCAACAAGTCTGCAGGAGAGAAGGGACAGGATTTATCGGGTTTTGCTCTGCACTCATGGCCAGGACTGGTTGGAAGCTCTTGCTCTGAGAACAGGCAGTGCCTCTACTCCTGCCTGTCCAGCATCCCTGATACTGCTTCTGCACAAACTCCTGGGCAGAGTTGTGGTGCTCATGTCAAAATGTGCCATTTGGAAAAAAATACAAACCCCAAAACCAAAGACCCCATGAAGTGGCCACCTCGTGCTGGCAGCACTAAGCTCCCTGGGTGTGAGAGGACTCCCAGGTCTTTCAGTGTGTCATCCTAGCATGGCATCCTTGATGCCAAACCCCATCTCTGCAGGATCATCCCACGGCACCATGCCCATCTCTGCACTGGGAGGTGAGGGAGAGCAGCCCTGGTGACCTGAGGGGAGGAAGGCCTGGGTGTCTCCAGGAGAACAGCTTTGATGCCCTGACAGGAGGGAGGGCTGCTTGTCTCCAGAAGCAGCACGTGCCTCCCTTAGACACTAATTAAACATTGCCTCCTGTGCTGTATGCCACAGATAATTGCCCTTAATTTCACATGCTTATGCAAAGGAGAAGTAATAACCCCAGAGCCTTTGTTACCTGCCAAGGGGCTCATTACTGTCAGGGGATGCAGCCCTGGAGGGGTGGCTGTGGTGCACCATGGCAGTACACCCTGACAGGCCCCACTCTGCACACCCTCCCCTTTCCCCAGGGCTGTTGGGGCATGTGGGGACTGCTGGTGGTGCCAAATCATCCCCCACGGGGGCCCTGAGCTCTTGCTGGGACATCAGCCCTGGAAAGAAGCAGGGATATGCCAGCAGGGCTCTGGCTGGAGCCATCCCTGTTGGAGTGGGATGTTTTCAGTCAGCAAGCAGAAAGCTTTCTCCAAAGCATTCAAACAGAACCACCTTTGGTGGGGGGGAAGAAGGCTGGAGGACATCCCTTCCAAGGATATGTGCCAAGTCCATGGGGAAAGTGCTCCACACATTTGTTCATAGTGTAAGAGACCACACAGCAACCCACATGGGTCCCCCATAAGAGGGTTTATACACCCCAGCAAAACCAGAAACAAGATGGATTCAGGTTATCCATGCTCCTTAAATCCTTGTCTTCATCCATTACTCACCTTTTACCCCTAACCATCCCCTCCACCCTACCAGGCATCCCTGTTGATCCCTTCCCTTCACAGGAGCTCCATGCTGTCTTCTAGCTTTTACTTCTTTGCCTATTAATCTGCTTTCTGTTCTTCACCTCTTCATTCACAACAGTTCAGGTCATGACAGCCATGAACAAAATGTGTTGAATTATGCTCTAGCCTCAGAATGGGTCAGGAAACAGGAAGCTAGAGATGTTCCACAGGAACAATTTTCTCAAACTTAGTTTCTCTGCCTAAGCTAGAACAACCATTCATTACCACACTCCTGGCTGATCTGAATGATATCTCAAGCATACAGAGATTCTTCCCTGGAGACTCTCCTACCCCCCTCTTGCTTGTTCCTGAGCAGAAATGACTTCTTTGTGCTGGGACTCAACTGCCAGGGACCATCACTTATTTGCTAAGGCTGTCAGAAAGCAGACAAAGAGGTTAAAATACAGTGAAATACTCTTTAAAAGGATTTTATAATCTTTTTTTCTGAAGGTGTATCGTGTTATCTATGTTAGGAGAAAATTGGGTCTTGCCTGCCACAGATAACAGAGCAAAAATCTCAATGACAAGGTGAAGCAATACACCGAAATTGGCAGCCAAACATGTTTACTACAGAAGGAACCCAGTAGTGCAATATCTACTCAAAGAATTGGGATCTTTCTGCAGCCCATGTTTACAGCTCAGCCCATGTTGCTGAGATCTGTGGCTCTGATCCAGCAAAGCACATATTTATCTCTCAGCATGTGAGTAATCCCATTCACTCCATTTGTACCACTTACTCACGTCAAGATAAACAAATATTTGTGTGACTGGTTGGATGAGGCCTCACTGAGCCAGGAGGAAAGAAAGAGAGGTGATGATGCAGTTCCATGGGGAAGAATGCTTTGAGATGTTTCTCTCTTCCTCATCCTTGCAAAGGATGCTGTATGAATTAGAACCCTGGTAAATGCTCAGTTAGTATTCCTAGTTACTGCCATTGAGTCTGCTTTGGCTGATAGTGACAGGAGTCTCTAGGGATTGCTTTTTCTTTTTTTAATGTTTGCAGCTTTATGTTTCTTTTAGCTAAACAGCTCTCAAGCCTGGGAGAAGTCTTCTTCATGGGTGCTTTTCATAGTGTTCTGTCACCCCTATAATTGAGCCCCCTTCTTGAGCTCTGTAAGAATGTGCTGAACTGGTCCCTGTAAAACGAGGATTTTTCTGCATTAATATAGGTGCCAGCCTTCACACAGCTGTAGCTGGTGTGTGTGTTTTTATGCAGATAAGTATTTTGAGCAGGCAGAAGCCTCTGCTGGCTGCACACTTGATCTCCCTGCTGAAATGAATGACGTGGAGTGCTGTAAGACACATTATTCCCATTCCTGCCCCAGGCTGAGATTGCCAATGCTCTCATTGCAGGGAGACCACTTGACCCATCTCCACTTACAATGTGCACACAAAATACACTTCATGATTTTACTACAGGGTGTATGATTTGCCTGCACTGGTCAGCCTATCACCTTTCATAAATTCTAAAAAGAACAACACCCTCTGGGCCGCAGCCAAAGTAAGGACTGCTGGGGAATCTGATATTTGTTTCGTGTTTATATCAGGAGGAGTCAAGCAGTGATAGATCTCCTGTCACTTCACTCAAGTTTCTTGCTCTGGGTTATGGGATGAGAAGCCAGTTGCTCCAAACAAAGCTGTGTAAACTTGCAGAGGCCGATCTCACAACCCACGACAAGAAAGAGTTATTAAAAATTTCCTTTCTCAATTGGTCTTTGTGCTTAAAACTGAACATTATCTCTTTTTCTTTCCTGTTTTCTCATTTCAGGGAAAACAAAAAAACACATAAGCCCAGATTTTGATGTGTTTTGTATTCACTTTGTGTGACAGAGTTCATTGCAGAAGCTTGTTGGGATCTCCTGACTTCCATTTCTTCTGGAATGGCTCTTGACACTCTTTGCAATTTGCAATTTAGTTGTTCTCCATAGCTGCACCATTTCTTGCTGTTTGCCCTAAAGACTAAGGAAGAATGCAAGACAGCTATATCCTGATAATAGCTTTGCTATCTACTGCAGCTGCAGCTGGCATAATAAGAAGTGATTTCTTCTGGGGTACATAAGTTAATTTTTCTCCAAGAGCTCAATGATGTACAATTAAATTTGTGGTTTAATGAGACAGAGGAATGTCATATCATTCCCATGAATTAGAAAGGTATAAAGCACTTCCCAATGGGCCAAGTCAGACTTATCAAATTTTAAATTAACCATCATTATAGTTCAGAAATTATCACAGATTATTCTTCCAAGACCTGTTAAAATGAAGATTTAAAAGATCACATAAATAATGCCATGTGCACAGTTTTAGCTCCCAAATTTTAGGCCAATAGAAGCCTTGGATGGAGTCTAATTAGGCACATGAGCCATAAGTGAAATGCAAAACCCCAATCACTGTCAATGGAGCCAAAATTCCAGTTAAAAACTCTGACACTTTGATCCTTTTAACAAAACTCTCATTTTAACCACAGGTTTTTTTCATTTATTTATGGTCCTGTCTAAGTGTCTTATATAACCTGGGCTGCTCTCTTACTCAAACATGGCTAATTGCCCTAATGGTGCCAAGTTCCTGATTCAAGAATGTCTGGTACAGTAAGTACCACAGGCCAATCCTGCAGTACATGAAAGCTATTTTTACCAACCTGAAACTTCTGATCAAATGAAATTTTGCTTATAAAATACCTTCTGTGCCAATTAAAAACAAAAAAAATTGACTGTCTACATAGAAAGCATAATGGGCATGTTAACTGCCAAAGTGGGCAAGAAGAATGGTCATTTCATAGAAATTTGTTTGCATTACTCATACTTTAATTTCTTTTCCATTTCTTCTAACAACTCTATTAATCTATTGTTAGTCTTCAGATCTCTTAAACACTCTTTGCAATACTTTTGTTCAAAGGCAGCCCTACATCAGTATAATTCAGTTTACCCTAACTATTACCAAAAAGTCTGTGGACAATATTAATTTTTAGCTCTCTTCATAGTTGGATAGATATTATCTTCACCTTACACATTGAAAAACTAAGTCTCTGGTATTTCTTTTTTGTCTGCTTTGCTTTGCTTTAATCTACAATGTTTTCACAAGTACAATCTGGGGTTTAGCTGCCAAAACCATAATTATTTCAGGAACAGTGAGGGTTAAGTAGTGAATACTACAAGAGGAAATTTAACCTGGAGATTTCTTCCTTGACATCCCACCAGCCTCCGCTTTTCACATGAACTTCTCTCCTGTTATCCCAACATTACCCATGTCTGACCTGCTCCCCACCCCAGACTCCCTCAGCAGGTAATTTCCACCACGACCTGGGCAATTTGTGGGCTATGCAACCACCCCATGAAGGAGAGAGTGAGTCAGCCTAGAAGTATCTGAGGGAAAATTAATCTTTGAGATATGACACTTTAAAAAGGATAGATACGGGCTATCTGAATCGTAGGTTATACATATAAAAATATGGCATCAAAGAAGCTCCTCTAACAAACATTCTCTCCACCTCTGCTTGCACCCTTTATCTGACTGAGGAGCAAATTAATCTGCAGCAGCAGGAACAAGCAGGAGAGCTGTCAGTACAACACTGAGCACCTCTGAACCACCAAAACCCCCGGGGACCACCGCAGTGCGAATGCTCAGCAGCAAAAATTCCAGATCAGATGTGCTCTGTTGGGTTTTTCAGAGTCTGCATAGATCTTCAATCCTCTCTTCAGATCTCTCAGATAGGAAATTCCCCAGACCAGATCTGTGGTGGTGTTGTGTGGATCACTTTTCTTCATGTTAATGGAGATTAGGCACGTAGGAATAACCAAAACTCCTAGGTAACTTATTCCATTCCCTTGCCATCACTGCTATTATTGCCATCCAATCACCAACACAATCTGTTTTAAGAGCACTTATCTCATTTGTGAGAATATTCCAATATTTTAAACAAAGTAGTTTTTTTTCAAATTTTATTTTATATATTTCCACTATCTCAATTTTTCCCTTCTGAGGCATCCTGAACATGCAGATGATGGTTTCTTAAAACGCTTTCCAACTACTTAACCTTTTTTTTTTTTTTTTTTTTTTTTTTTTTTTTTTTTTTTTTATTTAGGAAACATTATCCCTATCCCTTTAATTAACCACACTGCCCATCTGCTCCAAGCTCTCATCGAATAACACCACTGTCTTGGCCGTGCTCTTCATCTAGTGTTCAGAGCTATCACACTATCTGGCCTCCACGATAGCCAGCCTGCTGTTCCAGGCCAAGGACTCATCTCTGCTTCCACTCCCATGACTGTGTTACTCTCAGGCACTTTGCTATTAAAAGCCTGCTTTCTCCAGTGAATCATTATCCCAGCACATGCAGGATGCAGCCTGGTCCCGAGGACCCTTCCCGGGAGCACAGACAGGCACTATCAGTGTGAGTCAGTAGATGGCTCTGTTACAAGCCATTGCAGCAGTTTTTGGGTCTGTGTGTGTCTGTGTGGGATGATCTTCCAGCCCTGCATCTTTCTTGTTGCAAAGTGGGTTCATATCCAAATCTGTCTCTCCTCTGCATGTGTCCGCTGTAGGTAAACTGTCCAAAGAACAGAGCTCATCAAACCCAAAGCAAATCAAATGTGTCAAAATATGACAATCCTCATATACCCCAGGTGCTTTTGAGTCAAATGTAAAGAGAAAGTGCTGACACCCCTGGGTATTAAGTCATCAGAATGACAAAATTAATTCCCTCCATCTTCCCTCAGTTTGTCCTTGCTGATGCTGCCTAGAGTTTGAAGGTGCTCAGAGAGGTCACAGCTTTTTAGTATTACACTAGAGACACTGACCTTTGTTGCACAATATATTTTTTAATTGCACTTAACTCTGAGAACAGCCATACTGGCTTAGATTAATTACCCATATTGTCCAACATACTGTTTCCAACAGCAACCAACAGTGAATGCCTAAGGAGGACTTCAGGAACATGTCAAGGAACTATGAGATCCCTGAGTAATTGCAGCCTTCAGCCAGTCCTGCTCCCAGGATATTCTAAATCAGAGTAGTCTTTACCTATTCACTAACCTTCAACAGATTTTTCTTGCATGACCTTGTAGGAAAGGTAGGATTTTCCATCAACAACACCCCACATCAAGAAGTTCTACAGCTCATCTCCACCATCTGTAGTGTACCTCTTTTCATTTGTTCAGAACCTTTCCCTGCCATCTTCATATACCCTCCCTAGCTCCTGGATTAGAAGACTGAGAGAACAGGCAGGCTCTGCTCCCCTTCTTTGTGTGGGTCCCCATCTGAGAGGTCTGTGTTGCATTTCGTTCAGTCCATGTACTTTCTGCCCATGTCCACACCACAGGTCCAGTATTAGGGCTGGAGATACCCTGGCCAGGTAATTCACATCTCTGTGTGCCTTGCTCAATTCCCACAGCTCAAAAATCAGGATATTCTACAGCTGTGCCAGGAGACTGAGGGGAACTCTGGTGCAATTCATGGCATGGCTTATAAACCCATTGCTGCCAGCACCACTGCACTCTTGCCCTAATAATGGTTTTTCCCTCCCTTTTCTGCCTTGAGCACCAGTTCAATTTGATTTTGGCCCATGAGCAAGAGCAATTCTCACCACAAACTGGAACCAGATCTTAGACCCTGTTTCTTGTCAGGACAAAATGACATTCAGTGCCATTAAAGGCAATTTTAATGGTAGTTCCTGCTGAGTAGCCATGGACACCAGGCACTTTGTACCTTTGGAAATGTCTCACTAATAGCAACATGGGGGAGGAAGGAAGAGTGTTCCCTGTAAAGCCTGATGCATCATTAATTCAAGTATGATTAAGTCTGCCTGTCCATCAGAGCCCTGTTCCCTGCACTCTGTCCTTCTCACTCCTCTGGCTCTACCTGTTCCTTCTCTTCTCCAGGTTTGTGCCTGACTCTGCTCCTGGCTGTGGTTCTGTCCTTTGGGAAATATGCATCTTTCCTACCTCAGGCCCTCTGGATTTCTTTGTATACTGTATTGAAAATTTGCCAACTCACTATCCTAGATCTGCCTTTAGCAAGGGAATTATTGAAGTCCCCACACCTAATCTTCTGCATGGTAAAAAAAAAAAACCTATCCAGAGAGATATGGTTACTCCAAAATCCCTCTGTGAACTGCCCAAACTAATACTTAAATACCTAGAAGGAGGGGACACTGGCTCTAGGCACATTGCAGAGCTTTCAGTTCTTGTCTTTGATATGAGAAACAGGCAAAAGCTGGCAAGAGACCTTTACTAAAGAGTGTTTCAGCTCCTCTGGCTGTTTTGCTCTGTGGACAGGCTGTGAGTCTTTGTGCTGAACTGCAATAAACAGGAAGCATTAACAATAGCCCTGAGACAAGAAGGCTCCCCCGAAAGTCTGTGGCCCAGATATTTGGCTGGTGCTAATCAGAGCCATTCAACTGGGCCTTGGGGAGCTGCACTGAGTACATCAGAACTAGTCCCAGCTCACACGTCTCTTGTGGAAAGAATGGGTGGCAGCAACAGTAGGTGGTGGGGAAACATTTTATTGTCCAGCTGAATGTTTCTCATAGGTCAGAAATAAGCTCCTTTTCCAACCTCATTGCAATCCATGCAGTAAATATCTGTGTTTTGTTGGTATTTTTGATCACCCAGAGGAGATGCTGGCCTGGTGCATCCTCTGGAAGGTTGGATCACCCAATTAATCATTTCACCACAGGAAAATTATTCTTTTCTGGTTTAGTTCCCAAGCAGCATCTGATTCATAGTCTGCAAAACAAACCAAAGGAGCCTGGTACCCATGGCAAGCTTTGGAAGGAGTACAGGTGCAAAAAGTGCAAGGCAGGAAAATCCCTGATTACTGAAGTAAGTAAATAAACATTCATTTCCACTTCCCAGGGGTCAGCTTGCTCAACTCAGCCACCACTTGTCCCCACAGCAGCATTTTATCCTTCATCTAGACGCAGGGAATTTTATCTTCAGGTAGATGCTGGTGCCTATCCCAGCCTGGCTCCGGCTCTCGGCTGCCTTTAGGTGCCGCTACAGCACAAATAAATACAGCAGGGTTCGGCTTGGTCCTTCTGTGGGGAAGCCAGCCCCTGTGCAGGCTGCCCTGCATGTCAGAGTCACGGGAGAAAAGCACCGAATCCATCAGAATTACACCAAGCAAGAGTCATAAAACTCTCGTGGCTCCCTGTGAAAGAGGCTGCTGGTTTGTTTGTTTGTTTGTTTGTTTGTTTGTTTTCTGTTGTGTTGTTGTTTTTGTTGTTGTTTTGTTGGGGGGGTGTGTTTTTTGTTTTGTTTTGTTTTTCTTTTTGTTTTGGTTTTTTGGTTTTTGTTTTTTGGGGTTTTTTTTAATTCCAAAAACTGTTAGGTTCAAGTGACTCGATAATTCCCAAGCTATTCCTTTACCACGTGTTTTTTTGGTAATTAACTCCCTCCTAGAAACAGGGCATTGCAGTTCAGCTGTCCTGTCCCTTGCGTGGGCAGCCCCACAGATGTCCAGCTGCTTGATCAAACACTTCCCTACCTCCAGCCTTGCAGGTGCTGTGGGATTCAAATTATTCCTTCAGGGAAGTGGCAAAGTTACTCCAGACTTTACAGAGTGTGCTAAAAGCAGTGATCCTTCATCCTCACCAGTGCAAGAACTACGAAAGTTGAGGTGAAGTGGTGGCAGAGCAGGATGGAGCTCCGTGCTGAAGTTCACCACTCTAGAGACTTCTGTAGGTTTTAGTCAGTGTCCCAAGTCGCCCTCACTGCAGCTGCTGGCTTTTCCCATGGATCAGGGGATCTCGGTTTCTCCATCCTATGCAGCCAGTTTCTCTGATCCTCTGCTGTGAGAACAGCTCCTTTGCTCCAAAAGCTTACCCTCCTGTTTCTCTCTTCTGCCCCAGTTTCTTCTCCCCCTTTACATTTCCTTAAAGTGAGAACATCCTGGTTTCTTTTTTCCCCCATCTGAGTACTCTCCCTTTCTCTTCAGACTGCAGAGTTTCAGATCCCAGGCCAGATTCATCCTCTGAATCTCTGGCATTCAAGCAGAGCCTGGAATGAGAGCCTCTCCTCCTTGCTGCACAGCATTTTGCAGTGATATGGATGGGAAGAGTGGGAATATCTCAAGGATACTTCCAGGCTGCAACAGGCTCAAACACAACATTCAGTAATGCAGCAATTTAATTGAAATAATCCAAATTCATCAGTTATGCAAAGCCTCTCCACAGCACACCAGTGAGTCAATTGGTGAGGTTAAACCAGAACAAAACCCTGTCCCTGGGATAGGCAGTGACTTGCCCACAGCCCCGGAAGGAGCACGAGCGAGATTTGTTTTGTGCCCACGGATACACAATTTCTGCCCTTGAAATCATTTCCTCGAAGGAAAGGGATAAATTAGAGTCCCTGCTTCCCTCTCACGATGGGGAAAGCTCTGCTGTTGTTTTGCCTGAGGCATGTCATGAGCTGGGTTGGAATTGTTTATGTGGGCATCTCCTGCTCACCTGTAGGACCAGCTCGGATTGTAGGTGCTGCCAGGGGACACCTGGGCAGCAGCAGCAGTGGCCAGACCCAGACACTTCAGTCCATGAGCGTGTTCCAGATGGGTGTGGCAGAAACCAACCCCATGGAACACTTCTTTCTGTGAGTTCAGTCCTCTGGGGGCATCCCTGAGAACCTGTTGCCAGAGCTAAGGCAGTGGGGCCTGCAGATGCCAGGGAGCCTCTCTCAGGAACCAAGTGCCAGTATGGGTGCTTAAATGTTGTGCACCCAGCTCTGGAAACTGTGGCCAGAGCATTTTAACTGGGCTGGGTAAGGGCTTGCTTCTCATATTGCTTCCTGTGCTTTTGTGCATTGTTACTTCTCAAGTTATTCAAAACATCTAAAGGAGGCTGAAGCAATTACGCTGCAACTAAAATAAAGTCCTAATTTTGTAATCCACTTCCCCCCTCACCCACACAGAAAAAAATCCACAATGAAATATAGTGCATGAGAAAATACAGAATATTCCACCTACCCTTCAGCAGAGCATGTATGAGCACAGCCCTATCACAGCCAACACCAGGCTAGAGAGCTTTTCATTAATTCAGAATATATATGGGCAGAAGCTTGATAAGCAAATAGAAGTGTTCCCAGCACACCAGCCAAGCCCTATGAAAACTAAAAACAATAAATTTATTGAAAGCTTTTTAAAAATAGGAGGAAATTATTACTCATTTGAATTCTGTTCATGTTAAGGTCAATGGTCTTTTTTTCAGATTCTGATTGTTAATATTAGATGAAAGGACATTTCCTTTACATTGTATTTATGAACTCTAGTGGCACAAGGAGGATAACAGCCACATACATTGCACACCAGAAACATTTCTCAATTTTGCATTGTTTAAGAATTAGTTCATTACTCATTTTCCTTTGACCTTTAAGCTAAAGCCAGGGTTATTTAAATATATTGGGCCTGATTGTGATTCTAGAATTTGTGTGTGGATACTTGATTTGCATTCAGTCAATGCAGCTTAGACTGTGCACATGGATACGACCGTGGTTTGAAAAACACTGGTCTGAGAGGATTCAGTTCTCTCATATTCTGTTTGATGGAGGCAAAAATCCCAAGAGGTTGTAGGATGGGACAAGTATCTTCAGTATCTTCTGTTGAGTTTGACAGAACAAGCCCTGCTTATGCCCCTAAGGTGGAACACTACAGCATTCAGCTGAATATGCCTGGCTTTGCATGCTGAAAGTTGCCTGCATTGCATAATATTGTGGGTATTCAGGAGGAAATTTCTGATTGCTCAGGTGAGAGCTTTCACAAGGCTGCACGAGCACAAAATTATGGTCTTAGATTTGCTGCGGCTTTCTGCTAACAGCAAACATAATTTGACAACTGAAGGTAGCCCCAGAGCTTTTTGTGTGGTCTGTACCATGGAATAACTATCCCCAAAACAATATACTCCTGGTGACACTTCCACTGCCCCAAAATTGCCTCCTTTCACTTTGCTGGTGTCACTGTCATTTCACAGAATGGCAGTGACACTAGTCAGAAGCTTTCTGTTTGTGTGGGAGAAAAAAAGAAGTAAAACCCTCTCAGATTTGCCTGTGTTTAGGTGCTGGATATTGCTCAAGGTACATCCTTGCACTGGGTGATGGCTAGCAGGGACCAAGGAGCTATCCACACTGTCAAACTTCCACCCAGCAGTGGAACCTTGTCAGATCTGCCCTGATGTCTGTGAGAAGCAGGTTTGGCTGTGGGTTTTCCAGGTGCTCCCTCCCTTTACATCAGCTGCCAACTCTGTATCTTTGTCAGCCAGACTACAGAACTGTGTGCTGAGCTCCAGCATTGCTGGCAGCTCTGAGGCTTCCACCAAACACCTGTGAGCAGTGGCTTCCTCCTCACATGGCCACTGAGACACTGCTTCCATTTTTCTGATGAGAGTGACACCAGAGTACATCCTTTTCCTCCTGAAGGCATGACAGCCTGTGAGCAGCATGGCTGAAACACCCTAAAATTTTAGCCCACATCCTTTCCCCCCATCTTTTCCTTTTCTTTTAATTATAGGATGAATGTGGCCTTCTCTTGCCGTGTCCTCATGCACACACCTCCATCCCAGCTTTGGCAGTTCTGAAGGAAATGGAGATTATGTTGACACTTGTGAGTGGTTTGGAAAGATTTAGAAGTCTCAGAACCATTCTCCATCACAACTCATATCAACACAGCAGCACCTCAGTCTGTGTCCTGCAGTAATTGTTAATTCTAGAAAATGCATGAAATTAGTAAAGGCATTTTCTGGTTTGATTCCAAAAACTCTTGTGTTCTCAGATTCAGAATTCAGGAATAAACTCTCTGTTTGGGTATCACTGAGAAATGTTAAAATGTAGAAAAAAATTATCAGCATTCTAACAGAATGAGGCAGGCAGCCTTTTCCTTCCACTTTCTAATCTCCTCTGCTCACACGTGATGCACAACAGCAAAGCTGCACAGAATATTTTGAGCTCTGTTCAATTTTAGTTTCTGAAGAGCTCCACTAAAATTTCAGTCTCAAGAAAAGTTTTAGGGCCTCATTCAGATTTCAGAGTTTGGGTCTAAAGAAAACACAGGTTGCTAAATTATTAGTAATGAACTGGACAGCTCATTTCAAATTAGCAGTAATATTGCCGTTGTGTTGAACGGTCACAGATTTTATGTGAAAATTTGCAGAAAAGACATTTGGGGGGTGTTTTGCAGTCTTCTGAAACAAGGCAAAGAACACTATTTTTCCCATTAGCCTTCCAAACTCACATGTCTAAGGGCAGCTTAAAGTGAAAGACACAGTGAGGGTGTCCCGAGGCTCGCCCCCCCACCGCTCCCAAATAACAATAACACACAAATAGTTCAGCTATTGAATAGGTTTGGGTAATCCTTTGTACTTTTAGTATTTCACCATCTGCCATGTCTAAAAAGAAGTACATGTAGCCAGGAGCAGTGTGAAAGACAGGCAGGCGAGGGATCATGACCCCTGCTTTTGACCTTGATGCTGGGAACTCCCATCTCAAAAGAGATCTGGGGCTGCAAACCTGTCACTCGTCCTGCCCTTCGGAGCCAGACAATTGGCAGGGCAGATTCGCCTCTGTAAAAATGAGAAACTGTTGTGGGGGGCTTAAAGGGGAGGAGGGAATGAACACCAGAGAACAACAACTGCATTTCAAATAACCTCGCTTGTTCCTCTCAGCCCTCCTATCAGCATTTCCCTTCTCTCATTTCCATACCGAAGGCAGATATAAAGCTGTGAAAGATGTTCAAGAGGTGGCACCCATTTGGAAACCTCCCAGGCAGTTGTACTGACATGTTTTTAAAGACTGCCTGTAGGTCTTTCATCTGGATTAGCTGCACATTCTTCCCTTGGCTCCTTTTCTGTACCGAAGAGCTCCCTCACTTTTATCCATTGCAGGACAAAGTTCCCCATGAATCCCCACCTCAGAACTCACTAATTTGCACAGTAGAAGAGACTTGCTTACCACCACTTTGCAACTGTATTTACACACAAGGGGCACCTGGATCCAAGTAAGTTCCTTTTTGGGCATTGACTTCCCTTTGCAAATCAGGAGTACATTCCAGAGCTTCACTCACTCAAAGTTCACACCAAATATGCAAGTTCAGCTGGCTTGTTCATGTGAGTAAGGCAAGCAAGAGCTGGCCTCCTACTCGACCTCACATATGAGCAAGGCCTCTCTTTTCTTTTTTATAGGTTTTTCTTCAGTGCCAGAAGTAAGCAGAAGTTTCTACTTTCAAAGGAAGGACTGGTGGATGTAACACACTGATCTTGCTCTCCTGGTCTATTTCTTTTTCATTTGGTTGGGGTTTTTTATTATTGTAGAGGAAAATAACAGATGGAAAGAAAAAAATCAGGACGGTCTATGCCAGGGACATAAAGCTGAGGTGTTCATGTTTTGCAAATTGTTTCTTCTCCTGTTTGCTCATAGATAATGGAGTTTTTGACATCGAGCCACAGAAAAACAGAAAAAAAAAAATGTTGCCTGCCTTGGCCAACCTATTGAAAGAAATCATCTCCTCTTTCCAGTTTGTTTCCATTCCCCTCATTAATCCTTCTTTCCTGCCCAGCTTAACTCTCCCATCCTGTTATCTTCACTTTGTTGTGTTTCAACCAAGACAAGGCTGATGCCTACCATAACAAATTCCTCTGAGAGACCTGGCAAAAAGAGAATATGACAAGAATCTGCAGGCAGATAGAAACCTGAATGGCTGGCCTTAAGCTATATTGATATTTCTGTAGTGATACATACAGAGACTGCAGTAAAAACCAAGACCTTTGGCTCACTAAGGCCAGTTACTTGTTTTTAGATGTGGCTGCTAATCAGTCTTTCAAAGGAAACAAAAAGTCCCTTATTACACTGAGCTCTGGTGTATTGCTACGGAGAGGAATTTTTTCCTTAACCTCACAAATCAGCAAGATATGTCATGCTTATTCTGATATTCTGGTATCCAAATACCTACAAATATTATCAATCAATGTCAAAAAACCAAGTCCTACTCAAAATCCAGGGTAACAAATATGTGTATGAAACTGTAATTGGGTTGTTGGTCATCATATGCTGTCCTTTAAAAATGTTGTTTTCCCTTCATTTTGGAAAGGTTGAAATAAATTATCTGATTGTCTCTGACCTAGCAAAGGGAAATGAAATAAGAACAGCTGGGTAGGTCAAGAAGGAGATGAGTCATGTTACATTCAACTCATCAGGAAGGGGCAGAAATCTGGACTACAGGAATTGGGACTGTTGAGAGGGAGTAAAGCAATGGCAAAAGTATTGGACTCTTATCCAAATCCCTTAAAATGGCCTTTGGTTCTCTCAAAGTCAGCATAAAACTGGCAATGTATTGTTGGAAATGCTTGACAAAAGCGGAAAAGAAATTGCTTTTAACAAAATGTTCAGTGGAAAATGTCAGTGCTTCATTTGAAAATATGGGCTGCTGTCTTAAAACCTGGAAGGTTTTAGTAGAGAAATTGTTGCAGCAAAATACAAATTAATTTAGGTGAAATCAACAATCTATCAGAAATGTTAGAAGATTTCTTAACCTGACTTGTAGACTTTTTGGATTTCTTATCACTGAAATATGTTGCACAGTCCTAAATCAATACACTGAAATACTGGCAAGCATCACCAACAATACATATGCTTTCATTTTACTATTAGTGGCATTGATGTTAGAAAGAGCAAACTGTGCTCTTTTATCTGCATCTGATTACTTCCATTTACAAATATGGATTTGCTTTAATGGTGTTCTTCTAGAACAAGACACACCCTGCAATGGTCCTCACTTTTCCCCCTATAAATCATGCCTAAACTTCCCCTAGCCAAAACTGACTGCCTAACTTCTGATCACTTCCACTATTTCTGCTTCTTATCCACTCAGTTGATTCCACAGTGTCCAGAGGTTATGAATGTCCTAGTGATGTCTCAAACCAAAACCAAGCCACTGTGGATGAGTCAAAAAAGCTCTTGAGTACACAAGAGCACAGATAATGCTCTAAATACAGCTGTGCAGCAAAATAACTGAAAACTTTTTTTAGGTCAATGAAGATCAGGTAAAATTGGAGGCAAGCAAAGGCAGGCAAACAGTTTTTGGATTAAGCACATGGGTTTTTTGCTCTATGAGTTTGCCTCAGGTTCATTTTGAAGTTTATAAGTTTTTATTTTTTTAATTATAGCTCTAGTGTTTGAGGTTTTATTGGAATTTGGGGGGTTCCTTTTTTCTTTTTCCTGGGTAAAAAGAATATCAAAATAGGATAAATGCTCAGACAAACTGGCAGGAAGTATTTTCTGAAACCAAGAGGAACAAAGCTGAAGATGAAAGTGCCAGCAATTCACGTTGTCCTTACTAGTCACTCCAGCACTGAGGGCTGAAGGTAACTTTTTTTTTCATGAGGAACAAGAAGGAATGCAAAGCCTCTGAAGGACTAGCACTGTGTTGCCCAGTACACAAACTCCTACTAGCTCACTGCTGAATGGCTGCATGGTGGGATGTATTCAGCTATCAAGAGAGCCATGAGTGCTTCAGAGAGTGACTGTTGTGGAGGCTCCATCCTTGGAGGCACTCCAGTCCCAGCCAGGTATGACCCTGAGCAACCTGATCTGACTTTGAAGTTGCATTTGGCTTTGAAGTTGGCTGTGCTGTGAGTGGGCGTGTGACCAGGTGACACTGAGAGGTCCCTGCCACTCTAAAATTGTTCTGTGATTCCCTCTAAAGCTGCTCAAATTAGTTCCCTGTGCAGCCAGAGTGACACAAAGCAAGACAGTGGTAATGCCTCAGCACAGAACCTGTGGCCAGCAACAGGAGTAATGTCTCTCTTTGCAAGGGTGAAGACAAGATGTGAGAGTTGCTAAAGTAATGAAGATCTAATGACATAAACAAGACAGTTGTTTGGAAGGTGAGATTGCATCTCTTTATTAAGCCAGCTGATAACAGTGGGAAAACAAAGATAAGGTTTGGGGAATGTAAGAATTTTTCAGGTCTGCTTTTTTTCATGTCAGGTCATCTTCAGTTGATCTTGTAAATAATCATAATTATTGCAGTGCTAAACCAAGGAGAGACCGTGACTCTATGCATATAATTACTTGAGAAAATGAAGAATGAGATTAGGCTTTAAAATGTGCATTAAGGAGATGTACAGACTGACGAAAAAAGAAATTTGAGTTTATTTTGAAATAAAATACAATGCAAAGGGAAATTCTGCAAGTTGGATTTTTAATTTACTTTCAAAAGTAATTTTAATTTTCATTTCCTTGGGAGACTCCAGTTTGCACAGACTCCAAAACTACAGTCCAGTTCACTGGAAATGGTGGTGTCTGGTGAAGAGAATCTCTTGTCTGGGACAGCAGAGGACATTCCAGGTCAGAACTAAAAATTTCTTTGCTAGCAGTGATGGCCTTCAAAGAGCTCCTGAGAGATGCACTTGCCTCATGTCAGCCCTGTGAGTCACTCTTTTACACAAGTAATAAATGTATCCAGATTATAAACACTTAATGCAAGAAGCCAGGCTTTATATCTTGGTTTTTTAAAGGTGTCTCGTTTCCTCAACTGTTCAACATGAAGACATCTCCCCAGTGCTGTGTGGCAGCTGTGTGTATTCTGAATTCAGAGGGCTGTCTGACCCAGTCAGGGCAGGTCTGTAGTTCAGACAGATCCAAACCTCCCATAGTTTTGCCCTTAGATTACCCTCTAGATTATTTGTGAAAAAGTCCCTGCCACTCAGCAGCAGAATAAGTTATTTGTTTAGAGTTTGAGGAGAACCCCAAAGCTTCCTTTCCCCTCATTCCAGGCAGCTCAGCACCTTTCTTTTGCTGCCTCTCATTCTGAGTGGATCAACTGAGGGTGAAGGTATCTCAACAGGTTCCCTGGGGGGCCTCTTGGGCCGTGTTTCCAAGTGCTGGTATTTTTAAAGAATCCAAGGTTTATATGAGGGGTGGGGCTACATATGTCCAAAAGAAGGCAGGCACTCTGAGAAAAGTCGAGGTGTGCTGGTTGGAAAAGGCACAAAGGACCCACATCCAAAGCCAGTGGATCAATGGAAGGATGTGCAACGCCCTGATCTGATGAAGCACGGCGCAACGAGACGCTCAGAAGCTGAACCCTTTGATACCTGAGCCCTGTAGCAAAGATTCCCTGGATGCCATGAAGGTGAATTGAGGTTAGCAGGGAGCAGATAAATACAGGAGGGTGCAGACTTCCATACACCTGATGAGGGAGCACAGTTTGCTTTCATCTAAGCGGGGCCCTGTGTTTTATAAACACTTCAGATGCTGCGTTCTTGTTTTGATTTGGTTTTCATTATTAAAAATGCAGCAAATGAAACCCCCAGAGAAGAAGCTGGAGGGAGAGCTGCTCCCACATTTTCACCTCTAGGTGGATTGCTTGACCCTGCCCACAGTCCCACCTCAAGTGAGTAACAAAAACATAAATCCCTGTGGGACATGGGAAGATACAGGTTTTACGTACCAGCAGAGTGTGCCTCAGGAAAAGGTATGAAATCATTGCCAAGGAATTTCAGCGTTTATGTGCAGCTCCAAAGTAATCGTCTTCTGTTTATTGCCTGGGTAAAACCCTTTATTTCTTGGGTGCTGCATGTTTGAATTCCTACCTATCACAGACAAAACAGGCATTTTGTTCTTGCAGCTGCACTCTGTACACTCAGGAGTGCCCTGTGCTCTCTCAGATTTTCCCTTATTTTCTCTTTATTGGCACAATTTCTTTCACTGAAGAACTACAGCAATATATTTTTTGCACAGGAAACAATGACATATACCAGGGCTACCATGAACATCCTGTTATCTGTAAGCAGTGCTCCCTATGCTTATTTTTCACCAAGAATACTTCCAAATTTTCAGACTGAAATGGCTTGAAAACTCATTAGTTTACACAAAGCTGTCCAGTCATAACAGGCCTGACATTTCTCTGAGTATAAGCCTATGAAATCATTCTCAGTGAATGATGTCTGCAGGGTATCAAAGGCCCTGTAGGGAGGGATGAAAGTTCCCTGTGACTCTCAGCTGGTGATTTAGGCAGTGACACCAGTGCCAGGTGCCCTGCCCGAGGAGAGCAGAGTCAGCAGCACAAACCACCCTGTTCCCTGTGTACATCTATTACATGTTCCAGTGATGCACCAGCTTCAGCACGTTTTCTGCAAAGAAACAGCTGATGGAGAACACCTTTTTGACCCCTCCACAGACTCCAAACCTTTAAGAGCATGGTCTCTTCAGTATGGGATGAGAAGCAGCATGTCAACTGACAGGTGATTTGTGCCTAGCTTGTGACCATCGGTCCCTGGGTGCCAAGGCAAGGAACACTCAGGCTAGAAAGATTTTTCATGTCCTAGGCACAGACCTCCTCAGTCCTGGCAATGGCAAATTAAATGAGTTGAGGGCATTACAGACAGAGAATCTGTTCCTGGGTGCCAAAGCTGACTTGAATGAGGCTCAACACAAAACACAATCGACTAGAGAGATTCACTTGAGCAACAAACCCTGGTATTTCTTATCACAAGCAAGTTGTGTCCCAGACAGTGCTTAAAAATTTCAGATCCATCTGTGTGTCCAGTGCCTCCTCCACAGCCACGTTATATAGTCCATCCCCACAGAGGCTTGTGCCCACCACTGGCATGACTCAAGCTGTCCAAGAATTTGCTGATTGATCTCTGCATGCCAGCTAATGAGAAGCCACTGGCTGGGGGCAGGTGGTGGGTGCATTTGCTCAGACCACTCAGAATGACTTGGATCACCCAGTGTGCTATGATGGAAACCCCGTAAAACACTTTGGTAAATAGGAGTGTGCACCATGTGAATGTTACAGCCACCAAATTTGTTGTGGGTCCCTGTGACTAACCAGAGCTCTAAGATTTCAGTAGGGATTTGACCTTGTAGTATCTCCTAGGGGCATGTGGGAAAGGTATCCTTCCTGTATTTCCTTAGACCTTGGGGGGAACTGAGACCTGTGTAAGTATTAATCCCAGGTAGTTAACTCTATAGGATTTTGCTAGAGGAAGGTACAGAGATTTCATACTTGAGCACACTAGGGATAAGGAGAGCTGACCTAAATGTCCAATCTCCCACAGACCCTGACTCACTGGTTCTAAAGATGTGCTGGGGTCTGCTGAATGGCACCATCTCTTCTCTGGTTACACCCCAGGAGTCTGGCAGGAATGGCATGGCATCCCCTGTCAGCCCTTCCCCTCATCCTTCTCCTCCATCCTCTACCTTCCCAGCCCAGTGCTTGCTGCCTGCAGCTGGCAGTCCCAGGAGCTGGGACACAGCCTCCAGGCTTCATGGCTGCGCTCCTGGACATGCTCCTGGTTTTAGGGGGCTGCAAAATGCTGCTGTACCGAATTAATGTCTCTTGCAGTCTTGGTCTCTGGCTGTGCCGCTTCCAAAGCACAAAGAAAGGTTTGTTAGCACAGCACTGGCTACCATGATTTTAAAAAATCACACCTTTTGCCTTGTGCTGGGAAATCTGTGGGCATTGGGGCGAGGTGTATATACACATACACTCAGAGAGTGTGCATGCATGTTACAGAGGTTCTGCATATCTACATATATATATATGGATCTGTATCAACTTACACATATGTGTACATGCACAGGTTAAGCCTTATCTGTAGAACAGGCTAATATCCCCCCCTTTTTTTTGAAAAACAAACATTTATTGCTGACTTGTCAGGCATATTCCTTTTTGTTGTTTTTTTAACTTGGCCAGTTCTTAGAGTACAATAGTACATTGGCCATCTGTGCAGAGGAGAAGAGGGGTTTAATGAATAGACAAAGCAGGGAATGATTGACTGATTGGGACTGTTTCCCAGTCTCATTCATACCAGCCATACAATGGAATCACTCCCCATTTACACCGCCAGAAGTGAAAGGAGAATCACGTCTGTTTTGAGTTCATTCCTCAGAAGCTCAGATCATCCTCCTGGGCAAAAGACTTTAAAGCACGTGCTGCTGAAGCCAGGCTATCTGGTTTATTCAGAACATGCCCCAGCCTTTTATATGTGCTAGTAAAACTAGCTTCTCCTCGGCCCCTCTGACGGTGTCATGCAGCAGACGTGGCCTTTGTATAGGGCTAGGACAGTTTGTGTCCGGACAAACTTGTTTATGCAACCCAGTATGCCCCTTCCTTTTTTTGTCCCCATGTATAATGACAAAGTTCTAGGCATGTGGGCAGATCACTTACTTTCCCCTTTTGTCAGAGTACAAATTTACAACAGCCTGTTTGCATACCGTGCGCTGGATTTTAATCAAGTTCACTGTAAGGAGAGATAATAAAAATGAGAACCATGATTACTTCACAGTTGATTTCATTTGAATAAAGAACTGCTCAATGACAGATGGTTTCTAGAGCTGCTCTATATGTGAGCTGCCATGATGTTGAATAGTAAGGAGAACAAGAAAGTATGCTGCTGTGGTCTTTGGGTCCTTACTTTGTCTTATCTATATTCATGTTTTATTCAGAGAGGAAATTAGACTCCACATCATTTTTTATTCAGAAGAGAAGGTTGGAAAGGAATAATACACAGTGTGCAAACCTGCCAGCTTCTCTCGGATCAGGTCCACATCCCTGTACTCTGCCAATACAGCTTTAACAGTATTCTCCACCAGGAAAATGCCTTATTGTGAATGTCGCTCATATCGGGGGAACTGCGCTTTTGGCAGTGTGACTTGGTTCACCTCCACCCCCAGCCCGGGGGCAAATGTGTTGTCCCAGAACAGTAAAGCAAGGGGTTTTGTTTGTAAAGACCTGTGTGAGGAGGGGGTGTCTCTGTGCACTGCCTGATGTGGCTGCACCAGTGACACTGCAGCACGGACGAGCTGAGAGTCTGTTTCCACTGGCTTTGAATTTGGCTACTTCTGTGGGTTACTTTTGCTGTATCTAGTACAGTATTACACAAAACTGCTCAAGAGTTCTCAGAGTTTTACTCTGTGGCAGAAATGCTCCTCTGGCACATATTGAGGGGGTATATATAACCTGTACAAACCAAAGATGCCTGGTGACATAGCCTTGTATGAACGAGTGGTCTTTCATCAGCAACTTACAGCAATTTTAATCTCTCCCTTCCTGCATGCTTACCTGATCTCACCTGCATTATTCTGAGCTGCAATGGAAAACAATTGACTTGATGAATTAAAATGCTAAGGTTGCTTTGCATTTGAAACAAGTTTTCCAGAAAAGGCAAAAAATCTACACTTTTCCCAATGACTAGCTAGGAATGTCAAAATTTGTCAGGAGTAGGAATAGCTTTTCTTAGACCACCTACTGTGCTTGGAAGGGTTAGACAAGTTTTTAAGGACACTACTGAATTTCAGAAAGTTCCAATCTTCAAAAACGGGCAGAGGTTGAAAAGTGTTGCTTTGAAATCTGTTAATGCAGCAGGAAGAGATATCGCTTGAGATGAAAGGTGCCTGTGGCTTGTTGGTGTCAGAAGGGACTGCTACTAAAAATGGAGTCCCAAAGGGCATTAGCTTGTGTGGTTCAGAGGGAAGGAGACAAGTAATTTATCACCTCAGGAACACAGAGGTATTTGCTGAGAATAGTTACTGAGGGATTAGAACATGCCATAAAACCACTGTCTTTATTGCATCCACAAATTTTGCATCCAATAATGATTAAAGCCAAGAGTAAATATTTCAGCTCCTCAGGCCTCATTAATGGGAGTCTTTCCAGCGCCTTTTAAATGCTTTGAATTGTGCTCACATAGAGCACATTCATCTTGTGAGCTTTTGGACTAAACTTTTTTGGCTGTTGAGTCATGGGTTCAGCTAGTGACCACCTGTGACTCTTGAGATCACTGTGATTATTAGCTTAGGCAAATGCACTTGTCTTCCATTCCTCCTTCCTGTTTCCATTTATCCTACCGGGGTATTCACCTGTTGTGTACTGTCTAAATCCTTGATTAGGAGGTCTCTGGGTCAGAGCTTGTCTTTGTTTCCTTTGTTAGATCTCTTCTATATTAATCCCTTTCACATTGGCAGTATATGAAAGGTGGATTCCTCACAAATTCTTATTAAGTAGCCAATTAATAAGAGCAAGAGCATGTTAAGAGCACAGCACAGAGACAATGCTCCATTCAGATGCTGCATGAAATCTTGATGCTGATACTGTCACTTGAGTGAAATCTGTCTAGGGCTGGGAAGAATCCCATGATAAGCACTAGGAAAATATTATTAACAAAGCTGGACATACTTCATTTATTTATTTGGCATTTGGGGTGTGTGTGTATAATAAACTAAAAACAACATAGTGAAAAACAACTTTGTTTTAATTAATTCTGGGTAAAAAATTAGAAAAATTTGCCTAAACATTAGCCCCTGAACCTGAGCATAATCTGGGGCTTCTTTCTGTTTTACAGCTTCCCTGGAAACACGGAACACACAACTGAGAATTTTATGGTCATTTGGAGAAACAAGCATCCTCTCCTGGGATAGCTCTGTGTTTCTAGGGGACTCATCAGTTCCCATGGGCCAAAGGATTAGTGAAGTTCAGACATCAGATCCAAAACATGAGTAGAACAGAATATCTAAGAGCATCAGTGATCTAGTGAATAGCAACCTAGTAAACAACATCCCTGCCGATGGCAGTGGGGTTGGGACTCCAACTCAAACCATTCCATGGCTCTGTGACCAGGAGGAACATTGTGGCAGATAGGCACTAATAAGAGAGGGTTGTATTGGTCAAAGAGATGAGCTGGGAGCAAGATGACAACTGGGGGCCAGTGACAACAGGGAATTTGTGAGGGCGAACTGGTTGTGACAGCAAGCAAGATGAAGGAGGGAATTCTGGTATTCCTGGTTGAGAGAAAACTCTGGGTTTTACCTGGAATGCTAAATTAAATAAGGTGCCGAGCTACAATATTTGCTTTCATAATAAATGGATACAAATTTCCAGAAGGAGGCTCACATCTGAGCTGGGTCCAGCGGGCCCACACTGAGAGGGCTGAGAAACCCGGCTCTGCATCCAGGATCCTTCCCCCTGCAGGCCTCCAGGCTTCCTTCTTCCCTCTCTCCACGTCTCCACACACACAGAGGTCAGAAAGCACAGCCACACAGGGAGTGCCTTGAGCTGCCGTGGCAGTGCCTCCAAGGAACATTCCCACGGTGCACCTCCGGCTGTGGAGGCGAGGTGATGAAGGCCCGTCTCTGTGCGCTCCCAAAAGGGCTCCCAAAGAGGCTGGGTGCTCCTTTGGCCATTCATTGCCCCATAGAGCAGCCTTTGGGCCCGCTCTGAATGGTAACAGGTGCTTCTGGCCCCATTGTGCCGCCCCAGCTGTCAGGGATTTCTGGGGACCAGTCAGCGAGATTGTGTAGGAGTTGCTTTAGTGGCTCTTTGCCATTCAGGAATTCTTTTGCGCCAAGGGAATCCTCCAACAGCTGTTTGGGCTGGCTTGGTGACAGCTTTGTGCTGCCGGAGCTGGGCAAAGCGGCCCCAGCTGGGCCAAGTCTCTGGCTCCTTGCGTGTAACTTGCTTATTTAGGCCTGTCGCCCTGCTCCGTAGGTAATCGCTGCTACTGGTGCTGAATGCAGCAAGCTGCCGACGCCGGCGGCCTCTGCCAAGGAGCAAAAACACCGACTGAGGTAATTGGAATGTGAGATCTGCAACGCTTGAAAGTTCTGCCAGAAAGCAGTTAAATGGAGATGGGATCTCATTAAAGGGAAGAATGGGGTCTCTGTGCATGTGTTCTGTCTTTAGGCTGGGCAATGGATCCCCAGCAAGTTTCCTCTGCAAGAGATAAGCGTTTGAAAGAGAGGATGGGGAAGAGCTGGATCTGTGGGTGCAATGAGTAGAGGCAGAGCTACTGTACTCAAGGATGTGACATCCAGGTGCAGCAAATGAAGGCCTGGCTGAAGGCTTTACGAACAAAGATAAGCTTTGCCACACCATGGTTTTGGTTGTGCATGTGACCTGAATGCCTGTCCTCATCCCTTTGTGCTATTGCCTATTCAGGAGCCACGAGGAGCAAATCATAAGGGCAGCTAGCGACTGTCTCCATATCTACTGAGTCACGATTGGCAACGCGCGCCCCGAGGATCAGCTGTTTGATTATCCAGAGAGCATGTGGCTTTACTCAGCTGCTCCAGGCAAAAAAAGCCAAGGGGGACAACTGACTGATTGTCGGGAAGTGTGGACAATGAGGCAGGAGCGGGAATCCATGTGACTGGTTTCTGAGTGCAGGCCTTCAGCACCCAGTCAAAACAGAATGGGCCTGAGCTGGCTGATGACCTGCATATGTAAAAATATTTGTCTTTATTCAAAAGGGAGCGGGACAACATATACTGTGAATGGAACAATGCATGCAAGCATTTGGGAATCCAAGATGTGCCTTGCAGCTAAATCATATGAAATGACATTATCTCCCCCAGTGTATTGTTGGTTGGGTAATCAGGTCCCAACAAAGCTGCAAAGAAAACAAAAGTGGCACAAAACAAACTCTTGCTAATGAGCAAGCCCATTATTTGACTGCTGCTAAATATGTAAATACTGAAGCAGATTAAGCAACAGTAGCTTAAAGATAGGTATTTTTCTGTTCATTTATCTGTATTTTGTAGCCTAATGGATTAAAGTGTAAAGCAGACAGGCTGCTTTAAAGAGATGTTCCTTGGGGGACATTAAAAAGTCTTTATGCATGACACTAGACAAAACACCCACAGCACTGTCTTTGCTCTGAGTGAAAAATCAGCCTTTTTTTTTGTCTGCTTTTTATAACCAGCTACTAAAGAATACTCTTTATTTTGCTAACTAGACAAAGGAAGGATGTGCAAGAGAGTTAGACATCAGCTAGAAATTACAGTATTTGCCAGAATTTTAAATACCTTTCCCTCAGGAACCTTCACTTCCCTCATGTCTGCTGCAAACACAGTTACGGAATAATGTGGCCTGGGTTTGTCCAAAATAATGCCTTGAAGGGATCTTCTCAAGGGAGGAGCAGTAAATGTGATCCCACACTGCTCAGCTATTTCCTTCTGGACCTTGGCAAAGACACTGCCTGCAGCTGGTGCTCCTGAGGGATGTCAGGCTGGATGGACCAAGGGGTCTGTCCTCAGACAGCCTTCCCAGCTTATCTAGAAAAGACTGGAGCCCCAACACACCTCCACACTGCTGGTGGGGAGCAGAAGGAGGCATGTGGTGTCCAGCCTGTGTGGACTGTTCTGTCCAGCTTCCCACAGGAGGGGAGAGAGGCTGGCTGGGTTTGGAGCCAGGGCTGGCAGATATTCCAACACAAGGGTAAACTTCATTTGCACCCAGAGCCAGCATGTGGGGGGGTTGGAAGGAGGGAGGATGGACTCTCCCTGAGGTGATATCCTCCCTCCAAGGGACTCTCCAGGGTTTTTAAGCGTAGGCTGCAGCAATCTTTTTGATTCGTAGATACACGTTTCTCTTCCTTAAAAGAAAGCAATCGCCTTCCCCTCCCTCCCTGGGCTACTTTAAAACCTTCTTCTCTCATGAAGACTCTATCCAAAGATAAAAGATTTCTCATTTTATTAAAGAGCCCTTCTGGGTATAATCTATTGCACTAAATTAAAAATAAACCTGGAAAATATTGGCAATAATAACAATAATAACAATAATAATAATAATAATAATAATAATAATAATAATAATAATGAGCCTGTATGGTGTGAGAAAACGCTCTGTGAGCATACTAAAATAGGAAAGCAAGGGAGAGCTTTCCTGAAGTAGATCCACAAGAATCTCTTAGGGCAAAGCCTGAGCACTGCTGGCCCAACTCCTGCCCCTCCACTCCTACTCCCATGCTGCAGAGTCCTCCCACATCTCCTGGCTCTTCCCCATCACTCAGGGACTTCTTTGCCACATGAACTGCTGCACCAGATCCATCCCATTGCCCCCACACCAGGAAATGTGGTGGTTCTGTGCATAAATCTTGGTGTGGATTTACCCTGCTCCAAAGTCAGAGTACAGATTAGGAAGAACAGCTCCACACTCCTCTGAAAGTCTGTGTCATCACAAGCTGCTACTGAAGAGAGAGGGCCAGCTATTTATTAACTTTTTTTGCAGTGCTTTTTGTCAGCTTGAGCATGAGTAATGTCAGCTCACGGATATTTTTCATGCTTTAACAAAATGCATCCAACACTTTGGGAACAGCACGCATCTACATTTTTTTTCCTTCAGTCTCACCCTAAAAAGCAGCAGTACCAAATGCTAGGCAGTTACCACGACCGACCTACAGTCACTGCTGATGGTGGACCAGATAGGAGAGAGAGAATACTGTTTTCTCAGCACCACTTTTATCTCACACTTTAAACCCCCATCAAAGAATTTTACACATATTTCTCTACGTATTGCAACTTGTTGTAGGGGCTGGACTTGGATCGCCTTTTTAGTTAATTGCTACTTCACTTTATATTTCATTTAAAGTACTCCAGCTCTAAGAAGTTCTGCTAGGAGGTCATTGTCTCAGGTACTGCATAAATGTCAGCTATGTTTTCATTTGCTCCTTTAATTCTTTTTTTTTTTTGGTGGGATTTTCCTCCAGGCCATGCCTTCTTGAGGTTCAGAGTCCTCGAACCTCTGTTCCAGCTTCTTTACTTTCCAGCTCAGCATCCTACTATCACTCATGGTGTAGTTCCAAAATGCACACATTCCTTACAGCTGAGATAAGAATCGCTGGGGTTTTCTTTGAGGAGCTGGTCTACATTTGGCCTCACATGAAAATGTTGCCCTTCATAGGAAATAAATTTGCACCGCTTTGATTCACAAATTCATCTCTCCTGTCTTTGTGGACCTAATCCTGTAATTGGATCCAGACACAGAAGCTACATGTACACTGGTAAATTAAACATGGGCAGCAGCACTCCTGGGCACTGCAGCCAGTTGGGAAGGGCAGTGCCTGTGCTAGTGAACTGCCTGGTTAAAGCTGTTCTCATGGCAACCACTTACTGCAAATGGACCCTGGGCTGGTTTAAGTACAGTGCCTGAGAACAGAGTTAGAATGGGCAAATGCCCTGAGAAGTCATGGATGTCCCATCCCTGGGAGTGTTCCAGGCCAGGCTGGATGGAGTTTTGAGCAACCTGGTCTGGTGGAAGGTGTTCCTGTCCATGGCAAGGGGGTTGGAATGAGATGATATTTAGGGTCCTTTCTGACCCAAACCACTCTGGGGTTCTAGGATTCTATGAAATTCATGTTGGGGTGCTTTAAAAGCCTGCTAGTACAGGCACAGCCCAGCACCTGGGGATGCTACTGCCATACCTGAATTTACAAGTGCTGCTGCCTGAGTCTCTTGCTACAAAGCCCATGCTGTGGGAGCAGCCCTTGAGGACCAGCTCACTACTTCATCTGATGAGTGGTAGTATTGTGGTACAAACCACGTCTGCTGGGTACTACAGCACACCACTGGGGTCTCAACTGCATGTGGAGGTCTATTTGTCTTAGGTATTGTAAGGTACACCATGAAGCTTCAGCCATTGCTAAGTGGCTCATATTATCTGGGTGCATCTGGGTAGGTATGTAGATAGCCAGATAGATTGATAGATTAGGATTCCTCTGGCTCTTCTCTAAAGTCCAATTAGAGAAGATGATGTGGAAGGGACCTCAAAGGGATCTCAGTTCTCACTGCAGAGCGTTGACATAAAACCCTTACACAAGGCCACCCATGGGTCCAGGCACCCCAGGACCTTCTCTCTGACAATGACCTGCAGCAAGTTTGTGGAGTCCAAAGCAGGGCACGATGCAGTAATCCTCCTCTGGGCATGGTCTCCTCACAGCTTCTGGCAATCAACAACTCCCTCAATTTCTGCATGACTCTAAAGGAATTTTTCATCATGAATGTTTCTGTTCCTTTTCTGAAACCAGTTATATTCTTGGCCTCCGTAACACCCTGGGCAAGGAGTTCCATCAACCCATTAGATGTGGTATGAAGCAATATTTCTTCTTATTTGAGTTTGCTGCTTGATCATTTCTTTGCATGTGTCTCAGTTCTTCTATTGTAAGAACAGCTGTCTTTATTTACCTTTTCTGTGCCATTTGGGATGGAAAACATTTTTTCTCAGATGTTGCCTTTCATCATCACTTTTTTTTCCCCATAAGGTAGATTCCTTTCTACTTGTTCAGTGTTTGCATAGAAGTTATTTCTCCATAAATATCACACCATATTCTGTCACAGTTACAGATGTAATGTAGTTCTGCTCTGTGCTTTTGAGATGGGGGGACCAGGCTATTTGAATGTACTTGGATTGGAGTTATGCTTAATAATATCTTCTTTTCTTTTTTTTTCCCTGTATTCTCTTTCCTGTAATTACCAACATCCCATTTGCCTTTCTGATCGCTACTGAGCACTCACTGGTGGTGTGATAATCTCGTAGTACTGTCCCCAGTGACCCCAGTTTCCCTTTCCTGATTAGTAATTGGTATATTAGAAGCCCTCATTAGGTATGCAATATTCAGATTGTTTTTCTCTGCAGTGCATTACTTTGCACTTTCCAACACTAAATTCCATTTCTGTTTTATCATCCGGCCACTCAGTAATGCCAACCTCTTCTGCAATTCTTTGCTGCCAGCAGTAGTTTTGACAGGCAGGACCTACCACATTTGGTGGAAACAACCAAAGCTGACTCTTTATGGCACCTTTAACTCCTCTCTTGAAAAAAAAAATACCAATTCACAGAGGAGACCATCCATTTCTTTGCAGACTCTCTCCAACCTACACGCTGTTGCTATTGTCCAGACAGAAGTCCTGATGTGGACTCGCCATTCTTCTTCAGTTGAGGTTGAACTAATTAATTAAATCTTTCAGTAGGTTTCTGGGAATGGGACTGGACTTCTCCTACTCCATAAGTGACACACTGTGCTCCACCGGCCCCCTGAAGCCGTTTTCATCTCCACACATCAAAGTACTTGCAAAGATGGGGGAGTATCAATGTCTCCAGGTGACAGCCAGGGAAACTGATACCCCTTTTAGCAGTAACAGTATGCAGTGTTCTAGAGTGGCCTGAATGCTATTTGTTGAATAAATTAGTTAATGAGTAACAGCAATAGTTGCTAATTAACATACTCAATGAATATTTATGCTGGCATCTTGCCAGTTGCACATCTTATACAATGTGTCTTTCACTCTCACTTTCCCCTTATTTATTTCATACCAGGAGCTCCCATCGGAAACGACCTATCCTGGCTCTGCCTCCCCAGCATCTGTCACAAGGAAAGCCAACTTCTTCTTCCCACCCTGCAACAGCCAATTATGATCAAATGTAAGCCTCAAAAATCATGCCCAGCCTCCCTCTTCCCCTGCTTCCCAAGGCAGCAGTCGATCAATGGCTCCTCCACAGCTCCCCTAGGATTTAAGAGTCAAATTGTAAAGAAGAAAGAAGACCCCAGCTCATGGAATGGACAGAACCAACAAGTGACCTGAGGGATTCAAGCCACACGTTTTTTGTCGCCATCATAGACCAGATTCAGAAGAGCTTTGTCTTCGAAACAGAAGCGTCCTGGGATATTTAAAGCTTCATAAAGACAATCAATAATTTAATTTCAAAGTGGAATCCAATCTGCAGCCTGCATAGCTCCAGGCCCATCGCTGTACCCCACAGCCTGGATTAACTCCAGTGCCTGGAATAGCCCCAAAGCATCTGCATTACACCCAGCTCACTAATCAGGTATTTCAACTCTCTACTCCCCAGAGCAGAATGAGGAAAGAATTGGTGTCTGTAATTCAAGAAATGAGGTGTTGGTGTCATCTCTACTTCTGAGATGTCCAACACACCTTTGGTCCTGCGAAGAGCATCCTATAGCCACAAACCCCAAAGCTTGGTGGTTTTTATCCAGTACTTCCCTAAGTATTATCCCTGTATTAATCTTGCCCAATTGCTGAAAAGCGAAGGCTGACTTTGAACAGTCAAACAGCTGATGCTGGTTGTGAAGAGTCACAGAAAATCCTGCTCTACCAGTGACTGCCATCTGACATTAGCGAAAGATGAAATGGCAAATAAAAGTTTCATGATAACAAATGCAAACTGAGTATTACAGGGCAAAAAACACTCACTAATAATGTCTATACAGTAATGCACATTACATTAGTTACTTCCTCTCAGGAAAGACACTGCAATCAGTGTGGATAGTGCTTGGAAGTACATAATTCAGGGTCTAGCAGCACTCAGAAAGCAAAACTGAGCATCAGAAACTATTAGGAAAGAAACAGAGAGGAAAAAAAAAAGACACCTGTTCTCATCCCTGTGTTGCTGTGTACATTGATGGCATGTACCCCTGCAGGCAGGGCTGCTCTCTGTGCCCAGGAAAAACAGAGCAGGGCCAGAAATGTTCACAGGAGATCAAGAGGGATGATCAAAGCTAGGGAAAGTCTTCAAAATAAAGAAGCATCATATGGGCTGGGACTGCTCAGCTGGAGAAGAGACCACTGGGACAGCAGATGAGAGAGGTGTGTGAAATCAGGAATGGCCTGGAGAATGTGACAAAAATGTGTCTTCCACAGTGTGAGGACTGGGGAGACTTTACATGATTAAGTGCCAGGTTTAAAGCAAACACTTTGGCACTTTGTGACACCCATTGCCACAGGATGTCATGGAGGCCGAAGCTATAAACGGGTTCCAAATACAATTAGAAAATTCTTGAAAGTAAACTCCATCAAAGGCCAGTAGACTGCAGAGATGAAGATACAGCTCTGGATCAGGAAGTCCCTAAACTCCAGACTGCCAGAAGCTGGAAGGATGAAGTAAAGGAAATATCTCTGTACTTGTCCTGCTCCTGTGCTCATTTGCTGAGCCTTTGCTACAGGCTGGTCAGAGACAGGATGCAGTCGAGGTGACCCCTCAGCCTGACTCAGCACTGCCCTTCCTGCAGCCTGGCTCCTTTCCAGCTGGGCTAATTCACATGATGGCTGCTCGGAGGCTGTATTTCTTCATGTCCTGCTGTCTTGTGTAATTCAGGTTATCCAGAACACAGGATTTTCTCTGCCAGCCAAGACAGACCCTCACTGGGATCAAGGCAAAGGGACACAAATTTTCAGACACAACGATCACAGCTGAGAAACCTGCTACTATGAGGTCAAGGGTCCTGACAGAGCTGCAAAAGAAAAGCAATGACAAAGAGCTAAAACAGGCCTGCTATGACCTGACCAGTATTCTGGCAGGACTCATCAGGGCATAGGAAGCCGCTCTCAGACTCATTTCTTCTGAGGCAGTCCCTATCACAAACCAATGCCATATGGAGTGGGAATATGGACATGTAAGGAATTTTGGATCCATGCCATGCCCAGCACTTAAACAGTTTCTACCAGGGTACAACAGCTCTGGGTTTTGCACTGAAGTTCCTCACCAAACAAAAGAGCGGGGGAGTGTTGCTCCAGGCTCGCTCCAGGCTCACACCAGGCTCTCCCAGGCTTCCCAGCCTTCCCATGGCAGATGCACAGAGCTGCAGGAGGTTCAGATAAGGCCTCACTCCAAAATTTAAAAAAAAAAAAAGCCAAAAAATCAAAACACAAGAACCCACCAAAAACCCAAACCGCTTGAGCACCCAGGTAATGAGCAGCACCTGTGCACCTCAAGGCACATGGCGCTTCCCAGCCGAGCCCACAGAGCTGCTCCACGTGCTGGAGATGGAGGTGATGGCTTCACTTCAGCATTTTGCAGCATTGGGGTGTAAAATAGTGCAGGAAACCCCTCCTTTGCCTCACTTTGCAAAGCTAGAGCATTCGTGAGCACCGTGCTGCAGATAAGTTGTTTAAGTGCATTGTAGCAGGGTGGCTGTTTTTGAATTACTAAAAATCTCAGCACAGAGCTTTGTCTGTGATAAGCCTAATCTTCTCTTCTCATCATTATCAGGCTAGAAATCATGCTGGAGGCCTCTATAATCTGACTTCATTTTGCATTAACCATAATTGTGAGAACTCGCTTTCTGCATGCGTGTTTAGGCAAAGATTGTTTGCCAGTGACTTTATACAATTATTTTCCTCCCAGAACTATGCCAGAATTATTTTTTTTCCTTGATTTAAACTGTAAAAGAAAAAAAAAAAAAAAAAGAAGGAACGATCCCAGAGGAAGAAAGAAAATGAGAGAAGAAAGTCCTTGTTGTACAGCACAACTCTGAAGTGTACAGCAGTGGCACAAATTTCAGAGTTAAAGATACTGAATAACTGGGCTTCACCAGTCTGTTTGGTGTGTGCTGCTTCAGTGCACATTGCTGTGACAGGTGAGGTCCCCACACACCAGCTCTCAGTGGGGGACATATGCAGTGACTTCACCTTTGTCACTCTCTAATCAGTACAGGTACAGTGTTGAGTTTGGACATCCTTTTCATTTTCTTCCACTTCTACCAAAATCCACACTGTCTGTTCACTCACAATCTCTTTTTTTTCTCTACAGACTGTCAGGATTTACCTTACCTCTAGGGACTGATCCTATTATTTTCAAACCAACACGAGACCTTGCAGGAGTGGTGGGCCAGGGCCAGGGGCTGGGTTGGGAGCTGCAGGGGAAGCTCTGTGGAGTCAGTCAGAAGCTACAAGGATCAAAGAGCAGAGACAATACTTGCAGCTGCAAAGCAGACCTGATGCTGATCCCAACCCTTTTAGATCCCAGTCTGATATGAGAAATTTTCATAGTCTTTCCATTAAGCACCTTATCAGCAACGTTAAAGCATCTGGAGTGACGGGGTGCTAAGGAGGAGAGACTCATCAGGAGGGGTTCATAAAGAGGAACACCTAAGAACATGAAACCAAAGGTAATATTATGGCTAATGAAACAAAGGCATTTGATTAATTACTGACATCGCAGAAGCACATTTTTAAAAGTGATTACTATAACTAGAGATGTCGAACATGATAAGATGCACTAAACAACATACAATAGGGCAGGAGGAGATTTATGAGATTCCCCTGCACCTTGGCTGCAACAAAGTTCATCAAATCCCAGGAGTTCACAGGAAGATACCTGAAGAGCTGTGAATCTTCTGCAAGCTCCTGGAGAGCCACGTTAACTCACCAGGACTGTCAGTGATCCAGATAAAACACAGGGAGTCAGCTAGGAGGGGTAGAAGGCAGCAGTGCTGGTGGGCTGGTGGTCTGTTCCCAGTTACAAGGGGTGTGGTGGTTTGGCCCTGACCAGAATGTCCAGGGAATTGTCTAACAGGGGGCACATGAAGAAATTGTGGTGCTCAGGCTTTGAGGTGACACTTCTTCGTGGTGGCCCTCATGGAGCAGTTTGGAGGTAGCAGGATGTTCTGCCATGGAGGGGTAAAACTGAGTTTTCCCGAAGGGTTTCACCATGAGGAGAATTTCAGCAGATGAACCTAGTTGTCTGCTGGTGCTTCCAACCATTCCGGCCATTCTGAAGTCACAAAGCTGCCCTCTCCTTTTACTTTGCCTTCCAGCACTCGGCCCTGGACAGTTTCCTCAGGGGACACAATTGTTCATGAGCCTTTTCCTCTGCAGGGGAAGGAATACATCCCACCTCCATTTGCCACTGCAGCCCCAAGGAGATGGGGACAAACTGGCCCAGGGAGGGGAAGCCCTCTGAAGACAAACTCTTGTAGCCTCCTACTTCTAGATCAGGGTGGTTCCACGAGCTGGAGCTACTTGCATTATTGAGACAGGTGATGGGAAATGGGTAATTTTTCATCAACACCTTGTACATTGCCAGTTGCAGCACCTGGGTCAGATTAGTCACCGGTGGCTGGCGGAGCAGGCTGGGCACTATCTGCTCTGTGCTGCCCTGCTGCTATCCTCTTCCTCAGACACCAGCCCCTGGCTGCTCTCTGAGAGCACCAGCACACAGCCAAAACTCAGGTTACACACTGCATGTTAATTTGTAAGCTAATTTTGCTCTCTTGGCTCTGCTCGTGCTCTGGCTCCGAGCTGCTGCTCACAGTCAGAAGTAGCTGTGCATTTTCAGACAGTGACAGTGAGGAGGGCAGAGCTCAGGACAGGCAGGCAGCTGGGACATGAACATTTCCACCCACACTGAGTTGAGAATATTACCTAGAAACACTGCTCCTCTCTGCATTCTGCATGGAAATATGACCTTATTGATCACAGGGGTGCAAACACAGTGTGCCTGAAGTGGCAAGCAAATGGTGATCACAGAAAGAAAAACTAGTTACATTAAAAAAAAAAATGTGATCGCAGAAAGAAAAACAAGTTACATTAAAAAAAAAAAAAGTCAGCTATAAGAAGGCAAGTTGCAACAGTGAACACTGGGGACTTGTCCAAGGGCCAAGAACTAACCCAGTGTTCATAGGTGCTCTTGGACAACTTAATGTAAAGATTTGGAGCCAGATTCTCTGTCAGGGTAAGAAAGCAATGAAATAAATTGCACTAATGTGATTTACAGCAACAGAGACTCTGCCACTAAAAGCACAGATCCCTCCAGAAGAGCAAGGGGCATCTTTGATGAGTCGCTGCATGACAGCAGCTCCTTACGCACTGGAAAAAATATCTCAATGATTTCACTGGCAGACACATGCCCAAAGGGAAGTTTCAAAAGGTGAAAAAAAATAACAATATCCTTAAGCTACCTATAACAATTGCTAATTTCCAGCTACTTTCTCTTTTAATCATCGAGACTGGCGTATGTTGACACTCCTCTATCACTGCTGTTAATCAGATTTGACTATCTCTGTTTCACTACCACCTTCATATGCCCCATGGCATTCTTTTGCCTTTGCATGACAGCTCCATTGCCTTACCCCGCGTTGCCCCGCACTGACACGGAGGGTAATTGAACACCTCCAGATGAAGGTGCTAATAAAAAAAAAAAAAAAAAAAACCCAAAAAACAAACCAAAAACGTTTGCAGAGGTGGAATGGGAGGGAGGGAGGGAGATCCTGGGTCCTGCCCTTGCCAGCAGAGGTCACTGCAGAATGGGAGTGTGAACGCTCACCCGGGACCCACTTCGAGCCAAACAGCTAAAAATGAGTTTCCCTATTCCCAGGCATGCACATGATAACCCACAGACACTAGGTATTTTTAAAAAATAAGATTTAGTCTTGTAGGGATCTGAATCCAAACAGTGCCAAAGCCCCCAGGTAACCCAGTGATCTCCCCCAGATCAAGTGATCATTCACAACGTTTTTCCAACACTCACTTCTCCCAACTGGCCAGATCACACTGGTTTTAGGTGAGGGCACCCACTACAGCCAAAAATGGTACATTTTCTGAACATTTTAATATCATTGCTAGCAGATTGGCTACCGTTGATAGCAGATCTATTGTGTGAAAGAAAAAGGGGATTTTTTTTTTTTTTTACCTATTCTTGTTCTTTATCTCAGTTTCAGAGGCGTTGACGTTGAATGCTGTAATCTCAGTGAGATTTAATCCTGATTACCCAGTATGGAAACATTTCTCCCATTCATCCCTCTGGGGTATATAAACATACTGTGATTATGGACCATATGGATTTTCCAGTGCACCCAGGGTCACACAAAGGTTGTCAGAGTAAGGACTAAAGGCACTTGGCATGGAAGATCAGCTCTGCTGTACGTTCAGTTTTGCCATGGGAACTTTTGTAATGGTCATCTCAGCTGGTGTATAACCATGATACAAAATCATCTCCCACGAGCTCTTCCCCATCTTCAGATGGAGCAGAAGAGATTTCAGAAGTCATCCACTCTAGATTTAAAAGAGAAACTGAGAATACAGCTTTACTCTAGTAAGTAGTGTCTAATTACCGTCAATTTTTTTACTTGCCTTCTGTTCTGGATGTATCTAGCATCAACAACCAACCACTAGATTTTATTATGGGTTCATTTTCTGCTTGGAACATCTGTTGTATTTTCCCCATGCTCATACTTGTAGACCACAAGCAAGTCACCCCTCAGTCTTCCTTCAAACAGAAGAATTCCACTGAGTTCTCAGTCTCCTACCATAAAGTTTTTTGGATTTTCTCAGGCTCCTCATGTACCTTTCCCTGATGCCTTTCCAACCTGTCAACATCTCTTTTGAAGTGTGGACTTGAAAATGGGACAGAACGTTCCCATGGTTGCCCCGTGCTGTTGTGCACAGAAATAAATCCAGGTCGTGGCTCCTCCTGTGCATGTTCAGGACATTCTGCACAGCAGCATCACACGAGGAGACGACATTCACCTGGTTGCTCACTGTCACCCCTACATCATTCCAGCTCCCCTGTGGTGCAAGGGATGGAGTCCTTTCCCAAGGGATCTTTGACCTCCTAGCACTGTAATGAAAGGCCAGCCCTGAGCTCGGGGAAGAAAATGTCTCCCCTGATCCTTGGACCATTTGGCTTAGGACCAACCCCAGGTTTATGTTAGAGCCTCAAGGGAGACTCCCCAGCTGCAGCAGCACAAAAAGGACGGAGCTGGGAGCAAGGGTGGAGCCTGCATTCCTCAATCTAAAAGGAGACTTTTAGTCTATTCCTCACCTCCCTTTCTTTGAAATGTCTCTCAAGAGATGGTTAGAGAACAAAGGCAAGGAATGAATAAAACACACATTATCAGTACTTTGCATGAGTCCTGCAGGGAAAGGTGGCAAGCTCCCTCCACTTCTCCTCCCCTTCTTGTTCCTCCCTTGCCACAGTGACTCTCCCAGCTCTGGCTTGGAGTGACTCTCTGGCTTGGCATCCTCCTTGCCATTCTTTGCAGATCTCTCCTTGGAGACACCGGAGATGCTGGCTCTCTCCTCAGAGGCCCTCACTGCTTTGCTGCTGCTTATTGACATCCCAGTTAAAATTGCCTCCACTGCAATGACACAAATGGCAGTAGCAGAGGAAAACACACAAGAATGGGGACAGAATGTTGCACAATGATAAATGAAAGGCCATAACTGTTCTGGGGTGGTGCACAGCACTGACTCACTGGGGAGCAAAGCAGAGCCCTATCACTCACTGCCGTCAGGAAAACCTGCAAGGACTAACTTTATACCTTTGAACAATGACATTTTTAAAATGAGTATATTCTCTTTTTTTCTGTCTCTTGCAGCATATTTTTGAGAACTACATTGTCCAGTGCTGCACCATAATCCTTTTTTTCTTCATGGGATTTTAATGGAAATTACTTCCTTTCCAACCCATAGAGCTTTGTACACAGTTTCTCCAAGTATTACACCCTTACTGCCATGCAATGGAAAACCAAGCCCTACAGATTGTACAAATTGTTCAGTTACTTGTATAGGCCAGAAAAATCTTTTGAATGCATTCTTTTATTAGCTATTAGGGGATTTGTGCCTCTTCCAAGCAAGTTCTGCAGAAGATGACCATTGGCTAGTCTGCAATATGTCAGCATAGCTTCAAATCTGAATAATGCCGTTGGTGTTAATTTGCATGGCTGCTTAACATCATCACAGAAAAGCTAGGTAGGGGTGGACTGTCAATTGTTTTTTGCTGTGCATGAACTGGGTTCCAAACAAGAAGTGGTAGTTTTGCATGCAATAGATAGTAGATCTATGGAATTGCTTGCCAAAGGATGTTGTGGATGATAAAATTTATAAAGGTTCAACCATTGACTGGACAAGTTCACAGCAGAGAAGTGCACTGAGGTTACTAAACAGGCAAACCACACCTTGCTCAGGGAGTCCCTGACCTGAGAACAGCTGATGCTGGAAGGAGAAGGTATCTTACAGGTTTTCCACTTCCTTCCTCTTCCCAAGACATCTGTTTATGATTTCTGTCCAAAGCTGGTTGTCAGTCAAGGTGGACCTTGACGTGACCTGAGGTACAGCTGCTCTCCTGGTTTTATGTTTGTGGTACAGGCACTGGTGACAAGGAAGCTGTAGCTCATGGAATCAGAGAATGGTCTTGGGTTGGAAAGGACCTTAAGGATCATCTCATTCCAATGACCCTGCATGGGCAGGAAAACCTCCCACCAGACCAGGTCACTCAAACCCATTTACTGAAGTGTTTCATTTTTAAGAGAAAAATTACTTGGATATTTGTAATTCCTTCTACCATTACAGTATGCTTTGGGTTATGCATGGCTTTCAAGAAGTAATGTTGGTTAATGGCACTATTACTTATATTTTCTGTGGATAACTTTTGTCTTCTTTATTCACATTCTCACAAGAAAATCAGGACAGTAAAAAAAAAAAAATTAAAAACAAAGAAATCAAGTACACGTGTTATTTTGACCCAAAACAAGCCCATGACAGCTTAGTACACACAGACATTTCAACAGGCATGTTGGCTTTATAATCCCTTTTTTTCTGGCGTCAGCACAAGTGATGAAAGGTAGCCATGTGTCCAGATAACTCCATATGAGTGATTAGAAAACCTGGTCATTTTTCCCATGGCACAGGCCCCTACCTGCCTTTTTAAAGACAGCTTTTATCCCAGATGCTTGATGAATGCCAGCTTGCTGCAGTATTAGCAGTAATGTCATATACCTGTGAATGTGCAGCCCAGCCCTGCAAGAAGCAAGTGCCAGGGAAGAGGATGAAAAGCAGACCCTAAAAGCCTGAATACTCCAGATGGGCAGGCTGTCCCCAGGGAATAGCTCTCCTCTTGTTTCTATCAGCAAGCAGAGGGAAACAGTTAAAAGAAACAGGCCTTGTTTGCATTAATATTTAGAGTGTTTTGCCCAAAATGTAGCTAAATAATGAATTTGAAGGTACTAAACACTGTTGTGTGAAGCTGGAGCTCAGACGAAACAGAGGAAGAGAGGTGTCAGGAAGGCAACTTGGGGAAGCAGAGGCTTTGCTTGGCCCTGAGTGCCATCAAGATCTTGCTGGAGATTCCACAGAGATCAGACTGCGAGACCATGACAAACCTGACAGCAGCCTCAGGTGGAAACACTGATGCCAAATTAATAGCCACTGGAGAACTTGCAGTGAAGCAGGTAAGGGCTGCAGCTCAGCTGACAAAATCTAGCAAGGGCTTGTCTATCCACCAAGCCAGAATCATGTGCTGAACCAACCACTGAAAGCAGGAAAGGCATCACTTCCCTGAGGGATGGACATCACCTGGCCAACAGAACAGTGGAGGAATAGGCTCTAAATTAACGCCACTGTATGGGATGTTCAAACTGCAGGTGGAGAACTGAGCTCCAGAACTACTGACAAGATGCTTCTGGGGGTGGGAAGCAGCAAATCTCACTTAGCAGCCACAGATTAGATCTAGATGCAGACGCAGATATTGTTGGTTTATTAATACGCCTGCTCTCGAACTGGGTGGCAAGTCCCCCGAGGGGCTGGAGTGCAGAGGGTTGAATAGTTTACCTATGTGAGGGAGAAAGCAAGTCTGAGGCAAATCCCCCACACTGCTTCCCTCTGTGTTACTGCTTGGATCAACCAGAGTGGCTCTTCCAGGATGCCAAGCCCCACAGGCCACATCCGATGTCCATGTGGAGCCCCTGGCCCTGCACTGCCTGCCCATCCCCAGCCAGGGACGTGCCCAGCTGCTCCCACCATGGCCCTGGAATTGGTCTGGCTACATTCCTTGCACCAAACAATCCACAGCTATTCCTCCTGCTCTCCCAAATTAGGATGTTTTCCCTGGGGACTGCTGTCTGACTGTCAGTTTTTCCAAGCTGAGGTTATGCCAGCTTTGCATTTCCTCTTCTTTCCTCATATACCAACTCAAGCCTTGTCCGTGGGAAGCTTTCTCTCCTAAAAGCACCTGGTGAATATTCCAGTTTTCCTAGGCTTCTGGGCTAGGGCTCAGGCTGGTGGTAGCCATATACCTGATAAAATCACTGGGCATGACAGTGTCAGCCAACAGGTTGCAATATCAGGGTATACAATAGCCATTTATAACAATGAATAATGTATAAAGGCTGACCAAAATTTGAGGTCCACAGTCTGATGCAGAGGTGTTCCCACTGCAGAGGAAAGTGGTCTACACTGATCCGCAATCCTGATCCTCCCAGTTCTCTGTCACCTCCTTTATTTCTGTTCATGCAAGTATTTGGTTCATGCAACCTCTGGCAAAAGAGGTTGGTCCTGGGCCTTGCTCAGGTGCAGCCACAGCAGTGTCCTTGTCTGTGCCCAGGACAGAGGCAGAGAGCCATTCCTTGCCACCTGGACAGTTTTGGAGGAGGGGCCACCACATTTGTAAGTGGTGTCCCAACCCTCCTTCAGTTTCTGGATCATCTGGAAGAGCATCAATGCAGAAGAGGTGTGAGAGTGGATCAGAAGAAAGGGTTGGTTTTTTTTTTCAGTGACTGGATGCTGGCTGAGGTGCTGCCAGAGCCCATGGGTCATCTATTACAGCCAAATGGTTGGGCAGGAGATGCCATTGGGATTATCTGTTGGGAAACTGAGGCCAGAGGTGGGTTTAGAGACCAGTGAACAGACCAGGTCACCAGGGGCACAGCACTGGAAATGCATAAGCCAGTGATGGGGGAAAGGAGGAAAATATTCTGCCTTAGCCTCTCCTGAAGATCACCACAAGTTTGAGTCCTGAGTGTAGGTTGGAAGAAGGCTCTTAATTTTGCAATGAAGAATGCAGAGATTGGATTTGATGCTGGAGAACTCACCACTGGAGAGCTGATGACTTTCCATAAACAACCCTAATCAGCCGAGCCTGACGCCACTTCACAAAGAACTGACTTTCATTCTAAGCAGATATATTTGTTTTGGAAAGGTGTCTGTAAAGCTGAATGTGGTGCAAGCATGCTGCTGGCGGTGAATTTTCTGGCACAGCCCCTCCTGGCAGCAAAGTTACCAGTCCAGCCCCACCATTCATGCTGGGCCTGAATCACCAGCGTGTTGCTGCAGCTTTGTGCTGGTACCATTCCAGAAAAACGAGTGAGAGGCTCCAGAGAGTTCCTGAGCAATGCCATGTCCTGCCTGCATGGCAAAATCCGTGGCAAAGCTGTCTGCCAGTGGCTGGCTCTTTGCAGGAATGTTGCTCCAGCCATGTCAGCATCCTCTCAGTGTCATTTGCCACCTGCCTGCCTGTGCTTTTTTTTCTCTCCTGGTCCAACATCAGTCTGGGTGGGCAGGGAGCAGACATTGAAAGGGATTAGTAGCTGCTGTGCCTCCTCCAAAAAGCAAGAACCGTGTCTCAGATGTGCTGCAGAGTGGTGATGACAGGGAGGCCACAGTGGAAACTGAGGAGAGGCACAGAACCCTGGTAAGGTTGGCATCTGACCTGTGCTCAAGGTTAGCAGAGCCCTGCCTTGCTGGAGAAGAGAGTCAAGTGGCTTCAAGTCAAAGACGTGCCTTGTACATAAAGGCAAAAAACAATTTTAAAGCTAAAACCCTCAGCAAAGGCTTGTAATAATGGGATTTAGCTCTCACCACTGTCACAACTCCCAGGTGTCACCCAACAATGTTATTTCTCTGTGTTTCAGTTCCTTCCCCATGGAATGGGGAAATCTTCTGTCTCCAGCCCTTTGCTGCTCCTGCCTATTTAAACTGCAAGTTGTTCAGGCCAAGCATCATTTCTCACAAGGTGTACACACAACAACATATTCCATTGCCTATTCCATACATCTAGGAATAAACACTAAAAATTAGGACTCCTGACATGTCTGGATAAGAGACAAGCTCACCCTGCAGGCTGTGCCTACCAAGTGGCTGCAAATCCAGCGCTTTGAGAGACATTAATGTGATATTTCCTTATGCCCTCAGTCTCTTGGGCTCTGTGCGCTGCCAGACATCCATGGCTACAGCAAGTCCTCCTAATCACTGGCTGCTGGCAAATACACAATCAGTCACCAGCCACTTCTGAAGTGTGCCAGACACATCGTGGAATATGTGCTCCTCTCAACCCATCTGCACAACAGGCTACAGATGCCAGCTGCTTTTCTTGGAGTGGCATGGACGGGAGAGAAAGAAGGGAAAAGGAGAATACAGAGTAACTGAAAACCATGTTCTCCACACTTCTTTTAATCCATTTCCCTCTTGCCTGCATACTGCTTGCAAATTGTTGCCTTAATTTTTCCCTCCTTTTCATTTTTCCATTGATTAATTAGGCTGTCATTGAGTCAATGAGGTTTTAATCATATGGCAATGAAATAGGAGATGTTCCTAAACTGACATTGCAGTTTTCTTTGGGAATATTCCCAATTTAAAAAAGGATAAGATAGCTAAGAGCACTGGAGTTAATAAACTTTCCTGTCTTCCTTCCTGTCCCTTATACTTCCCCAACACTGCTCTGACTTCACTGACCATGATGGCAGTACTACCATGTTGCAACACTATTAACAGGGTGATGATTTCACCAGTCTCCTCATGCAGGATCATACATATTTTGTGCCAAAATTTTAGGAAGGAAATTTACTGAAAAATTGTTATCTCCCTGGTGCAAATCTACATGCAAATCCTCTTTTAAAAGAAATGTAGCTGGGTATGATTCTGCACGTGAGCATGACTGAATCACCTGAATGAATCCCACTTCAATGGGATTGAACTAAAAATGCTACACGAAGTGCATTGGAACATTTGGATATACGAAAAAAAGAGGAAAGAGATCTCACTGTGTGAAACTTTTCCTTTTGAGAACAAAATGAATGGAAGCAAGCAAAGGTTAATTATTCCATGTGCCTTCAGATGAAAGGTGCTTGATGAGCACAAGAAGTCAATCTGGGAATTCTGTATTTTTTAGAGCACAACTTTTAGTGAAATTCTCAATCAATACTCATCTCCCACATCAAGCTCCCCAGCTCATCAGGGGGCCCTGCAGACCCTCCCCTCATGTGTAATGAATAAATCAGGATTGCAAACAGCAGAAGCCCCATTTCTTCTGAGCAAGGTCTGTCTGCACAGACACACCATATGAATGGAACCATTTTCAATTCACAACTCCTAATAATTTGGTGACAGAGGGGCAGGATACAAGACTGCTGGGTACAATGAGCTAATTGGATAAAAGGCATGTGAAAACACCGTACCTATAATGTACCTTGTTAGCATATGCAAATGACATAATTATACAGGCTGATAGCAGTTAGGCACAGTAATACATCATCCATGTGAACTGTCCACAAATGCTTTTGAGATCAAGAAATAAAAGTAAATTCTTTAAACATCCTAATTGGTTGCCAAAAGGAAATTCATTCCAACTAAAACTTAATTCAGTGTAAAGTAACGTAACTCATTTGATCTCACTGAAGATCAAAAAAACGCAACCATACCCAGACAACCTTGGATTACAACACATTGTTTGTATATATTTACTACATAAAGTTATTATGCAAAAAACAATCTTAGTGAGATGAAGGCTCTGTGAAATCACTCAATGCTATTTCTTATGAGTTATTTGTGAGTCAAACATTGTCCTGTTCGTGCAAGAAGACACCAGGTCTTCCTATAGTCTGGGTTTTCATGCAGGATTTCTGCAACCCAAATGGATAGTCAGATGTTTCTCATTCCCTCAATTGCACTCAGTGATTTTGCACTTCAAATTTAGGCCAGCCTCTCACCTCTCAAACCATTAATGTAGCTCAGAGACATTTTCTAGGGAATTATTCAGGTAGACAACATTTTTTCTACTTGATTTGCTATGAAATGACAAGCACTGTTAAACCAAAGGTTAATCATTGATTGAGTTTAATGACACTAAAAGAAACAGGTCATGTGAGAAAGCAATTGCACTTTCATTTTTGCTGTCACAGGTCATTTATAGCTTTTGATTCAAATTCCACCCCACGCAAAGGGTTGCTAACAACATCCTACTTCAAATTCTAATGTACTACAACTGCAGAGCAAGCATGTGAGCTGGCAGTAATCAGGTCATTTGTAAAGCATACACAGATTCTTTCATTCATCCTGGCCATTAAACTGTTTGAAAAGATTATTTTATTGTTCTGCATTAAGAGGCAGTGCTTTTGACAGCTTGTTTTACAGAGAAGTGCCCCTTTTTATTTGTGTTCAAGGCTGTTCTGCTGTTTTTGTGCATTTAAGAACCTCATACTTACCTGCAGTTCTTCCCAGTTTGGTATGGACACAAAACAAAACAAAACAAAGCAATAACAAAAAACAAAGCAACAACAAAAAATTAAAATAGCTCGGAAACAAATAATTTATTTTCTCTGTAACCAATAGCTCTTGTGCCCTAAAATACACGAGGACCTGAAAAGTCATCTGTAAGAGTTTATTATTCTTTCAAGGATGGCTACATCAGCAGGGAGCTGCCCAGACAGTAATAGAAACTCCTTCTGATCTCATCCTCCTTTGTACCCTCCCAAATCCATTTGGTTCCAGGTCATGACTCTTCCTTTACACCACCATCAAGCAGATCAGAATCAAAACTTCCACCTGCTGAGGGAGAGTTAGTGGGCATTGTTAATCCAATATTCATCTATGCTTTGGCTCACTAGACAAAATAATTAGCCCTCCAATGAAGAAAGGACCCTTTAAAAACCTAGATATGGGCAGAAAATAAGCAATAGAAGTAGATCATGAGGCTTTATAAATCCTCTGTCACCTTTCTTTTCTTCCTTTTCATTCATATAATAAGACAAAGAAGGGGCTAGTCCTCTAAACTTTTGGGCACTTACTTCAGAACATAATTGAAGCACATATGTACAAGAATTTTCAAAACTGACCTTTTTTGAAAGAAGAAAACCATAAAGACAGTGATATAAGCTTGACTTAAAAAGTCAGGATTTTTGTTACAAAAAGCTCTTCTAGGCAAAGGGGAACTGTACTTTCAAAAAGCTAATGGTGGGACCAAAGAAATGAGATTGCCTTTATCTGTAGATTGTACATGAAGTCAGGGGTGAGTCTGGCTCTTTGAAACCAGGCTGTTGCCAGGTGCAAAACTGCAGAGAACAGTTTGTCTCTGAGGCATAGCACTGATCCTTCCTGCAATGGGCAAACGACTCCAGGTGTGACTTGATGGAAATGGGCTGGTGGTGGAGACCAGCTCCAGAGTATCACCAGAGCTCATACCAAAAAAAATGGCTGTAAAATGGTAGTAGAAGTGATACAACAAAAGGAATGCCTTGAAGTATTGAAGTATTTCTCTTTTCAAAGAATGCAGCGAGGATTGTTCAAATCTATAAAACACGAGGAGAGTGCTTGTTCTGCAATAGCGACAAGATTTTTTTTTTCCCTTTAAATCTGGTTCAGGAATGACCATAAAAAGTCTGCATTAAACTTTTCATTTTCAGTGTGGCAGAGCTGGACCATTGCCACGGACTTTTTGAAGAGTCACTTCACATCCACCCTTTCAACCCAATTCTACATTGTTACTGCTGAGTGGTGGAGCTGCCTTTGAAAACATACAAAGCAGGTGATTTTCAATTGTGTAAAGCCATGTTTGACTTCAGGCATTTGAATTCATGGGAATAGCCTTTCAAAGGGCCTAGTCCAAAGCATAGTGAAGTCAGTGGAAAATCTCCAGGTGACTTAACTGGACCTTGGATCTGGTCCAAACTGTGGAGCCTCAAAGTCTGGAAGTCTCAACTGGGCTTGAAGTTAACCCTGATTGTTCAAAAAGGGAATAAGAATTTTGCTAGGTCAACCTCCTCCACACATGCTGTGTCCTATTTTGCAATGGCTTGAGAGTCTTGATGGCTGCAGGCATTCAGCACCTTATACTATCCCCATCTTCGGATAAACCTTCTCACAAAAGCCACTGCAGCAGATATTCAGTGGTTTCATTACATGGTCTCAACCTATTTCTGCCAAAATTCATCCAGCTGTGCAGTCTAGTTACCTTTAGCCACAAGCTGTGGTTGCAACTCATCTGCTAAATTTAGCAAGTCACATGGAAATTCACTTCTAGGAGACTATTCCCTCCAGGCACTGGCTACGAAAAATAAAGGAATAAACTCAGAAATACAAAAATTTAAATGAAAAATGTCATCTGACTTCCAAAACAATTCTTTATCCATAAAGTTCCCACCCAAGGAACCAGTTACAAGTTTCAAGGGACTATATTGTTTAAAGAAACTGTAAATGCCACACAGTTAAAAGGGAGAGATGCAGCTAGATTTAGTTAAACAATTGACTAATAACTCAGTCAACATTATTCTTACCCTAGGTAGTAGTTATCAGCTTAGACAGCTGTTACAGTCTTTCACTGTAATACTTAAAAGGCAAACCACCAAATTCAATACCATATTGTTTGTGTAGTAGTGTTTGTTTAAAGGTAAATCACTCATAAAAGTGTAATTTCCTGCTGATACATAATGGTGGATAGCAGCAGGAAGCCGGTCAGAGCAGACAGACCCTGAGATATGCAGTGCTAAATCGCCAGCAGCAGCTACCCCAGCTCTGAAATGACTGTGGTTTTACACCCAGTCACACCTAAATCAGCATCAGCACATTAGGCCTTCTTGCAGATACCTCTCTTCTCTTTGTGCAACAGCACATGATAAGAAAACGTGCTATAATATATAACATATAACATATAACATATAACATATAACATATAACATATAACATACTATATACTATATATTCTATATGTACTATATACACTATATATACTATATATATTATGTATATATAATATACATATATTATACAATATACAATAATATGCTATATATATACTATATATATAATAGTATATACATAATGTATAATATAATATATAATATATAATATATAATATATAATATAGAATATAGAATATAGAATATAGAATATATAGTGTATATATAGTGTATATAGTACATATAGTATATATAGTATATAGTATGTTATATGTTATATATTATTATATATTATATTTTATATTTTATATTTTATATTTTATATTTTATATTTTATATTTTATATTTTATATTTTATATTTTATATTTTATTGACATAATAAAGTCATAGTTGACATAATAACTGCAGCATCTCCAAATAAAGATTCCCCTCCTGCCAGGGAGACCCTGCTGGGCAAAATTCCCTCCCCAGTCTGTTTTTCTTACTGATTTTCTACAGAACCATGATTACATTTTGGGAACCCTTCTGCTTGCTTTCTGCTGACGCACTACCTCACAGGATTCCACCGTTTTTGGAACTGCTACCTGAAGCTCCCTAATTCACAGCGTTTTGCTCTCTGGCTTCTGAGTGTCAGTGGCACAGACAAGGAGTAGCTGCTGATGGCTTTGGGAGAGCTGCTCTAGATTCATGCCAGTATAACCCAAACGCCAATTGACTTGCCAGCGTGTGCTGATCCTTCACCCACTGGCCCCTCAGCCTGTGTAGGGCCTGGCAGTATGAAAGCCCTGGGGATGCTCCCAGGGATTAAGCCTGAGACACCAACACAATTATCAATAATGGGATGAAACATGCCCTGAGAGAATGACTTTTTGTTTCCATCTTAGTCCTTGGAGCTGAATGCTTTTTGTCCAAGTTCATCTGCCTAAATCTCAGATTGCTGAGTCCAAGCCAGCTCACCACATGATTAAATTATAATCAATGAAAAGAGAGGCAGAAGGTAATTCATGCTGGGCATTCCATCTATCTATATTTTCTTTTTTTGGCAGAATGAATCAGCATCCATCTCTCAGATAGTCCCTAGTGCCCAGGGTGGGTGGATATGTATTTTACTTTCCTGCATTTCTCTAAAGAGATTTCCTGGGATGCCATCAGTATGTCTTGATGGCCTGCTGCCAGAGCACTCCCCAAGTGCCATAAGAATGCACTGGATAAAATCACACAGCCTGTAGCTCAAGCCCACGCAGAGTGGAGAGGAAAGGACTCTCACTGCCTCTCTCACCCTTTCCCTGCCAAAGCCTAATTGCTCAGAGAGATTAAGAGAATACAAACAATGTGTGTCCTCTGCTCACTCTTACCCATCTATACCTGAGAAGCTGGACCCAGACAGACCTGGATCTCAGCCACAGTGTTCAGAGGAAGTTTTGACAGAATGAGGATGTTGAGCCTCATATGGTAGGAAGGGCAGTTGCTGTGGAATTTGTACCAAGGCTCTCTTGTTCCTCCTTTGGACAGGAGAGTTTTCTGATATGTGTATACACAGATATTTTTACAGAATTCATTTTAGCAGTCCATAAAAAGGAAATAGGAGTCTTGCAAAGATTGCAGAAGAGTGAATTACTATGCTAAATTTAAATTCATAAAACATTAATAGAAGGCTAAATTGGAAATCAGTCCCATCTTCCTCCATCTGCCAAGCTCTACTTTCTCAGCAGCAAAGCACGTAGCTCAGGGAAATTCTTCCATCTCCCTCCATTAGGGTTTGATGTTATCAGCATTTTCCTGTCATATACAAAAAATTATCTTTAATTAGCTCAGCTTACAGCTACACTACCCAGATTGGAAACTTGTTTTGGGATATGAGGAACTAGTTGTCTTCTCAAGTGTCTTATGAATCATCATCATCAGCAGCAATAAATACATCAAAGTCCTGTAGCTCAGGACTGTTGTCTGGCAGAACCAAGACCAATGCTTACCCCTGGAGATGGAGTTCCAGTGCCCCTGCCATACCCACAGCTCCTCATCCAGTCCAGTTCAGCCATCCTTTCCCCTAGGCTATCAGCACTGGGAGGAACAAGAACAAAAAGTTACCTTCCCTTCCAGGGCCACCAAGAGTATCCCAAATTATGACCAAGATAGAAGAATTGCTTGCCTAAAAAATCTGCTTTTTTCACCTACTTTTGGTTTGGATTTTTCTTTGTTTTGTTTTAAAACTCAAATGGATTTAGGAACATGAGTTTCCAGTGTAGAGTGAGCTGCTCACATTGTCTGAAGTTCAAGTCATTTGAAATGAAGAGGGATTCATTTCCTGGTAAGTTGGATAAAATCCTTTTACAGGTTGCATTAGTTCACAACTAAATATAGCACTTGTCAATGCCTTCCTCACCCAGAGGAAGAGAGGGTTGTCTATTGGTTTCCTCTTCATTAAAGAGAGGCTAAAGTAAAATGTCTTTGTTTAATTGAATGCCTCTGCAGACCTACTCAGGCTCAACTCCTGTTTCTTCAAATAAAAAGATATCAAAGGAAACATGGATCTGCCATATAACCTCAGCATTTGCTTGGAGGGGAGGAAGAGCTACATACCAGTCACAGCTTCCCTCAGTGCTTCAAGGACAGAAGGAGCAGCTGGCCAGTCTGGGGGCAGCAGGATGGAAGAGGTTCTACTCTATAAAAGCAGAAGAGCTTTTGGAGAGAAACTGCAATCAGCAGGGGAATGGTTTGGAAAAGGCTGTGAGAGGCACAATTTTGTCATGGCAATTCTCTTTGTTGGACCATCAGGCTTCTGCTGTGATAGGTGGTTCATCACCCAAAAAAGTAATCTTGAAGCCAAGAGAGATTTTACAATGACCCTGGTGTTTGTGAAGACATAGTAATTTGGCATCACTTGTGCAAAATGCACCTGTTTGGTATAAGGATTGAGCTACTGACCTGAGTTAAGGATTGGGTAAATGTTTGTTGTTTCAAAAAATATTATTATTTCTTATGATAACATTTATAATAATATTACAGCTTTGATCTGCAACCCTGAGTGAGAACAAAACATCTTCACACTTACACAGGCAGACCCTGCCCCTCAAAACTTGCATTGGAAATCAGTGAGAGAGATGTTGTATGGCAAAGATAACAGAAATGGAAAGGGAAGGATTAAGTTGTCATAAATCACACAAGAGGACAGTGCCTGAATGCTGATTTTAGGATGCTAATGATAGCTGGTAGGAGTATGGGGAAATAGTTACAGAAATCCCCCAGGTGTTCATAGTTGATGACAAAATTCAGGGTTTCTGAACAACACTCTGTGTTATTCACAATAACAGAATTCAGAATTACACACTGAACAATAACATACATGGAGCCATGGTTTTGCAGTCTGTACTCCAAAATGCACAGGAATCTCAGACTTTATTTTTTTAATTCTCCCTTCAGTTAAACTTGGGTTTACTTTGTGGGAAGCCACTGAGTTATACCAGAATGGAACTCAGAAGAGAGCAGACCAACAGCAAGTTCCCTGCCATGCAGTTGCAGTGAGACTCTGCCTGCTTTGTTGCCCTAAGACATTTGCCAGCCTGTAGACTATGGGAGCCTGAATCTCCTTGTCCCTTTCTCCCCACCTTGAATGAGACAGCACAGGCAAAGCCCCATGCTGATCTCAGGCTGTGGAGGCCTGTGAACTCACAGCTCTTGATCTCATGATCATTCAATCTGACCTTTGGAGTAATGCAAGGTGAAGAAATTCATGCGGAAGCTCCTGCTCAACCTGTGGTCTCAATTTGTGGTTGTTGGTGGTTTAAAAAAATACGGCTTGTTCCAGTCTCCTGATGATGGAGAATCACCACATTTCTGGTCAGGTATTGCTGTGGTTTGTTACACTCAGTGAGACAATTTAACACAAATCCTCTCAAGCCTCACAGGCCTCCTATCCACTTGCAAACTTGGAAATCAAGACAATTCGCAGATTCTGTTTCAGTACAATACAAATTAAAATCTCATGTTGGGTCTGTTATTCAGCCTAAAGCATCCACCAGAATATGTGGATATTCTCTGAACAGTGTCACTGAAGACAGGAAAACCTACTTTCTACCTCCATCACAAACTTAGAAGCTGATGAATTAGCCAACCCAGACTGTTGCTTAAGCCAGTCTTGGCCTCAGAGAGACAGTCTAACTTTGCTAAGAGGCTCTTAAGGACATTGAAACTGAATTCTTTTCCTATATGAAAACATCTCTCACTGAAACATTCTTTGAGGGAAATCACAAACGCAGGAAACAGCAGCTACAGTGCTGCATGTTTGTCCGTATAGAAGGAATGTGATGATATCATTTTGGAATGTGCTTTCTTTCTCAGGTTTTTGTTTTGGTGGTAAGAATGTCACTTTCTTAAAAAGTAAAGCACATTCTTGGCTGTTGTCTCCCTCCCCCTCCCTCCAAATTTTGCCTACGAATCAATATTCCCATCTCCTGCCATGTGTTTTTCCCAACCTGTCAGATACCGTTCTCATGTTAGTAGTACAACCATCTGATGTCAGGCATCCCAACAGGCAATTATAAATAGTCATTTACTATTAGTTTGGAAGGTTTATTTCCACAGATACGAGCTTCAAGATGTTCTTTGCTACTTCAACTTGAAAGCCTTATTTATTTGCATTTTGCATAGAGGATATGACTGTTTAAAATATGTCCATTTCTGCCGTGTTGTAGTAGAACCCCAAGACAATCTTTTGTTGTCTGAAATGATCTACAAACACCTCATTCTTTCAATTTTCAGAGGAGCCCAAAGCCATATGATGTCCTGTTCTCTGCAACTCTGACTGGGTACCTCTCTGCCCAAGAGAGCCCATTTCCCAGTGGGCTATATTTCCCTATATTCCCTATATTTCCTCTATATTTCCCTTATAGCCAGAGTCAGTGCAGATGAAGCTGGTCAAACACAGAGATCTGCTTTGCTGTGATTTTCTGTGGAACTTTGTTATTTTTCCCAATTTATACCTAATCTGTGTGCCACGCACTGCTACTACATCCCCTATTACATCATGATCTTAAAATCCTACTTCCAGTTATTGTTAAGACAGACTAACTTAAGGATAAGCAAGATCCTAAGCCAGTTCCTCAATGCTTCCAAGGGACTGAGATGCTGGAGAACACACCTGCACCTCCAAGAGGCAAACCCTGCCTCATCATGCCAGGTTGTTGTCCTTCCATCCCATGGAGCAATCAAAATTAACCAGGAAACAAACCTTCAGACAGAAGAATATGAGAGTTTAACACTATTTTTCTCACCTGAATAGACCTCTCATTGTGGACTTCAGTGTGCTTTGCAGATGATCAGGAAAGGAAGGATCCTTTCAGCAAACAATACAGGGTAAACTCCACATGGTTGGAAGTCTCCCTTGTCCACACAGACATGATGAGAATGGCTTTCTGAAAAGACAACTCTTGTGCCTTAGGAGTTTGTTCTGCAGGAGTGCCAGATCTCTTCAAGTGTCAATTGGATCCTTGCTGGTTGGAAGAACAAAATCAACTTCTTGTCTGCCCCAGGAGCTGGACACAGTATTTAAATTTTCATATTGAGAAGGGCAATGCTTATCAAACCAGTGAGTTGCAAGAATCCTACTGATCCCCAAACCCAACACGTTTTCTGAAGTGTGTGCTTCAGCAATGAACATCTGGTAAAGAATGCAGTAGAAGAACAGCAGGGCATTGCCAACATGGCAGGCAATTCAAAAGCAAAAATGTTGCATCCTGTGTAAATGAAGCTGATTCCAGACAGCTGTTTTGGAGTCTTCTTCTCCTAGCATATCTCATATCTCGAGATGACATGGTGTGATTTCTGGGTCTTTATTCTCAGAGAACAGCAACATTAACCTCAGTCACACTGCAGTTTCTGATCAGGATCATCATGTCAATAGGACTGAAGCAGTTTTAGTGAAACCCAACTCACTGATCTAATGTTCTGTCTGATCTCCAGGGTCATTTGCAATGAGTGCTACCGTGGCTTTTTATCACAGAAGTCCTTTTATTGAAGAATGTTTGACAAAATGCTAAGGGTCTGTAATTTGCCAGAGAATCAAAATTATCTGTATAATCAAGGACACTGCAAGATCAAGTATTGACTTTGCATAAGCAAAGCTGTTGCTACAAAAGAATTAAGAAACCTGGCTGGGCAGATGTAATCATGCAAGCATCAGCCAATACATTTTTGTAAGTCTCTCTACTGGCTACAAAATGCTTATGCAAAACCAGAGGCTTCCTATTGACTTAAATCAGGATTGTGTGTGGGTGTAAGGGTGTGCCTTTGCTGGAGCAGTTTAGATGTCAGAGGCCAGAAACCCAACTCTGTATTCTTTAACAATTAGATAAACCAGTAATAAGTTCATAATTGCAATTCCACAAGGTAATTTCATGTGCCTGGGAGATGACAATATGCATACAATTAAAAGAAGAAAGCTTTTCATCCCTGCAAACTGTATTACTGAATTCTGCAATCTTTTCTATTTGCAGCATGCAGGAGAAGGGAGGGCAGGGGTCACCCTGCACAGGGTGGAGGTACCAGGAGAGGAAGAGGGAATCCCTAAGGCTGTAAATTCACTGAGTTCAGTTCAACAGAAAATATGGAAATGTAGGTCTCTCCTATGCTACCACTTTTAGCAATTTTCATCTTTTTGGTTGTATGCAAGAGGAAATGTCCTGGGATAAGGTCCTTAGATCTAGTATAACAAATATGGTATGAAAAAATCCCCTTTACTCTGACCATCTTTGAAATAACAAAGCAGCTCAAATTCTGAATTATTATATTTAAGCTGTCTTTCAACTTTCCTTTTTCCCCCGACAGTTTTAAATCTCTCTGTGGGTGGAGGTCTAATGGCAGCACATGCAATTCTATACTTTAATCATTTTTTAACTACAAGATCAAAGCAAGTAGGTTTTTATTACTCCAGTGTCCGATACTTCAACTTAACTATTGAATATCAGGCAACAGCTCCTCTCAATGCACCACATTAAAATAAATCTTTCCAGCTACATTTCCCTTCCACCAAAAATGTATTAAACAAAAAAAAATTACCTTATTAATCATGTGAAAATAACAAATTTGTTTCTACATTTACTCTGGGGATGTGCAAGCAGCAGACTGCCTAAGAAGAAACCCCATGGCAAACGTTGTTAATATTCTCATCTTATTTTCATTTCTAACACTTTTCTTCACTTTTTTTGCTTCCACACAGGAACCCAAAGAAATTAATACCTGGCCCATGGCCAGACTGTCTGCGAGAGCAGTCCCCTGGGGTATTATTCCTCTGGCCATGGCAGTGCAGAGCCAACCACACGAGAAGAATGAAGGCATCTTTCACCCCCTGTTGTCAACCCCTCCCTAATTGTGCCCAAATCCCATCTATGGTCTCTCTCCACTACCCTGTCTGTGGGAATTCTTCCCATCCATTTGCTGCTGTCTCACTCTCATGGCTGGGTTTCACAGGAATAGTTTTCTGAACTGGCTGCACAATTGTTCATCCTTTCGTTGACACCACTGCTTTTGCATTTGGGACAGTAACTTCAAGACAAGGCAGAAGGTTGATAATTCCTCCATACTTCTGGAGAAAAGGTGTCACTCAGAGTTACACATGACTTGTTAAAGTACTCCCTACTTATTCCTCCATACTTCTGGAGAAAAGGTGTCACTTGGAGCTACACATGACTTGTTAAAGTACTCCCTACTTATTCCTCCATACTTCTGGAGAAAAGGTGTCACTTGGAGCTACACATGACTTGTTAAAGTACTCCCTACTTATTCCTCCATACTTCTGGAGAAAAGGTGTCACTTGGAGCTACACATGACTTGTTAAAGTACTCCCTGCTGCTCACAGGGGAGTCACATACTCCTGCTTAGCCCAGAGGAATCTTAACAGTGTCTTAGTGCGATTACAGCATGAGGTCTGAGCCAACCCTTCTGCCCATGAACCACTTTGGGCAGTCCCACTGACCCTCACCATTCATCTGCTCTGCATGGACATGGATGTGCCAGGCAGCTTTTCCATCAGAGCTGCGCACACACAGCGCCTGCACTTTGTTATCCTCCCAAATACTTCTCTGTCACAAGCTGTTCCAATTAAGAAGGCATGCAATAATATCCTTAATTACATTTTACTTTGATGAGAGATCTAGGCTTTTTTTTGGAAAATGCATGTTGTATAGGGTTAGGAGAACCTTCATTTCAATTCTTTGCATATTTTGGCACGAGCTGTGTCTCCGCCCTCGGCGGGCTCCAGGCCCTGCAGGGCACGTGTATCCCTTCTGCTCCTGCAGCCCAGGCTCTGGATGTCAGACACCAGCAGAGCAACACGGAGCTGCTTTTTGCTGACTAACCCCGGCACTACATCTGTGAGCTCTGACAGCTCCAACACAAGAATTAAAAAAGACCCTGAGCAGTCCAGAGGTCTGAATTGGTAGGGTCCTCCTGTAAAATGCTCCCTCAGAGCTGTCAGGCTCAAGCAGGCGCTTGGAAGGAGATTTATATTTTGTTGATTACAATGGTAATAAGCCACAAACACAAATTCAAAGAGTAAGAGTGAACCAAACCCATGTTCCCTTTGAGTGAGATAACATCTCTGCCTTTTACACGCCTATATATTGATGTGTTCCTGGATAAAATGTGTAATTTTAATTAACTAAAAGCACCTGCCTTTTATATTGGACTTATTTGGTGCTAAAAACAAAGAAAATCAGACAGTAAAAATGCCATGCTGGCTGAGTGCATTTTTCTTTTGTGCTGAGGAATTGATGTGTGCACTGCTTGCCTCTCAATCAATACACATTAGTGTGTAATTGGTGACTATAAAAATATCCCCCCTCAAGGTGTTCAGTGTCAATTAGCATCACTTTGCTAATTCTCTTGCCAAACAGATACAAGCATTTATATGTTAAGCTTCCCTGATGCAGGCTCCACAGGTAAATTTCTTTCTATTAGTGAAGCAGCTACAGGGAATGTAATTATCCCTAAAACTAGGAAGGAAAAGAAGAAAACCTAAAAGCAAATGTGTCCATACAGAACAGAAGTTTAGCACAAGGAAATTAGATTCTTTACTGTGATTGTTTAATACTATTCTAGTATGAAATATTTCTCTCTATTGCAACAATTATGTCAAAACCATGTCCATTTAACACACTTATTTGTAAGTATGGATGGAGGCATATATATTATATTTATCTATATATACTTCAAGAGTGCTGTGTTTTTGTTGGATCTCAGAACTATTTGGTCAGCTCAGATCCCTTGATCGTACTAAAGAAGAATTTTAGGTCAAGATTTTATATTTACAGTGAACCAAATATTTGAGCAAACGGGTGTTTCATTAGAGCTAACTTTTAATCTCCATCCAGACCCAAGTTTCAAACACTCCTTCCTGGATATCCTCTCTCTGCCCAAGGGTTTTGCCATCTCACTCTCTCTTTCAACACCACCCAGTTGTTTGGCTAGCGAGACATGTTGTTTCTCTATCTTGACCAAGGATTTTGCCAAGTCCTGTTGCTTCCACTTCTGTAGCATATTTAGAATTCCTCCAGCCCTCTCTATCTCAAAATTCTTGGCCCTGCACAACTGTTTTATTTTGGCTGCTAGAAGCCCAAACTAACCTCACCAGATTTTGGCTGGCAACACAGATCTTTTTAACCATGTCTGTTTTTCCCTGGGCACATCCTTGTTTACTGAGTCTGCTGGTGGTGGAACCAGTACAGTAAAACTCAGCACACAAAGATACCAAGGAAAATCCATGATGAATCTTTAAAACAAATAGAAGTGCCACAAAACAGAGCTGAGGACATGGCTTAGCCCAAGTCTCAAATTTTCTTTGTTGGGGTTTTTATTTTTGAGGATAGGTATGTATTTCTACTGACTACAGCTTCTTTTTAACGTTTCCAAAATGTAAGCACACAATGCACAGTTTTCATTTTTTTCTGCCCAGTGTGCACACAGGTGAATGCCCACAAGCAACTCTCTCTGGATATGAGCAAATATGATGCAGAGGCTGTGATTCTCTCACTACATCTGACTGAACTGGGCTGTTACAGCTAATAATGTCTGCTAATGTATTAGTGGACTGCTGGTTAATGTACACTGGTGGATTAATGCAGATGTTGGTATTGGTGATGGCAGTGATAAAAATATAACATTACAAACACAACTGTCTGCTGCAAATCACTTTTTTCTTTATTACCTTTCCCAAGTAAAAATCAGCTTTGATTCTAGTAGCAAACTTTTAAGCAAAGCTCAGATAACATTTATCCTAGAACATTTTTATCACTATTATCTTCCTTCTCTGGTAGGTTAGGTAGAGCACCAACTTCAACTGTTTTCCTACATACAAGGTGCACAAGGTTGCCTTCGTTGAAGAATTGCTTCAATGGTTTACTAAAAGACAGAGTTCACCTTTCTTTTTTTTATTATTTTTTAGAGCTTTTTATAAAACCCATTTTCACTGCACTTGGAAAATGTGACTGTACAATGGGAAAGGGCAGGCCCTCCTTTTTTTTTTTTTCTTGTCTGAACACAATGGCAGGATAAGGGAGGCACCGCTCATTACAAGGAATACACTTTAATCAAGTTGCCCAGCACCAAGTGTTTGTCTTCCACCACTTTAGATGCCAATGTTTGTTTTCCCTCTGGGAGAAGAAACAGACAACATTTTTAATTTTAATAAAAATCTTTCAGAATGAAGCAAACAGATGACCTAATTTGGAGGATCTACTTCTTCGCTTGAGTTGCAAATAAAGGCAAAGATGACTGGCAGGCTCCCATACAGCATTGCTGGAGGAGATTTAACACTTTCCTGCTCAGTTTGTTGGCTGGGAAGTGTGAGATGGATTGCCATGCTGTTTGATTCCACTTTCCCTGCTCCAGCAACAATGTCCTTACTATCACATACTGCTTGGCTTGAGTGGGAACTGCAAAATACGCTGCTGTGACTAAAGCTCCAGTTGGAAAGGTGGAAATCTGGTTTTATTAAACACATGTGGACGCCTGTTAAAATTACTTCTGCAGCTAAAGCCAAGACTTCATCTTCAGTTTCGTAAGTCTCATTCTCTGGTATGAATCCATTGTTGCCAGGTTTAAGGGTATCAAAGCAAATCTTCTGATGTGTTTCTTTAACCTACAGTACCTGGGTGTCTAAGTAGACAAAGACAAGAAATCATAATCATAAGAAAGAGCCATCTTTCACCTAAATAATTCATTTCGAGCCTCCACATTTGTGACGAAAAACACAAAATCATTAAAGACTCCTAGTGCAGGGAAACTGAAATGTTTATTTATTGTGAATCCTCATGGCCAATTCCCAGGATTTGGAACTTGAGTGCTACATTTTTTATGCTGTTGGCTGACAGCAGATAACATTTGAGGGCTTCAAGCATCTTGTACTGTCTGGATGTACCATCCAGAAACAGCAGAAACTTATTCTCTGTGACCAGGTAGAAATAACTGGAGCCTGAAGACTCCTGTCCTGTTCCAGGATTCATCTCCTTCAAAGCCAGATCTCCCACCCTTTTCTCCCAGCAGCACAGAACTCCCAAATTCAAGAGAGGGAAGGACAAAAGGAAGGGTGAAGATGTAGATCATGAAACCTAAGTCCTCTTTCACCTATATCACCTTGAATACCAAGGGAGCAGCCCTTTTGTCACTGAGCTGCAGGCATAAAAGGTACCAGCCCTGCAGTTTGTCCACCTGATGCTCCCTGCTGGGAACACAGGAGGGACACCAGGTGACAGGAGACAGGAGGTGGTGGAGGAGTGGAACTAATGCATTTTCTGCCATGCACTTCTCCCAGACAAATTCCTACTTGCCTTGCTCACAGTCTGTAACAGATGAAACTCGGTGTAATCTATCAACTTGTCTATAAATTACCAAAAATACCCTACTAATTATCAGCCATGAGGTGGTTTCTCTTGGAACTTCTGCTCCCCTGGTGAGGGATGCCCACTGCTGGAAACACACTTCTTAATTTCTATTTAAACTTGCCTTACTGCAGCTTCTTACTGCAAATTCTGGCTATTGCAATGCCACAGAGCATCTCCCTGCAAGGGTGAATTGGGAAAAACTGAGGCACTCCATGATAGTGGGTTTTTTGTTTATTTAATTTTGTGAACAGATTCTGGGACCTGCTCTTCTGCCTGCCCACACTAGAGCATCCAGCAGGCATTACTAATAGCAAAGAGCTGCTTTGGAGCCCCAGGGTACCGTGCAATGCAGCAAATGCACAAAAATAAATGAACTGTTGCATGGATCCTGCAGTGATATCTGGCTGAACAATGAACACCTTGAGGGGGGCATTGACTGATGAGAAGCATGGTATTCAATCTCTGTCCCAGATCCATCCATGAACAGATCAGTCCTCGTTTGCATAAAATCACTGTTTATTCTACTGGCCCACTAATTGCTACTATTAAAGCAAATGGTACCATGTATGGTCTTGCAGAGCATCAACAACCTCGAGCTGCCCAGCACTTAGGTGTGTAGCAAGGTGCTGCATGCAAACACCTCCACCCAGAGGATGAGCATCTCTTTGATTATTGCTCTGCTTTACCTTTGCCATCTCTTAGGGCAGTTCCCCCCATGGGCACTATCCATAGACACCAGCTGCCTTCCTGTTTTAGCCAGCAGCTGCTACCAGCTCTGCACTATTCATTTGGCAGAGCTCTCACTCCTGAGCAGATTGTGATGGTTTATGGGCATTTTCCTGTGTTGGAAGGGCCAGGAATGAAGGTCCTTTCACGTGCTTTTGGTCCATATCACCTCTGTGTCACGTGGAATATCCAGTTCTCTGAAACCACATCCCCCGTTTGCTGCTGACATTGGGGAATCACTTGGATTCCAGGGTACAAGATGTGATTTGCTATGTACTTTTTCTCCCAGAGACTGTAAACAACCTTGGGATTTATTTTATAATTTATTTTAGTATTACCAGGAGGATGTTGAATTAATATTTTCTCTACCAAAACCAGCAACACTGTCAACAGAGAGTTTGTCCCATAAAACTGGATGGGAGCCTGACATGCAGGACTCCTGTATGAACAATGGATTGTTCTGAAGAATAATCTGTAGAAATCCTGCTATACCTCACTCACAGAGAGGTGTCAGAGATCCCAAGCTGGGGCTAAGGAATAACTGCTGCACCCAGGATAGATTCCTGAAGACTTCACTACACACAGAGCAGCCACTGGGGTAATCAGCTCAAGCATAAGGGTTTCCTATAGACCAAAACAGTTCAAAACAAACATCTCACCATTCATCAGTTATGCTCTTTTCTCTCTCTCTCTCTCTCTCTCTTTTTTTTTTTTTTTTTTTTTTTTTTTTTTTTTTTTTTTTTTTTTTTTTTTCTGTGAGAATACAGGCAAAAAACAAGTGGAGAAATATAAATTTATTGTCCATAGACTGGAAATCTTTTTTTTTCTGGTCAGCTCCACTCCTGAGTCAGCTATCTGTGTACACTGCTAAAGGAAGTAATGGAAGTTGTCTATACAAAAGAAAGGGAGTACAAATCAACAGTAGAGAAAATTGGGTTTATCTTGAGCCACTGGCAAAAACAAAGCTATCAACCATGTGAAACAAGACAGGGCTCAGTGCAGAATGGCAGAGCCCCTGTACTGTACTGATGATATCTAAGTTGTGCGACTGCTTTGCAGCTCTTTTGCCTTTAATCCAAATAGTGTCAGCCTTCAAATTGCTTCTCAGCCTATGTGTCTGCCTGCAGACACTACTGCATTGATTTCCATCTGGTGCATGTTTTAAAAGTTTTCCTCACAACCTTAAGGATTAACTGCCCCTTTTTTTTCCTTTTTTTTTCTTTTCTTTTTCCTTTTTTTTATTTTTTTTCTGTTACAGAACTTCAGATTCTGAAGCATGCTGAGGAATGAGGAAAACAATCAGAGCAAAGAAGCACCAAATCTCCTGCGAACTCTCCCCTGATCAGTGGGCATACAAAGATCTACCAGCAGCTGTTAATGTCGCGTTATGGACGATTAGCAGGACTTCCTGTATCTAATGAACATGGCTCTTTCAGTGAGGAGACACAGTACAGTGCTGTCCCAGGAACATAAAAACGATGTAACATTCAGTCAGGAATGCATTTGCTACATGGCCCGGAATGGTGAATTGATCTCATGCTTCTGTAACAAAGATCTCATCTGTAGTCCCCATGCACTGCTGGCACTGGCACGGCTTCAGAATGAGCCCGGCGATCCTGCTCCCAAAAGGAACTGATTAGGAGGGATGTTCTAGGAGCTATTTGATACAGGCAGCACAATCCAGAATGCCATTTACAGAGCAAAAATAAAATAATACAGCAATCTTTAAGCATTTTTTATGTCTAAGTATGCCAACGGCATCGTCTAACTGACAGTGAAAAGAAGCATTAAACACCCCTTTAACCATGGTGTTCCTGGATTTGAAGCAGGTAGAGTGGGTGGACAGATGGTTTGCTGTGAGTATGGCACATAAGAGAAAAAGGTTCAGTTTGGTTTTTGCTGCTTTCCTCTTGATTTTAACTGGAAATATAAAGGTAGGTCCATTTAAAATCCCTCTGCTCATATCTCTACATCTCGTTTCACACACCAGGGATCCAGGATATCCAGGGATATGTGAAATAAAATGTAAAGTTGTGAGATGACCTATATGGTGAAGGGAATAGGGATGATGTAAATAACACAGGTAGCTTGTAAGAAAGGCTTTCAGAATCCTTTCCCAAATATCCAACTTGTGGCAACAGTGCAAGCAAGGGGGTGAAAATGTACTTGGAGTTTTGCTTCGTCCATACTATAAAATAAACCCAAGTTAAAATGGGTGTTGCCCAACCCAATTGTCAAACATCACTGCTGCAATACAAAGACAAATGTTTATTGCCTTAACTTTGAAAGTGCAGTAAATGCTCTTCTATTCAATTAGATAAACAAATACAGGACAGAGTATATAATAGGGTCCTTTCAAGCAAATTATGCTTTCTAAGTCACGTGTAAAAGAAAAATTACTTCAATGTTTATATTTCTGTAAAATAAAAAACCATCAAGTCTCTCCTTCTGCTATATTCTAAATATAAAAAAAATAAAGACTGTTTAAATGATGTCCATTTTATGAAAAAGATAGCAAAGCAAAGAAGCATAGCCAGGCTGACAATCCAGCTTTTCTTCTCACCATTACAAGAGAAGGAGAAAAAAATTCTTTATTCTGTTCTCATTTACAGTAGCACAAATCCCCAGGAACTGCACTGACTTCAGTATGTTATTTTGGATTTACAGCACACTCAAAGAGATTAGAATTCAGTCACACATGAATGAAGAACAGAACATCCACATTCATTCTAAACATATTTTCCTTTCTTGTGTACACAGAGCAGCAATGCTGTCCTTAGCAATGACAGATTACGTGCTGTTGGTTTACCTGCTTGTCTAGAGGTATTTATACAGGTACCAGGCAGGATGACTTGGTGAAGGAAGCACTTTGTTACCCTCTCCAGCAAATGCATCCCCATTTATGTCCAGAGAGAACTGCCTCCTCTGCAGCATCAAGGCATCAGGCAAGTGGCTAAAACATGCTCACAGCATTATGCATCCAGTGATGAAAACCACCTGTTTGTGAGCCTGTTCTACTGTCTCTGCCAAAGACTGGCTCTAAGTCCTGACAATTTCTCATGCAGATATATTAGCATACATGGACTGCATATCTTTAAAATACAAGCAGAAAACTGTAGTAGTTGTTGGAGAGCACTGTGGTTAAAGCAATGTATAATTCCTGATCTTGATGGAGGAGGGCATTTTCTTCCTACAGGTTGCTTAGTTATGAGAATCTCAGATCTAGTCTCAGCAAAAAGGCAATGCAGTGAATAGATCCCCACCAGTTTAAAGGCAATGATAACCCCTCCACAGCACAAACCAACTCCATACCCTAACAACGCCCCACTGCCTTGTCCATCCTGTTCAGCTGAGGTGCAAACTACTCACACAAGCAGGGAGCCAAACAAACAGAGCCTTTCCTTTTGTCTTGACACCTGTCAGCATTAAACACATCCTCCTCTCCTGCTCTGCAGGCTTTCTAATGAAGTGGCTGCAGGCAAGGAAGAGGCATTAAGAGAGGGAGCATTGCAAAAGTGAAATGAAAATAGGCTGCTCCCAGAGATCGACAGAGATTAGGGTTGCATATCCCTGGGCTCAGTTTTACTGTGAGCATACTAATGCCCACATCTCCAATTGAAATGCTCTGGAAACCTTCTCTGCAGCCTCCAAGAACAAAGTGTAAAATAATATTTCCAGCAAGATAGATCACAAATAGGAAAGAGGAGGAAGGGTTGATTTTTGTGGTTATTTTCTTTTCCTCTACTATAACTAAAGAATTGAAAAGTATGCAGAACATTTATTAAAAAAAAAAAAAAATTGTCAAGGTTTCAAAGGCACTTTCCGAAATTAGGAAAGGTCAGTGCCAACAGTTTTGAGAGTCCAGCATAAAATGCCTAGGATTTTGTTTTTCAGAACTTTGATTTTTATAGAGATCCAATCTCTTCCAGACCCAATCTTTTAAAGACCCAAATTCTAACTTTCCAGCTAGCCCTCAACAACTAATCAGCTCAACTACCTGCAGGTCACTTGCTAAATCATTTCAACTCACTCAGTCCAACCCTTATATTGCTTCCTGACTTCGAGTCTCTGATAATGAAATCCTGCTGCTCTGTATCTCCAGCCCGCATCCCACGCTGCCACAGCACTCCCAGAGTCACTGTCTGTGCTGTCCTTCAACCACATGTTTTTTGAAGAAAAGTTATAACTCCTTGAACTAAGTTGTGGAGTTCTTACCCTGCCTTTCCTCTGAGCTCTTCTCCAACTCACTTCCAACCACAAGAATCTCACTAGAGCATTTAGGCTGTTTTGTTCTGTGATTCGATACCAATGAGCACTATAAAGCTCTGGGTTCCTAAGCACTGGCATAATAGAAATAAACAGGAAAATAATATAATATGCCAAATGAAGAGGAGGCAGGAAAATGGCCAGCTGTGTCTCTCTACCTTTCTATCATATAAAACACATATATTTATATTTAAATATGTCGAAATAGAAACCATGTACCTGCTCTCTACATCTGGTGGAAAAAACCTCTCTGACTGTATTTTTATTTTGGAATGTCTCAATTTACCAAACAGAATCATTTCATCCAGACAAGTATTCAATTAAATTCCTTTGAAAAACAGGCAAGCTTCCACTGGAGCTATGCCAACCCCAGCTTCTGAGCAGCCCAGCTGGTAATCTCCTGAGGACCAGGGCTTCCAGCTCCCACAGTTTCAACAAATCTTGGTAGACAAATCGCCTGAAGATTAAGGACCCTTGGGCTTATAATGCCCCCAGTCCAGGACAGAGTATCAGGCACAGCACAGTGTTGTGGTGACTGGGGAGCTCAGAGATACCAGGGTCATGGCTACAGCCATGGCCAGCACTCCAGTATCCAACAACTCCGGCTCCAGTTCTTTTTTACAGGCAATTTCAAACTGTTGGAACATCAAGGTTCCCTGAGAAATCAAAATACTTTTCTCCTTCCAGCTCTATTGCATACACATGTGGCAAACAAAAGAAGATTCTTCATGATCTTTTGCTCTCCTTCAGCTGTTCCTTATTACTGTACATTCATCTTGTTTGCTCTTTTGTGCAAATTATTTTGCTGCTTTTTTGTGAAAGAAGCCATTTTTCTACCTGCATTTGAACAGTTCCCAGCATAATGAGATCCAGATATTGGTTGTACATGGTTCTGTAATACAAACAACACGGTGTTATCATTTTCTTTTTTCCCTCCTTAGAGAGAAGTTTATTGAAAAATCAAAGCCTTCCCTCTAATCATTTTCACTCTGTTAGCTGTAGGCAACATTTGTTGGAAAGTAATTAATATAAAAGTATCTAAATATTGCATGCATATTGTTTCTTATTTTTTCACAGACTGTGTGTTTGTTCTTCCCCCAGCTGAAAAGCTAAAAATGAGAATTTACTTCCCATGTTCTCACCTCCCCTCCTCTACTTTATACCATATTGCAACTTGTCATATTATATTGTGAATAACTTAAGAACTATTTGACATATTAGTTACACATTTATGATGCAGAGCTCTTTCCCTTCACTATTTTTAGAGAGACCAATTTTACATGTCATGATATCCGTATCTATATTTATACTGAATATGTTTAATTTTTTTTTCTTACCATATTTAGTTCAAGGCTTTTACTGATGATAGGCAGAAAAAAAAAGAGCTTTTTATCAGACCTTCGTTTCACAAGGCAGATGGATAAATTTCAGCTCTTCTGGGAAATCACACTATTTTAACTAGACACAGGTGAGTTTCCTACTACAGCCATGAGACAGTTCTTGACTTTGCAAAGTAAGGGCTGAGACAGTTCTTCTCATTAAAAGAGATACACTTTTTCTGAAAGCGAAGCAGAGCTAATCAAAACATCTGAGGGAAACAAACTGACATATTCCTCTAACTCACTGTGGTGCACATCAGCAATACCACACACCATGCCTGTCTTGATCACGCTGTCAGTCCTTACAACCCAAATACAAGAATGGTTGCTCCAAGTTCTTCAGACTGAGGCTATTCATGGATTAAAGCAGCCATGAACCAATTGATGGTGAATAAAATTGCTGGAACATAAGGTTATGTATTGCAGTGTGGACCTCTAATTTTATATTTTGTATTTGAAACGTAAATAATTTATTTTAAAAAAAGTCATCTCAGAGACGTTACTACTAAAATCAAAACAAATTTCTCTAGGGCTCTATTTAAAATGCCAAAAGAATTGCATAAGCATGATTCCTGACTTTCGTGAATGTAACCAGGGTGGTTATGCCCCAGAACTGAAAAATAATTAAAAGTTAGATATTGGCAGCTTCAGGCTTGCTTTTCCCCAGGAGCCTAAGGGGTAAGCTTTAGAAGGCAGACTTCACAACAGCCACTTCATTACAGAAATAACATGCATCTGATCCCCAGGAAGGCACTCAAAACTAACATCTCTGTGGCGATGCAAGGATGGCCCACATGAAGAGGATACGATTTCACGCTGTCAACCATAAGATTCCCAACATGAGTTTACAAAATAGACTTAATTTGGGACACTTTCATCCATCTTTCTCACTAAGCCTGCACAGCAAAGGTGTTCAACTCTCCTAATACCCCTATGTGACCTTAACAAAAACTGCACATGGCCCAGGGAGCTGAGGCGGAGGAGAAAGTTCTGGAAGCAGTTTCAAGGCAGAAGACAACAGCTTTGATGGCATCCCAGCTGGATGGGGCTGATGCAGGCACACAGCTGGATCCAGTACCTCTTGCCAGCAGCCTCTGCTGGCATTCTTCTGCCCAGAGCTGGGGATTCAGGTTATCTGCCACCACAACAGCAAAGCCTTTCTACCAAACATGTGGCATCACCTTGGCTTAACGGCTCACGAACCTTTAATTTTGCCATCATTTACATTTCCATCATTTGCATTTCCCGTCTTTTTTCCCTGCAACCATGAGGGCTAGAAATATTTTTTTTAAATGAAATTTGAGAACTGCAAGTCAACATGCATCTAGTTGTTGAGGCTTTCATACTTGTAGTATCTTAGTAACTGCTGTACTCGCAAGTATCAAAAGTAACGATACTCTGCAATATATTAATGAGTCTTCTGGAGATGAAAGGCCCAGGACCTGATGACTTTTTTGTTCATGAGCCACGGCATGTCAAAGAACAAAGTGAGCCTGACGAGGATGGACAGAGATTAAAAGTACACACAGACATGTACACACATGAAAATCACTATGGAAAATGTGCTGCCTAACTCTGCATCAGTGAACCCAGGCACCTTGCTAAGCTCCAGTGGGAAGAGGGAAGTACTGCAAGGGACATTCCTGGGTGTCTGCTCACTGTAAGCCTGGGCCAAGGTGAGAGGGTGTGCTTGGCCCCGGAGCCACAGCGAGCAGAAGGGCAGCAGCACCGAGCTTGCAACAGAAACACTCCCGGTTGTGTCCCAAAGCAAACAGCAATAAAACAAACTGCTAATGAGGATACAACCTGACCCTCTGCAGCATGCCTGCCCAAGGACCGCGGGGCTGTGAGGGGAAGAGAAGGACTGTGTCGGCAGAAACTCCAAGCTCAAGGGGATTTTTTTAAAAGGGCAACCAAAAAAAAAGAAATGTTTGGGTACTTTGCTGGTAATAAAAGTTACTGACGAAGTAACACAGAGCAAACACTACTTTGAAGGAAAGAGGAGTCTGTTAAACAAAGAATTTTACTCTGCGGAAAGAATTCCTTTTTAACACTAATGTTAACATTTCATTTTTTGTAAGAAATCCTAGTGAATCTTCCCTTAAGACTCTTCACTCCAGACATGACACTTCTCTTTTTCCCCTCTCTGCCTGCTGATGTACTCTCCTTTCCAGGAAAGCAACAAATTTTTATTCACACTTTCTTCTTTTCTTCATTAGGCTGTTTATCACACTGTTACACAAACCATTCTCAGAGCTATTACAGCCTATGGACAAACATCTAGATTTTTATTATTTTACAGCAGGAGACCAGCAGGTCCAGGAGACTGAAGAACCCATGAGCAAACCACCCATGACAGCATTCACAACCTTGTATCTGTTTTAATTTTTTTTTAATAACAAGAAAACAATCCAGAAGCCACTGCTAAGGGAGAAAAAGGAATGCATTTAATGTAGGGAAATGTAATGAAAACCTGTCATTCTGACACATTCTTGATTTTCTGGAAGTCAAATTAACAGTCATATTTGGCAAGGAAGATGTGATGGCATAAGGCACTTGGTTTGTGGAAGGACATCAGAGGTAGCTATTTCAATTAGAAGTGCAATGATAAGCCTGGATAGCACCCTGCAAAGAAACTGTGATAGCCAAGAGCAGTCCAGGATGTAAGAAGTTTGGGAACTGATGAAACTAGGGACAGGATCATAGAAATGTAAATGATACTGGAATAATGCTAATCAAACCCAAAAGATTCTGTAAGCAGTTAAACATGGGCTTAAACTTAAGTACTGGAAATATCTCACTGAAGGTAATAGGCATGACACAGTCCTTTAACACTTTGGAATTATGGACGTGTGTTTTCCCAAGTTTCTGGACACATACCACTAGTATTTCTGCTTTTAAAAGGAGCAAACACACAGGGATGTCAAGGAACACACAACAGAGTAGCTGGGGCAGTTCACTGAGCAAACACGTCGTGTCCTTTGGAACCCAGGTGGGAACAGAGTTCTCCTGACCCCTGAGCTGAGGGGCTGAGCAGCATCTCTGCATTGCATCATCTCCTAATCCTTGCTGTGAATTCAGTGCACTTGGAGCCAGGCTGGTGTCACTGTGCCAGCCAGCCACAAAAGCAGTGAAAGGGAGTAGGAAAGCAGGAGTGTGTCTCATCCGTACAAAAGTAAGTTGTGCCACTTTGTTATTGTTCCTTTGAATAAATGGTAGGTGAGAGAAATTTCCTTCTTGGGATTGTTCCTGGACTAGAAAATGCAAAGCCACTTGCTGCACAGGGTATGAAATGAATGTACGTAATGAAATTCAGGTCCGGGTGCTGAATGATAGTCCCGCTATGCAGAACATATTTTTCCTATTTATTTTCTTGCTCAGATTTCACCTGTAAAACAGGAACACTAAGGCAGCCCCTCAATCTCAGCCTGTTAAATCCTCATTTCAGCTGGCATACTCACAAAGATTTTCCAACAAAGGAATCGACAGCTTTCCATTGCAATCACAACAGCAGAGCATCCCAAACTGCATTTTCCTGTGACACTGTGCTCAACTCTTCCAGGTACATTAATGAGATCAGGTCTGTGGCACATCACAACCCTAAAACCTTCCCACCTAAGCCTAGGAATGGAATAAGCAATCCATCACACAGTGTGACACATTCCCCAAAACACACACACACTCAAAACCTGAAAGTGGTGTCAGAATGTTTATTGAAGGGGGCAATCTGACTGGCTGAACCGACCTGGGTAGCCGGTAACTTTTAACATAAGCAAACAGAGATACTGTAAACCTGCTGTGCATGGAAACTGTGTTTATACTTAAATTGGACTTGGAAGACTGAAATAACTTACTAGAAAAATATAGCTTAAGTTCCCAGGAGCTCTGAATGACCTTGAGATCATTCTGAAAAAAACAGAAATATGTAGACATATACAGTGATGCAAACAGAGTTACACAAATATTTTTGAAGTCAGCTAATAAAATACATTTCCTTGCCTATTTTTTATGATAGCTTTGCAAACATACTTTTAAAACCACACTTTTCAGCCCCACCAAGCATTTTTTTTGCCACTTGCGTTATCAGAACTGATGGTAAGCATTCTGCAATGTAAGTGCTGCCTCATTTACTTCTTAGTGAGTTTTGTAATTGCTGGATCTGTTCCTTTTAGATAGACTGCTGAAATTCTTACTACTATACAAGACAATAAACTTTCTTAGTGATTCAGTGCAAGTACAGAGGAAGACAAAAAGAGGAAAAGATACAAGAAACTTCAGTTTTTTCTCAGTGCAGCCAATACATTGATAAAATATTTTGATTTATATGGCACCTAAATTGCTGTACACAGGAACATCTGAATGGACAGTGATCACAAATCAAGAGAGATCACCACCACCACAAATTGTGAGCTCCGTTGCTCATGAACCTAGAAAATAATTATTAGGACTATTAAAGCACTCAGAGTAATGTAACCTGATGTTGCATAACTGTGATCAAACTTCTATGAAAACCAGGAAATTGCTGAATCTAATAGTGCTTTGCTTAAAAAATAATGACATAAAAGGAGAGGGGATAACTATTTTATAACTTGAAAACAGCCAGGGGAGTCTAACCGAGCTGCGTTTATTCTTCTGCCATGGGCTGGGTGCATGGCCAGTACTGGAAGCTGACTGTGAAAAGGAAAGTTGGAGATGCATCGAGCCATGGATTGCAGGTTATCCATGAATCTGTATTTGTACTTGCATTTTCCACACCACTCACATGATCTCCATTTAGCACGAAAGCACCACAGATGCAGGCAGGCAGAAGGGATTGTGCTTTTCACAGCAAGGTGCTCATCCTGCAAAGCCTGATGATGTCCAGGAATGGGATAACCTGGGAGCAGGTAGATCGCGTCGAGGCTCTGGAGCAGGGGAGCAGGTTTCAGTTCAGTGCCAGCATACCCCATGAATTTTGGTGTAAAGTGTGGGAATAACTGACCCTCTGAGAACATCCGCCGAGCCCCTGAGAAAACAGGAGATCGTAAATAGGTGTTTCTGGAGAATAGTTCTACTCTGTGACGGGAGGCTGTAGTGATGTGGGTGGGGGCCGGTCTCCTGTGCCTGCAGTGAGAGGAAAAGAATGAATGGCCTTAAACTAAGAGAGGGGAGATTCAAAATAGATAGTAGAAACATTTTTACGCTGTTATAATGGTCAGACATTGTAACAGGCTGCCCAGGGAGATGGTGGAGTCACCAGTTCGAGAGGTGTCTGTATGTGGCACTAGGCGGTTTAGTGGTTTAAGGGTTACAGGGGCAGTGCTAGGTGGACGCTTGAACCGGATGATCTTAAAAGTCTCTTTCAACCTTGGTGGTTCTGTCAATAAAGGCGGCGAGGCTCCTGTGTCCTGGTTTCGGGGGTGAAACCGCAGCATTCCGTGATTCCGGCTCCCTCTGAGGGCAGAGGCCGGAGAGCTCCGCAGCCGCGTCCCGCCAGCCCCGGTGCCGCTCCGGGCCCGTCCGCCGGCGGCTGCGCGCGCCTCTCCCCTTCCTCCTCCTCCTTCTCCTCCTCCTCCTGCCGCGGCCGCTGCCCCCCCATACCCCGGCAGGCATGGAGGCCATCGAGGAGCTGGCGGTCCAGCCCTGCACCTCCTCCCTCTACCTGCGGCCTTTCCGCCTCTCTTACCGGCAGGTGAGTGGCGCCGCCAGCCCGCCCGCCCGCCTTGCCCCGTCCCTGCGGGGCCCGTCAGCCCCGCCTGCGCCATTTTGGAGCAGCGCCGGTGCCACCTCATGGAGCCGGTGTCACTTCATGGAGCCGGTGCCACCTCATGGAGCCGGTGTCACCTCAGGCAGCCGGTGCCACCTCATGGAGCCGGTGCCACCTCTTGGCGCCGCCCGCCCCGCTCCACCCGCAGCACCCCCGGGGCGGCCGCGCTGCCCCCGGCGCCCCCTCGGCCCGCCCTGAGGTGGGGCTCGAGCAGGGCAGGTGGCCCCACAGACCGCGGGGTCACTGCCTCGGGGTGCCACCGGTTCCTGCGTCCCCATGGGTGTCCCCTGTGCCTGCCGCCCAGGCGGGGCTGGGGCTGTCACTTTCACCCCATGCTGGTGTCCGCGTTCACCTCTCGATTTGGGCCTTGCTTTGGTGTGGATTGTTCACATCTCGAGCACTTTGCTGACCAGACCTCAGCAGGCCATCACTCATCCACGAATGTTAGGGGTCTGGGGCATCTCTCTCATGAGGACAGACAGTGGGAGCTGGCTTGTTCAGTCTAGGGAAAAGGAGACTGAGGAGGTCTCATTAATGCATATGAATGTCTCGAAGTTGGGTGCCAGGAGGATGGTGCCAGACTCTCTTAAGTGATGCCCAGTGACAGGATGAGGAGCAGTGGCTGTAAACTAAAATACAAGTTTCACTTCAACATAAGGAAGAACTTTACATTGAGGAGCAGGCTGTCCAGGGAGGTGATGGAGTTTCCCTCTCTGGAGACATTCCAAACCCACCTGGACTCATTCCTGTGTTACCTGCTCCAGGTGACCCTGCCATGAGAGGGGATTTGGGGAGCGATCTCCAGAGGTCCCTTCCCACCCTGGCTATTCTGTGATTCTGTGAATAAGTCTCAATTCCTGCAGGTGGGAAGTGGGGAAGGAAATCCTGTCCCTTTTCATGTTTGTATCAACATGAGCCACCTTTCACAGGATCGCTGAGAACTGGTGCCTCCAACAGTGGCAGGAATGCGAGCTTTGAAAGGAAAGTCACTTCTTCTCACAGCACAAAGCATTGCATGTTCCTCGGATGCTTTCCTTGGGCCTGGTTGTTGGCTGGTCCAGGGTGAGCTTTTATCCAGGCAGAATGGTGGAAGGGGAAATGAAGGAGAGTTTGGACAGCCCTAGAAATGGATGGTGGAAAACACATCTCTCCATCTTTGCTTTGCTCCTGAACACATCGGTTGGAAAGGCAGGAGAGGAATGTATTGAGTCCAACAGTGAGATAAAGTACAGAAAGTGAATAGCAAGGGTTCAAATAGGTTTCAACAAAGCACATGAGTTGATTTTTAACATTTAAAAAATACATTTTATACACGATTTTTCTGAAGAAAGCTCTCTTCTCACTAGTTGGGATAAATAAACCATTTTCATTCATGAACAGCTGAGAGCTCTACACTGAATTATGTCTTTTTAGGTATCAGAAGTAAACCTGAAAAACATTCTTTCATGTTCTGAATTTTTGCTGGCTTAGCTTAGACAAGTGATGGGTCTTACTACTTAATTTCGTTTTCATTTCTGAGTCATGCTCTATTTACATGAAAAATGGGATTTAATTAAAATGTTCGAAACAGTATTGCAAAATTACATTTAATTGAATAGATGTGCCTTAGATGTGATGAGTATTCTAGAGAAGAAATAAGGATATGTTTGGTCATGTGCTGTGAATTGACAGAGACCAGCATTGCCACTGAGAGAAGTAGACTTGCCCCACTTGGTACTTCCTCTCCTTGCACAAGTGTCTGTGTAGCAACTGAGTGAGCAGCTGGACCAGGGTCAAACCTCATCTAGCCAGAAAAAGAAGTCAATTTTAAGCTAAACAAGATCAGTGATTCTGTTCATTATGCTGGCAGAGGGGAGGTGGTAATATGGTAGTTAGGGATGAGTGTTTGGGGCCTGGTGAGAGCAGAGATTGTTTCTCTTGGCTGCAGCACTGCCTTAAAATGAACTTGAAAATGTAGTTTCTATGGCATCTGTACAGAGGCTGGCTTGGGTCCAGCCTACTGAGAGCATGAGCTCAATGTGAGCAAAACTGTCTGTACCTGACCTGAGAAGCAGGCCCTACGTTTATTGAAACACATTTTGCATTTTAAAACTGACTTACTAACCAGAGGAAATACTAAATATTTTCACTCATTTCACTAATTGTTTCAAAAGCATTTAGGTCTGCTGAAAACCCCATTAAACAGTCAAGTGTCTAAAATCCAAGAGAATTAGATGCCTGTTCTGCTTAAGAATTTTTGAAAATTCCACCACTCCTCTAAAACTGACAATTCTTTCCAAATTCTAGCCCTTGATCTTAATGCTTTTTGCTGAGTAGGCCTTCCCTTGTCCAACTATTTTAATTCGCTTGCTGGAAAAAGAAAAGAAACTTTTCTTCTTCCCAGTTTCTAATTGTTGTATCTTACTGTAACATTAATTTCCCTCTTCCGTGAATTCCCTGCACTTGCTTGCTGAACTTGACTCAAATCTAATAAAAAAGTCTTTCTGGATAACAGAACAATCTAATGGGGAAAACTTGAATAATGGCATTTGTTGCACTGTGAAAACTAAAACTAGATTGGATACTTAAATTATGCAATATGTGGCATTATGCTGTAATTGGAAGGCTTGGGGTGGTCTTATAGGTACCTCTAGTGAAGCTATGACACATCCCCTATAATCCATTGTAGTCCAAAGAAGATTCATTGATGCATTTTTGGGGGTTTATATAATATTAATAAAGGATAATTGGGGCCTTGAAGACTTGAGAGTTTGAAATCTATTTTCAAAGAGGTATATTCCTAAAATAGGCATCAATACTTAACATGTATCTTCTGTCCAAGGACATATAGAGAGTGAGAGGTTTTTTTTATTAATTTCTTTTCTTTCACAGCTACTGCTTTTCTGTACAAATAGGAAATTGAAAGTATGTTTACATACAGTAGGATTTTGAGATTATTTCTAAGTGTTCATAAATGCTTAAGTAGCAGAATTGATTTCTAGACATTTCATATTAAAATTATGCTACTTGTGTGGAGATAATTTGAATCCTGTATATCTAATACAGCAAGGTCTTAAACATAATTTTTTTTATTTTAAAGGTAAATTTAGATAGGTGGTTTACATTTCAGTGTACCCTGCTGGTCTGATTTTATCCATTCAACCTGCACCCCACTGAGCTGTAAACCACTGTTGTTCCAGCAGCTTTACAGACCACTCAAAATCTGTAAGACATCAGAGAAGGATCCATCTAAACAAAATGCTGAGTAAATTGTTGGTCAGAGCAGGGTGCTAATAACACCAAGGTCACAGGCTCAGTCCCTGTACGGGCCATTCACTCAAGAGTTGGATCAGTGATCCTCATGGGTCCCTTCCAACTCAGAATATTCTGTGATTCTGGAAGTGTTTTTGTAAACCCACACAGGTTACACCTCTGAAAGAGGTTGTGGTCACACCTGATGAAGAGTGGAGCCACAGGCTCAGATCATGGTCTACCTGCTCTCAGAGGCATTTTACACATTTACAGTTGCGGGCCCAAGGATTACATTAATGTTTTGGCCAGCTGAGTATTTTCCTTGGACATACAGATGCTCAGACTGGGAGCTGTGGACCAACACAAGAACAGAGTTGTGTGGACATAGAATCCAGTCAGGCAATTACTGCCATGTTAGAGAGAACCACAACAGTGTTCCTGTAGGTTTGTGCTTGAGTCCCAAGTTCCCCTGTGCTGTAAGAGCTTGAGTCATCCTTTAGACTGTATTTGGTTACATATAGAAAGAAATACTCTTCCAAAAGACCGTGAGAAAAATATCAGTTTCTGGCTCTTTCACTGAAGTGAGGATTGTAAGAAATCATGGCAGTTCCTGAAGTTACAGCAATTTATGCCCATGGTGGATTCTGTTCTTCCATAGAGGATCATGAGGGCTTTTCATAAGAAGTGTTTCATCATCCTCTCCTTCTGCCCATCTGTATTTTAAATGAAAGCAATGAGCTCTGAATTTTTCCTGTAGAGCATAAAAGTGGGTGTATACCCTTCTGAAAGACTTCCAGGTTTCAAAGCTTGCAGATTGAGGCACCCCTGCAGCTTCATGTTGGCATCCAAGCTATGGAGAATAGCCTGGCTTGCTGGACAAATTAGTGTACCTGTCACTCACTTAAATTATTTGTTCTGTCTTTGTGTAGTGTAAAGGTAGAAATGGAAATGCAGCCAAGGAGATGTGGAATTTAGCAAACTGCAGTCAGATTTTGGTGAGGGCCAGTGTGGAGGGGTAAAGTACAGATTAAGTTTATATTCTTCAAAATAGGTGTCTGACAGAACTTCCAAAGGGATCTATTTGGGATTTTCAGCTGTCAGCCCTGCTCCAGGTGGAGCCCTTAGTCAAATCAACCATGTTTGAAGTGAGGTAGTCTGGGGTGGAGGGATGGACAAGGTACCTCACTTAGCCTGAGGAATATTCTCTTCATTTTGTCAGTAGGAACCCTGTGTTCCTATATATTTTGGTTCTGCTCGGTACCGAGAGAAGAAAATTCGTTTTTCTCACATAGAGGATAGCATCTGTCTAGCTTTAATGTGTACTTGCCCCCAAAGTGCAAATTGATTTGTTATCTAGATTGGCTTTTTTTTAAACATACATCACCTCCTGAAGAATTGGCTTCTTTACCAGGAACTCCATAGTAAATCTCTTTTCACTTTTTCCTATTGAAGTTTTTCTGCTTTTCATAAATAATTTATTCAAGAGACCAGAGGGATGGCTAATGAGAGATTAACTCGATGCCCAAGGGCTAGGGCATTTCCCTGGGATGTGGTAGAGTCAGGCTGCAAGATCTCACTTCAATTAATATTGCTTCCCACATCACAGGAGAGTGTGCTCACTGCTGGGAAACACGTTTGTGTGTAAATCTTCAGCTCTCTTTTGTGTGTGCTAGCCAAGCACTAGCCTATATATTAGACAAAAAAAAAAAAAAAAAAAAGGAAAGAAAAAAATCTCGACCAAGTTTAAGAACTCTGCTGAGACTCCAGTCATGAAGTCGACTCTGAGTAGCAACAGTTAAGGGGGAGTTGCCATGAATCTGAGCAGCATTAAGTATCCAAATGGGATTTGGATACAGTGAAGTCTTCTTAATCAGCACCTGCACAGGGAGGGATTTCAGAGGTTCTGCATGTTGGATTTGGACCCTTACATGGGGTTTTGACAGAGCTGTGATGGGGATTTGGATACAGCGAAGTCTTCTTAATCAGCACCTGCACAGGGAGGGATTTCAGAGGTTCTGCATGTTGGATTTGGACCCTTACATGGGGATTGACAGAGCTGTAGCAGTTTAAGAAGTTACTGCATGCAAGTTTTTCCCTGTGCTAATGATTCTTACCCCCCGGGAATCAGCAGAAAGTGGCTTTGCTCCAGCTCTTGCTCTGTTGTTCCAATTCAAACCCACTGCCATCAGTCCTTTAAGCCAAATCACTGAGCTTTACACAGAACTAAGTGAATTGCCTTTGCATATTCTTTTTGGTGACCTCTGTGCTAGGGACAGCACCCTTGAAAGGGGTAGGCAGAGCATCCATCGAGCTGGGGGAATAATACCTTGAGCTGTAACAGAAACTTTTGTCCAGAGCTCACATATCAAAGCCTTTGTGGATCTCGCCCAGACTCTCCTTATACCTTTGTTTTTGAAAGTTGTTCTGGCAGGGGAGCTCTTGCCACTGTTTCCTTGCATTGTATAAACATGTATGTGCGTTCTGCCCAGGAACTTTTAGAAGTTTGCCACCAGACTAGAACCAACTTTCAGTAATTTTCCCAGTGTGTTTGTGAGTGAGTTTGTGTTTTGAATCTGTGCAATGGTTAATGGGCATCTGTTTCAATGATGCGTGTGGGATAAACCCCAAAAACTCCATGCATATTGACTGAACCATGCAGTCAGTAGTGGTAAATTGGAACTATTTGCTCTTTTCTGAGCTTCACATTCCTTCCACACTTCAGAGTAGGTCAGTGCCTTAGCATCACGTTTCCTCTATTGATTTAATGCTTAGAATAATTAATTTTAAACACGAAAAATGCTCCCTTCAAGCTCATTTTAATGCATGATGTTTTTCATTCACTGTTAAAGGAACTAAATTATATCTTTTGAGTTTTGCAGTCATTCTAAATTTTCAATTTAGAATTGTCAATTAGTCAATTTTCAAGGCTGCTGTAGATTTTAACACCTCATGAACTTTGTGATGGGTAGAAAATACGCTTCATGAGCAGGGTGCAGTTCATCAGTGAAGAAAGAATTCCTTCTGATCTGAGTTTGCTACTGCTTTCTTTTCTGACTATGACCACTGTGTCTTACAATTTTAACTGTCTTGGAAATGTCATCAAGATTAAAATATGTGTATACATGGAGAAAAAAGTGAGGCCTGTATCATTAGTGCCATGAAAACTTTGAAGATGAAAAAGCAAAGCAGGGCAGTGTAACAATAATATTAACAATCTTATTTTGCATTTAGGAATTTTTGTATATGGTAATAGCAACATGAATGTGCCCAGCTGCCTGAAATATGCTCTGGAACTTCCGTCTGCTTTTTTATAAACATAAAACATTCTTTTCTGTTTTGACAGTTAAAAATTATGCTGTTGAGGGAGTAAACAGATTTTTAAGTTACCTGTTCAAACAAGTAAGTCTTCTGTTGAATCTTCAAAAGGTTCCAGTAGTAGGAAATATGTTACCAAGTAACACATTTATTTGCAGTTCATTTTTTTTAAAGCAGTAGTGCAGTGAAAGGAGATGCCATTTTTTCCCTGTGAAGTTTGTTTCATTTTCTTCAGCTTGTCAAATCTATTATGTCAGTTTGAGTATTAATCCTAAATGGAAACATACTGCTTCCAGCTCAGGGAGTCCCTGAGCAGCAAATTGCAGGAGTCTGAGAGGGTTTTAACAATATATTCTTCCTTGGGCATCTTGGATTCTGTCAGAGGTAGATCCTGGATGAGACTGATTTTTCATCTGACTGCTGCTGTGTTAACAGTGAATGCAGTTGAGGTGCAGTATAATTCTTTCATAGGGGTGAAAGAAAAGAAAAAAAACTTTTTGCTAAGACAGCATTAGGGAGTTCAGTACTGTGGGAGCATAATTTCCTTTGAGAGAAATGGTGTTCTCTGCAATTAGAACACAGATTTAAGAAAAGGAACTAAGGAATCTAGGCATGTCTGCTTCTGGCTCTGCCATATGCTTTGAATTCAACTTTGAAAATTTGTACAAGTTATTTTTGTATAAGACATTTATGAATTACTGAAGGGGGAAATGAGAAACATTAGTTAATAAGAGCAGTAGTTGAAAAGAACACTAGTACTTGTTTTTGTTTCAGTGAAATTACATCGTGTTAGTCTTAATTTCTTTATCTAGCATGCTTTGACAAGTGAATGTAAGCTTTGAAGTAAATGCATGAGAAGTAGTTGACAGTGACAAAACTTCGTATTTTTAGGTCAGTCATACTAGGATTTAACACACTTGTGACAGCAAATGTCACATAATGGAAAGAATAAGGCCTTGTTCAGCACCTTTTGTAGCTGAAATGTGTCTGCACTTACATAAAGGATCAGTAAAATCTCATTTAATGCCATCAGACTGCTTGGGTTACTGCACAGTAACTGTGAAGTTAAGGCTGAGTGTAGGAGGAGGTATGTAAGTTGTAGTGAGCTTAAACCATACTTCCCAAGTGCTGATATGCAGCTCACTGAGGGCCATTGGAATACTTGTAGGTCCACCAATGTGAGGCAACCAAGAAAAGCAGATCAATTATCAGCAGGCTTATTGTGCTACCAAGGCCTGCAGCTTCCCTGGAAGATGTTTCCAGGTCTGCAGGTGAAGAAGTTGAAAACCATCAGCTCTGGCAATACCACTCCAGTAGCCTCATCTGCAAGGACTTGTCTGCACAGGACTTTCCTGATTAACTGCAAGTCTCATTCTACAACAAAGAGTCTGGTTCTGTTTACGTTAAACCATTTTCAAAGTACGATTGCACTTTGAATTCATACCCTACCTTAATCCATGTTAACTTTCCAGTGTGTGCCCTAAGGGAGCAGTAAACTAAACTGGATGACTGTGTCCACACAGGGGTTTAATGGAGTTTAAGTAGCAGAATTCAAGTTCATCAAGGTACTTACTTCAGATTCATTTTCTCGCTGTCCTGGTATAGACAAGCCCTAAGAATAAAAGTGGTTTGGTTCTAAGTGAATGAACCATGTTATAAAATTCATCACTGAAGTTTTATTATACTTTTGTGTGTGAAATACAACTACTGTAGGGTGTAAAGTAGGCTTTTTTGTCTTGTTCAGTACCATCTCTTTTGTAGTAATTGCAGTTAAATCTGAGAAATAAAATAGTGCTCATGTTCTTCCAACAACTAAATGTTGTATTTGTTTTTCAGTTTGCATCAAAATTCACATGTTTGCTTAAATAGCAGAAACTTTTCCTCATACAAAAAATCTGTCATCTGAATCACAATCTCAGCTATGACATTATGTGTATTTGGTATGTTTTAAAGCAGATGAACACTGTAAAATTTTAAGTGTTTATAACAAATCTGAATATTTCCAAATATGGAAATTAGACATTTTCTGTAAATGGCAGTATTCTTTAAAATGTCAGGGTTTGATGTTCTATAGAGGATGAAACTATCCTACTCTATTCCTGAAAATAAGTGTATTTTAAATAATTTTATCTCAACTGCTGCCGTATTTAAAATACATTTGTATTTTCAGCTGTAACTCATAAAAGGTCAGCTCCCATGCTTTGAAAACTCCAAAAGCTGATACTGCATAAATGAGCATGTTTTACACAGCAGGCATATAATGTTATCTGCCCCTCTGACTTGCACTCAGATAAATTATTCTTTATAATTTTTAACTAAAGTTAAAGAACTTAGCTTTTTGGCACTGTCCTTCAGACATTGATCAAAATCTTGTTAATACAGTAACACTAAAGTTTACTGAAGTTTAAACAAAGTAAAGCTCAGTTTTTCTTCAGTGGTCAGCTCATGTCACACTAAAGCACTGATCACTGATCAAAACAGCATTAATTATTTGTTTCACGTTGAGGTTGCTGTGTCAAAATCCTTTAAATACCTCTTGGAGCAGAGAGGGAATCCTACGGCCTGTGACAGAGCAGCTGGTGTGGACATGGGCTGATGCCCCAGTTGACAGGTTGTTGGATTAGAAAGAATATCAAAGGCAGTGAGTAAGATTAGGGATAAGTGAACATCTGACAGCAGTTTGCAGCAGGGGAGAACAGATGATAAACAATGGGAGCGGGGTGCGTGGGGGGGGTGAGAGGTGAGAAGGCCATGGGAAAAGTGTGGCGGCAATCACTAAAGCTCCAGGTTGCTGAGCCTCATGAATAGAACAGGAAATGGGATTTGCTGGGACAGATGTGCTGAGTGGTGATGAATACATTATAGGGAAATGAGGCTAAACTCCTGAAGGTGAGAGATGTTCTTTCTCTGAAAATAGAAAAAATATGGGAGAAGTTTACCCCTCTGGAGAAGTAAACATTCTTGAAAATGAATATAGAAAGAAGTAATGCTAATGCTAATTGTAATTAAATTATTATCCACAGGAGCGTTCATGATAAACTCTAAGTCATGTACTCCCAGAATAACAATCTTACATTGCTATTGCAAATATAGGATTGAAAGTGTTTATTTTAGTCATAAGACTGCACAAATGGTGCAATAGTTTGAATGATGGAACAGCCTGGAATGGAGGCTCTGACTGGATAATGCTTAGAAGCATATTCTGTATCTGGCATGTATTACATAGCACTCACATAACATATGTTTGATCCTGCCACTGTTAAGAGACTTGTACTGAGTGATCTTGTGAGGTCCTTCCAGCCTTAACATTTTTTCAATTCTGTAAAGTAATTGAATGCTTGTAGAAAATCATACATAACTCTTCCTGTTCCTTAGGGTATTGTTTCTTTACTTCTTGGACTTCCTTAGTGTATATTCTTGATGGATCCCTTTCCAATATTTACGATATGTCAGAAAGCCAACAGAAACTTTCTGCATGTTTGCTTATAGGGCTGTATGTCAGTTTTCTGACTTAGAATTTCTTATGAGATTTTTTTTTCAAATTTCTTTAAAGAAAAACTCATTAAAAAGCATCTTGCACTAACATTTAATGATGTATTGCTTTAGCTGAAGGGAGGACAAGCAGAAAGTATAATTGTTAATATTCTGAGAAAGTACCAATAAGATTTGTTCACAAGGCATCTAGAAATTTATTCCACAATGTATTGTCACAGTTTGAGTTACAAGTACAAGCTTGGTTAAATAATGTAGAAACACAAACTGTGAGAGTTGCCAACTGGAAAACATAAAGCTCAATGCTGTAAGGACAAGAGGTGACTTAGCTGTAATGGGAATGCCCACCATCTGTCCTTCCTGACCTCAAATCCCTCATATGTGCTGCCCCTGTCCTCAAGCTGAGGAGACATGAGGCTGGCCTCCTTTAGTCCCTGTTTACTCCTAGCCATGTGTACTGGAACTGTAGCTCTTGTTTGTAAAAGAACAAGGAATTGTAAACAGAATCTGGGATTAATGTGTCCCATAGAATGGGACATGGAATTGGCTGTTCACGTTTGAGAAATTCCGTGTTTGGTATCTTGACCACAGTGACATCACTTGAATACAGCAGCTGAAGAGTCAGTACAGCTTTGGAGTTACAGATGTGCCACAAAATTAGTGATCAATGAAATTTGCCCTTCCAGCCATAATCAAAGAAATAAAATTATGGTGAGCACTGCAAAACAGAGACAAAAACAAAAAATCCACTCTACTGATTCTGATTAGCGTAAGTACTGTCCTAATAGGTGAGTTTTCCATAAAACTGTGATTTCTGCATTTGCATGAAGCTATAACAAATTTACCATCTGTTATAGGCAATTCCCATTTTAAAGATCATTTACGACTGGCTTGCATAGTTTTTTATATCCCAGTATTGAAAATGTTACAGGGTCACTGTCATACAAGTTTCAGAAATACTGCAGTAACACATAGAACTGTATATAAATCACTAATCAATTAATCACCATTTCATTCAGTTTACTGAATGCCAGTAATATATGGTATTTTAGTAACAGGTACATGTCTCACTAGTAGTGTTCTCTATTAGAATGGATGACAGATTAGAAGGTGTTCACAAGTTACTTGAATCTTTCTGTGTATTAGTTTTTTCCAATTGGGAAGATGATAAGAGGACTGCCTCTGTAGGAGTCAGATTTCAGTTGAGTCTATCAAAATTGAGAGGTAAAAGTTAAATTAAGAAAAGGGCAGAATCTGGAGCTAGTTGCATCTGTCACTTTGAACTGATTTTTGGGAGGGGGTGGGAAGAAAGGACAGGATGAAAAGCCCTGAGGATCTTTGTGAGGAGGGTCTGTGAGAAAGTCTTAGGAGAAAAATCTAAAGATTGTTCCTAAGCCTTGGCTTCTGTTAGCCCCCTGCTGCTGTTCTTCATCAAGTTGTTTTAATGGCTTTCAAAGCAAGTGAGTGGAAAATGGTTTCTCTGGAACTTTAAGGAGCCTGAACTGAAAACTGTCATTGCTTTATAAGTAAAACACATCAAAGATTGATGGAAGAATTGCTTGTTAAACACATTGTAGATTTAATTAAAAAAATGGCTGATATCATAAAAGAGACATCAGATCATCATAACTGCCTAAAGGTGAAAGTTTAATGGCTTGTCATCTGCTCAGGAACCTGTGTTAAGTATCTCTTTCATAGCTTTGTGACCCTCTATATGTCTGCAAGATGTTTTTTTTCCACAAGTGTTGTGGTTTTTTTCATAATGTGTAGATGGAAAAGTACCAAAGCATAAAAATATGTAGGTGGTCGTTATTGTGCTTTTTAATTTTCTGTCTATCTTTAAGGATGCCTTTTTCTGGTATTTTTAATTAACTAGTGCTTCAAATTCTTATCTGTTTCTGAAATAGCTGTTTTTCTTTGTGTTGCAGTGCATAATATTTGTTCTGTGTGTTCAGTGTGTACAAAGTGCATTTGTGTATCATCTAGTAATTGCATGTTTCTTCTGGAACCTGCCCTCTCATTTTTCTCTCCTCTTCTGACTGTCAATTCCCTCCAATCAGTAAATAGCATGTTTTTTACTGTTGTGTTGTAAATCTCATGCAACAAAGTGAAGGAAAAAGGTGTGCATTGAAAAGAGCATTCCCACTGAAACTATAAGCCTCGTTTTTTTAAACCAAATGCTTTTTCTGATCCCATGCTGCATATGATCAAAGTGCCCATTTAGTAAGCAAATACAAACAATTCTTTTCAAAGAGTAGAAGAATTCCTCAGTAAGCTGATAAAACATAATATCCATTTTTAGATTTCAAAAACATCCAGTCTTGTAGTTCCAATTTTAATTCAGAAGTTTGTTCTGGAATAAAACAGCTACATCTATGCAGGATTTTGACTCCAGATCTGATTCTATGAAATGTAGGCTCCCAAAAGCCTAATGTGTGATGACTGCAATTACTGGATTTTCTGCAAATGATGAGGCTTAAAAACGGTATGTTTCATCAAAAAAGTATGACATTATTTGAGTGAAATCTGTAAGTTTTTCATGATGTAGAACATCACTTAAATAGGGAGTAAGAATATTGACTATCCAATCAACTACATAAAAATTGGTCACTTGATGTTATTGTTTTAAGGATTCTTTTCAATGATATTTGTCATTTTAGATGATGTTTTAATTAGCTGTAATGGTTATTTATGAACTTAAAATTGATGTAGCATAAAAAGATTCTAGACAATAATTGGGTCTGGCCAGGTATTAAGATCCTTGGCATGAATTTTTATAACTTTGTGAAATTCCAACCTCACTGGATGAAATGATATTTCAGCTCCTCTCATTGATGAGACCAGGTCGTCCCTTACATTGTTTCTATTCAGTCCTAGTTTCAGCAAATTTGAAAGCAATTTGAGTTACTTCCTTTTTTTTTTTTTTTTTTTTTTTTTTTTTACTTAGTAGGTAAGTTGACTGGAGTAGCAGCATCTCAGTGGTTCTTAACCAGAAATAATTATATATTCTGACACACTGAGCTGGAAGTCAAGATGGGGTAAAAATTGGGGAAAACAGTAAATTTGTATGTTGACTATAACATTACAAGTAACTAAAAAAATAGTGAGACTGTGATGCTATATAGCTCTTGTATATATTCTTACCCAGAACAGCTGAAATAAACTATCAGTGTTGACTTTGTTTAGTTTCATTTTGTCTTCAAGACCTACTCTTGTTATCATTATGCCACTTAAACCTGTTGAGCTTTTGAAGCAGCAGAAGAAAAAATTGCTTCCAAAAATCAAACCTTTTGGAAAATCTGTGTTAAAATTTCGTATGTGTGTCTGCATTTAGCACTCTGCTTTCAGCACTGTAACATTCCTGACGCTTGAAAATACTGGACACAGGTAATTTCTGGCTTACTTTGCAAAGCTGTGTTGCTCTTCAGAGTGAAATTTCCATAGCACTGCAGTTTGTACAGCCTAAAATTTTATCTGTAACTCATCTGATTTGTACTGCTCAGATAAATTAAAAAACAATGTGAGATTATTTCATATAATGATGGGACAAGGGAGAAGGGCTTTAAACTGAAAGAAGATAGATTTAGATTAGCTGTTAGGAGGAAACTCTGTGGGAGTGGTGAGGCACTGGCACAGGTTGCCCAGGGAAGTTGTGGATGGATGCCCCATCCCTGGAAATGTTCAAGGCCAGATTGGATAGTGCTTTGAGCAGCCTGGTCTGGTGGAAGGTGTCCCAGCCCCTGGCAGAGGGTCTGGAAATTGATGATCTTGAAAGTCTCTTCCAGCCCAAATAATTCTTTGAATATTGGCCTCCTGTTCAGTGAAACCCATCACTAATCATTAGTACAGAAATTACTGCTCTAGTGTCTTACAGGATAGTTCCACCAAATCTGAAACACTCATGTCTCCCTGATTGTTTCTGTAAACCACCCTTATTTCTTGTCAAGGAGAGGTGGTTGACCTGTCAGTCAGGAGAACCCTGTTTCTTTTTATCTCATTACTTTCTCTTTGATCTGTCTAGGAGTTCAAACCTCTTGGCAGAAATCTGACAGGACTCATGGGAACATAGGAGCCTCCCTAGAGCATTATGGGACACTCCAGAGAGAAAGATTAATTTGTTAAAGTAATAATACAAATGTCAAGATTTAAGTGTAAGAATAACATTGAGGGGTGGGAGAGTAGAGATTTAATCGCACCCATGGGCTGAAAAAATCAGGGAAATTATTTCACTAAATGGAAAAATTGTCAGGATATTTGCTTTTGAAGTGTTTCTGAAAAAACCTAGATGAATGCCAGTTGGCATTGTGCTTTCCCTCCTCTCTGTCTGTACACTCTTCTGCAGCCCATAGGATGGAGCAGTGTCAGGCCTTCCAGTCCTTCCCCCAGTGGGATGATAAACCACACCCAACAGTTGTGCCTTGGGGAGAGGATGAAAGGGAGAAGGAACAACTTTCTGCAATGCTGTTATGTGTATGTTTAGTGAGAAAAGTGTGTCTTGCTCTTGCAAGGGAATGTGTGTAATTGCCTGTAGTACTTGTGAATGTTAAATCTTCATTCTCAGACCAGCCCTGCTGACCCAGTGTGGGTGAACTTGTGACCTTTATTCTTTGTCTAAGATTTGGGCTCTTCTGTATATGCTGGGTTCGTGCCATTGCGTGCTCAGAATGAAGTCTTAGAGCTCAAAGTGTCTTGGTGTTCTACTGAAGGAGTCAACAGAAGCAGCCAAGAAATAGTTTTAACACGCTCAAAGGATTCAGCACTGCTGAGAAGATATGCTCAAAAGCCTGGGACCCTGTCTGTGAATATATTTGGAGGAAGTGGTAGCCTTGAGTTCCTGTGAGATTGGTGTATAGGATGTGTCCTCCCCTGCTCTTACTTCACCATGGAGACATGGCAGTGCTGCACGTGTTGGCTTTGTTCCCAACTTTGTTGAGACTCAGGATGTCCCAAGTGCTGCCTGCTAACCTTGGTCAAGCTTGTTAATGCTGGGTCTTTGTTGGCAGGTACCAGCCTGGTGTGTGAGGCAAGGTGTACAGTTCATTGAGCTGTATTTTCTGCATTGATTTGAATGCTGCATCAGAAGTATTTTGTCCTTTGTAAGTTATATATATAAATGAATAGATTTCTTAACTATTTTAAAATCATACTCGTGATCTGTAATATTGCTTATCAGGTGGATTAGGAAAACCAAGTAACTTGGCAGTTATTTATGATGGATTGTTTTCTGTGTTGTTTGGAGGGTTTTTTAATCCAATTTTAATGATACAACAGTCTACGGACAGGGTTTTTCTTATCAGCATTCTGCTTCAAGTGACACACTCAGTAGTTTTTTTTTTTTTTTTTTAAATTAGTGTTCATCAGCTGCATAGTTTTTGAATGCAGATTTATTATCTGTTTAAATGTGGAGTGGCCCAGTATTGTGGTAGAAGAGGGATAGTTTTATTTTCCCGCTGGCTCTTTGTCAGCCAGAAAAGATTTTAATCAGATCCCATGTAAGTTGCAGTGGATTGTTAGAATGACTAAAGAGGTAATGAGAAATATTAGACAATTGATGGTGGTGATTAGCTTTTGGCTGAAGTACCAGTGGCAACTTAACCTGTGGTTTTATGGTGTTGTCAGTGTTGTTTTCCTGAATGACATAGCAAAATTAATGATGAAAGGACAGTTTCTTTCCTTCCTCTCTTGGATGAGGGTCATGACCTAGGGTAGCAAAGAAGGAGAAATTATGCTTGTAGGCGTAGTGGTTGCCTTGGGACTGATGATTTTAAGATTCATTTACTCCTTCTACCTACTATACTTATGCTTGCTTCTCTCCCTGCTGTGCCTGCAGAGATGAGGTGAAAGCCCTAAATCCCAGCAAAGTCAGGGGGGTGAATCTCTCTCTGAGTCAGAGATCCTGCATGAGGCTGTGCTGTACCAGTAACTGGCCAGGGAATCATGAGTTGTGGGGATGTGGTGTGGACCAAAGCAGTGTTTGTCCTGCATGTAGCATTTGCAGAATCTTCTTCCTAAGGGGTTGGAAGGTTATTTGGACTGATGCATGCACAGGATAAGTACAGGAAGGAGCTCAAGAATATTCAGTGAGAATTTTCATCAACTGTGGAGTCTTGAACTTGCAATGGGTACTTTATATTGAATTTCACTCTGTCTTGAAACAGCTACTACAGACAGACATGATTGATCTAGGTATGTTATGATGAGTGCAGAATTATTGCCCCTGCCTGTCATTAAATATCACTAGTCTGAAATTTCAGTCAGGCCCTTTATCTTGGTAACTCATCAAAAGAAGCAGCTGCCAGTGGACAAGAAAAGAAGAAAACAAGTTTTTAATTCTTCTGGTCTTCTAAAAAACCCACAATTTATTATTCACATAGTTATGTGTGTCTCAGTAAAATTTAGAAGTTTGGAAAATGTTGTCTTTAATAACGTAGGACTTTAAGTGCCATTTTCCAAAGGAATTTTCTGGAGTCAGTCTCATTTAATTTCACTAAAGCTCCATCAGGTAGGAGAGCGGAAATAATTCTGTAAACCTAGACAAATATTGCAGGTAAGGTCCCACCACAGAAATTACATTATTCAGTAAAGATGTTTAGATGCAACTGGGGGTTTCTGGTGTTTTACTGAAATTGCAGTGGTCCAGAGTAAGTCTAAATTCAAATCTTCCATCTTTCTAGTGAGGATCTTAAAGGTGGTTATTGAATGCTAAGAAGTGCTTTCATAAATCTCATCTTTTGGAGTTATTCATGAATTATTTTAAATTGGGAGTAGGGCTGTGAACCCATGTCTGTTAACTGATTACTGAACTACAAAGGCCATGCTTGTTTGTTTGTTTACAACTGCAACAATATGCAACCATTTATACAAATAAGGAAAACTCCAGAAAAAGTACTGAAGCACAGAACACCCAGGAGTTCTTAGCAGCCTTTGGTTGAGGTATTTTCCTGGCTGTTATTCTCTGAGCTGAAGCCAGCAGATCTGCCTCCTGAACCTACATTTCTCAGCCTCCTATTGTAGTTATTGCAAATTGTGTGAGATTTTTTCTTAAACAATAACAGCAAAATATTGGTAGAAGATTAGAGAAAAGGCTTTTGCTGGGGAGATTTTCAGTAAGTACGGGTACAAGTGTGAGATGTGAAATACATCTATTTAAAAGCACAGCACTTAGTTACAGTAAAGTATTTTGCTGTCACATCTGCTGAATGCTGTTTCCAAATTATATTATCTGTTAAAACTTCTTTTGTTATTAGGAATATATTTCTTACCTACATCCAGTCAAAGTTTCAAGTTTTATGTTTTCCTATAGTGTTCTGGAAAAAGTAGTGTAAGTAATTTTGTAAATATGGAAGGTGTATGTTCCTTTTATCTCTGCAAAATAAGAAAGAGTGTTACAAACTTCAAAGGGAAAACACAGTTTAGTGAAAAAGACAAAATACTACAGCAAATTTCAATAATATAATAAGAATTTATATAAAATAACAGTTGAATATTCACTTTAAATATTATCATTTGTATACAATGACAGAGGAGTCTGAAGACTCTACCTGTTAGCAATTGGTTCCTTTGTACAGAATTGGATTTAACTTAATGCTAGGAAATCCCCATCCGTATCTCAACTTATAACTTTAAATTATATGCCTGACTTGGCAGTAAAATGATGTGAGAAAAGTCATAAATTTGACCTTTGTGCATATTGTGTTTCTTAATGTCCTTATTCTTTGTAGTATAGATTTCAGTGCACTGCTGTGGATTTGCCTTGGAATAAAGGGTGTTTGATCTGTACATACAATTGTTCCTGATAAGTATGTATATTAAAAACAAAAAACAAGGTGAGAAAGGAGATTTGATTTAATTTAATGTACTTATAGATGCCTAATTCTCGTGTTTTATAAATTTCATTCAAAGGTAAACGATCTTAATGATAGCTGAATGCCAAGGTAAACTGCAACAACTCCATTGTTGAAAAGTACACACAAAAAAACAAACTGTGACCTGAAAAGTAAACTTCCAGAGGATTATAGGAGAAAGTTTACTTACACATCAGGTATCTTAGTTGTAATTGTTCTGGCAGTTGATGTACATAAAATGAACAAAGTGGCTTGGCCCAGTATTGCATTAACAGTTGAATAAATTAATGCATTCTCCATTGTTTATTTTACCTCCCAAAGTGTGAAAAAATTGCACCTTTGAACAGTACTCTATTGCTGTAACCATCTGTTTGCAGTTTCATTACACACTCCTACCAGAATAACCTTCTCTTTGAAGAGAAAGTTGATATGGGTTGTAAAAATTACGGTCTCTGACCTTAGGTTTTATGTCCCCTGAGGTATCCCTGGTGTGGTCTCCACTGGTAGATGTTAAGGTTTCTTCAAGAAGCACCTTTATATCTTCCAGTTAATTTCAGATAAGAAGCCCATGCATCAAAGAGTTGTCTGTCACACAGAGCTGAGCACCCCAGTCTCTTGTTCAAGCCTTAAAATGAGCTGAGTGAGACCCCAGCAACTTTGTCCTGCCCTGCCCAGCCCAGAGCTGCTGTGTCAGCTGGGGCTGGCATGATGTCCTTTAGTGTAAGGATGTTTTGTCTCCATGGACTTCACTAGCTCAGTCTTACTTCTGAAACTGTTAATATTGTCAATTAAAGCCAATTAGCAGCACTAGTATTTTGCTTCAGGTAGAATGTTCACTTCTAATTCTGTTAAAATGTCATCAGTTTGTGTGTTTTTGGATGCATACTCCACAAAGGCACTAAACTCAGTCGTTTCCAACTGAAATACTTGAATAGGGAAGTTAAAAACTGAAAAATGCCATTATTTATAATCATGATGCTTTTAAAATAAACACTCTGGATAGTTTAGTAATGAAATATTACAAGCTTTGTTTAAAAAGCAAACACTCCCCCCCTTCCTCTTGAGCTTAAACAGTGGCTTGTTTAAAAAACCCAGTAAAATTCCATAACACTTAAACTCTTTTGAAGTAGTTTTTCGACATCAGCAAGTAATTCTGCAAATTGCTTTTGAAGATGAGGCTTCATTTACTCCAGTGTGTGCAGTCTGATGGAGTGGATTAGTGGGTGTGCACTGAAATGGTAATTTAGGCTTTTTTGTTTGCATGTGTCTCTCTGTAAAACACTCCCTATCAGACACATCTCTGTCCCTGGAGCGGTTGTGAGTGGACCAAGGCTGTTCTGTTTGATAGTCACTGCTGAAGACTTGCAATCTGTATGGTGGCATTGCAATCATGTTGACTAATAATTTTTCATTACTAATTTTTCACTTTCATTCTACTCAATAATTTTTTCAGCCTCTTTTTTTTTTTTTTTTTTTTTTTTCTAGAGAAAAAAATAATTAGGTGAGTTTTCAGAACCAGCCCACACAAATATCAGTGGTGGGGTAAGGGTAGAGTAAAGATATGCAGGTGGAGTAGGAAAAGGAGCAGCCTGATTTTTGTTTGACTTACACTTTGGGGTGTAAGTTGAACAAAAACTGTACACTTCACAGTTTTGGGACTGCACCCCAGGACAGAATGACTTCAACTTTGTATTTGAATTAGTAGTTATGTAAAAAGATAGCCCAGCATAAGACAGTTCCCTAAAACTGATGTGTACATTCAAAAGGGAAAAAAAGGTTACTCAACTAATGCAGATTGAAATTATTTTATTGATTTTAATACTTTTTAACTGAGTTGCATGGTTTTATGCTAGCTGAAAGTGCTTCCTTTCATTTTGAAAGATAATGTAGAACTTTCTATGAAGTCTGTAATTATATAAAAAGAAGACAGCATTCTCTCTGCTTGCTACAAATCAAACCTTTCAAGTAGACAAAAAAAATTATGATAAGTCATTATTTCAAACAGATTTCAGATGCAAAGTAGTCTATTCAAGACAGGGTTTTTCTTTTAGATGAAAAAGTTGAATATTAAATGTCCTTGAATTTTTGACTGTTCATTTGCACTGGTTTTTTTTTTTTGTGGATGAAGATTTTTAGATACAGCATGGCAGTTCTTTACTTTCTGTAAATAAAAATCCACCCCACTGACTCATTAAACCAATAAAAATATTCAACAGGAAGCAACAAAGCTTTTAAAGTGTATTGAATAGGTACTGAATAGGTGTTTTATTGTCATTTGGAGAACTTCAGGAGTCCAAACTTGCTTTAGCTGTCTCAGTTTTATTTCTGTTCTTCATACAGGTTTCACAGCATCGTGATGACTACCAATGCTTATTTATTTAAAAAAATTCCAAACTTTTTATTTTGAGGGTGATTTTTTTAAAAATTCACATAGTTTTTGTATGTGGCATATGCTGAAAATACTATGAAAAATGTTTAGACAATGCAAGGTAACTTGGTGACTAATTGCCTCTGAGAGTGAAGTGAAAAGAATAAAGTCCTGAGTTTGTCCTGGAAGTTCAGTTTCTGTGGACACATCATTGTGGGCACCAAAAACATTTTGTATTGATTCTATAGAACAGAGAGTTCCAGCATTAATAATTTAGCTGACAAGAAATGGTTTACATTAGGTTATCAGTGCTCATATGTTGCCACTGAAAACAGCTACAGATGTGACATCAGGTTCCATTAGGCTGAAAAAAGAAATGTAACAAGGAAACCTCAACTAAAAGCAGCACTTCTTCAGCAGTGAGTGGAGAAAGGAAGGGAAAGGTTCATTTACAGAGGGATGAGGACATAACTTTTATGGCTTTACTGTAGGGGAAGTCCACTCTGTTTAACCCAGGATCTGGGACTTGAGAAGCAGCAGCTAGTACACATCTTTCCTGTTGTGGAATCATGTATTTTATAAACCAAAAAGTTCTGAATTACTGAGTTGCTTTTATTTCAAATTTACCTCTTGGCAGCTTTTACTGGTCATAAAAAGGTGAATATGGCTGAAAAGCATTAAGCTGAGAACACTTAAGGAAATAACGGTGGCAGGAGGCAGCTGGATCTGGCTGTGTTGGTGCAGATTTTTGTCTTCGTGAGTCAGTTACTTCAGTCCCCAGGCACACGTGCTCATGTGGATTAACCTGACAAAAACCCATCTAATAAAATCACAAGTTCAGTGTTCTCTTGCTATGAACGTCTGGGCAACAAGTAGACACCTCCACAGGAGAATGTACAATCAATTTCCAGATAGAGGCATTGCTCTTCACAGTGATACTAAACTTTGTGAATACATTTGTAGAAGATTGGTTGACTGTGAAAATAAGTGCAATAGAAAAAACAAGTTTTACACTTTTTGAAAGAAAAGCATAACCCTCAAACCTTTAAAAATCTTTTGAGAGCAGTGAAAAAGTAAAAAATTGATTATTCCTCTAGGGAGTTTTACTGCTTTGGTCCATGTAAATCATTAAACAGAGACCTCACTCTTGCTTGGCTTTGCTGACTCCGGTTTAAGACCGTTATTTGCCAATTAATTATCTTATCTGTTTTTCTATACCTATGGTATAATTATTTTATTACATGAAGAATGCTCATTATCCCTTTGCATTAAGGACATTAACTGCTTTTGTGTCTTAGGAATGTGAAAACAGAGTAAATGGAGCAATGAGGACAGGGTTATTTTTATATTATAATTGATTTAACTTCTCCAGTTGGATTTTTTCACAAATCCAACTTCTTGGGTGACTGCTTTAAACCCAGTCCAAATGATAGAGACTGGGGGATCATGACTGTTGTTTGTCATTTTAACCCTCATAAGTAGTGCATCTAGCTTATCTAAATCATAATGTATTTGTCATTTTTCTTAACTGCCTCTGTTTGTTTACATCAACTTTTGCCTGGCTGTAACTGAATTGTAAGATCATTGAACAGGAACTGTTCCCACTATATGTGTTTAGTGCCTTTCACAATGGGTCGCCAAACCTCATGTTGTCTGTCCTGTAATGTAAACAGAAAGGAGTTAATCATTGTCATGGACAGATTTCTTTTCTTTCTCTTTTAGTGGTATATGTGATATGCTTATTTTGGACATATTTTGAACAAATGTCTCCTGCATTATACGTGATCTGCCTGCATGGCTTATTAACTTTCTCTTCAAAAATACATAATACAAGGTGCAAAACCTTTTTACTGAGGTGGTTTTGGTGTAACTTTACAGTTCTTGGCTGCTTGGACTTTCTTTGCCCAAGCAGAAGTTTTCTGTGGATAAACATGGGAGATGACATAAGGCAGTGCCTTTAATTTGGTCACTTTTTAAATTGTTAAATACTTGTATAAGGCAAATAATATAGGAGAAGCTTTAAATAGACTTTGGGTGAAGATCATTTCTCTTTCCACTTGTGTGTTGTCTCTCCAGAGCTCATTTCAAGGAGTCATTAAATAAGTGACAATCCAATGTAAATTTTGTTTTGTTGAATAAATCTCCCAACAGAGTAACTACAGGAAATCTGTTACTGTAAGCCTGTGTGTGGAGGATTTATTTTATACACCCTTGTGTGATGTTGTGAAAAAACTATTACACAAAGTTAAAGGAAGCATTTAGAGCAATTTTGTGAATGTGCTTTCATTTGTTACACCAATGTGTTTTCAGTTTACTCTTCAGAATAAAATTTTTAATAAAATCTAAGAAGAATAAGACTTCTATTGCACGTTTAAAACATACATGTAATGTAGTTTGTCTGAAGCTGTTTCAGAAGCTGTCAGTTAATTCTTCTATAAGAGAAGAGGCAAACCTCTCTGTGCAGCTGCAGGACTTGAACACTGCTTCATTGAGATGATGCAGATCAGTGTTCAGAGAAACCTCAGCCTTTTTCCCAGGTAGCCAGCTATGACATAGTGCTTCTGTGTTATGAGAAATATTTTTTTCACATTCACCATCTCAGTGTGATTCATGGTTTTACAGACTTCTGTTGTGTCAGCCCTTAGTGTAGCACTCTACCAAGGTTACCATAAGCTGCATGGCATGGACTACAGCATCCCTGTCCTTTCTCTTCCTCACCTTGAAACTCAGTAGCATCTTATAACTGGAGTACCACAGCTCTAATTAAATTAAATTATTTATAAAAAGGATCTCGTTCTTTGGGAAGATTCTTGGAATGATCCTTGAGGAGGGACCTACACCCTCTCTCTAAAATTGTGTTTAAGTACTTATTGCTTCTATTTGAAAAAGCTGCATCTGCAGAGAAATTGTGAGTCCCAGGAGGGGTGTACAGCACATCCAGACTGAGGGGGTGGTTTGTTTGGGTTGGGGGTTTTTTGAAAGCCCAGGATGGTATCAGTCTGACAGTGATGATGTGCAGACACATTACCTCATGTAAGAGCTGGTTCAAGAGCTTCTCAGGTGTCAGACTGAGAGGACTGGCGTGGGCACTGCCCTCGGGGAAAAGAGCGAGGAAGGCATGGAAGCTGCCCCAAGTGAAGAGTGGAAACTCCCAGTGACTTGTGTCAGAGCGTGTCCAGGGTCTGTCACATGTGGAGCATACCCAGTATCACCCTACAGTCAGTGCCACTGAATGTTTCTTTCTACATCATCAGCACAGCAAGTCCCTTTTCTTTATTAGCCCGCCTGGGCTAAGTCTTAGGCAAGTTCCTCTAGCAAGCAAGAATTATCCTTTAGGCATTCTGGCAGTGATTTGACCTTTTTGTTCAGATGTTTATTGCCTCAGGTGGTGGAGGAAAGCAAAGGACAGCAATATCCCTGGCACAGTGATTCTTAAGGCATTTTAGCCAGAGAGCATGTGGAAAAAAAGAATGGTATTTTGATAGGCTGCAGACAAGTCCAACTTACCCATTACAGACAGTGTGAAGAGACTCCTGCCTGTAATTATGGCACTGAGATGGGGCAGGAAGAGTCTTAGGAAAATTATTTCAAGGATGGTAGCAGGACAGAGAGTGTGAAGATCAAGTATGGGTGATATAAGCAGATCTGTGCAGGTAGGAGTTACATCTGCTGAACTTGCAGCCACTGTCAACACCTGTCCAGCAGAGAGCACTTGGCAGTTCCTGGTTGTCCTGGAATCACTTGAACCAAAAGGCATTGAGTCTCCTTGTGCAGACTGTCAAGCTGGGACCGAGCTGCTGTTAATTCTGATTAAATTACCAATGCCATCACCAAGTCAGTTTTACAGACAATATGGTCTTGTGACACACTTTGCACATTCAGGTAGTACAGAAATGGCTATTTGCACTCGCTTTTTAGAGTTGAGGGAGGACTGCATTTAATTTGGGTGCCTTTTGAGGCACTGTGTTTTGCCGCCCTTCAGTGCCGTTTGCCAGACTTGGAAGCATGTTCTGGGGGAGCATTGCTGTGGGCTTTCTCTGTTCTTAAATTTTAGAGACAGGTTGCCACGCAAGATGGACATCTCGTCTGACCTGGTATGGCTTTCTTATGCAATTAGTACTTATGTAAGTGATCTGTCTTCTGTGTAACGTGAAACGAAGTTGTCTCACATGCTGCCTCTCCTGGAATACAGCTTTATTAATTTACACATACTATATGCACTAGTTGAGTGTTGCAACATCACAGAACCTGATCACTGAGCACAGAACTAGAGTGTGATTACTTTGTGATTAAAGATTTACCAAATCGATTATGTGTTACAGAAGGTTGTTGCAGTATCAGAACTGCTATTCTGAACTGATTAAAACCAGTGTAAAATACTTCTGACATATTTATCTTTATAAAAATCACAGGACTCGTTTCCTGTTCGAGTAATAATTTTTAAATCTTTCTCAAATGTCATAAAATAATCCTTTCTCCTTCCTGTCTTCAATGTTTAGATCTCTCAGCAATCAGTTATACTCGGTTCTCACTGCATTGAGAGATACTGTGATTGTTCCTTATTCAACATTGGAGAATGGACTACTTGTAATAATGCAATTATATATGCTAAATTAAAATTAAAAATGTTAAGGGTTTGAGAGAGCCTCTGTATTTTATAAAGATACCTGTCTTTTTCAGGAATGATGTTGACCATCGATACCTTTAATATTGCAACTATCTGTAACTGTGGTGATAGCAGAGCAGAGCTTTGTCAAAGACCAGGATATACAGAGTGGAACAATTTAACAAGTAATCATAGCCACTTGGCTTTTAAAAGCATGAATCTTGATCAGTTCAGCAAGTAATACTTTTGTCTCAAAGATAAGATAGAGATACTACATGCAGCTTGATGTAGTTGGTTAGAAGCTGGCTGGAATTAATGTTCTGTAAAGTATGTAAAGCAGCATAAGAACCATTGGTAACTGTTTACATGCTATTAATAATTAGCAACCTTCCTACCAGTCTGTTAGGAAAGAACCATGCACTGGGTACAATAGAAACTCAACTCCATTCGGTTGGGTTCAAATTACATTTGACTTCGACAATAGGGCATGAATGGGGCTCATTTGAGTTTCTGCCACTGTAAACAAAGAGATGTTGGAATGTTTCATTTGTTTATTGATTTATTTATTTGGACAGGTGCAACTTGATCATACGAAATAATTTTTTAATTCAAATCTAGGCCGAAAATATCTTAGTAAGGATTGTACAGTCAGAGTATATTATATCAACCAATGTCTTGACTCAAATTAATTTAGCCTGTGGCTGGTTTTAAATTTGGGTCTTAGACTAATCAAGTCATGTTCTAGAGAAAGTGCTTTACCTGGGTTTAGAAAATAGAAAACACAGATTTTATTTTCTAATTAATTTCTTTTTAGGTACTAAGTTCCTTCTTTTACTTTCTGCTAAAAATTATGTGCACGTCTGTGAGGTAGCCTCTGTTAATGGTAATAGAGCTCATCCTTGGGAAGAGGTCATTCAGCTCTGATGGATCCCATCTGTATGAGGGTGATTCTCCAGGGTGTAATTTTCCTCAGCTATTTGAAACCCTCTCATAAGTGCTCCAAAGCAATCAGGTTCTATAATTTGCAAGATGATGGCAAGAGGAAAGAGCCAGGAAGATTGTTGGTGGGATTGTGTGTTAGAATGTAGTATCACAGGACTAACAGCCTAAATTAATGCAAGGAGAGACTTGATTCAGGCTTTTTTTGGCATCTCCAGCAGCTGGACACCTGCACTTCTCCAAAGTGGATACTACAAAGGGAGATTGGATGATGGTAGCACCAACTTATGATTTGGGCCAGGGGAGGGTTAAGACTAGAGGAACAATATGAAGTTACATGCAGAAGACATTACCCTTGCTACAAAGTTTTCCAATTCTTTTGTGTTAAATGGAAAATTGATCAGCAATCTGCTAACAAATCCCACAAATACCTTGCTTACAGGTAGAAATAAACCTACAGAAAGATTGAGCTGACCAGGCACATTTAATACCTTCAATTATCTTACCATACAACACAGCCCATGCTGCAGCTGTGTGTTGTATCATAGTCCTATCAAAGTTGTTCCTCTGTCTCTCACCAGGTGGAATGAATTGGATATACACTCAGATTTGGAAGCAATGGCTTTAATATTTCAGTTTACACTGAGAATTTGCTGTCTTAATTTCCCTTTCCCTATAACTTTATATCCCATTTAAACAATTACAGGGGTTCTCCTGTAATGCAGACGTTTGATTCCTGTCAGTGCTAACAGAAGGTATGTGCAGACACCAATGGAAGCACGGATTAGAGTTTCTCTTGAGGTGAACAACTGTTTATAATTAGAGTTGTGGGAATGAAGAAAAACCCAGCTAGCAACCAAACAGTCACTCTTCCAAAAAGCTTGGTAAACTCATAAAGCTCAGGGGCTTAATCTCTGAACCAGAGTGCTTGTTATCTAATCCCCACCAGCTGTTGTGTACTTGGTAGCCATGACATCTGTAATAGAGCTGAAGGGCCTGTCTATATTGGTTGGCACCTTTACCCACCAACTGAACTTGATTCTTCTCTCATTGCTCACATTTACCTGCTTTAAATCATTAACCAGTTGCTCAGGGTTTGATCATCCATTTAACCATACTTTATAATAGAAGTCAAGTGCTGCTTTTCACATTGAGCATATTTTAGGTATGTAGGTCTTCAGCAGGTCTCGTTTTTGTGTTGCTAATAAGAAAAAGGTATCAACCACAGGAATTTCCTCTGGTTTTATACTGATTCCTAATGTAGACTCAAAACTGACCTGGGAGTGAGATCTCTTGAGTTGTATTTGAGCTGAAAAACACCATCACACTTCCAGTAAACAGAGTAAAGAATTGTATGCCTCTCCATTAACTGACGTGTATGAATTGTAGTAGTTACTGTTTTTTAAGCTGGCAGAGGACAGGAATTGGCCCATCTTGAGAAAATCAGCAATTTTATGTCTCCCAGTTCTTGAGTGAGTGCTGTGATTTCAAACCTGCTGTGAGCCAGTGCCCTCAGCACCACCAGCAGTGCAGAGGAACAGCTGCTGTGTAGAGTGGAGTATGACCCCTTCATGTTAGGTGTGGATAAAACTCCTATTTTGGTCCTTGTAAGGGGTTAGAGAGAAGGTGTCTTGTTCCTGAATCCCACATGGGTTTAGTTAGGAGGTAAGTGCTGAGCTGTTCTCAAGGTAAGAGCATTGCTGGACATGGAAGAGCATACCTGTAGATTATTTTTCTGGTTAAAACATAGCTGTTTATAGCTTCCAGGTACTGTGAATGGTTAGATTGGGCAGCTGAAGTTGATGCTGTGGTCAAAACTGGGCCTGAAGGCTGCAGTAAACATATGCTAGCTGTCATCACAATATTGTGGGTCTAAGATTTTGAACTGTCCTAAGACAGCTCTCGATGTCTGTAATACTGACAAAATCCAGAATACTGGCCTCATAAATAAAACCAGCTATACTATAAACTATACTGAGTTTTCAAAGAAATGCTTCTTAAGTTTTGTTAAATTTCATTATAGTAACTTTTCAGTTGGAGTTAATTTGACTGATTTTTAATTTTTTTCCCCCCAGAATGGCACTAAGAAGTTCTGGGATTTTATGAGGACACATGACAGGTAACAATAGCATCACATTATTTCCTATTGTCTTCATGTAGTATTTTATACTGTATTCTCTTTCACTGGTCAAGTGTTGTTGATGTTCTCTTGCCTCCAATTTCCTCTTCAATTCTCACTTCTTGTGTAATACTTGCAGGTGCTTCTCTACTGTTTAAGATAGAAATAGCAGAAATATTAAAATCTCCTTGTAGTTTATTATGTTTTCAGTAAGTTTTGTCTGTGATTGACTATTGCAATATTAGAGTTTTAACACATAATTTATTGTACAGTTTAATGATTACATAGAAGATGGAACTTAAAGTTTGGATTGTATGAAATCCTCTTTTTTGAGTGGGAATTTATTACTTGAAGGAAGGAGTTTCTTCTGTCTCTCCAAATGTATTTCTCTGATCGGGGAAGAAACGCAATTAACTCCTGACTTCAAAGATCAGTTCATACAAGATTGTAACAAATAAGGTGTATATAAAGCAGACCAAGTCTCAGTGTTATTAAAACTAAAATATTTATATGTCTTTCGAAAAGTATTAATATTTAATCTGTTCGCTGAAAATTCAGGTACTAGAAGAAAAAATAAAATGCAAGGGTAACAACTCTTTTCAAGAAAAAGCTTTTCTAAATCCGTTAAATGTAAAAAATGTAGCAAGACACTAAAATAAATTATGACATAACCAGAACCAGATCAAGAGATGTGTTTTTCATGTGCATTAAATAGCTAAAATCAGTTGCATTTTGAGAAATTCTTTGCTGTTGGAACCCTCTAAGTCCTTTCATGAGTCTCTCTGTGACATGAGTCTTTACATGCATGTGGGTGCCTGGGAGGGATATAAAATTCTAGCAAGACTTTTTATCTATATAAAGATTATGAAGGTAAAATTTTCAGGAAGACTAGGAAAGTATTACCTAGATTAAAAATGCCTGTACTGCTTGAGAATGAGGACAGAAAAGGGAGTGATATTTCACTACTGAACTTCACACTTGCTTTTGGAATTTGCCTGGAAGACAGTTCTGTCTTTGCACTTTGTCTGTCCATATGGGCTTGTGCCTGAATTTATGATGGCAGATACAAAGGCTGAAATGATAATTGATTGCTGGAAATTTAATATATGCCCATTCAAGCAAGTGAATCCAGCCTCAAGTCACAGTGCTGAGAACATGACTTCTAGATGAATTTGTGTGACTATTTTTGTTTAAACTTCAGTTTATCACTGTGTGATAATGTGTGAATATATGCAACAAACTGAATGGGGTAAGTATTAAAGGATCAGTTTTCCATGAACTTCTTGGGAACAGTATTTCTGAAGGACTTTTGTGGACATTTTTAAAATAGTTGAGAACATAACTTTATAAAAAGGCTACGGCCACATGTCGTGCCAGTCATCTCTGGTCACATAACATTTGTTAGCTTCAGATGTACAACAGCTGCCACCCAAACTTATTAGTGACTACTGTTGAGCTGCAAAATGTCTAACACTCTTTCACAAGGAAATTCATTGCAGCTTCTGACACCAAAGGTAGTAATGTGAACTTTCTGCATAGGAAATTCGTGGGTTTACATTTTATTTTTTTTTTCTTTTTGTGAATAGGAAGGCAATTATTATCCAATACCTCAGTCAGATTCAAAATCCCTTGTAATACATTAAAGCCCTACATTTTGCTGTATTTTAATAGCTGTGATGCTTGTTATATGGAAAGGTCATGTTAACTAGTTCCTGAAGATTATAGAGAGCTTCATAGTGAGAGAGCTCTTACAGGTTCATTACTGTTAATGAAAGATAAATATTGAAGAAGAGGAGAGGTTTCTGAGACATGTTCTGTTGGTCAGGATTTCCTAATGTGGATGTCTGCTAAACAAGATTGTAGATGTTTTCCAGAATTAAGATGCCTTTTCCATAATACTTTTTTGTAAGTATTCATAGCTTGCTACTTAGGGAAGTGCTGTAAGACTTAAATGCTCCAAGTGTGTGTAATAGGGCTGTTTACCTGAACTGAGCATGTTAGAATGCCAGATGTGTAAAGAACACATGTATATACTATAAATTTACATAGAATTGATATGTATTATGAATTTAGTGATGATGAATTAAAAAAAAAAACAACAACAACTGTAATCATATAAAACCAGACATTGTGCCTAACCCGTGTCTTTATTTGTCATCCTCTTTCAGCAGCACAAGTAAACATACTCAAGACTTGCTGCATGGTAGTGAACTGATAGCTTGTCTGCTGGGTTCCTTTGGGACCCCAGTGTTCTGTCTCATTTCAAATTAGGTCAATATAACACAATATTTAATAGATTTGTATCAGAAGATACGGGAAAATATTTACCAAAAGAGATGAAGTTATTGTAGTATAAATGTATCCTTTCCAACTGTTCAGATGAACAGCTGATTAAATTATACAAAGACAAAAACACAAAGGCTGCAGTAGTCACTTCATTTGCCTTAGATGTGAGTCATCTTTTAAAATCTCACTATATATTGCAGTAGGGCAAGATCATTTAACCATGTGCAGTCTGGTGGTGTAACTCTAGCACAAGGTAAAATAGCAGAATTGGTATTACCTTTCCTTTTTTTCTTTTTATTTCTTTTCTTTCCTTTAGTTATTGCAGACCTGGGCATGAGTCTACAGTATGTGATTCATGAGCTTCCTTAAGATCAAGATCATTCAGAACTAGACATCAATCCTGAAGTCACTGCTGTACTTGATGTTGAACAAATAATTGCTTATTCCCAATGCCTCCTTGCCACTTAAAGATAGAAATAGTTATGTGCAGTTTATTACTGGTCACACAACAAACTGTGTTAAGGCATCCACAACCCAAGGACATACCCATGGACAACAGTTTGGTCCGGAATGCTTTGCTCAGAGAGACTGAGGAATCTCCATCCTTAGAGGAATTGAAACCTTGACTGGACAAGGCTCTGAGAAATCAGGTCTAACTCAGAAGTTAGTGTGACTTTTAACAGGAGATTGGCTCAGATGATTTCCAAAAGTCACTTACATCCTGAAGGTTTCTATGATTTTAGAAGCTTATTAAATGCTTAATGAGTGTTACAGTTCCCATCTGAAAACTGTCAAAAATTTGCAAACTTGTCAAGAGATCTGTCAATTTCTAAGCTATTTTTCTATTGGAAAATAATGAGCTTACTGTTGTTCTTGTCCTGTGGAATTAGGTTTAAGTTAATCTTTCTTTGAAACGTGCAGATGAACATTATCAGAGCTCATTGGAAGGTTTTATTATGTCATTAGAAACAACAATGAACTTTACTAGAAATGAATGAAGTAAAAATCCTTGATTACCTTTTCTCCACTGCAATTATTGAACAAGTTTATAGAGCTGTTGCTCCTAAGAGTTACATAATTTTGGCCTGTTGTGTTAAACACACAGCAAAAGATGCTCGCTGCAGTTATGCACTGTTTATTTTTCTAATTAAGTGTAATTTTCCCTTTAATACTCAAGGTGATGTGTTTGGTCATTATTAAATATATCCTGATGAAAATCAAACAGAGTGCAAGCAATGAAAATTTAGATGCAAGGTGTGTTTCAAGATTCTTTTTAGACTTGGGTCTGTCAGAACTGGTTAGCAATTTGTGGGGGTGTGATTTGCGGGCTGAAGAGCTGTTAATTTTTTTAAGGACTCAGCTTTTAAAAATAAAAGTCTTTATCAGGAGAACGTTTTCCTTCTGCAAATTTGTGGTGATTTTCTGTTAGAAATAGAAACATAGTAAATTTTACAGAGTAATCATCGATACCTGTAGCAAAAAATTATCCTCTAAAACCAGACTCAGGTTACAGTTATATTCTCCCTCATCCTAATTTTGCTATATTTAGTACAGTAAGAGCCTGAAATGTAATACTTAAGTTCTACATTCATCTACTTTATAAAGCAATAGACCACGTTCGTTTCAGGTTTCAGCAGCTCCCCTTAAACAGATTCAAGGCTTTTAAAAGGCATAATTTGGGAACAGATGAAGGTCAGTGTAGAGTCATGTGCTCCCTTCTGTGCTTTGAGTAATAACGCTTGAGAACAGGGACACAACTGTACCTTTTCCTAGTTGACAAAACAAAATTATGTCTACCTCTCTATTTGAAAGTATGAACAATTCACTGTAAAGTTCACTGCATTTAAGAGAGAACAAATTTGAGGAGACTGAATTGTGTGCAAGATGGTTATGTGAGTTCCTCTCAATTTGGAAAATATGTGATGAATAAAAAACATTTGGACTAAAAAACTTGCAACTCTACATGTGCACTGTACCCCATTCATGCTGCATTTTTACCTTCAAAACCATGTCACAGTGACTCAGCAGTAGTTCCTGACTTAAAAAATTCTTAAGGAAAAAGCTGAAAGGTTATTCTTATATTCCTGCTTTATAAGATTTGCCTTTTTTTTTTAAGAAAAGAGATTATTTTCTTTCACATTTAAAACAAAGTAATTCCTAATCTTATTTGCTTCCTCGGAAGAAACGACTTTACGCTTTTATTGAATAATTATTCAATAAATATTTGAACTGGAGGTATTCAAAAATTATTGAAGGATTATCGAACTGAAAAGTGCAGTTTTCCATCAGGAGTGACTTTACAGGGAGAAGGAAACCAAAGCAATCTCCACCTCTGCTTGTTCTCTCCTGCAGGTACCAGTCCTGGGGGCAAACAGGAGGAGGATCTCCAGGCAGGTTAAGAATGAGCATAACTCAGAAGGAGGAGATGAAGGTGTCCAGGCTCTGTGCTGTGCAGTTACCTGGCCCAGGGCAGAGATGAGGAGGTGGCTGCCCAGGGGAGTGAGGAATGCAGCCCAACAGCTGCTCCAGGAGGCGGCTGCATCCCGGCTCTGGCCAGGGGAGCCGGCCAGGGCTGGGTCACCAGAGCAGGGCCGGTGGCCTGCAGGAGCCACGGTTGCTATTCTGGCTCGGTGGCTGTAGCAGGCAGCTATGGAGACAGGGTGGAAGTCATGTGCCCTGACCACATTATAGGAGTGGATTAAATTCCTTCTCCTATTTCATATGCCAGATCACTTGGGCTTTATGGAAACTTAATCCTGGATGTATTTTTCTGGTTTATGTCCTAGTGTATTATAAGACACCATGAAATGTAACTCAGATGCTTCCTTTGTGCAAGAATTAGCACAGTAGCTTTAAAATACAGCTTTTTAACATCCTTACAGGTAAAAAAAAAAAAAAAAAAAGCTTTTCTTGGGTGGCACATGCCTTTTACTTTCAATGATGTGCTGTTGTTCTGTAAACCTTGTCTGTCTTTGTAATGTCTCCTCCAGGGTGTCAATGATGTGGAATTTTCTTGATTATCTTCAAAGATAGTGTGGAAGATAATGCACTGTTTAAAATCAACTGGAGGTAGTTCAACAAACAAAAATGATGAAAAGTTTAGGGAAATAATAGCTGAGAGAAGATAATGAGGGCTGGGCATGTTCATGCAAAGGTAGCACAACTGAGGCAAGAAATTACCACTTATCACAAAATGTAAAGGAACATTTCAGAGCAGGCCAGGATCATTTAATTTCATCAGTAATCAATGACAGAAGGAGAAATTATGTATGATGGGGAAAGTATTTTTAAAATTAAACACTAAGAAACTGTTTTTAACAATAAGCAGTAAGATAATCCAGCTGGGAAGGCATGTTTTGTAATCACTGTCATTGAAAATGCTCAGGTCTAGGCTTGATATCTGTCTATGAAGGATGTTATCAGCATAATGATAATTTTGCTGGTATTAGAAGGAAAAAATGTAGTAGCCTGTTAGTTTCCTTCAACCCAAGTAATTACACGATTTGTTTGCATATGATATTTGCAAATAAAATGCATTTAATGCTTTGGTTTTTGTTGTTCATTTTTGGGGTTTTCTACAGTGAAGACTTGACAGATCCTTTGCTTTTGTGCCAGGCAGGCACAAAATTCTGCAGGCATATTTACTGTCTTTTAAAATGAGATACTGTGTTGTTACCTTAGGATTCAATCTAAATAAAAGCATAGGAATGAGAGAAACATGAGATGCTGTAAAGTTATCAGAGAGAAACATGAAATCATAAATTTTCAGAATGTCATTTCATCTTTTTAAGCATGCGATCTGAAAGCACCTTATAGTTTATAATCTCTTCTCAGCTCTATCACTAAAATAGGGTAAAAGGGCAATAAAATCTTTATTGAGGGCATTGTTTCATCGGGAAGTTAAAATATTTGCCTAATTTTAAGAATAAAATCCATGAAAATTCTTACAACTAAGCAGGTATACAGACTTTTGGCTGGTTAGTCATAAATTTCTGAATACAGGTTTCTGGTATCCAGATTAGAAGCATCTTGGGTTTTTTACAAGTTTAGGGATTTAATTTTCTAGTGTTTCCAATACCTTACAAAATACATGAATGTGTTTATTCTCTTACAATCACTGAAATCATAAAGAGTCTTCCCTCTGCTTTCAGGTGATTTTGAAATAAACCTGATCTGTGTGAAGGGTGCCAAGAGTTTGTACATGGCCTAGAGACAGTAGCATGATCATGGCCTGCATTTGAGATTGGTAAAAATAATCTCAGGAAAGCTTGGAAATGTTCTGTAATTGGAGTGCCTGTATTTTAGAATTTTAGCTGAAAATATCTCTTGGAAAAGAGGAAATTGTGTTTAAACCTTATTCTAGAAGTGGGAGAATTGAGGAAAATATGAACAACTACCAGTTTCTCACTGGTGGTGCTGAGACTATGCAGTTACACCTGACAAAATGTTGTGTTATGCACATCATACTTGGATTTTGGTTGGTAATAAACAAAGTTGCTGGTTTCCCTTACCTTAGTGCAGAACACTTGAACATTTTTGTTTTGTGAGCTGTCCTTGAAATCTGATGGTGTTTTCAATCTTTGACTTTTGCCATGTCAGAATGGAATAGAGTCATACTTAGGCTTTTTAGGTGGATTATTTATTGGTCTTACTATGTGATAGCATTTATAAATGGCAGTTTCACAAATAATTAGGAATTGGAACAAAAGCCCATCAGGCTCTGACATCTGTTGCACATAATTCCCATAAAGCTGTATTTAATTAAATAAGTTAGCATAAAACCTGAATTTATTTATTAAAATATTTTGTTGAAAGAATCCCATTGAGATGCAATGTGTCATTTCTAAGGGTATCCTGGGATACTGGCCAAGATATGACACTTAAGGAATGTTATTGAGAGCAGTGTGCTTTGATGTCTCATTTATTTTGCAGTTGAGTTTTCTTTTTATTTTTTTTCTTTGTTGTATGAAAATAGGTTGCTGAGAGAATTGTTTATTCCAAAGAAGTTGTCCTCATCATATTCTCTGGTTGGCAATACAAGTAGCTATAAATTGTGCTTTACAAGTAGCTGTAAATTTGTTTTAAAGGTGCATGTATATGGGTTTGTTACCACTTCTTAGTTCATTTTTACACTGGTCTGATGATTAACCAAACATATGCTTCCTGCTTTATGGTGTCATGAACAACTTCCTGCTGCAGTTCAGTTTACTGAAACCAATCTTCCTTTTGATTTTTTCCAAAGTAACGTTTATTTTCTTAAGCATACGTGGCTCACCACTTTTTGTCTGGGTTTATTTAGTATTAAATATTTACGTTCTGTTGGAGAAATCATTCAGATTTCATCAGAATACAGAAGTCTTTTAGACGTCTCTAATTATCTATTGCCACTTTATCTGTGATTAGTATGAAAGGGTGAACGTTTTTGTCAGGAGCTTATAGCTTTGCTTTTGTAATAGGCTGCATTTTAAGCAGCCAATTGGATTGGTCTTGGCCTTTGAAAGATGCAAAATGCTTTGAAGGAAGACTTAAATGAACCAGTAAAGACTGTGCAAGTACACACATTTAATCTCAGGACTATCTGCATTATAGTTAAAGCTCTGGGAAACTGAAGGAATTGCACTGGGGAATAATCAAAGGGTACAGCTTTATTACATCTCTGTTCTGAAAACGAAGGGGCTGTTTTCTCTGGCTTAAGGTACTGGGTGCTGTGCTGATAAAAGGAAGAAGACAGTGCTTTAGACACTACATTAGAAGTTTTCAGGACGTGTCCAGCTGTGAAATGGATGGTTAGTTTGAACACAGAAGTGGCACAGGGGCTACATACAATTTTTTCTTATGGACATCAAAAATAGTTTTGAAAGAAGGTGAAGTAGGCCCTCCTGAAGGTTGACTCCTCCCAAAGGATTGCTTTTGAGTGTTGGCTCTCAAGCAAGTTTAGGTGGTTTTTGATTATCACTTTCAAATTAGAAGCACAGTTATTTTAGGTTCGAACAAGGAGAGGGCATGTTCACAAACATGAACATGGCTGTGTGGAGACCTCACAGAACCTTGTAGAATCTGAAGAGGGCCCACAGAGAAGCCAGAGAGAGACTCTTCATCAGGACCTGTAGTGACAGGACAAGGAGTAATAGGTGCAGATTCAAAGAGGAAAAATTTAGATTAGATATTAGGAAGAAATTTTTTACTGTGAGGGTGGTGAGGCACTGGAACAGGTTGCTCAGGAAAGTTGTGGATGCCCCAACCCTGGAAGTGTTTAAAGCCAGGCTGGATGACATCTTGAACAACCTGGTCTGGTGGGAGGTATCCCCTGCCCATGGCAGAGGGGGTTGGGAGTAGAGAATCTTCAAGGTCCACTCCAACCCCTTAGCATTTTATGAACATACTTTATTTGTGATCTGGGGTCTTTCTCAACCACAATATTTTAAAAAGACTAGATGGAATTATAGGCTTGATATGCAAAACTATGAATAATCAATTTGTCATCCCTCTATGAACAAAGAAAGCCAAATTCATATCAGTTCAAGAAGAAAAACAAATTTATACTTGAAAGCTAAAACAATTATGGGACTTCTGAATTATTTATTTATTTCTTACTAACTTTTCATCTAGTATGATTTGTAAATCCTGACATTTTCTCCTTTATGAGCTATGTGGGCAAAAATATGAAATGTATGTTTTATATTCACATGCTCTCCAGCAGAGATGAATGCATCTCTAAATACTTCTGTGGTTGCACACTACATTTGATTATTTTCTTCTGATTGTATCAAAGGGATTTTTAAAACCAAATATCTGTTGGGAGTCAAAGGGGCTGATTAAATCACTTACTTGCTTTTATTCCTGCATGCCGTTTTTGTGTCTCCTTTTGGAATCTGCAATTCCTTTTTCTTTGTCTTCTTTGAGAATGGTAACTGAAGTACTGCAGGCGCTGTATTAGTAGCATTGGAGGGGTTTTGGTAGTTTGGTTTGGTTGGTTTGTTGTGGTTTTTTAGAAATCATACATCATTCGTTTCTGAAGTCTCCCCCGTGGAGCTGAGATTATTGTTTGTAGGCAGCACTTAGCAGTATTATAGGCTTAAACTGATTTTGAGATACTTTTTAGCCTTTAAAAGTAGGTGAAAGTGGCTGAGGTTAATAGCTGAGAAGTCCTGGCTTTCAATGTTAACATCAGTCTTCTTTTAGGTGCTTTATCTTCCACTATTCATTTCTCATCGTAATTTGTGTGTGTCACACACATACCTATGCTTGACACAAGCAGCTCCTGAGTTGCTCTTACAAGGATTTAAGAAAGGTCAATTTCTTTGCCTGTGTTACCTCATCATTCACCTAATGTATTAGTGTTTTAGTTACTAGTACAAGATTGTCATTAAAAGTCCTCATCACCAGCCTTGAGAGTCCTAGCTCACTGACAGAAGTACAGGAGTCTTGTCCTTGTCTTTGCTATTGCTATACTGTGGAGATTTTCTAGAATTATTTTTTAGTTTACAAATTCACATTTGTAAAGTCAGCGCTAAGGCCACGTCTAAGAATAAAGAAAGACTGAATTAATCTTTATTTATTAAAGAATTTTGAAAGTTTGTCTCAAGAAAAGCAATTAGTAAGTGTCAGCAGTTGCATGTGGGTTAACTATAGCCCTAGAAGTACATGTTTAAGAAGCTGTGGTAAAGTTCATTTGCTGTACTCAATTGCTGGGATGTCTTTCAAAAGAATTAACTTTGCATGGGCCATATGTGTGTGTGCACATTTTAACAGGATGTCAATTTTCATCTGTCCCCTACCTCGGAGCTGCTGTGGTCAAATGCTGCATGTCTTGTGTTGCTCCATGAAACAGCACCTTCCTTTCTCAGGTTTGAGAGTGTGAAGTTGTAGTATTTCTAGCTAAATGCCTGCTGAGCTGGAATATCACAAAGCATCATTTACTGTGATTTCAATAAATACAGAGCTTGGCTATGTTGGGGGGAGGAAAAATGTGGAAGTAGTTTTCTATGGCACACAATGGAGTCATTTTCTAAACTATTCTCAGAGGTGTTTTCAGCCGTAAGTTTGTATTCAGGTGAGCGTTTTCTCTTTTCATGAGAGTCTTAAAGGTGGAGGAGGAGTTAAGGTTCTGCATTCTTACCTTGCAGTGTCCTGGGTCAGCTGTCTGATTTCTGCACATTGAATTAGTTTAGGGAAGTCAGATATCCATCCAAGAATCCTAATACCTATTTCACTTGGGGCTTTTTTGAAGTTTAAATGGTTAAATGCTACGTGAGAGCCTTGGCTGAATAGTTTGGGATCCCTTTCAGAAAATATTGTGTTAGGTGCCCAGACCAGGCACACTTAACTGCAAACTTGAGTACAGTAACAGCTCAAGTACAGGTGAAATGCTCTTTGTATGTGACATTTTAGGTACATATCTTTCTTAAAATATTTTAAAGATACTCTGATTGTTCCATATTTATAGATAGAACAGTATTCTATGTCATTGCACAGTTGTTTACATTGAGTTGTTTACATGCATGCTTTCTTTGGGGAAAACTTCTGTAATTAGAGTAGTGATTTATTTTATGTATAAAATGAGTGGGAGCTACTGCGGTGGGAAGTTGAGGATGAGGTTGGGCTGAAGGCTAAGTAGGTCTATGGTCTTCACTAGCCCTGGAAGACCCTGTACACACCCTGTCATCTCTTAATGAGTTCTTTTTCTGTTTGGTTGTAGTCCCTAATGCAGCCACTTACAGATGTGGTGTGGAGGAGCTGAGTCTCCTTCACTGGTGGAGTGGTATTTTCATTTCTGATCTCTCCTTTTACACCTGTGATTTCCCTCAGAGTCAGCTGCTGGAGGAATAGCCAGCAAAGATCCACACCTCTGGAATATGGTAGAAGTAATCTGCCACACAAAGTGTGAAGATTAGCAGGTCTAAGACAGTGTTTTCTTAGTGCAGAGGTGTTACAGCTTGTTTTAAGGCATGGATGGAAGCTTGGGATTTATCATGATCCTTTTATATCTGGGTATTGTTTTCCTTTGTAAAATATAATTAAAAAGTGGTCTTGTGGTCTTGTGCTCCTGTTTGAGACATGAAGCCTGTTGCTACATCAGGACCTTTGATATCCATTTTAGATTAAATTCTTGTATAGTATTACTTTCAGGGGAAGTGGCTGGGCTTTTTTTTTTTTTTTTTTTTTTTTTTTCTAGAGCTTCTGTGTGTTTTTCCCAAATGTACAACTTTGGCTTCATTTCTTTTCTGTATCTTTTACTTGTGGAGATGCTCACAAAAGTCCTTGTGGATGTTTTAATTTTTATATGTTTACTCCTCACTTAAAAACTGCGTATATAATACCCTAATATGTCTGGTTTTAATATTTTGAAGGTAATTTTCTTGAAACATCAAATACCTCTGTAATGCCCCATGACATAGTACCACTGAAAGGTGTATATGGACCTACTAATGGATTTGTAGTAGTTCTTTTTGGTAGCCTGTATCATCTGTAAAAATAGCAGTCTCAAACTAATTTTGTAGTGAGTTCTTTGTATGATGGCTTAAAACTCCAGAAGATAAATATATTCCTTATAGACCAGACCAATCATCTGAACCCACCTTTTGGGTGGTTATAAGGAAACCCATTGAAAATGGGAGTGAGGCTCCTCCACTTAGCTCAGTTGAAATGTCTTGCTCTAACTTTGTGTAATAGTCAAATACCTGTCCTGAATGCAGCCTTCAGTGGGTTTTCAAAAGTCACAGACCTGGTGACCTGTGGAAATATTTCATGTTATGTTGTTTCTCGTGAACAAATAAACAGCAAATGGCATTCCAATGTTACCTCACTCCTAAGAAAGAGGTATAATTCTGAACTTTATCTTCCATGACTCTCCAACTCTGACACGAAACATTAAAACTTTTGGTTTGTTAAAAATGTAAATTTCTGTTCAAAATTGTTTGTCAGTATCTCAGAAAATTAGAAGTAATTAAATAGAAAGTTCTACAGATTTGTGCCATTTCGGTACCCTCTTATATCAAGATGGTGTGAGAAGCAGACAATTGTAATAACTTGCTGCTACTCCTTTCCAGCTAATTTGATCTTGTTCCTTAATTCTGACAGATTGTTTTTAATTTTCCCATCTGTTCCATAAAAATCTCAAGTGATTGACTCCTAAGAAAAAATAATGTCTAATAGCTGAGCCATTTTTAATGAGTTGGTATGAGTTATTTAATGAGACATGCTGAAGAAGGCAAGCCAAGGGAAAGATTGGGCCTGGGGTGGTGGATGTAAAGAAAGGTAAAGGGCAACCATCTGCTTCAGGAAGCTTCCACTCTTCATCAGCAGCTTTAGGCTGCTGCTCTCTCCAGTTTCAGACAGTGCCCGTGGACAAAACAACAAAGGTTCAATAGCAGTAATTTCTTTTCCTCTTTTATTTAGAGTAGTGTCTGCCCTCAGGAGAGAGGAACAGTCATGAAAAGGGAAAAAAAAAAATCAAAGAATAAAAGAATAATATTTAAGTAACCTTAAAAATGTTACGGTCTGTGGTTTAACTTCATTTCTTCCAGCAACCTACACAAATTCCCAGATATTCCAGAAAGAACCCTAGTGCCAGTAAACAGAGTGAATGTTCTCCTCCAGCCTCTCTGAAGGCTAAAAACCTTTGCTTTAAAATTGCCTGCAAATGGCATCTCCTGGGGCAGGAAGCCATCAATATGCAGTACCGGTCTTTGAGAATAGCAAGCATGAATATAAATACTAACATCTGGACTTCTCCCTTCTGTTTTGGTTTTTATATATTATTATAATAAACATTAACATTATTTTTAATAATCATCAGATAGCATTTTCTTTGGCAGCTCGAGACTTCATTATTAAATCAAATAGTGAAAATAAATATACAGCTCTTTTACAAGGAAAGTTGAGAATTTGACTCAACCCTGCAAATATGCCATTGTGAGTCTAATCTATTGTAGAGTTCATAGAATAATGAATTAATGTCTCGATTGCATACAGTGAGGCAGAAAAAATGAGAGAATGCTGCCATGGTAATGAGCAAAATATATGCTTGTTTTTTCAGGTGGCAGTGGGCTACCAACTAAGGAGAAAAACTTTTGTCTGCATTTTCTTAACCTAGTGAAAGAGAGTGTGTTAGGCAAGCAGGGAACATCAGACACATCCAGAGCATGTCCAGATAATCAGCCTGCCAGGTGTCCCCGTGACACGTCCTGCAAGCATCCAAAGAACCCCTGAATGTAGCAGTTGAAGCTACTGGTTTAAATTTGTACAACATTGAACTTGGATGGTGCCTGTTTTGAAACCTGAGCTCAGCAAGTAGCTACAGATAGGAGATGCTCTGTGCTTATGCAGAAGTCACTGGCTTTGAATGAGACTAGACTGTGCCTGAGGTTTTGACCATCCTAATTTGAGACTGATAAAAGGGGAAAAATGTTTTTATTTGTAAGGATTTTTTTGCTATCTAGTACCAGTGTTCTTAGACTGGAAGAGAGGGGTGGTGGTTGTGTTCCTGTTGGGAAGAAGGAATTGATTCGTGCTTATTTTGCATGGCAGGAGACAAAAGGGACTTAATTTTGAGCAAAATTGTCATGGGCTTTGGGAACATGACCCATTACCTATCCCTCTAGATGGATTTTGGACAAGGACCTTGTTGTGTTGTGGCTTTAGTAATAAATCTTACGTGTATTTATGTAGTTGAAATTAAATGCACAAGATGTAAGTTTAACAGTTCTGCATTAATTCTTCATAAAGCATTGATCTTTTGTTTTGTTGTTTTTTTTTTTTAATCTTCCTCCTCAGTGTGTCAATCCTGATCTTTAATACTTCTCGGCAGTGCTTTGTTGTGGTGAAGCAGTTCCGCCCAGGTAATCCTCTTTTTTAGATTTACTTTTGCTCTCTAGTGAAGCAAGCTTTTAAGGGTTTAGCAGTTAAAAGTTGGTGCATCTGTGGTGATAAAATCTTTGTTCTATATTCTGTTTCTTTGTATGATAGCCCATCCTTTTCAGTCAGTCAGAATTTCTAACCAGGGAAATTTCCATTACAGATGAAACGAATGATCAGGGTAGTCTTACATTCTGCTTTTGGGCTGCTTATTGTCTTCTTTTGGATGAAATTACAAACAGCTCTACAATGATTGCACAAGAAATTGCTTTAATTTGAAGTTCCTTCTTGACCTACTTGTACAGAAGCACAGTATTTTCCTTTTTGTTTTGTCTTAAATAATCTTTTTATTTGTACTGTCTTACTGTGCACTGTATAGTTGGGAATTGAAAATGAGGGAGATTCAGGACTTTTTCATCAATATGTGGACAGCTTCATTTTACCAGTTACTATGAATTTAGGTTAATATACTTTTTTTTTCTGAATTTTTGTATCTTTAACTCAAAGCAGCGATTACTTTCTGGAAGTTACAGACAAAATGAGTATTCGCTGCATGTTAACTAAAAGAAATGACAAGGTATTTCACTGACTGTTGCTAAGAGACCACTTCAAGACTGCTCATGGTAGATGTTACAGAAAACTTTCCAGGGCAGTGTCACACTGCCCTTTCTTCCTGACAGTGATTACAGCCTCTCCAGTGCTGTGCAGCAGTGTTACACTGACAGGGCATCCTTCTCAAGGGCTAATTGACTTGTATAAAGTGTTTGGTTATTTGTTCATCACTAATCCACTGTCTTTTATTTGCCAGTGAATAAATAGCTCCCAGAGCTCTTGCTCTCTTTGAGGCAATCTTGGGGAGAAGCATTCATATGTGTGCATGCATATATATATATACACACACATATATATATACACATATATATGTACATATGTATATATACATGTACTGAGCAGCAACACATTCATTGCATTATCTCTATGAAAGTGTCAAATCAGCCTCAAAAGACTGGAGCTAAACCATTCCAGAGTCTGGAGCTCAGACACCTGGCCTTAGGCACAGTGGTCAGTCAGCCACCCCACAGCAGTTCAGTGATCACAACCATGCCCTGCCATTACTCACGTCCCTATATTTATAATTATAACCATTCCATGGTTATTATCTGCCCTGTTATTCTGTGGTTATTATCTGCCTGTTCCACAAAGCAAAGACAAAGTCTGAGGCTTTGCTCATTGCCAGATCCTACCAGGATCCCACCGGGAAGGTGATCACTCTTTGCTGTGAGTGAACAGCTGCCTCTCGCTCTCCAGGCATGTCCCCTGCACGTGTGCTGGTGCCATGTGTGCTCGCCTTTCCCTAGGCTGTGTTAGCAGGAACAGCTTTTCCCACTGATGGCTGTGATGCTTATAAAGGCACTCATCTCTCCCTGCCCATACATCCCCACCCCATTCTGTTTGGCAGCAGCAGCCCTTCTGCAGCCACAGGAGGTTTTGGGGATCAGGGAGCTGAAGGAGTTCATGCTGGCTTGAGGGTGGCAGAAGCACACAGCCAGTGAGGCAAACAGTGTGCTCTGGGCTTAGATCATCTTGAATGATCACAAAATCACGTATTTGGGAGGAGCAGAGACAAGAAAGATAAACCTGTATCTCTGCATATGTTCCTCACCCATGACTAATTTGCAAAGGTATTGGTCAATTCTTATTTTGGTAGACAATTGACCACACATTTTCAAATATAATAAAATCATATGTTGCTAGGATTGGGACCTATGAACATGTAGTCTGGTTTATTCACTCTAAGTATAATGACCTTTCAATGGATTGTGATGTTTGTTTTTCCACTGACTTAAAATAAACAGTATCAAAGATTTGAATCATAAGCTGTGTTCCATTTCAGGAGGTACAAAACACCAGCACAGTCAGAGGTTTAGAGAGGAGCCAGCACCTTCCCAGACAGCAAAACCCCACTGGCTCCTTAGTCCCTACTGTTGTTTTCTTCTGTTTAGGGACAGCAAACAAGTGCCTGTGTCACCTGCAAAGGCTGCTTTTAATAACAGCAGTGATCTTATTTGCTCTGTTTGGTTGAACCATGTATCCTTTGTCCCACGTTACAGAAAGGGAGGTGAGAACATCAATTCTACTGGAGTTTCCACTCTGAGTGGAAACCTTATTACAGCTGAGTGGCTCCATGGTAATTAGTCCAGATGTGGATTCCATCACCTCCTTGGGAAGCCTTTTCCAAAGCCTGACAATCCTTTCTATTGGCATTCTTCCTGATGTGCAACCAGAAGCTCCTTGGCACAGGCTGATTCCTCACCTTGCTGCTGTTCATGGCTGTGTCCCTCTGGCAATGGAGGAGACTGCCCAGCAATGGTGCAGTGGCAGTTCCTGGCCAAGGAAGCATCCAAAGACAGTGGAACAATGGACATGGAACAAGGGGGTGGGTGACTGTGCTGGGGCTTCTGGATTCTGCTTTCCAAACTCTTTGTGGATTTGCAATAAGATGACAAACTGTGGTGAGGAAGAGGAGGGTCACAGGTGTCCCTCTGAAGAGCGTGCCTTAGCCAGTATGTCACACACTGCTTTTCCATCCAGTTCTTTATCACCTGCTGCACCACTTGTGCAGTCAGTTTTGCACCTTCAAGAGGGTTATGGGAGATTGTCTGCTCCCTGATATTAGCAGACAGCTTGGCTTTCTAGGCTTTGCTTATCTGTGAGAGATAAATTGAGTTTGAACCTTTGCAAGCCAGGTGATATTAAATTCATAATCAGACTCCTTGGTGAATGCTCTAATATTTGGGCTCTTGCAGCAGTAGCTGGTACTGCTTCTTTTCTTCCTTATCTACAGAGAAAAACTGTTCCTGGGCTTGAAGTATGGGCATATGACAGGACTTTGCTCTGAAGAGGACTGCTGGATTAGGTCCTTCTGGGAATGTAGGTTTTGATCTACGTGGAGCCCAGTTGTGCTGAGGGAGAAGGAGAATGGCAGGTGCCTGATGGAATGACGGGAAGGGTTTCAGGGATACAGAATTTTTTTAGCACTCTTAAGTCACAGTTTCATATTTCTGTACCCCACACTCTTACCTGCATCCTGTTTTAGTACCCAAAGCTTTTAATGGGATGCATGTGTTGTTCCTTTTTTAATTATCTGATATGGGTATGTCAGTACTAAAAAAGAAATAAAACTTTCAGAGGATTTGGCTTGTCTCAGAGAAATCTTGGATGTGGTTGTCATTTATGATAATTTTCCTAGCTTTTTGAAGTTTTTGGAATAATGACAATAGACACCCTTCAAGGAGCTGTCCCTTAGAGCTGGCAGGGATTTTTTTTTTGGCTTCATGCTGCACTTTAAAAAGAAAACTGAGCTCTAAGTCATGTCTCTCAAATAAGAAATGGAAACTCTGATCCATACCTGTTTGAATCTCAAAGACCTGGATATACCTAAGACTAGGAGCTTTGAAAGTTTTAACTTCTGGAGATAGATTTGATTTTAGATATTGGACTGATCTGGACATCTCCCTTTGAAATGCAGATCTTGCTATTCCACAACTTTTGAGGTGTCAAAACGAGCACTGCAGAAAGAGCTCAGGCACAAATTTCTGGGGTGTAGACTCTGCCTCAGAGATCAAGTGCTTAAGAAGTCACTGTGGTACTTCACTGTTATGCAACATTTCTCTAGAGACTTTTTTTTTTTTTTTTTATTTAAGAAATGCCAAGCTACAGTACCTGGAAGGACAAAAAGTTGCCTATTAAACCTGAGTTCTAATATATCAATTCTGCGAGATTTAGAATGAGAAATAAAAGAAACTGATTTGAAAACCATGTTATGTGTATGGGAAATATTCATGAAAAATATTTTAATGGAGTAAAAATAGGTTCAAATTTTTATTCAGGGTAATTTACTCTCTTGGAAACCTTTCATGAAAAGCAAGGGGATAGACATAAAAACATTTCAAGGAATAAACAAGTGGAATTATACCTGTATATTAAAGTTACAATGATCTGGAGTTGTCTGTCAGTAGGGATTCTTTGTGTTGACATCCAATCCTGCAGTTCTCACTCAGGCAAATTTTCTGTTGACGTCAGTGTGAGGTTTTGCTTAAAGAAGGACTAAAATCTGACATTTGCACTTTCTTTAGGAGTGCATTACAGTGGCAGCTGTTTGTAGATTAGTTCAAGAAGTCTTTTTCAGACCCCACACAGGAATCTGTGCAAGGAACTGTATGTTCAAAAGAGGATTTTTTTTCAAACAAACATACATGCTTTTCATACCCTTTCTAAATAACAGCTGAGTTGACAGGCTGAAAGACTCATCATTGTGCACATGGTGCTTTATGTGCAACCCAACTTTCCTGCAAGATAACTGCATAGTTTAAATTAAATCCCAATATCCACATTGCCCAACAAATGGAAGCTGTATGGTGCTTCTGGCACTTTGATTTCTTGGATGAACTAGCTTCCGTTTTCAATTTTTATTTATTTTAAGGTGTGCATCAATTCATTTCAGATGATGTAAATACAGATAAGAGTTTAAAGAATAATTTTATGGACATGGCAAGAGCACCTTTGTTCTTTAAAATTCCAGTTTTGTGTGTCATTACTTTAGCAGATAACACAGCTGAACTCCTTGTTACTCTCAAGTACTCTCATGGTTGTTAATTTCCAGGCAAAATTTGTCTACCACCCTTTTTTATATTTAAAATGAAGAGACTAACATACTGCCCCTTGTTTCTTTTTCTTTTGTGTTTTGGGGTTTTTTTTTTAAGCTGTTTACATGTGTGAAGTAGAAAGGCATCATCCTCAAGTCTTTCAGAATCAGGACAAGGAGAGCTTCCCTTCCCTGGAGAATCCCTTACCTGCTGTGGTTGGAGTGACCTATGAGCTCTGTGCTGGCATTGTGGACAAGCCAGGCCTTTCTTTAGAAGAAATTGCTTGTGAGGAAGTCTTGGAAGAGTGTGGCTATCGTGTTTCCATTGCAGACCTCAGGAGGATCACTTCTTACAGGTAAATTGCAGCAAGTTACAACACTTTGCATTTCGTTGTTTCACAGATTGCTGAAATGGCCTGAATATTCCCTCTTGCCTTGTTTAAGCAGTGTGTTGGAGGAACGTGGGAATCTGAAGGTACAAGAAAGGTGTAATTTTTAGCAAGTGAGAGGAGTATTTACAGAAATCTAAGGAATTAGAAATATATAATCAATATGATAATTATAGGATTGAATTCCCAGGAAGAATCATATTATTGTGATTTATTCCAAAGACTGTTAGAACAGGGAAAAGTTCCAGTGGGCTCTTCAGAGCAGTTTGTTACAGCACTAGAAAACAGCCCATCTTTACTATACTGGATTTACTCTACAGGATTTCAAATAGTTATTGAAATAGTTTTTAACATGTTTTAAAACATTTATTAGGAGTAAAGAGAAAAATTAGTATGTAAGTGGAAAAATACAAAATGTGAGTTGTTGGTGAAAAAAAACCCTCAAGAGAAACTTTGCACACCGTTTTAATCCTATTATATCTCATTCCCAACTTTTAGTATTGTTATCCAAAATGTATGTATGTTTGTATTTTAGAGAGAAAGCAGCAGGTTTTTTACTTTCTTTATTTTGCTTGACATCTCCATTGAACTAGGCACTGTCATTGGTTTTTAATTTGGGAATTGAATACAAATCCACAGCTGTCAATCCTGGCAAATGTTATTTCCTGCTGGATTAACAAGCAGTGCTTCTGTTGAGGGGAGGGGGTGAATCACAGGAGCTGTCTTTTACAACTCATTGAAATCAGATTAAGGGTTTGTTCTACTGAAAGAAAAAGTGTCTTCCAGATTTATGAGCAAAAGCTGTCTATAGAATTTCATAGGTTGGGTGACAAGGACAGGCTGCTGCATGCAGATATATACATATGTATATGTATGTATGTGCATACAAATGCAAACGAGGAAAAGTAGAATACAATTCCTGCAGAAGGTTGTGGATTTAGTGTAGAAGTTTGACTCAATATTAATGATTTTTATCTGTCTAAAACTCTCTGTGTTTTGGTGTTGATAAATGTCTATGTTACAGGTGGTTGTTCGTTCAATTGCTTTTTTTTTTTAATTGCACTGGTTTGTGAAGAGTGTATACAATTGGGGTTTTCTTTGTTGAGGCCCTTGCAAAGAGCTCATAATCCTCCATTGTCCATGTGGACACAGCTTTCTGCCCATGGAGATCCCTGCTGATGTCAGAAGGGCCTGTATAATTTTTACATTTTTAAATTAATATGAAAGGTTGAGGCCTCAAAGATGATATTTTACAGTTTTTGTAAGGATTGGCGTATCTTTCTGATCCTTGAGGATTTGATGCAAAGACAGAAAGTAATCATTTCATTTATGGTCTCCTAAGGACATTTTTTCTGTAATGGCTATACTACATATAAGAATTCCTGGGCTTTTTCCAAGTGTAGCAGGTTTTTCCAAGTGGTTTATGCTGCTGTGTCATGCTGTGACTGTCAATACAAAGCACAGGCATAAAGCATTGCATTAATGCATGTGCATGCCATTACAATTGCAATGCATCCTGCGCTTCTACTCTTATCTCCCATCACAGCAATCTGTGTAATAGTTGCTCTGCATTATTTATTGATCCAGTGCCTCGGGTCAGAGTTTTGGGGGGCTCTCTCTAGATGGCTCCTCTTTCAAAGATCAGCCTCAGCTGGACTGGCACCAGTTGTGACAAATGTGCATCTGTGCTTTCTCTCAAATCTGATCATTCTGTGGCCTCTCTTGGAGGGTTTTGGCATTCTGTCTGAAGTGTCTTATCTGTCTGTACCACAAGCAACTTTGCCTCATGTCTTGCCTAAATTTCCCTTTCTTTACTTCAAGACTGACACTTACTACTCTGTCCCCAGTGGACATGAAGTACTTCTGCACTTTCCACCTATTTGTTAAAACATGTTCCCTTTATTTTATTTTTTGCCTGTGCAAAACTATTTTAGCTGATGTAGTCTTTCTCTTCAGATCATGTTTTCTAGATATCTGATCATTCCTTCTGCTGTCCTCTGCTTTCTCTCCATCTGGTCTGCATATTTCTTAAAAATTTAGTGCCCAAAGTGAAGCACAGTACTTTAGTGGGGGTTTTCCTGGATAGGGTGGAAGCATTATCTCCCCATATCTCACAGATCATTCTTTATACACTGGAGTTTGTTGTTTGCCTTTTTTGCAGAGGCATTACATTATTGATATAATTTATCTTCCACAATGCCTCCCCTATCTCAACCCTAGGAGTTGAACCTGATGATCCTTGTGGGTCCCTTCCAATTCAGAATATTCCATGATTCTGCATTGTAATTCACCTCCTGTCCATATTCTGCATCATCACAGCCTTTGATCTGAAAGCAGGGAGTTGTATTCCTAATGACACCCCTTTCTGAAATCATGAGAAGGAAATTGCCTGCCTGGAATAAAAGCAGGAGTTGAGCTAGGCCTGACAGAAGGGCATGAGAAGCCAAAGACACATCAAATGTGAAGGGAGAAATGGTTTTGGCTAGGGAGGTCAATACAATTCTCTGCCTAATGGATTCAGAAAGATGGAGAATGGACAATCCATAGGGAGAACTTAGACTATGGGGAAAAATTGAATATCAAAACCTTGAGTGGAAAAGGAGGAAGAAGAGATGAAGGAACAATGCAGAGAAAAATCATAGGTTAAAAACTAAATGGACCTGGGGAAAGTACATTCATTGTGGTGGAGAAGAATTCTCTGTAAAGAAATGAGGGAAGTACTTAGACTGTATTCAACTTTGCTCTGTTCTCAAGCAGTGGAAATTGTATAGGTTAGAGGTAGTTTGAAGATAGCAGGGATTTTCCTCATTTATTATCAGGGCCTGTAGCAGTGGTTTTGGGGCTTTTTTTTTAGTGGTTCTCAGCTAACCTGGAAAGTGTGACCCCAGGACTGCTACAGGTAATTCATACACATCCAGGCAACACACTGGACCCCCCTCAGAAAACTCTGTCAAACCTCCAGTGACTTAATACTCATCACATAGAAGTCAGACACTGAATTAAACAGATCTCAGATTTAATTACCTTGCATGATCCACAGAGGAGCTGTGGAGTCAATGAGGAATCCGGAAAGAAGCCAGGAGTTGGGGAATTTACACTGTTTGAATAAGAGTCTTTGGAACAAATTGTTCCAGCAGCAGGAGGACAGTATGGTGTGGGTGAGTGAAGGAGGCTGGGTTGGGGGCAGATAACAAGAAATACAAACATTTTTAGAGGAACTTGACTGGAGGAGGACAGAGGAATCACACTTCAAAAATCAGAAATATCTGTTCCTATTATAGAAAAATGCCAGACAGGAGGTGAACTGAAATGCAGATGGTTCATGTTGCTGTGTAGACAGAGGAGAGATCATTCTGAAAAGAATCTGTATTGTTTGCAGCCTGTGTGATGAGTTTAGTATCATCACTGCACAAATTTCTACTTTTGTGCTTGGCATCCAGTAACTTCATTTTGGTATTGCAAAAAGGTTGGTTTAAATTATGGCAGCAGCTAATTCACTTTTGGAGACTTCCAGGAAGTTTTGGTGGCTGCTGGTGCCTTGAGTTCTTGTCAGTTGTATCAAAAATACCATAGGTGGTTGATGTGAGGGGTGTAAAGGAATTACCTGGTTCAATAATAAAATAACAAAATGAAGCTAATCCTGTGGTAGTAAAATTATAAACTGAGGGTTCATGAAGGTTGAAGGTTGCTGTTAAATTCAACAATTTTAAAAGCTCTAAAAGAAATCTGTGAGCTTCCCTTAATGTTTGGGTTTTTTTTTTCACAAATGCAAAAATTTTTAAGCAAACATCTTACCTTGGACTTACTCATATACCAGATATAACAATTTTTCTATCTGTCATGGTATCCCAGCAGTTTTCTGACTGAGTCCCATGTCCTGAAATTCAGCTGTGAATTAGTTTCTTAGGCTGAAGTACTTCCACCTATCTGCCTTGAGACTCATTTCCTTACGAGACAGGAGCAGGGAAATAAGTTGTTGTTGATGTTATTGTTGCTATTGCAAAGTATTTTATTTTAGCTCTAGAAAATATTGGTTGTCTTGAAGCATATTTATTAGCCCAGATTTATTGGGCTTCAATAACACCTCAGAACATCAGGGTAGAGTTGAACCAGAGCTTCTGGTTCAACTTCCTTTTCCCTTCATTACATCTTTATTTTCTCCCAGGGGCTGTAAAAAACTCTTGGCTCTGACCTGGATACAACAGGAGCTGTAGGTTCTCAGCCCCACTGCAAAGAAATCAGATGGATTAAAGGACTGACTATATTAAAATAGGTACTTACTTTAATCTCCCTACGTTTGATTTTTTTCCCAAAGTGTACAAGAAGAGCATTCAGAGAATTAATATTGGATGTTCCAATTACTGTGCCATGGCTTTTAGCCTCTGTGCAATGAGGTAAAAATGGTTTGTATTCACAGGTTTTTATGTAGAAGGAATAATAGCCCTGAAAATGTTGGAGTGCATTATAATTAGAAAGATCACCTGCTAGTACACCTGTTGGGTGATGGCATAATGTAATATAATTTTATGTTAATTACTTCTGTGCTTTTTTCCCTGCACCTGCTGCTTATAATGTCAGAACTGTTCAAAGGTCCTAGGAAGTGAAAATGGGAGCTGCATGTCACTGATCATCAGTTTACATGTTGCATGCCTAACTGGATCTTGATTTAAGCATAAATAACAGAGATTTGTGTCACATTTATTTGTAAACATGAATTATACATTTACTCTATACCCAAATTCTGCATCCAGATGGCTTATGTCTTACAAAAGGATATATTGCTTTCAGGAATTTGCACATTAATTATGTAAGATTAAAACAAACAAAAAAATCTATTTCTGTGTTGATAAGAATGTTGATTGTTTATAATTTTTGTATGTTTTTAATATTAACACATTACAAGAAGTTTAGCTTTTAATTGCTGCCTGTCAGAAATCTGAACTAAAGTAATAAGTCTTCACAAGGATAAGTAATTTATTTGTGACCACTTGTTGCAGCAGAGGAATAGAGTATAAAATACCGTTTGTATTCTCATGCATGCTTATTTCTTCAAATTAAAAATATAATATTTACAAACATGATACTTATGAATGAGATAATTGGTTGGCATAGGCGAGCACCCAGACATGAGAAAAAGGCATAGCTAATCTGAAACAGAAGCTTTGAATTTTGGCCCTGATCACCAACGTGTTTGTGTGTGGACATGCACACCTGTGCACGCTCAGTGTGAAGAAAAAGTTCACTGACAGTTGGCAAACCCAGTTTCACTTATGGCTTCAGACACTACTAAACCTTTTTTTTTTTTAAGCCATAAGATACTGTTTCCCACTTCTGATAAAAAATGTATGTCCTGTATCTTTATGCTCATGAACTTAGGACAAGTGAAAAGTCCCATTTCCTGAGCTCGATTTCATGTCATACATATTTCCTCATGCATTTGATAAAAGGGAAGAGTTAAACAAAGGCTTTTGGTAGCTGCTATTGCCGTGTTTCAAAACCAGGTTGGAGTGACAATCTGCCTCCTGTGTTTCCCCTGGTCTGAGGAGGAAATAGATGGAAATGCTGTACTTACAGCCTGGTACTGCCAGCCAGTCCCACCCTTGGGCGGGAGGTGAGAAGCGCTTCTCATTCATTCTGCAGAAGCTCCTTCTCTGGTGTGGCGTTGCCTAAAAGTGTGTTGGCCAAGGCTTTGAAAGCCATAGCATGATTTAATCTCACTGTTTGAGTGTTTTATTCAAAATGAAATATGGGAAGGCAGCATACAATCTTGTTTTGATGTGTTAAACTTACATATAAGTTACTATTGTGATGAAAACCATACGACTTTGGCATCCTTACTTTGACATGCTTACATTCCTAGACTTGCTGTTGTCAAAGGTGATGGAGGTTTCCAACTGTCTGAAGCAATGCAGAAAGTTTAGTGCTGATAGAGTTTTGGGGTTTAAAATCTCTCTGTTGAAATTACAGGGCTTGTGAGCTTAAGCCCTAATGACTTGACAAAGAGTATTTGTCAGCCGTGTAGCTGTTAATTGCAAGGACCATAAACTCCTCGGAGGAATCCTCATGATAAAGAGGTGAGGAGAACCAAGCTGTGTTTTGTGTGAATCATTTGCCTTTGTCCCACAGTGGCAAATAAGTCAAGCACGGTGCAGACATCAGAATACAGCTGGAAGAGTCAGCTAGGTCAAGCCAGGCTTAGTAGGTCTGGGTCAGTGTGAGCCATGACATGCTGGGTTTGGGCAGCACGGTGCCAAACCCTGGACTGGCACCAAAGCCTGAAGTCTGACCATGGGCTGGTTCTGAGTTCAGACCTGCTCACCCTCCCCCCAGCCAAGCCTCTCTTGTCCCAGGAAGGCACCTTTATCAGGAAGGTGGCTTTCCCAGGCTGAAACTCATCACTTGCCCTTCGGGTGTGCTGACCCCTGTGATTTCCACAGATGCAAAGCTAATGAATATAGCTGTAATCTGTTAATAGGTGACTGATTTCAGACCATGGCAAAAGTGTTTTATCTGTAGTGGGAAATACTGGGGTAAGGAGAAGTGTATGTCACGGATGTGGGATAGAAGAAGACGGTAGCAGAAAGAGGAGTATAAATATGATTAAAGGCACATCAAAATTCCTTAATCAGCCTACTCAGAAAGTGTAAGAAATTGTGCAAAAGCAGAGGAAATTCCTAGGGACAGATAAACCTGAAAGCAGACTGCAAACATAATATTTCCTATAGCCTACTCACCAGTCAGACTTGCCTTCTCCCTCTCTGTTCTCTTCCTCCTCTGCCCCAGTGCCCAAAATCACTGAAATGTAAAATGTTTTGCAAGGTTATATGGCAAAACACTTTATTACTTCAACCAGAAAAGCTTCAAAGAAACAAACCTAACTTCTGATTTCTATAAAAGCCAAAGGTACTAAGACAGACAAAATGTGAATAGCATTGATTTTTGTGCAATTTTCTAAGGACAAGCAGGAAACATTAGCAGTCTGGAAATGTCGTGAAAGGCAGCAGTAAGCAATACTGGAGAATATTTGATTTAGTAAAGGGCAGTCCACGTGGATCTATGCAAAAATGATCAACTTGCAGTGTCAGCCAGAACATTTAAAGAATTAAATATCAAGTGGAAAAAAGTAAGATATTTGCCCCTTTTAAGAATTAAAGTATATTTCTATATCTTTCAACTTCTTTCTGAAACCATTGAAATGGTCTTTTAGAATCAGAGACTCATGGAATATACTGGGGTATGCAAGGGTCATCGAGTACAACTCCTGACCCTGCACAGGACACCCCAAGGGTCACACCCTGTGCCTGAGAGCGTTGTCCAAACGCTTCTGGAGTTCTGTCAGGCTTGGGCCTATGACCACTGCCCTGGGGAGCTGTTCCAGTGCCCAACCACCCTCTGGATGAAGAACCTTTTCCTAACATCCATGTAAACCTCTCCTGACTCAGCTTCATGCTGTGTCCTCAGTTCTGTCACCGGCCACAGGAGTGAAGAGGTGACTGTCTGTCCCTCTGCTGCACCTCCTGAGGATGTTGAAGACAGAATCCAGCACTTGCCCATCTCTTAATTCATTGAGGTCTCTCTGCAGGGCTTCTCTGCCCTTGAAGGAGTCAACAGCTCCTCCCAGTTTAATATCATCAAATCAGGAGGAACTGTCAGCTCCCTTGAGGGAGATTAGACAACAAATTAAAGCAGTGAATATGTTTATAAATAACATCCTGCAACAGTCTGCCAAGTCACCATCTAAATAGTGAAGGGGTTCTAGGTAGGCTTAGAAATATTAGATTTGCTGGTTTGGGGAAGAAAGAGCAGAATAGAATGTAATGAGTATTAATTATTCATACCAGCATTCTTTAATTCTATTTATAGCTCATTTGGAAGTTTTTATTACTTTGTAACTAATATCTCCTGCAAAGTTGCAGCAGAGATGACTAAGTTAGGTAATCAAGTAAGAGCATGAATATGTGGGTATGTCCTTCTTTGAATATATATTGTTACAAATTTTTGTTAATTTCTGGTTAATTATATACCAATAGATGTGAAGAAATACCATAACTTTGGGCATCGTAACAAAGGAAAGACCTTGATGTCCAAGACTTTGATCTTTTAAAGTATATTAAGTGTAGTAGCTACTCTTGATATATTTAGTTCATAACAAGAGAGTATCATATGAGTAAGTACAAAAAGTTACACCATATGGAAATCACCCCTGCTATTGGAGCTGTGGTGGCAAGAACCTGAGTTTTACAGTGCAGCACCTTGGAAATTGGTTTTCCTGTACTTTAGAGAAAAGAAGTGTGGAAAGTGAACTGATTTCCACAGCTGTAGCTATTTCATAAGGAAATGGTCACAGGTGCTATAGAAGGAGATTATGCTGTAAATAATCAAGCCAGAATGTTCTTATAGAAGTACTTCTTATATAAATTTGCTGGTTTTGTATATAATATTTATATAATATCAGGTGGACATGGAAATACTCAGGTTAGGATCATTTTCATTCTCCAGGTGGGGACCCCAGAGGAAGGTGTCAGACTTGACAGTCATAAATATCAGGACATTAAACATATTATACACAGTCCTGTGTTTTTCATGGAACCCGTGGTGACCAGCAAACTGCATTCTTTGTCTTGCAAATTTTACAGTTGGTTAAAATGTGAATCAAAAACCTCAGTCCTAACACTGGAATAAAGAGAATGAAAGAGGTCCAATATCAATCTTCAGAGTTCCTGAAAATGCCAAAGATGTTTCTTTTCATGGATGTACAGGAATCATCCTGGAGGAGGTCCAAAGTCACAGAATGCATCAGAAGTAATTTTAGGAAAAGAATTCACTGGTCTGCTCCCTATTTAGTATTTTTTAAAAGTGCATATTGATGTAAGAAACCAATTTCAATAGTCACTGTTAGAAACCAACTTCAGTAGTCACTGTTAATTCCCCAAACAAAATAATTGCCAGTGTTCTTAGAAAACTGAGAGACAAATGATTAATTCCTGCTCTGGGGTGTGATGTGTGCTGGATTAACTGAAAGATTTAGTTGACTAATGGTTGGATAAATCTGGATATGCACTCTAAGATCATAACACTGCTGCAAATCTGAGAATCCTCTGTATGTGTAATAATATGGAAGCTAATTTTTCATCTTGCCTTAATGCCTCATTCATAGTTTCAGTGAACTTTGGATCCAGATTTAATGTGAAAAGTCGCTTGTAATCATGTGAAATGAAGAAACTGCGATTACAATGTGAATATTTTCTTGGAAGGACTAAATGAGTGGATTATGTACTTATCCCTTATTTAATAATACCTAAATTAAATAGTCCTAAGGAAATAGAGGATTAACAAATAAGAAGTATAATACACAGCAAGCAGTCTAGCTGAAGAAAGACTACATAATCTAAAATATCCTCAACTAAATCCACTGAAGCAAATTTAGCAGGGAGACTGAATTACTTTGGACATGTGCGTGCTTACAGTGGTCCATTTGGGTCAAGGCTAAAGTTCAGGAAGGATAGAGAGCCAGTCTCAGACTGCCTTTCCCTTCTTTACCTATCCAGTCCGTGAGTGGAGGACTCCAGCTGTGAATGGACATAATCTTCTTAAGAGTAAAATATCTAAATATTTGTGTAAAAACAAGCAAACAAATGTAGCACGACAGCACACAGATACACTGGGGAGCTTCCTCCTCTTGTTTGTGCATCTCTGTGAGTCATCCTGCAGTTCTGCTCTCCCTGAGGTCAGCTGAAAGAACTTCTGTTGACTTCACTGTGTGTAGAACAACAGTTCACCATTACAAAATCTTTTTTCTTTTTTTATTTTTTCTCCCAAATTCACATTTTTCCAAAGAATATATTTGAATGTGGATGTATTTTATGTGGAACTGTATTCACAGCTCTTGGTATTTCTGTGTGAAAATTGCGATCAATTTCTGTCTCAATAATTCTGTCTCAATCAATTTCTGTCTCACACATTAAGGACCCAGGTTTCCATTCCTAGCTCCTTGCTGCCTTCTTTCTGTCTAAAAGAGTTTCCTCTCTGCTTTTTCCCAGGTCTGGAGTTGGTGTGACAGGTTCTAGGCAGACATTGTTTTATGCAGAAGTGAACGACCAGATGAGAACCAGCGGAGGAGGTGGCCAGCCTGAAGAAGGAGAGCTGATTGAAGTTGTGGAAATACCTTTAGGAGAATCCATGAAATTTGCTTATGATGAGACTTTCCCAAAGACAATGGGTGTCATCTTCAGCTTCATGTGGTTCCACAACAACATAGCACCTAAACTGCCCAAAAAGTAAAGCACCATGATTTTAAGGAAAGCTTTTCTGCTGGTGCTCTGCATGCAGAAAGCTGCAAGTCTGCCTGCCTCAATCAACTCAACTTCTCACAAGACAAATCTTTCTTTAAATAAATTTTGAAGTAAAATCTGAATTAAAATCTTCACACAATTTTAATTATTAGCAAAACACTTACTGGCATCGCTGGGGCCAGGATTTGACTTGGAGGGGCAAATGTTGATTTTTGTGCAAAGGTTAAGTGAATGTGTCCAGTTCTCCTTTTTCACAGCACTGTTTTGAAGAGCTGCCCAAGCCCTCAGCATAGCTGCCTCAGGAGCCTCTCACGTGTCTGTACATACTGTGTATTCATTGTCAGTTTTGATATTTTTTTGAAGAAAGCAGAAAACCTCAATAGTCCCAGATATCTTAACAATGTTCCTGAGCTCAGCACAGCTTTCAAGGAGCAGCTTTCTCTGTGGTGTGTGGCTCCTGTGCAGAGGAGGCGTTTGCATTTCTGAACATGCAAACCTTTATTTCATAAGCAAACAGGTCTGTAAATCCTCCTGCTAACGTGTCAGTTTGACAATGGAGCAGCTGTAAGATTATTGCTCCTGTTTGTTCCCATCACAATGCTGGGCAGCAGTGATGGTGATGGAGGGGTGAAGGATGGGGGCTGCTGCTGGAACACATGCTTCTTTGTTTGCTTTATGGGCAATACTTGAAAAATTAGATCAAACTTTGTCCTCTAGAGCAGGACTAGAGAGGCTGGATTCTTTTAATTTGACTATGAGGTGATTAACACAAGTGATTTCTCTGAGGTTTTCTGTGGTCTCAACTTCCTTACCACCAAAATGGGAGGAATGGGACTTACCCCTCAGATAACACTTCTTGGAATCTAATGATTGGAAGTGTTTTATTGTGATTTTATCGTGATTTGTGCAGTTTACATAGAAGCCTGTGCAACCTGCACAGACACACTGAGGAGCACAATTTGATTTAGTAAAGTGGTCTAATTAGAAGGTATAGTACTTGTTCTGTCAGCGTAGTTTGGATGTGGACTGTTTGTGATGTGAAACTGCTAAGAGAATGAATGAAAGAGAATCAAGTCTGGCAATATAATTGTGCACTGGGTTATGTTATTCACTGACTTAATCAACATGCCCACATTGTATGTGCCTCCAGGAGTACTGAGGTGCTAAATGTGTTTAGAAGAGGACTGCAAATATGCAAACTTGAACTTAACAGCTGAAATAAATGCAGCAGAGGTGTCTGATGGTGTCCAGTGGCTGATTTTAAATCACTGCATATCTCAACAGGTATATAAATAAAAAAGATTTTTAAAAAAAAAAAAGCTTTTAGAATAGCTGCTTGCTAGTTCTCCTCCTGATAGGGAGGAAAGGTCCTTGGAAAGCCAGTGAAGAAGGAGCAGCCTCTGTCTGTGGAGTCAGACTGTTTGTGAAAGTTCAGACACAGCTGTGTTGAGCTGGGCCTGGTCCATGGTGAGTCAAGGGCTGAGTTATTGTGAGAAGCAAATAAATCCTGTCTGTCTGATGTATTTACATTGGAAGGTGTTTTAAGGTGGGGTCTCTGTTGCTGTCTAGTACAGTGTGTCCTGATTGCTGCTGAGGCCTTTATGAACTACTGCAGTCCATAGAATAAATAATGCCTTTTATTCCAGGCTGTAGTTACAAAGTTTCTATTTGATTCCATCAAAATTACTGGTCACACAGCAGCTTACATGTGTGCATACATGTCAAAAGCCTTTTTTGTGTATAATGCAGAAATTGGGAAAAATAAAATATTTTGCCCCCTCCAAGTCACTGTGACTGTGCCTCTTAATGTACCAAACCTCCCCAGGGGCAGTGCCAGGCTTGCCCAAAATCTGGGAGGCTGTTCCCCATGGCTCAGCAGCCTGGGGGCCTTGCAGGAGGTGTCTGCTGGGGCCAGGCAGGGTGACACCGAGGAGCCACTGCCACCAGAGCAGCAGCAGAGGCTTCCCAGGGGTGGGGTGAGAGCTGGAGGTCAGGGCGTGGGAAGAGGGGGACGTGTGACAGCGTGGAGGGGCTGTGGGGAGGGAAGCCACAGGGATGGCAGGGTGGCATCACTGCTCTGCATGCTCCAAGGTGACCTCACCAACACAACCCACAGGCTTCAGAGTGTTTGTAGGCAGTTGGTACTCGTGGATGATGGTGATGGAGGGCAGTGGCATGAGCTGGGCATTCCCTCAGCACTTCTCCATGATGCAGGCAGCCAGACAAGAAGCATTGTCCCCACCTCCCAGTCTGCTCCTCCCCAGGGGTCTGCTGGGCACACACCTACAAACTCCTGGGGGACTGCAGTGGCTCTGTAGCCTTTACACCCCAAGGGATGCTGGACTCCATCCCTGTGCTCTGCCTCACCATCCCTGCAATGTGCAATTCTCAAACACACAAAATAGTCACAGGATTACTTTAATTTTCTTCTACAGTTTGGGAATTTTCCACAGAAACAGCAGTATACTGAAAGCTGTGCATAAAGCAATGTGGGGTCTGGAGTTTGAATCTGCAATATTAAATAAAAACGTGTCTTCAGCCTCTTACTTCTTCTGTGTTAAATTTGCTGGGAGATTTTATAAGTAATTATGAAGGTTTGAAAATGCGGGACAAAGGACTTGACCTTGTTGGGTTTTTTGGGTTTTTTTTTTCAACGCAGTAGATGATTCATATTTATAAAAATAAAACCGGAACAATTCAGATGTCACTTCACTCATCAGGGCTCATTTCAAAGATCATAATTAGAGCAAATCCAATATACATTGGCCAAGCCAGGCAGGGAGAAAGTTCTTCTAATGGAATCTCGCAATCACATCTGCATTTTAGATGCATCCTTTGGACGTGCCACCACACATTCATCCATGGAGGGTGGGCAGTTAGCATAAAGCAGGGTCCCCATTTGCTGCTAATGAATACTGGCTCCAGCCTGCAGAACTCTGGTCTGATCTCATCCCACCCATCCCCATGAGATCAGCATCTTTTATTGAGTACAATTGAGCAGTCCACATTTATAACACAAGTCTTAGAATCTCTGCTGTCTTTACGATGTGACTTTGAGATGTAGAAATAATCTAATGAACCCGAAGTTATGACTCAGACCTCTAATGAAGCCTGGAATGATAAAATCTTCAACGCAGTGTCGCTGTCGGGCTCGCTATTGGGTGGCAGAAGAGAAAGCACCAGCACCTTGCAAGCCCATGCACCTCGTCTGTTACTGCTCTTTGCGACCCTATTTGTGAAGTGGCTGCAAGCCCTGAGCTACTCCCAGCTCTCACGAGCAGAGATGTGATTGAAACGCCTTCCCAAAAAGGCTGTGGCTGTAAATAAGCGAGCCAAACTGTCCGGTGGAGTTGGCGGGGTGCGGTATTCCCTGGGTGCAGGGATGCTCCCCGGCAGGCATCGCTCGCCTCTCCCCTCCCTCATTTCCATCCCTCGCCGCCAGCCATAAAAGCGGCGCTCCCGACTCCCCGCAGGGCCGGGGCCGGGGCCAGGCCAAGGGCAACCGAGATAATTGCTCCTGAAATACACGTGCCGACCGCGCAGGGCGACCCGCTGGACAAATAGGATTTTTGCTAAATTAGGACAATTGCCGAGCGCGCTCCATCCCCTCGCCGGGGCTCTATACATAGATGAAAGGCACACCCAGTTGTGCAATCTGTTGCAATGGCACACCTGGTGCTGTCTGCAAGTCTATTCACAACCGTCAGCAGGTGCGACGTGGCCTTTGTGGCCATAAAAGTCCGTCTGGGCCGCCCCTGCTGTGCTCCCCGCGCTCTGGCAGGGGAGGCTGTCACACATTAATGCGCTCGTTTGAAGCTGCTGGGAGCCACCGCCTGAACCTCGTAGAGGCTTCAGGGCGATCAGAGCCAGGCCTGTGCACACAGGATGGATTTGCAGCTTCTGTCTTGGTGGCTGTGCCGGGGTGGAGGTAACAGGCAGGGCAGTGCTGCTGCCTGAGCAGGGACAGGGAACAAGGGCGACTTGGTCAGAAGGGAGGTGTCCCTGCCCATGGCAGGGGGGTTGGAATCAGATGATCTTTAAAGAGATCTTTAAGGTCTCTTCCAACACAGTGATTCTAAGATACAGCAGGTTCCTGCTTCTGCAGCCCCAGGGATGCTGCCCAGTGGCTCTGGCATCGGGTACCAGTGAATTGCAAAGAGCCCTGTTTGGGCTCAGCCTCTCCACAAAGGGTTTTGCTTGCTTTGCTTTGGGATGCTGTATCTCACACAGCACAGCATTAAGGTGGAGCTCTGAGACCTCAGCCCCAATCCAGACTTGACTTTCATTTAAGGAAGTATGCCATGGACTTTGAAGTAGGTTTTCAGCAAGAGTTTTCATTCCCACTGGGTCATGCAGGGTTTTGCTTGATACAAACGAAAAAAAAGGGATGCTCAAATCCCACCCTGCTGCAAAAGGTACTTCTCAATTTGTCTAATCCTTCAGAGCCACTCTCACATTTTAATTGGCAATGCATTTTTACAAGGACTTAAATGCTCTCGAGATGAATCGTGAGGGACGAGAGGAAGAATTCCTAGCAGCTAAATGGCCCAGATTTGTGGCGTTTGGAGCTCTCTGGCCTGCCTCAGGACTGGCTTCAGTGCATTTCTCGTAATTGGAAATACAATCAGATACATATTAAACCCTGCCAACCACGCTCTGTGTTGCTCTGCTGCCGAAGTGCTCAATATCCTGTACTGGCTTCAGTCTCTAATAAAACATTCAAAAGCAGTGACGCTCAGTGAAACCCCTTTTGGACCCTTGGTTATGAGGAGAATGGGCTGGGAATGGGAAATGTGGGAATGTCTGTCAACCATCATCATTAACAGCGGCCCTCGTGCCCCAGCCTCGTTAACAGAAAAATCCCTGGGCTCCTCCTGTGCCCACCTGTGCACAGTCCTCAGGGTAGGGGTTGATGGGTAGAGCATTCAACAGTAAGAAAAGCATGATTTGATCTTTTTATGACAGCAAAATGTTGCTGTGTGTGGGAAGCCCCTGGAGCTGAAGCCACAGGTGTGAGAGACTGACCCCTGCCAACGATGCCATCCGAGGGCATGTCCATCACAGGGTGAGCACAGCCTGGGTTTAACTCTGTGCCCTGGGGCTTGTGGAGAGGGGCTTGGAGAAAAAAATAAAATAAAATAAAAAATAAAAAATTGTTAATTCCCTGACAGTAAGCCCAGAAGGACATCTCACCTGGCCCTAGGTGCCATGGAAACATGTCTGATGAGCGTTGCCCCAGTGCTTTGGGGTGTCTGGCACAGCACTGGCCCCATCCCCAGCCCATCCTCAGCAGGTGATGGTGGGCACAGACGGTGCCGTGCTCTGTCTGTGGCACAGCCCAGCCACCTCCTCCGAAGCCTCCCGGGGGCTGCGGGCAGGGGACGGGGCCGACAATCGCTGTGCTCCAGCCTGCTGGTGCCCTCCAGAGCTGCAGCTGCTCCAGCTGCTCCTGCTGGCCTGGGGATGGGGATGGGGATGGGGATGGGGACAGGCTTTGGGAACAGGGTCACCAATCGGGTTTCCAACATGTCTGGTGGTTGGTGAACAAAAGGTGCCTCCATCTCCTGCCCAGCGTGCGGGTCCCTCCGGAGCCCTGCCCTGTTTTGTGGGGAGGGGGTGTTGGGGTAACACTTGCTCGTGCAGCAATCGCTAAAGTAACTGTTCAAGGCACAATCACGCTCTTGAGAGTGCTAGAAACAATTTAAGAAATGTTCTTGGGACGAGCGGCGGGCGCTGTGCAAACAGCTCCCCGGGGCTTGTGCGAGGGGCCCCGGCCGCCGGCCTGCCCGGCCCCGCAGGAATGCACTCGCACCGATAACCCACACGCTCCTTCTGTAACCTTCCTTTGGTCCTTCAGGCTCCCCCCGCTCACACCCTGGCATTTGCAGGTCCTCCTTTTGCAATAAAATCAGGAAAACAAAACCAGAGTTATCACAAGCCATGCCACACTTTCTCCAGCACCCCTTTTCTAGTCACTATTAAAGCAAGGGATTTTTGGGAGGACTTCAGCACTCCCCACGGGTCTCCCCAGAAGCAGAACTCAGGTCTTGCTGCTCTGAAGATTCCCAGTTTCAGCAGGCTCTGAGTGGAAGCTGGGTGGCCTGGCTGGGTTTGTGCCACAGCCCGATGCTGCTGACCCGGAGCTGGCGCTGCAGCAGGGATGCGAGGGCTTGAGTTACAGCAATCCATCAGCTGCTCATCCACTTGCCAGCCCCACTGCTCTCCTGCTGTCAATCATGTGGGAGCTCCAGGGCAGGTTTGCAGCCCGGTTGCTCCTACTGAGGCAGCTTAGCAGGGTGTCAGCAGCACAGGGGAGCCCTGAGCCTGCGGGGCCTGAATGCAGCCACCAGAGCTGGGAGCTTCCACTTCCACAACAAATCTTGGTCTTTGGGGCTGGCATCAGGATCTGTCCCCTCTCTTCCTGTCGTGGTTGGGGTAGTTGGTGAGGCAGCATCAGGGCAAAGCAGCCAAGATCACATTCAAGGTTTGTGCTTAGTCATGGAAGTGTTTCATAAAACCCCATTTGCTGGAGTGAGCAGCCTTTTGTCTGATATTTATGCAGTATCTGTAAAGAGTGGGGAGAGGGCTTTGCAACAGGCTGCCAGGGAGAAAAAGGAACAGGGTTAGGCTGGTGCAGGGCGTGTATGAAAATTGCACAGCCTCAGGCTGGCCTCCAAAGCAGCCACATCCCTTTACATCCCCGACAATCTGATTTTGTAGGGGTCGAGACTGTCCCTTCTGCAGCTGCAGCATCATGCTGAGCAGCTTTTGGCTGCCCAGAGCTGGAGCAGGACATGGCCAAGCCAGGTACCAGTTTGTACCAAATGTTCTCTCCTGCTGCATCTTCCCAGTCATGCTGCCAAGCTTCATTTTTCCAAATGGCTTTGTGTTTTACCTCTAATATCTAATGTTCAGGGTAATTTTTTTACTACTATTTTTTCTTCATTTTATTGCTCTTCCACACAACCTGATCCCAGCCTCTCAGATGAGCACAGTCGAAATCACACCAATACATCACCATAATCAGATCTGATTGCAGGGGCTCTCTGGGAGCCAAGGCACTGAGCAAAGGCTAACAGGCTTATTGATCACAGCAGAGTGACAGCTCTCTCTAGCACAGGATTCAGCTCCTAGGTGGACTCTAATATGTACATTTGTTTTTTCTCACTGGCAAAAGCAATGAGTAAATATTCTGCTGTTAATGACACAGGTCTGTTCCTGGGTAAATGGGGAAACAAAAAGATAGAAGTGAATGTCTTGCCTTCTAAAGCCTCATGACTGATCCTAATGCCCTGTCCTTTTTCTATCAATCAAGGCTGATTGGCAAAGCTTTTTAATTCAAGTCTCTAAGCAGGATGATCAGCATTTACTCAGCTAGTGTTGATTTCCACTTGACCAGGCTGCTCTGGAGAGAGGTATCACCTTTTAGTGCAAACCTTCTTACAAGGGATAGAGAAACTGAGACCACCTCCATCCTCCTCATTAACGATCCTCCTGAGCAGCTCTTGGTGTGGGGCAGGGAATGGGGGTCCCACAGGAGCTGGGCAGGCTCCCAGTGAGGACTCTGGCTCTGAGGGCAGAGCACGTCCTGTGGCCCCAGCCCAGCTGTGGTTCTGGCTCCTGGCAGCCCAGCCCTGGCCCTCCTTTCCCCAGCCCTGGTTCCAGGCACGGTGCGTGGCCTGGGACTGAGTCCCAGAGCTGCTGCAATATAAAACAAACCTGGCAGCAGGAGCCTGCAGCCCGTGGCACATCCCCCGTGGCTATTTTTAGCTGCTTTTCCAGAGAAACAAGGCTTATGCAACCTTGCCTGCAAGTGCAGGGGCTCTGGCTACTGCTCACCATGGCACCTCCAACCCTTGGATGGGGTAGTTGCTCCAGGATGAGTTTAACAGTGTTACTGCAGAGGGCAAGCCCATGGAATTCCAGCACAAGCATCCCACAGAGCTGGACCATGAGCTCTGCCACTCACAGGGTGATAAATTTCTCCCAGTGTTTCTTCTGTCACCTGTACCTGAGCACTCACCCTGGGCTGCCTGGGAAGGAGAGAGGGGAGATGGAAACATGAAATTGCAACTAGGCTAATACTTAACAAAATTACTCATTTTTGTGAAGTTGTTTGCTTACAAAACATGTTGTTCTGTAAGGTCCTGTTTCTGGACAAGATGGGAGAGAGTCAGAGCTGAGAGTGGTAGTTTGGCATTGCAGGGCTGGTGGTCCCTGGGCTGGTTTTGCCTCACTGGCTTCATAAAGCATGTCCAGGACGTGCATAGAGCACTGCAGAATTTACACAGAGCATTTACACTTGATACAAAAAAAGAGGAACTTTTTTTCCTCAGGTATTATATTTAGATCTTTTATGTGGAATGAGTCTGGGTTGTCTCTTCAAGAAAAGTAGAGACTGCTGAGCCCCTGGGAGCAGGGGAGTCTGGAGCTAGGCAGGACCACTCTAAATGTTTCAGGGGGCTCAGGAACCATCAACGAGGCTGTTGGGGCAGTGGTCTGATGACTTTTGACATGCTACAGCCCTGCTCCAGCTGCAAATCCATCCTGATTGTAGTTCCAAACAAAAGCAAAGCTCTTGTCTGCAGGACAGCAATCAAAGGCAGCTTGGGTGATTTCAGAGCCCCTCTTGTTTTGCCAGCAAACAGCACACACTGCCTTGAAAGCTCCAGACTGAGCCATAGGGGTGACACAGGGGAGTTAACAGGAGCCATCTGTGCAGGTTAGGAACTGTTTCCTTCCCTTTAACCAGTCTGGGGCCAGCTGGGTCATTCTGAGGTAGAAGGAAGAGTGCTGCCTCTTTGTGCCACCTGGAGATGTCAGATCCCACACAGCAGCATCCAATACAGAGGAGCTCAGCAGTATTCCAGGTCGTTATGCAGTGCTCAGCCCTCCCACCAGCCATTTGTATGCAGATCATGGGTGCTCTAGATCAAATAAATTCTTCTAACATTTCAGAAAAGTGAATGCCAAACAATAAAAATATTAGACAATTGTTCTAAGCCTGTGTGTACACTGATATTCTTGATAGGATACAAAACACATTATTAAGCACAGAGAGAGTATTGCACTAATGCTATAAAAGCTATAAAACCAGCCTGAGTTTGAGTACTCAGAAAGCTGCTTATCTGCTCCTTTGGACTAAGAAGACTCAATGCTTTTCAGTTATTAAGAGGGCTGAATTATGTCTCAGTCTAAACTTGGAAGTCAGAGAAGCCACAGACCTCTCCAAGACCTCTGAAGGAAGTAAAGCCCTTTAAACCCCAGCTCTGCTTTGCAGAAAGAGCATTTGACTCCAGGAGGGGTCCGTGGTTTGTTTGTTTGCTTGTTTGTTTGCTTGTTTGTCTCCAACTAGGCTTACTCTCCAGCGATTTGCATTGACACCCTTTGTGAGCTTGGACTTTTCCAAAGCCTCAAGGAAGGTCCCATTCCAAAGGATTGTGCCATTCCAGGTGAGAACAGATGGATGTGCAGGGAGGAACTCAGTGTCAACCCCATGCTTGCATCCATTTGACTCCCTCCCAACATCCAAGCCCAAGCTCCCAAGCCACCAAAGAGCATTTCACAAAGGACATTGTTTTCACCAGAAAATCTGGAGTCTGGGAGGCTCAATCTGCAACCTAATGACCAACCTAATGCAGCCCTGTAATTTTAGAGGTCCCTGCATCAAAGGCAATCCTTCCACTGGCAAGTTGTGAAAGCTTTGTAAATCAAGTGTGTGTTTGTGGAACACCAGCCCTGGGTAACAGACGAGGTCCTGAAGGTTAAGGGATGATATGGAAATGCAGCAGACCTCAAGGATACTGGATATATTTTCTATTTGCAGATTTATGTGCCTGTCCTGGCATGTGTTTTTTGTCATGTATACAGCGTGAGCCCTGTATTTGACACTTTAAATCGAGGAACAAAGGACTGTAACTGTAGAGGAGGCTAAATTGAATTGAATTAATTTGTTTATCCTGCAAATCAACATCTGCTCAGACCTATTTCTTTCAACTCTGAAGTTGTCATAACGGAATATTTTGCCTTCTGCTCGGTCTAATTATAGATGCACGAGCCAAAAGCTCTTAATTTTGCTCACAGCCATCAGTGGGAGTTTCTCTGCCACACAGCTAAACGAAGGCTCTTTCTCAGGAAGGTGTTTTCCCCAGTGAGTTGTGTGTTGGTACCCATCTAAGGGGATATTTTTGCACTGAGCTCATTGAAAAGCTTCTTTTCAGCACTGATGAAAACCATTACAGAAGAAGACACAGGATGCTGAGGGGTCAGGTCTGCTCAAGTAGGGATGGGAGGAAAGTTCTCAGAGGCACACAGCTCTGTCATCATCACACTGCAGTGCCCAGGAGATGGACTTGTGCCACAGCACAAGCAGAGCACCCCTCACTCCTGAGGGCCCCAGAAAGGATCATAACTCCATAAGTATCCAGCACAAAAACCTTTCCTCCATTCTCATATCGTCACAGAATCCTAGAATGGTTTGTGTTGGAAGGGACCTTCATGATCAACCAGTTCCAACCCCTCTGCCATGGACAGGGACACCTTCCACTAGATCAGGTTGCTCCCAGCCCTGTCCAACCTGGCCTTGAACACACTTACAGGGATGTGGCATCCACAGATTTCTTGGCAACCTGTGCCAATGCCTCACCACTCTCACAGTGAAGAATATGCCAGGGTGGCTCCTGTAAGATGGAGATGCCCACACTGAGGAAACCATGGGGCTGGTGAAGCCCCCCAGCCCAGCACAGAGATGGCCACAGGTTCAGTGGCATCAGCCTGAGTAACCTCTGTCAGGTGCAGACTTGTCCCCATACCTTTGATGCAGCAAGTGTGTGACCTTACCAACCACGGTCACATTTCTGATCACCTCAAACTATATATAACCTTTTTCTGCCACCTCCTAAAGAAGTCCAGGTGTCCCACACTGTAATGATACACAACTGTGGTTTAATCTTTCAGGTTTCATCAATTTTCTAAGAAATATGAGGCATCCCCACTTCAAAAGGTCTCCACAAACAGAGGGGAATTTTCAGCTGCTCGCTGATGGAAATTACATGGTTTTATTTGCCAAATCATGGCCAAACCAGGTTGGATGCAAATAAATACAGCCCTGTTGTTTCCAGAGAAGGGTCTCTGTTGACTTACCCTACACAGAAAGATAGAATGACTTTTCTTTGCCTTGGTTGTTTTGGCACAGCTCCAGGTGCAACAGCTTACTAAGAACTGTCAACAGCAAAATCCAGATCTGCTACTGTGTAAAGTGGGCATGTGCTGCATTTCCAGGACTTCTGACCACAGACCCTACCAGAAAAAGGACATAGGGATAGAAATGTGAAGAGAAACCACTCTTCCCTCCCTCAGAGCCATACCTGCCTCTGAGCTCCCTACAGCACTTTTTCTGGTTAGGAAAAGGTCTCCAGCATCTGTCAGTGGCTGCTCCCAGTGCAGTCCTGCCCTGAGGCTCCTCAAGATGTTGTCTGCCTGCCTACTGCTGCTGCTGCTGCTTATCAGCAGCCCTGGCTTGAGGCTACCCCAGCAGTGCATGGCCATTATTTCCTCTGTAAAGTTGCAGAGTTGGGTGAAACAAGAAGCTTTTGCCAGTGTTTGATATTCGCAGCTGGGGATTGCAAAGTGATTACCCCCCTATCTGAAGTCATCTTCAGCACAGCAACTGGGGCTTCTTTAAGTAAGGGTCATTTAAAAAGAGCATCATTCTCAGCACTGGGCCTCACACTCTTTAGAGTTTTTCAGAGAGGCTTGAGGAGGTGAAGAGTTTTGCCCTTAAGTCACATATTCGAGTGCTTTTTCTCCTTTAGAAATATGGTCTGGAAAACACAGCTGCCAAAAGCAGTTCCAGTGCAGGGTCTGTACTGGCTTACACAGAGGAGGGGTCAGGATGGATGTTTAACTTCTCTCCATGTGCCTACAGCACCTTCCTTGCCTGCTGTCTCTGGATCCTCTGTCAGAGTGGTTGCCTCAGAGATTCCATCCTTGGATATGATACATTGGACCAGAACTTATGGCAAAAGTTTGATACTGCCATTTAAATATAAAGACAATATTAAAAAAAAAAAAAAAATCTCCTGAAAACCATCCCACCCATTCATACCAGGTAGCTCAATTGCAGGTTCATCCTCCAGAATCCCTGGAAAGGCACAAGACCCTGAGTGAGAGCAAATGCAGGAGTGGTCCAGATCCTGTAAAACGTGAAATAAGCAGCTGGAGGGCAGTTAGTGATGTAGTTAACAATACAACAGATTCTGGCTGGTAAATGGGCACAAGAGACCCAGGACAAAGGGACATGGCAAACCTCCTTGTTCCTCCAGACACTGGAGAATGCATTTCTCTGACCAATGCCTGGGCGGTCCGTTCAGTTGGATTTTAAGTTCTAATGAACAAGGATAAAAGGTATGAAGCTGAGCAGGAATGTGTCTGGTGAAATCCTGGCCTGTGCCAGAAAATCCACAAGTTTTTGTAGGGCCAGGATTTGACACTCTGCCAGGTGGCCTGTGTCTGTACTCCTGTGTTAGGAGAGTGGCAATGGCTGGGTGTAACTGCTGTGCCCCAAATATCTGCAGGACCTTCTCTGCAAGTGGCACAGGCTTTCTCCAAGATGAAAGGCTGAGGAAACAAAGGTAGCACTGAATCAGTATCCTCTCCCAGAGACTGAGCAGGAATTTGGAGCACTTGAATAGTCCATCCCCAAAGAATCTTTTCCAGGTCTGACTGTGATCCTGGTGCATGCTGAGACAGGACTATGTGAATTGGTAATCAGTGCTGCAGACATGATTTAAGGCCCTATAATATGTATCTCATTAGCACATCACAATGCTTTGAATTGAGAAGCTCTGAGTATTGTGTTTTCATGCATGTAGCCTGCATCTCAGATAACTCACACCACTGTAAAAGAACTGTCCTTTCAAACAAGGCCTTAGCTCATCTGCATCCTCAGATAACCCAGAGTTATCATGCCAGAGTATCAGTTATGTGTGTGGAACAGTGGGGACAGGGTGGAAAATATCCAGTCCCCTCCTTCCTCAAAGCTTCCCCCATCCTTCCTGCTCCCACCTCCTTCCCACAAAATCCCAAGATTTCTGCAGTCCCCATCTCCCTTCCCATGTGCAGCAGGTGTGAGATGGGACAACAGAGCCAACAGCATCTCAGGCTGCTCACAGCTACCTTCTGGTCCAGTTTTGTTTCTACATGTTACTGCTGCTGAGCATGGAGCATTCCAGGGGCTCCAAGGGACACTCTGTGTGGTGGCAGCCTGCAACAGCCAGCAGCTCATATAGGGAGAGTGGAAAGATGGGGAAAATCACAAGCTGGGCCCTAAAACTGTGCTGAAAAACAAAATAATTCTTTCTCTATTGCTTGTGTTGCCCTCTCAGAGGTAACTCTGTCCAGATGATCTTCCTGAGTATATTTTTTCTTATTTCCATTCAGAGTGCAGACAGTAAAGCTGCCTTGATGCAAATTTCCACTCCAGCCTACAGAAGCTTGGCAGAGAAACTGAGCATTTACAGGGATGCTTGCTGCAGCCAGGAGCCTAAAATTAGACTTCTAATGCCACTGCCAGCACCTGAGAGGTGATCTGGTTTTTAGGAGTGGGGGGAAATGTCAAAGCCTGGTCCACATACGGTTCAATGCTCCGTGACAGCAGCTGAGTCTGCAGCTGCTCAGATCAGCTGCTTAAAGCCTGGTCTGTGGCAGTCAGACAGGTCTGCAGCACAGAAAACCCAACTGCCCTCTCCTTAGGGGACCTGCCTGCAGAGCTGTGTCATCTGTAGCAAATTTATTCACCCACCTTGCCTCCTCCAACCCCTTCTCACTCACAAAAAGTCTGATCATCCCTTTTAAGTTCTGCTGTTGAATAATATGGCACATAAATATATTCTGCTGATGAGGTAATGGCATTGTGTATTTGCAAACATCAGCTCATGGGCATTGCCTGGGATATGGGGTCTATTTAAAACCATAAAATGTATTTCAGGCCTTCCAAATGAGCCAAAGGAATAGCTCCCTGCCCAGCAGCAGTGATGCTGCTGGGTGCACACAAGGCCAGCCAGCTTTGGCAAGACAGTGACACATAAAACCTCTTTTATAACAAAACCTGTGAGTGTATCAACCCCCTTGCATATGCTGCACCTTGGGGCCTGTGTTTGTTTTTGACCAAGGTCACCACATGAATTATATCCTCATTGCAGGGTTTGTTAGAAAGGTCTTTGAAAGCAGATGGGATTGTGAAACACTCCTTTACTACACCTAATGCATTGCAAATAGCAGTGAAAAAACTGACAGCAGGCTGGAATGCTGAGAAAATTGCTTTGCTAAACTAAAGTGTTTAAAATAAACTTTAATGTTATTGATTTTAACCCATGTCGGGAAGCTGAAGCAAGAAACATTCTTTCTAGTGTAAATGAGTTCAGCTTCAAGTCTCTGTAAAATTGAAAAAAGCCACAACACAGGGAGTAAGAATTAATCTGTGAAAAACTGGAGATGTGTGAGCACGTCGGGATAAAATAAACACAGGCTGGGCATCCCTTAACACTTGCTCTGGTTTTATTATTTTCTTTCACCAAGAAATATGAGCATCCTAGCTAATGCTATGTGCTCCAGCTGGATGAGGGATGCAGGCAGCCGAAGCCCACTATCCACTGTCCTTTGGGCAGGGAGAGCTCATGTAAAGCTTGTGCCAGGCAGAACCAAAGGGCCATTGCCTGTCCTGGAACTGAGCCAGGATCCTTCCAGAAAACATGTTTTAGGAGACATATTGCTTGGTTTCCATTACAAAGCCACCTCCATGTCTTTGGAAGCTTCTGTAAGTGCCACAGGGAGGTGGTGTCCCATGGTTCAGTCACTGAATCTGAGCTGGCACAAGCATGTTCATCACTGGGGAAGGGGGGTTGCTGAGATAGAAATTTTCTATTCACGCTGTGAAATGAGAAATCAGCATTTTCTGGGGCAATGCCTGCAGACAGCTGCCAAGCTTCTGGCCTTCATCTCCTCCCATCCCATCCCCATCTATGCTGGGGATGTGGGAGTTGTCTCTGCACCACTGCAGAGAGGGAGGAACAACAGTGACAACCTCAGGCAGAGGCTGAGGCAGGGGTGGGGGTGAGGGTTACACTGAGCTGTAGCAGCACTTCCCCAGCCTGGGGACAGCCCTGGGCCCCTGCAGATCCAGCAGTGAACCAGGCAAGGAGGGGCAGTGCCAGAAGCACCCAAGGGAGGTTCAAACAGCCCTGGGGAGCAGTGAACAGAGAAATGGGCAAAAATGGGCAAAAATGGGCAAACAGCTAACGGGCAAATGGGCAAGAAATGCACTCATGGGCAGAGGGGCAAGAAATGCACTCATGAGCAAATGGGCAAGAAATGCACTAATGGGCAAACGTGTGGCACGTGGCACACGGCCCTTCAGCTCACCCCCCCGTTGGTCTGGCAGATTGTAGGACAATTTGTAGGGCACTTTGCAGGACAGTTCACCTGGCAGATCAAGAAGGGCTCCTCTCTGACCCTCCAGAGCAGCCAAGAGAGGCAGCAAACAGACTCCTGGTCTGGAAGGATGAGCATGGAGAGCTCCTTTCAGCCCATCTCATTTGCATTCCCAGTGCAAGCTAGCACAGGGTAGCTGATGGCTGTGCCACACTGGCATGAGAAATGTGCCTGGTGGATCAGGCCCACTGAACACCAGTCCTGCCAAGCAGAGTGGAGGGGCAGCCAGACCCATCCCTGTGTCCTCTCTGTGTCCTCTGGGTTATCCCTCCTGCCCCAGAGGCTGGCACTGATGGAAGCTGCCAGGGCTTCTCCAGCTGTGGCTGGTTCTTATATAAGCAGCTAGTCGCTTGCCCTCAGAGGTGGGAGTGGAACACACTCTCTTTTTTGCACAAAAAAGAAAATTAGACTCTTCCAGGAGCTTTTCTACTTTCCAACCTTCCTCTGATCCCATACCCCCTTTCTGGCTGGGCAAGTTCCATTTCTGCTCAAGGCTTATGTTGTGCCCATCCTCTTCCATTCGATGGTGACCCAAGCTAAACACAGAGCGTTTAAAGAGCCAAATAAACTACCAAAATGAGAGCTGGGAAATGCAGCCTCCTGCCCAGGCCATGTCACAGAGCTGGGTTGGGAGTGAGGTCTTTGAACTGACCTCACATTTGAGACTTTAATGCCCCATCCTGCCTCATGTCCCAGTCTCCTTGCAGGGGCCCTGAACTGAGAAGAGGGTCAGATTTGAAAAGGCTGCTTGCTTGCTTCTTTTTCCTGGAAATTTCCCAGCCAGCTGCTGCTGCGGCCTTGTCTTGTTTGGCTCACAAGGTCTGATAGGATCAGAGTCTGAGATAGCACCCAGATAGGCCAAAATGACTGGTGTCACCTGCTCCTCACTTGTAGCAACAAGCTTTCTAAGCCCCGATGGTGACAGGTCTGTAAGGTCCCTCTTTGGGGTCCCTCTGGCTGCGACACCCTTCTCTGAGGAAAGGATGTTTTCAACACATCTTCTAGGTTGCTCCTTTCAAAAGAGCAGATAATGACCCCGCATTTATCTCCAGGCTTTAATAGACATTGTAATGCAAAGCAGCTGCTCAGCCCCTGAGGGATCTGTGCTCTCCTTTTGGCTCAGTCTCGGGATGTGAAAGCAAGATAAAACCAAAATCTCCTGATGAAACCTCCCTGCTGGACTGAGGAACTGGGGACCCATGATGAGAGTGCAGGACACTCCACCCCAGCCCCAGCCCCATCTTGGGTTGGACAGCACAGTGGTGTCATCCCCTACTACGACCTCATCTCTCTCTGCCATAACCCCTCTCCACTTCCCTGCAGCAGCTGAAGTTTTGGTGCTTTGATTTTTGCACATACCAATACAACCATGCTGGGCATTAGACCCTACCTTAGGTCCAAGTTTTCAAAAATACATATCAGTGTGCATCTTTTCTGAGAGCCTGTTTGCATCAGTAAAGCCCCTGGTGTTGGATTACGGGGATATTTGAGGGGTAGATAATAATAATAACAATAATAATAATAATAGACTCCAATAATCTTGTTTAGGATAGTGAGTAGTCTGTGGGTGGTCACTGCAGTCAGGGCCCCACATGACAACATCCCCCCATTCTGTCCCATCCCAGAGTGCACTTGTGGCTGTGGGACTAGCTCCATTTGGAACCCAAGTGCCAATTGTGGGCCAAAAATGGCAGAGCCCAGCATAAAAAAGAGGGTGTGATTTGGCCCTGGAGATCTATTTTTAGGCTTCCTATTTCGGTCTACTCATCTCTAGCATAACATCTGTTGGATCATTTTATAGCTGTGATTGTTTACTGGTGACCGGCTGCCACTGACACTGCAGGGATTTGATAATAGTAGTTTTTCTGTCTATCTGTGGATACATGTCACTGGAAGGCAGTGGGGACAGGTGAATGAGCTGTGTTTAAACAACACAGCAAAGGGAATAAATTTTTAAAAATAATTTTTTGAAATCAATCGTTTTCTTGCTACTCGTAAGATTGTCTTGTCTGCAAAAGACAAAAGAAGGGATCTCTACGCTCATGTTTGCTGTTCAGAGATTACCTTGAATTTGACCCTTCTGCTCAGTTTACTTTGTTGAAGCTGCTGAAATTGCCTTCTCCTAATGCCACAGAGTCAATTAATCCCAACTTCACAGTTGCAACTCTGGCCAGGGACTCCATGGTTTCTGCACTGTCGGTTCCTGTGAAAGCCTTATCTGCAGGGCACATCAGAGAAAGGAGAGTGAGAGGGTTTAAAATTATGAAATTGTGGTTTATTACAACAAAAAGGAGAGATAGAGAGGGAGAAAGGAAGAGAGGACAGGCAGTTTCCATGAGAGGAGAATCAATCCGGGCAGAATTTCCAGCAAGGCACATTTGGAGGCGGTGTGTAATTGAGATTACATTGATTTTCCTCCATTTACTGTAAGGTAACTGCGAGTGAAACTGTAACAGGAAACTTAGAAATGCTCTTCACAGAAGCTATATTTAGGCAGACACACTGACATGATACCACTGAGTAAAATAAACATGCAGGAGACAACCAGTCCTGAGAGACTTTCAGCTCCATCCGCCTGACATGAGCAAGGGGAATGCATTATTCCCAAGCCATCTATGTGACCTTTACGGTAGGAACCTATAGAAGCCAGCAGGCTGCTGGGCACCTTGGGTAAACTGGGAGGATGTTTTAAACACAAGGGTTTTGCCCTTCCCTGCTAAAACAAAGTGCCTGCTAGCTGGTTTGAGCACATCTCCTCTGGCTGCTGTTCCCTTTTATAACGGGGTAATTTATGGCTTGTTGTCAACAGAAAGAGCAACAACTTGTTTGCTGTGCAGGCTGGAAGAGATGAGTTTTCTCAGAAGTCTGTGTGATTTTTGGAATTAGGGCGCAGCTGCTTCTTTAAAGTCTCTGGCATGGTCTCCTGTGTGAAATTAAGCCATGCATGAGGTACAGCCGCCTGGTTTCACTGATGCTATCAAAGTGCACACAAGGGCCTGATTTTTTGATGGGGCACCCAAAAACTTTATCCAACTGCCTATGCCAAATCCCCTATTGCTCCTTTACCCCTGCCAAGGGACACTGTTTCCCAAAAGCATGGCTCCCAAAGTCCCAGGGAAAGAGAGCAACCCTATGCCCCAAGAGCTCTGAGGGAAATCAGGTCCTGTGAGGGCCCAGATCAAGCATGGAAAAGTCACTTAACTCCCCTCTAAGAGGGAGGGATGATGCTTTCCCTCCTCCCTGTCTACACGTGACACACACTATGTAAATATTTAGTATTTGAGCGTACTAACACTTGCTGGAGCAACACAAGTGAATATCAGATCTGCAAACATTAAATCCAGGAATGCAGCTGAGAACACTGTTTATTTTTATCAGCTAAGTGCACACCTTCTCCCCTTGGCTGCGAAGACTGCTCTGTGATGGGAAGGGAAAACATAAAAATCTGAAAAACAATCAAGTTATTTCTCCTTGCACAGTGTCCACACTGAAGTTACCTTCCACAGGCTTCTCAGTTAAATCAACTCTGAATCAATAGTCTGCTTCTGCATCTGGAGGAAAGGTGCAGCAGCAAATCCCACTGCTGATACAGCAGCCTCATCTCTGCATCCACACTCTGTCTGCCCACTTAGGTGGCACCAGACCCCTGGCAAGGCCATAGGGTGACTGATGCAACAAAGGTAGAGAAATTCAGCAGAAATTAAACCCTCGTGAGTTGCAGCTCATCATGTGAGAAAAGATGGGCATGGTGCAAATAGGCTGAATTTCTGATTAGAACCAATTCAGCACAACAGGGCTGGTGGACCACAATAAGAATTTGCACAATCCAGCTTCTGGAACACTGTTTTATTGAGAAAACAGGTGGGCAGGGATAAATACACTAACTCTCCCTACTGAGCACATCTCCACTAACTAGATAGTAACTACTTATCAATTGGTGGGGGATAAGTGCACTATCTGCATATTAACTACTTAAATATGAACTACTCCTAATATATACCAAGTCCCTCATCAGATGTGAGCCCCCACGAGCTCAGTGTTGGGACTCATCTCCAGGACTTTCTTTGCCGCAGCATTGTTTCCTGTATCGTTTGCAGTCTCATCCACATGAGATGAGAGTTATCTCTGGAGTATCTCTGGCCACTGGTCTCTGGCTCACGGCTCCTTTTCTGGAGAAAAAAATACAGAAACAAGAGCAGAACCAGGACTGCAGCAGCAGCCCAGAATGGCCATTGCTGCAAGGCAGCCCAGAGCATGACTCCCCAGGAGCTCCCACTCTGATCCCGGGGTGTCTGCTCCAGCTCCCACAGCAGCCAAATCCTCTGCCGTTCCTGGCACTTGGCACACCCCTCCATGCACAGACCTGTCTCCTTCTCCAGCCCATCCCCAACCACCTGCGGGTGCTGGATAAGGCTGTGCACAAGCCAGACCGGGAAGATGATGGCCACCACGGCCTACAGGACAAGGGACACCAGGGACGAGGGAGGCTCTGAGGGATATAGGAGGAGGGGAAGTGGGGATAAGAGCCTCAGGGAAGTGGGGGCAGAAAGGAGGGGGGGCCAGACAGCTGCCAGGCACCAAAGCCACAGGAGCAGCCATCCTGTGCTGTGCCCAAGAAGCTCCTGCGAGGCACTGGGCACTGGGTGCAGGAGGGGAGGCACTCTCTCGATGCCCAAGTTTGTGCTCTGGCTCTCGTCCAGCACAACCTCCAAACTGTGTGTGCACTCAACGTTTGCCCAGGCTGGTCTGGGGCAGCGTTGCCTGCTACTGCTATTATTATGTGCCTCTCATTTTGGTGTCCCTTGTGAAGGCAATGGTACAAGGGACATCATGGGCAGACCAGCTCTGCCCTTTGTCCCACACCACCTCAGCCCCTCACATTGGCCTGGAGCAGCCACAGCCCTGACACCCACAAAATGCAGACCCACCACTGCACATTGGGCACCCAGGGCTTTCCTTTCAAAACAGGATGAAGCCCCCAGGAAACCTTGTCAAATATAAAACTGTATAACGTGACCCAGGGATGCTTTTCTCCTTGACATCCCCCGTGATGAGATGGGATTGTTTCCCTTGCTGCTGACACCTTTGCTTGTGAGGGTGCTCCTGGGCCTTTCATACAAGGCCTGAAGTTTGATACAAGGCCTCAAGTTTGACTCAAGGCCTCGAGTTTGAGACAAGGGCTCCAAGTTTGATAGAAGGCGCCAAGCTTGATACAAGGGCCCCATGTTCGATACAAAACCCCAGGTTTCCCACAAGCCTCAGGAGGCCCCTGGTAAAGGCAGAGACATCTTTGCCACCTCTTTGGGTAAGCGGTGCTGCTTGCGCAGCACCAGAAGTTTGATGCAAGTGGAGCCCACTGATGAGCAGCTCACAGGCACTGGTGGCACCTGGATATCTTTAAATAGGAGAAAGGGCGTGCTCCAGTGGCAGCTCCGCCAAGATGTGATGGGGGCACGGTGCTGCAGGAGGGAATTGGAGCCCGCAGAAGGGTGAGACAGGCGCAAGGAGTTGCGGACACCACACAAGCCGTCGAGTGCCATCTGCTGCTGTCTGGAGATGATGTGAGCTCTGCGAAGGGCACAGCACTTAGGGGTCTACCTAATATGGAAGAAAAAGCAGGAATGAGCTCAGTGGTGCTGCATCTGCTCTCCCAAGCTAAGGACGAGGGAGGAAGGGGTCTGGCAATTGTATAGATCCACCAGCTGGCTCAGCACAGTCTCAGCGCAGACATCAGCCCGGCCCCAGCTCTGCATAGGAACATCTTTCCCAGTGATACTTTTCTTACCACCAGAGCTTAATAATGTTTTGTGAGGTTTTTGGAGACAGGTGTCTGCTGCCCTTTCTCTCCTCACTGCAGAGCTGTGTGGTGACATTTCTTGCTGCTGCCTGGCTGGCTGGTTGTCTCAGCCCTCCCTCACACCCTGCAGGGCCTTTAGCAGTGCAGAGAGCACAGCGTGGCTGGCAAATGGCTTGCAGGAGCAAAGGGAGGTCTATAGCTCCCAAAATAGGTGGATTATGCCACTTTGGTCCCCGTGGACCAAACCCAGATCCATACAGAGTGATTCTGAAGCTGTTTGGGCAGCATTCACTGCTTGCACAATCCTTCTTTGCCTCCTCTGGATGGCTGGAGCTGCTGCACCTGGATGTGACCTATGGGCCACCAAGGGAACCTCAATGGAAAAAGGGTGTTCAACACACAGGTGCCTTCTCTCCTCCAGCAGCCCACAGCTCCCCAAATCATGCCTTGAATCCTGGCAGCGTTTTGCCAGAAGACAGAGGAGACCTTCAGTATGAGCCAAGCAGTGAAAATCCTCTCACCCATGCCTGACTCAAGGAAATGCAACTCCTTACCTTGGCTTCCTTCCTGCTTGACCTTCCCATAAAGGCAAAGTGAGGTCCAGCTCTGGTGTCCATGCCTTGACAAGCATGGTGAGCTCTAGTGACAGGGCTGAGGCTGCTGGATTACTTTCCCCTCAGGCAATTGCAGCTTGAGCTGTAATTTTTGAACAAGTGCTCTGGTGATTTTTTCATTACAGCATTGTGTCACTTGGCCCCTCCTGTCATTCCCTTAAGAAGGATTGACTCAGGAGGAGAGCAGGTTCATTTGTCAGTGGTGTAACAGCTGCAGTTAAACACAGTTCTCATTCCCACTGTGCAGCTGACCAGCTTGTCCACAGGCCTGCCCTGATCACCCAGCCACGATGCCATTGCCCAGTCTGTGCAGTACTTAGCACTGAAAACTGATTTCTGAAAAGTGGATGCATCACAGAAATGATGAGACAGTCTCTGGACGGGAAATGCTTTGATTTCTTATGCCAGAACCCACCCTGTGCACTGCAAACTGTTTTCCTCATTGAGAGGGAAAGCAAACAGGAAAATTGTGGGGTTTTGGTTTTTTTTTTCCAAAGACCCACCTAGATGTGTCTTTGGATGTTGTGAGCTACATCACAGTGTCATTTCCCTGACCCCACCAGCAGCAGGACAGGTCTGGGCAGAATCCATCCCCAGAGCTGGGGATGGGGGATACCAGAGGAGCAGTGCTGGGGCTTGGCATGGGGGCAGGGGTGGAGGGACTGGCACGTGCCAGCAGCACCTGCTCACGTGTGAGTCAACCTCGGGGTGGGAGGCTCTTGAGAGAACAAGAGAAGGAAAGCAGATATTTAAGAAATTAGTCACAAACATAATGGCTTAATCAAGAGCCTGTTGGAGGCATTTGGGTTCCATTTCACCAGAGGCTGCTCCAGCCACCTGGGCCAAGATGTGGGGATGAGGGGTCTTGTTCAACAGCATGGCTGGTTCTTGACATTCCTGCATCTCTCCACACCTCATCCTGTGCCAGCACCAGGGAAAATCCCTCCTGACACATACCTGCCCGTACAGCGTGTCTGTGAGCCAGCCTAGGAAACTGATCCAGCTGGAAAATAACACAGGGAAGGAGAAAAAACCCCCACATTTTCCCCACAAGCAACTCTGATCTCTGACATTGTCCTCACCAGACCCAGCATCATTCCAGAAGCATGGCCAAGAGGATGGAGCAAGTTGCTGGGAGGGAGGAGTGGGAAGGGATTTTTTTGGCTGAAACTCAGCATGGCCAGAGCTAATGAGCTCAGAGAATCAGGTTGTCACACCACCCTGTACCAAGCTGATACCTGGGTCACCATGTTCAATCATGTGGGCATCACCTTGAGGCCTCCAAAGCCTCCAAAAGAGACAACACAGGGGTGGTCTCCCCTCCCTTGCACTGCCTGATGCTCCTTTAGCTGCTGCTGTTTGTCATAACAGCAGGTCATATTTGTATTTGTAATGACAACCTGGGTACCTTGACAAACCAAGGGAGCAGAGGCATGAGATGCTGAAAAGCTTGTGATGTTCACACTGTCCACATTTGGCAACTTCAGTGCAAAATGAACACTGAAGGTAAACCAAGTGCATGTACTGAACAGGGAAGGAAGGATTATTGCATGAACAAAGAAAATTCAGAGGGAATCATGTGAACATGAGAATTCAGAAGCTGAAAGGAGTTGTATTAATAGCTGTCTACTTCATTTCAAGTTCTGTCTGGAATATATTCTAGTAATAGGTAGGAACAGAGGCACACTGCTATTAGTCAATTTAGTAGAAACATTTCTGCTGAGACATTTTTGCTGTAAGAAATTTTACTATAAAAAAGTGTTTCTATATTCTATAAGAGGAACTAGGTTTTCCTGAGGAAAGCCAAAATGCTTCACTGCAGCTAAAACTTCATTTTGTCAAAAAATATCTCAGTAGGAAAAGGGCAAGAAGAGATAAGGAGAGGATTTTCTTAGTCTGCTCTAGCCATTAACCACTTTGTGGCTTGGTATCTTGATTTCATGACCTCTAATAAAAAGTCAAGATACAGGACAAGTCCCTGCATGATGAAATTACTTTTTTCTGCCTCTACAAAATGCTTCAGATGATGTTTGGCTCAATGCAAGAAGTTCTGATAAGACATACTGCCAATAAATCCCCAGCTGCATTAAGATACAAACATAAAAGACAAGTATTACCAAAAAAAAAAAAAAAAAAAAAAAAAAAAAAAAAAAAGTAACGGTTTCTGTTAAGAGCATTCATAATAATAATAAAAAAAAAAGTGGTTGGTGTAAACAAAGCTAGAGGTTTAAGTTAGATCTCTACTTTTGTTAGTCCAGCTATTTCAATCTGGCTCAGGAACTGAAGGCAGAATCTGACCTTTTCAGTGTACACCTACCATTTGATTAGCAGATCTATGAAAATGCGCTACCAAACTTAAATTGTTCCTTCTTATCTCCTGCCTGAATGCAAACCCTTTGCACAAAGAAGTAAGACTATGTGGCTACATTTTCCTTACAGTAAAACAAACGGGAACAAGGAGGGGATAAAAGCCACCAGCAAAACCCACTCCTTCTGTTTAAAATTATAGATGTAAGCAAAGAGCCCAGGGAGCAGCCCATATTAGGCAAAGTGCACGCTTTTCTTGTAAAAAGTTTGAAGAATTGAAAGTCTGCTCTCCCCACTTAGGACCATCAGCGCGCTTGTGTACTGGGAATGAAAACAAGAGGAGATGTGAGGATACGGGAGCGAGAGGAGGGGCTGGCTGCAGGGACTGAGGGGAGGATGGGGTGATGAGACCTGCACAGAAGGAAATCATGGGGCCACCTGAGCTCCAGCGTGGTCCCCGTGGCCGAGCTGGGGTCAGCATCACTGCTGCACTTGCAACCAAGGGGGACCTTCTGGCCAGGGCAGCTGTGGGGAGAGCCCCACCCCAAGGGCTTTCCAGGTTGCCCACCTCTGTGTTGCTGGTGTCAGTGATGGGCCATGCTCAGCCCCACACCTGATGATGCTTTGCTTGGCAGCACCATCAGACAGACCCAAGGCAGAGCACTCTGCCTGTGATGACAAAATCAGAGCTCGTTTTAGCTCTGAGCGCCTCACTGTACAGCACAGCACTGGGTAACCAAGGCAGGGCTGTAACGGCGAGGGATCCAACCTGTCCGAAGCACTGTGTAATGCTACACCTGGGTCAGGATCCCAGGTATGGTTTCTGCCAGCTCTGCAGCTGAAAATGTGCTTTCTGGTATCTGGTCTCTATCAAGCTTCAGGGATCAGATTGGTTTATGAACCTGCTTATATTAAGAGCAAACAATTTATCACTGCGGATTTTCCGTGGAGTTGCCTCACTGTTCTCCTCTGGTCCCACAGCTACCTGCCCCCTAGAGCTCAAACCTCAACCCATGGTTTCTGGGAGCTGTGCAGCATGTGGTGACTCTGTGGGTCACCTCTCCCTCCTTCTGCCCTCAAGGCACAACTCAAATCTAGCATTTTAAAACTTACTTTTTAATTTTTCTGTAATGCAAGGTGCTTTTGATCACAAAGATCACATAAAGAGTTCTGGTGTATAATATGAGTGAGAATGGTGCACTCTCTATGCTATACACAGTGTCCTTCTTTACCTGCCATGGCTTCTGGGTTGGTTACACCATGATCAATAAGGTGTGTTTTTTTCCAGATAGAATCCACATACCACACCGTATGTTTAAAATTGCTGCATCAACAAATCAAAGTAAACAACCTTCTCTCCCCTGTGAGATGATGAAAAACATAAATTATGTAGTCTTTAAACAAATGGTAAAGAGTTTCCTTATTAGGCTTCAGGGTCCTGTGTGTGTATATGCCCATTGTAAAATCCTTGTCATTCCTGGGTCTGTAGGTCTGTATAATGTTCCTCACAGGTTCAATTGAGTGGTCAGCATACTGGACTTGGACTGGGGGATTTGACATTGAAACACACACATCCATGCATATATATAGATATAGATATATAAACTACAGGGGAAAAGTTAAAATTTCTGCTGTTTCTCTTGCAAAAAAAATCTTGATGGTGAAAGCTTGCCTTGCTTTCAGGAGAATTTTTTCTTCCATTTCCCTTCTGTAACATTTTCTCAATTTCTTGGCTTGCACAGAATTACATTCTTACATTCAACGTTTTGCTTCGCCAGGTAAGAAAAACACACCATCCCTGGCTGGGGACACAACGTTGTCCTTCCCATCCATGTGAGATCTAGTCCACCTCCATGTCCTCAGACCCAGCCACATCCTCACCCACTGCCCTTCCCAACGTGCCACCCTCTCCTGGCCACCGCCACCAAAGCACCTGGAAACCAGGAAGGACCTTGGCTGAAAACTGATAAAGGATGCTGCAAACACTGACTAAAATTGTATCAGCAGCTTTGCTCAGTCTCGCCATGGCCAGCTGGGCTGTGGCAGACATCTGAGTGAGCTTCCCAGGGACAGTGGGTGGGAAGAGCTCTGAGGTGCTGTGCTCACTGCCCCAGGCTGGCCATGGCTGTGACCATCACCTACCCTAGAACACCTGCAAGTGTGAGAGTTACAGCACCAGCCATTCCCTTCATAAATAATTTTGCTTAAACAAATAGCACCAAGTTCATTGTACTTGTTATGGGAATTATCTTGAATAAGGCAAATACTGAGGTTATCAGAGAGATATGTCTTATCTAAGGCAAATGGCAATTTTTAGGGGGGTCATCACTGTTGACTGATTAAACATGTTCCTGATGGGATGTCTGGCATGTACTTATCCATAGAAATGCCTCACTTTTTCTGGGTAGCCATTGAGAACCAAAGCACGTCCTGGTCTCCTGCCCAACTTCTATTTCCCGTGCAATCACCTGTTATCTCAAAGCAAATGTGCAACAGAGGAGGAGAACCAAGAAGAACTCTCCAAACTGAGCTGCTGGACCACAGCTGAGCCTCCAAGTATTATAGCAACACAAGTAAGAAGTGTGTGTAGCCAAATAGACTCGATATCTCACCATCCTGACCATTCTCCATCTCCTTTCTACAGAAGCTTTCAGCCCACCATTCTGCCATGTCTCATTTGAGATGTAACTGACATTAAGGATAGAAAATCTTTCAGGTTACTTTAACTGAATCAATGAACAGCCATCGCAGGATCAAGCCATGAAACTGCAATCTGAGGATGATCTTTTTCCTAAATGAAGACATTTAGGATGTCTTCAACTACATCAACACCTCAGTTTTCATGACTCATTCAGACCAATTGCTCTTTGCAGCAGCTGAGCAGGTTGCCAGCATTGAGGAGCCCACCTGCATGACTCCCTGAGAGACCTGGTGACATTACCTCTTTTTGGAAAGCTGAAAAAATGAGAAACTAATACATTAAGGTCAAAATTGCTCCTCTACCAATTACTTAGAGTGCTCAGCTTGAGATTTTTCTGAATGTTCCATGTTTCAAAGCACCAAGCAGGCTTTGTGGTTTGAACACAAAGACTTTGCACTGCCTGTGAGCACTCAGACACCAGAACATCTGAAGTATTGATGCAGAGTTGTGCCCTTACATCCCTGCTGCAGCACAGCCAAGTCAGTGGATATCTCCCATGTCTCCCCTCTCTTCCCACCTGAGGTGCACCTGTACACACCTGTTCAGCAGACCCATGAAGGGACTGGAGAGACACGAGAGCAAAAAGCAAATGATCACTGCTGTCCAGGGACTTCACTTTGGCTCTTCATGTGGGAGGCATTCAGGTGCTAGGAAGTGTGGTGGCAATGTATCTCAGTAAAATAAATGAGTGTCTCATACTGTGCACAGGAAAAAAAAAGAGGAGTACACCAAAAAACTGCATGTGAGTAGTTTGCCACGTACTTTGTGCAGCTTGCATGAGGGAGGTGCAGGGAAGAGATGATTTCTCCAGCCTGGTGTAGGAACACCCTCCTCAGACCATCTGTTCTCCCTCATCTAACCCACCACCTGCTTTCTTCAGCAGTCACTGAAAAAGCCCCCCAGAGCCCTGTGTGCTCCCAGTGAGCCTTCAGCCCCTCCTGGAGTGCAAAGACTGAGAGCTGGAGGGAAGTGGCACACAGCACGTGAGGAGTGCCCCACCTTCTCCTACGACTGGATTCACCCTGTCACCAGGAGCAAAACAGAAGGAAATCACCTCTGTCACTGCCACAGAGCAGAGTTTGCCCCCTGCACCCTGTTTGGCTGCCCATCCCCAGGCTGTGGGAGAAACCAAGGAGTGAAATGGTACATGGATACTAAGTTGTTCACATACCATAGGAATACTGGCCATGTGGGAGACATCCCAGCTGCTGAATATAGCCTTGGCCAGATGGAACAGGGGCTTGTGAAAACAAGTCTTTCAGTTTAGTTAAGGAGATTGTTTTCAATCAAATGTGCATTTTCTAAGGTGATGAGTAATTTGAAGGTGATTTTTGGCTTTGATGTCTCAGCACATGCTGGAGTTGACTTCTTTAGCTCCCTGCTCTTTAAGCACATCAAGGTAAGACTGTCCACATTTTCTTCCCTGATTTTGGCACTATCAGTCTTTCCTGGTGCCACATTATTTTTATCTGATTACTCCTAATCAGGTGTCCCTACCCATGGCAGGGGGGGTGGAATAGGATGAACTTTACGGTCCCTTCCAACCCAAACAGTTCTGTTATTCTGTGATTCTAATTTTACCTGTCCCCCTGGAGTATCAGCACTCACATCCTCACCCTTGGCTTTGAAGCAGAAAGACTGATTGTCTGGAAAAGTGAGAAAAAAATTTATTTACTGTGAAAAAACCGAAGAAACAAAGCAGCTCATGCAAGGAAAGCTAGAGATAAGCATTTAAAAATCCTAAATACCTGACATTTTACCTGTGTTGAGGTTTTTCTGCCTTGGCTAATTCAGTGCAGTTTAACATAACATTAGGGACCTGACTCCTGTTCCATTTATCTCACTGAAATAAAAAAAAAGAATAAATCCATTCTATTCTAAGAAACGAAACCATTTTTAAAAGGGCTGGAGGTCACCAGTAGGCGTATCAAATCTAGGCAAATTTACATGGTGTAGGAGTCCCCAGCTTTTGAGCCACAGTGTAGCTATTAAGTGAAGGATCAGGGGTTCATTATATTAATCTGGCACTCGGTACAAGGTAGCAGGTGACTGAGGAACACGTTTCAAGCAATCACTGTGAGTCAGATTTAACTCACGCTTTCTTGGAGGGCTGCTCACCATTATCTCCCACAGAGACCTTTTCAGGCATCAGGGTCAGGGGAAGATTCACCAAAACACTTCCCTCCCCATAGATGGAGTGATGGAGAGTGAGATGGAGCAGGAGGTGGATGCCTGCACACCCACATCCAGCAGGACCAGGCTGGGCTCTGCAGGGAGCAGCCCCTCCACGGACCAGCAGAGCTTCAAAGCCCCATTTCAGCACCTCCTACCCAGGGTGGGAGCTGCTGCCCATCCCTGTCCTCCCAGGACTGCTCATGCTGCAACAGGACCAAGAAATAGATGCTGTTTACATCTCCACTTCCTCACTCTAAAATCTCAGGAGGGTGACAGTATATTTTGTTTTCATGTGCTGTGTTCCTGAGGTGCATCCTACATTTCTTGCTCTTGCTTTTGCCTGTGCACGCACTGGCTGTGTGGATACTGCCTTAGCTTTATCCCAGCTAAGCTTTTTTATCTGGACTCTACTGTTTATTGCTTAATACATTCCCAAATAGTCATTTGGATGCTGAACACAAGCCTTGTGAAAGGAAGAAAAGAAGTGGAAAGGCACTTAGAGTAGATTTAAAGACTTATTACAGTAGCCAGCAGTTCGTGCCAGATACTATATAGCCAAAGCACTGAAAAGGATTTCAAAATCTACCATAATCCAGATATTTCAGGCAGATTTTTTCTGTTATTTCTTTATTCACCATTATTAGCTCAATACAGTGCTTTTCAGTGTATGGGCCTGCACCAGTGCTACTATTGCACATGGGTTAACAGAAAGACCCCAAGCACAAGTGCACAGGTCTCCAGTGGAGATGTGAATTTGCAGGTCTGTCCTTCCAAGCAGCCCCCTAGCAGTGCTGGTGGCTGGAGGAAATGCTCAGGGAGGAGGAGCAGCACCCATGACCCAGCAGTCTGCCACAGAGAAGAGCTGCTAATGGCATTTCTTACTTCTTGGCAAAAGCTGCTGCTGATTGTAATTTCCATTTCCACCCATTCCCATCTCCTACTAGGCCATTTTGTCTCCTGCAGCAAAGCAGAATAACATATCTGTGATGCTGAAACAGTCACCTCAGTGGCCAGCAAATCAAGCCCTGCAGTGCAACTTACTTAGAAAATCATTTGCCATGATTAATACTATGTTCTGGTATTTTCTTTGCTTTGTCCTAACTCATCCTTCTTCATCCCTCTGGTTTTTTGCCACCACACTGCTGTCATAATTTCTGGTTTCCACCACAGGCAGAGGCACCTGTAGTTACCAGTTCTATCTTGTGTGTGGCTCAGCCTGAGCCGACCCCTGCACAGCTTTTGGAGAAGCAGCCTGCTCCATCAGGTCACAGTGCTTCGTCCACAGTCATGGGAGGGTTTGGAAATGGTGTAACTATTGCTGTGTACAGTATTCAGATCTGGGAACAGGGCTTACAGTCCCAAATCAGGCACAGTACCTCTCCAAAGTGCTTTCTGAACCATCCCAGCTTGCAGACTCTGCTTTTCCCAGGAGGGCCCCAGAGGGAAGCCATGGGTTTGCATTGCTTATGCTACAGATCCATGTCCATGTTGTTTGGTGGTTAAGTCAGGTGTGCCAGCTCAATGGATGAATGGAATGGTGAGAGCATTAGAGAGAAGCCTTTGGGGTGATGATGACTCTTCGTGGTCACACTGTTGTCACTTCTCCAGCACTGGGTGAGCCCCAGCTGTGAATCTCTCCATGTACCATGTTTTCTTTATCTCCCACAAGGTGCATGCAAAAGACAGCTCTCCTGGTGCAGCAGCACTGCTCCTTGCTATCTTCTCCTGGGACAGAAGGCTGGCAGATGGGGATTGTCTGCAGAGCCAGGCTTGGAGCCCTCAAAGGGCACTGGAGTTTAGATGGTCTGTTCCTTCAGCTTGCAGTGAAGGCAGAGCCTGTTTGCAAATCTGGATTTCAGCAGGGCTCAAAAAGTCAAAAGTGAAGACATCATGTGGTTTAAATAGGGCATGTCTGACTTAAATGTTCTCTCAGAAAAGAGTTTAGCTTTTCATCCTTCCTCCATGAGCCAGAAGGCAAGGATCAGTCCCTTCCATTCTCCCTCTATTGTACAGCCCCCTCTGAAAGATCATCAGACCCTCAGGGATGTTTAGATACACTGGTGACGGGCACATCTTGAGCTCCTCACAAAAATAAATTTGCTATGACTGTTACAAGTTGGTTGGGGGTTTATTTTCTTTACAGCCCAATGCCCCAACTCTTTGGGGTCTGTGTTGGTTTGAATATGACTGGGAGGCCCAATGTCAAACCTGGGTTTTGAATAGGATCCCACAAAGCATTTGCTTCTTTCAGACCCCGAATATGATGGCGAGTGCCCAACAAGTGAGTCAGTGAGGTTCTGTGAATCTGTTTATCAGACAGCAACAATCATTTGTGGAAATGTCTTTGGTAGCAACAGAAGAGACTATTTGATGGTAGCACTGACTAATGTAAATGAGGATTAATTAATGTTTTCCTGCAGTGATGTTGGCACTGATAGTGCCTTATTCATGTAATTTAATTTCTATTGACAGGCTGCTAATGGAAATGGATAGCAATGGTTGTCTCTTCCATCAGGCATGCTCTGCCACAAAAATAATTCCTCCAAACTGGCAGTTGGACTCATTCATTGCTGAAAATGTGAGGCAGTAAAAGAGGATGAGTCAGAAATGGGAAACAAAGCAACTTATTGTCTAATTCACAGCAGTTGTCTCCCAGGTGTTTGAACCAGGATAAATTTGGGGGTTCAGGTCTGGTTTGGGCTTAGCTGCCCTGAAGCCCAGCTTTAATTTAGCCCCAAAACATGGACATGCAGCTTCACAGTGGGAAGGAGCATATTCCAAGTGGGCAGGTGGATGTGCCCACAGTCCCACAGCTCAGGGCACAGGAGGGGAGAGGCTCAGCTCCCAATGTCTGGCAGCCCAGCACAGGGGCCAGGGAGAAAGGGTCTGGCAGGGTTAACTTGCACCAAGTCACATCATTCCCTCCCCCTGGAGAAATCCAAAGCTGTTCCTACTGTCAGCAGGGCCCCAGGAAAGCCACTGGTGTTATTCTAAAGCAGTAACCAGAAACAACTGCTAGTGTTCAGGGATGGTTTGAGTTCAGCAAAAGACTCAGGTTGGGACACCCCTATGGACTGAGAAAAACACTCTTCTGGTTTCTTTCCAGTGTTCAATTCCACAATGTCCTCAATTGCTCCCCTCAATGTTTGGAAGTGCAGTTGAAAAATTGCTTCTCATGAGAAATCATAGAAGTTGGAAAACAGAAAGAAATACTCTGGTGGAAAAATATCTTCCCTCTTAGCTAAGTAACATACAAAATCTAATAGTCCTGGGTTAAACCAAGACACATAATTTTTTGTTTTCTGTTTTATGTAATTAATTTTGTGTATTGCTTATTAAGATATAATTACCAAATCTCCTTCTGCACATGGGATGAATTTCTACGGGACTGCAATTTCCCCCTGTATCGAGGAAGCTCCACACAAGGATAACTGAAAGGTCTCCTGGGAAACTGGGAAATTACCGTTCCATCAGAGCCTGACACATGCCATCACCCCTCTCCTTGCAGAACTGAATGGTAGGGAACCATCTTTCAACACCTCTGTATCTTCAAGCCCCACCAAATGTCTGACACTGAAGAAATTTTAGCTATTGAAGGTCTTCCTATGATCACCCTGAAATATTCATGACCACATTTTGCCATACTCTTGCTTATATCACAGTGAGTAGAAAAACACTTTGAAATGCAAAATGTGCCTGTTCATAATAAGTGGCAGGGCTGGAACAAGAGCAACACAGCAACCTGCCATGAGCAGCCTGGAAAGAAGGCACAGCAGCACTGCTGTGAGAGGCAGCAGCAGCCCCAGGAAGAGCCCCGTGGCCAGCAGCTGCCCCACAGTTCTGCCTGTCCCCACATGCAGCTCTCCCTCTAATCTGATCACCCATTTACCTGCTCTCCATTAGCATTTGCTTAATCCTCATGCCTTCACTGCGCTCCATCCTTGTCCTTTCAAAGCAGAGCCATAACCTCTCCCCTCCGGGCATGCTGCTGCTGCTACTATCCCCCGTTCTCTGTCCAAACCGGAGGCTTTAGTTTGATGCTTCTGCTGTGGTCTCATTGCAGCAGGAGAGCCTGGCACCTCGGAAATGAGATCTATGCCAGCTAAAGTCAAGCACCCAGAAGCAGGGAACACTGAAGCTGTGAGGGGCTGTGGTGCCCAAGTGAATCACAGTGGTACCCCCTACATCAAAGTCTGGGTGTGGGGGAAGTCAGCAGAGCTCAGAGCTGTGCACTGGGAGGAGGCAGCAAAGCTGTGGTGGCCCAGCCTGTACAAGCCTTCCCAATGTCTTGGTAGCTGAACCAATTGCTGCAGTATGATTTATCCCCCACTGCCTTCTGGCTTCTCTCCTTGCTGCTTTAGACAGGGAGGAGCCAGCTCTGGGGACCAGACTCCTGTCAGCCAGGGTGGCACACTCAGATGAGGAGCCAAACTCACTGACAGACCCCAGGAGGCCATCCACACTGGGCCACCACACAGTGGTGTTCCCCATCCCTTCTCTCACTGATGCCAAAACAAAGATAACTGTGCCAGGAGGTGGGGAGAGGAAACAACTCCCCAGCCCCATGCTCGAGGCACCCTCTAAAGGAAAGCCCTCTGCATTTAAAATTGAACAGATGTGGAAACATTTGGGGGAACAGAGAAAAGAGCACAGGGCTTTCTTCTCCCTGCCATTAAGCAGGGCCAGGGTTGTATGAAAGTATAGTGACCCTCATCAGACAAACTCACACAGTTAGAGAAAACAGGCAAGTTTAGAGCTCTAAAATCCCTTCTTTGGGTTTGAAAAAGAAGGAGCAGTTCCAGTCTACGTATATGTGAGCACAACTTACGGACTTTCATTTTGTTAATTACTCAAGGTAAGTGAAAAGAAGGGTTAGCACCTGCATAGAAGGGAGGACTGTTAACAACGTGATAAGGTTAGGGGGAAAAAAAAGGCAAAAATTACTGCCTAAGGAAGGGAGAAAGGTTAGTTCAAGGAAAGACCTGAGGAAAGGTGTTAATAACAGCATGCAGAATCCTCAGGCCTTTTGTGGTCAGCAGAGCTATGGAGCCTGGCTCCCAGGCTCACCTTTGTCTCAGAGGTATTTCTCCCCTTTGCCCTCCCTTCCTACAAGCCCCTGCCTGCACAAAGTCCTGAGCGTGCCAGCTGTGACCAGACACCTATTGTGCTCCCTAAGGGGCAGAGGGGATGGTGTTGGGACCTGTCCCTCTTCTGAAATGCTCTAATTAGGTGACTACAGAAAGTGACTTCAGTCCACCTCCTGCCCCCTCCCTGCCTGGGGCAGGGACCCGAGCAGCAATCCTGGCTCCTTTTAAAGGGAATGCCAAATGAGGAGTGTGCACTAGGACTTCTCTTTTCTCTTGCAGCATCTTACAGCCACGTGCTGCAGCTGCTGCCTGGATTGGGGTCCTCACTACCAACAACATCCTAACTCTCAGTGGTGCTCTGGCAGCAGGCAGGGGCAGAAATTCTATCCAGATAGGAGGCATGCAGGGGGTGTGTAGAAGAGTGGTCAGTGCATTCATGTGCTGGACAGAAACTCCAGCTGTTAGTGCCATGGGATGCTGGATGCTCAGTGCTCAATGCTCCCAGTCCATGCTCTGGCCATGCCTGCACATGCTCCTTCTGTGTGGATTTGGCTGTCCTAAACTCATTAGTTGATTTTACAGGGCTGCCTGAAGCTGGGTGCAGCACCCACAGGACACCACAGCTTGGAGGTCTTGTGCTGAGGCTGACCATCAGCCTGCTCCTGCCTGAGCAGTGGTGGGTACCCAGCAGCACCCCTCTGAAGGTGTCAAAAGCCATCACCCCAACAGAGCTCTGTGGTGGACAGAAGAGGTTCAGCTGTGGTGCTTCCCCTGATTTTTGTCACCAGTTTTCCTTGCTGAAGAGCTGACAGCAGCTCTGCAACAGGTGATGTCCCACTGGAAGCACAGGGGTTGCCCAGAGGCTGGCAGATGCCACACGCCTGGAACTGAAATGGTTGCACAGGTGATGTGATATGTTTTCTGAAAGTCACTTTTGCACTGTTAGGTGGTTGTACATTTGGGCATTGACAAACATCTTAAAAGCCACTCCCACACATTTGATCGCTGAGAGGCTGAGCACTGAGCCTCTGTCTGCAAGCTTCAGCATTTTCTGCTGGGGTACCAATAATTTCTTCCCCTGCCCTGTGCATTTGCTTCTTGATAAGTCCATGCACCGACCTCTGAGAACACGGTCATTTAGATCATCTGTCCAGGGGATGTGACTCAGGACTCGCTTTTTGCTGGGTCTATCGAGAGCACGTAGCAGTGTCTGACAAGCACGCTTGCTGATCTTCTGATAATAATACCGTGTCACCCTACATCTTCAACACTCCCATCCCACACAGGCTTCCCCTATCTGTTTCACTTACAGAACACAGTAATTATGCGTTCCACACGTGAAGTTACGGTGGCAGCCCAGCATTGTTCGGCTGGCAGTGTTTCAGCTCTGGTTGTAGTCTACTCTCGCTGCCCGAGAGGTAAACAAACAGCCTATTTAATGAGTACCAAATTCTGTCAGTGCTGGTAGTTGCTATGGTGAGAATTCCCAGCGCCACTCTGCAGCCCTTGGTCACTCCAGGCAGAAAAACGTGGGCGTTTCGGATCACAACACTCTGTTTACCAAGGTAGGTCTGAAACGCATAGGAGGGCAGGGGTGGAGGCTGCTGGAACGGGGAGCCTGCTAAGGAAACTGCCAGAAACAAACACTCCTGGATGGGAAGATTTAGGAATAATCAGAAAACCAGCTCAGGTCAGCAGCACCGGATTCAGGGCTGGCTCGGAGCTGCTCAGTTGCTGTTGCATTGGTATTTTTCAGGGCAACCTGGGGCACACAGGGATCCAGAGCACAAAATCCCTGGGCACAGCAGTCAGCAAAGACACCAGCCAGCAGCTGCAGATGGAAAAATATCTGTGCTTTCAGCCCTCGGGGAAGGCTGTGCAGAAGAGATGAGAGGGCTGATAGCACTTCGCTTGATCTGCCTGCTGCATCCTCGCTGCTCCAGGAAGATTGCAGGCTCCCGAGGCTGTCAAGCCGTCAACTTTCACTTGGTTTGACAACAAACTCACTTCACATACATAGTTACACTTAAAGAAAATAAGAGGAAGAAAAAAAGAAAGCTGTTGGAGCAAGCAATGCCCACAGATGCTTCCTAGAAGTAGAACGTTATTTTGCGATCTGGCACCAGCATTTAAGCAGCCTATAAAAGGTAAAGTTGGTACTACAGCCAGCCATTTGTACTGTACAAATAAGAGCTGTGAATATATTCTGGAAGTAATGTCAAAGAGGACCAGATGGGAAATGAGCAGCATTCATTCTAATTTAACAAAGACAGCTAACCCAGAATCTGCATTAACATGTAGCATTTTTCATCTGCCTCCATTCAGAACAGATTCTCAGTATCATTTCCAAGGAAAGGAAATTGAAGGAATACTTACTCCTTGGTGAATTACTGCTCTCTCATAATTGGAGAAGTTTGGCATCCGAAGCTAGGTGTAATATGTTTTCCCTGGAAATGTATGCAAGGACACAATACACCCACAACCCCCTGCATTCGGGCGTGCAGCCAGCTCTGTGTGTTTTGGTCCATGCTGGATGGATCCAGGGTTTCAGAGGCCTTGGGCACATTGCTGGCCTGCAGAGAGAGGTTTCACAAGGCAGGGCAGTGAGGGGAGGCTGTGCCAGGCATACAGAGGGTCTGATGCCACAGCTGGAGGGTCTCTCTCCAGCCCCAGGTCCATCTGAACGTCTCAGTGACAGCAGGTCTGACTCCTCATTTCTTTGCATAAGGGCAACATGGCTTGTGTGTGACATATGCTTTAGACACATGCTTTGAGGGCTGAACCCAAATTTGAAGGCTAGCAAATCCTAGATGTAGATTTTAAAAATTCAAGCTCATTTTTGACTCTTCCAGGATGCATTGAGTTCCCTGTTTGAGGGGAGGGATCCCAGGGTACAATATGTTGAAGCATTTCTTCATGTGTTTAGTAGAACCTCTGATCCTATTTTTAAACAAAGCACTATTTCCATTCCCTCCTTTTTTTTTTCTTCCTTAAATATTTAGAAGGGATTAACCACAGAATACAAGCCACATCCTGAACTTTTTTTCCAGCATAAATTCAATCTTTTTATTCAAAATTGTTCATTACTGGAACCTCTCTCAATTTCCAAGTTCCTTTGTGTAACATTTCTCTTTTTGAAATCCAGAATTGCTGCAGGGTCCCTCAAGCCCCCTGTCCTGACATACCACAAATCCAAAGTTTTATGCCATTCCACTCAGTGGAGCTCTGCATTTAAAACATGCCATTAATTCACAATGAACAAACAGGTATCAGCTCTGTTCCACAGCACTCTTCCATTGTCTGGGAGAAATGCATAGACACAACCCATGCTGGCTCCTGGAGCTTTCTGCTGCTCAGCAGTGTTTTCTCAACATTTTTGACATCCCCTGGGCCACATTCTGCCCCACAAGCAGCCTGACCTGATCCAGTCCTGGGGAGCCCTGCTGCAGAACCTCTCTTTTAGTAACAGCAAGCAGAATGAAAGCCTGAAAACCAGTTGAGGTCAGACCAGATCACCACCAAGTCCCCGACTGACCTTGAAAACCTGATAAAAATGCACAGCTCTGGCTGCAAGTTGACACTGTACACAAAATGCTTCTTGTATGGCTGCAGTCCTGGTTTAATGGATCCCTTTGGTCCCTCAGGTTTCTCTATGCAGAATCCCATTCGGAGAGGCTGCATATAACTCCTGACCCGTGATCTGCATCTGCACAAATCCTCCTCCTATCTCTCTCAGTAATACTTATCCCCATTTCCATGCAAGGAAGCCACTTTCAGAAGCAAAATAGGATCTCCAGCTTCCCAAGCTAAGGTTTGGCCCTCAATCCCAAGGACAGTCATGCTGGCTTTGCTTGGTAGCAGACCCTGTGCACCACAGACAGACCAAATCCAGCAGCAGTCCCTGGCTAAGGTGTGCAGGCAGCACTGCACCACCCCACAGAATCACCCCAGTCTCTGCCCCTGCAGCCCCTGCTGTGGGGTCACTACACTGCCACGTGTGGGCTGTGCAGTTTGCTGTGAATGATCAGAGGCTGCTGGAAGTGGTGGCAGCCTGTTTCACTCCCTGCTTCATCACTGTTTTGTGTGCTAAGCAGGTGCAAACCTGGTTATCAGGGAGGGAAGTGAGGCACAGGCTTTGAGGCTCACTTGTTCATGGCTCTGAGAGTTTTATAAAGCCACCCTGAACAATACGAGGCTGCTGCCGTGTGAGTGTTCTAGGGATCGTCACCACCAGGAGCAAATGCTCTTGGAAACAAAATCTTAACCTGTAATTATGTGCAGTACAGTGCACCAAACCCTCTACAGCCCACAACCTCTTTTCCCTATGCTTTCAGCCTCTGCAAAGCTAATGTGCAGGTTGTCCCCTGTTCATTAGGGCTGGAGTAATGACTTACAATGGTTCCTGAAATGCCTGGCTAGGGCAAGGGAAGCAGCATGAATTTTATAGGCAAGAAAGGCTAATAATCTTTCTCCCTTCCTCTAAAATCCTCCCTCTCCCGGAACAAATACACTTTTTAAAAGGCTTTTAAATAATCTCGTGTTCCTTAACAAAATTACACCAGCAGTTTCCTCCTTTAATAGCACTCTTCTTCTTAGTAATCTTGTTTTAGCTACAGTTTTTGATGGAGAGTGCTGGTAGATGAATCATCTCTCACCCCTCTTGGTTATTTTGCCTGGCTTCAGGAAGAAGGAATTCTGTTTTGGAGAAAAGTTCCTGCTCGGAAGAGGAAGCTTCACTTATGTGTGCTTTTAACTAGGAGTGATAATTTATTTTTTTTTTTTATTTGAATGGTTAATTGGGGCATAAATAGATGAATTGTGAATGTCAATCTGATCCATCCCAGTGGATAGCATGGTCCTCCCTCCCAGCCACTCATCTCAAATGAAATCAGCTGTCTTCTGCAAGCTTGAGGTCTGCTCCTGCACATCACCTTCTTATGGAAAATGCTGGAAGGCATTGAAGGGAACTGACTGAGAACCCACTGTTAATGGAGACAGGGGCACAAGTATTTTAGTTTAAGAGCTATGATATGGACAATCACAACTCTGATAATCTCAGCCGTAGAGAAGCCCAAAAAGAAAACTTTTATAAAGTTTATTTTGCAAAACATAAATGGCTGGAGGTGTCAGTGAGAGAAATGGAGGATTCCATGAACATGTAATCAGATCAAACTGCCCATTGAAGAGCAATTCAAATAAATTCCTTAGTAACTGGAAAAGAAACCTGCAAGAATGTTATAGTTATTGTTTGGGGTTTGTTTGGGTTTTTTTTGTTGTTGTTGTTGTTGGGTTTTTTTTTGGGGGGGGGGGGTTGTTGGGTTTTTTGGGGAGGTTTGGGGGATTTTTGGGTTTTTTTGTGGGGTTTGGTTTGGTTTGGTTTTTTGGTTTTTTTTTGTTTTCCTTCCTTAAATCAGTGTCACTGTGTAAATGCACTAACAGATCTTTGCACTGGGAGAGCTTCTCTTGTGCCTCTCTGCTGCTGAGGCTGGACTGGCAGGATGCCCACACTGGGACATCCCAGTGACCATCCATGACCACACCAGGTCATGTTTAGCAGTGGCAGGTACAGATCTGCACTTCCTTAGGTCTGACTGCTCTACCCCAAATTGTCTTACAGCTGTCTCTACATGACAAAGGATGCTCACAAAAAGTAATTCCTCCTCCAGTGCTGGGTAGGTTTTCCAGGTCATCAGAAATAACATTACCAGGTGCTGTGAAAGAGCCTAATATCAGTGAGGAGTGCATGAACCCTGCCCTACTGACAGTGAGTAGGATGCTCTCAAAGAAGATGGAATCATAATTTTCAATAACTCATATTTTTTATTCCTCATCTACCATACTCTCCACCTTACTCACATTTAAATTTAACAAGATGTGAGCTGGTCAAACCCAGCCACATGGCCAATGTGGAGAAAGGAATGCCTTTGTATGAAGAGAAAATTACCATTATATCTATGTAAATACACCACAATATGTTGCACCATAGCAATTTATTGCATAGACAGATGTCTGCTTTCCTCCCTACTAACTGACTATGTCCTTTCCACAGACAAACATTTTATTGCATTTTTCTGAATTCTGCCACCACCTCTTAGCAGGAGAACTGCACCTTCTGGTCAGCAAGAGCTTCTGCTCTGACAAATGTTCCAGACACAGGAAAAGGATGTCAGACCTCCCTGGTCTCACAGCAGATCATCAAAGATGCCAGTGGCTTAGTCTAAATCTAGATTAGGTTTCAATTAGAGAAACTGCTAACTGCATCTTGGGTAATTTCCTGTGATTTTTCCATGGGAATCAGAGATCTAATGTGTTGGCAGTTGTCTAGACTCAGTATATCCAGAGTGGTTTTCTTAGCATTGGGGAGGTTAATTCATGGATTAAAGGAGGAAGGGAAAATTCCTTCCATGAATAAAGCACTAGCTATTTTGATCACGAGTGGCATCAGCTACTTATAACTCTATTCCTGGAAATGAATGCATGGCTGTGCAGGTGGTTTTGGCTTGCTCCAACCTGGATGGATGTTCCAAGAAAAAGAGCTGGTGATCAGAGCTAGCATTCAGTGGAAGACAGGAAGAGAATCTCTGTGCCCTGACCTGCTGAATTAATGAAACCAGGATCCACAAGGACGGATTTCAGAAGAGAGCAGGTAAATACAAGCATCAAGTACTTGGGCAGAGCCATTATAAATGAGGGGAAATACCATTACTCATCAGAAAATCATTAGAGGGCTGCTGAAGAGGATAAGGGATCACCTGATGGAATCATTCAAACAGCATAAGGAATAAATAAAAAGAGATTAAAATCTTGATACATAATCAAAATGAGAACTAAGAGAGGAACCACTTATATCATGCGAGAGGAATGCAGCTTGGTTGAAAATGACCATGAAACAACAGTTCACAAGCCATAGGAAAGGAAAAAAGGAAAACAGCAAAATAAATACAATGGACTTCCAGAAACCATATTTCAAAAACTTCACAGTACTGATAAAAAGTCTCAGAGAAAAGAGAATTCAGGAAAGTTTGCAGCACCTTAAAGAAACAATGATAAGGGCATCAATTCAAACAATCCCAGCAGAGCAGGGAAAGCAGATTTTGTAAGAAACAATTTTCTTAAAACATGACCCCTTCATTGACCTGTAATGAAAGAAATGGTTTATTCAGAAAATGGAAAAGAAATTCAGTGGCATGAGAATGTAAATGTATAGGCTGAAAATGTAGGGACCAAACAAGAAAAATCAAGAAGCAAAAAAAAAAAAAAATACAACCAACAATTTCAAGAGTATATCAAGAAAACATAAAATACATTATCAGGGATATAAAGGCCATCTATCAGAAGAACTATCCAACAGGGAAGAAAAGCACCTGCCTTCTTCACCACAGCTTTCAGTAAATAGACCACTTGTACTCAAATGGTTTGCACAGTTGGTGCCATGGATGACAGGAAAAGATGTCAGTCTAGAAGGAAGAAAGAATAAGAATAATTACCTTGATTACATATAAAGTGCTTAGACTGCTTGTTAAAGCAGTGTCATGGCTGTTAACAGCTCTCTGGGATTCCACAGAGAACCAACAAGGTGTCAGAATACTGCAGAAGTGAGACATAATTCCTTTTTGGAAAAGGGAGAAGCTTAAGAACATGGCACAAGCCAATGCCACTGGAATTTCCAGAGAAAATTGGAATAATGTTCTTTAAACATCTGGAGAATAGCAAGGAACTGAGTAATGGCTAACACAAATTTGTGAGATCACCTAGATGTTTTTCCTAAAGCTACAAGACTAAAAAGATGCTCAATGGAAGGCAAACCAAACTGAAGTCAACAACACTATGCTGTTGCAAGAAAAAAAAAAAAAAAAAAAAAGAGAGAAGGAAAAAATTATTTAAGCAAACATCATGTGGTGTGGACAGCCAGAAGTGATTTCTGCCTGGTCTGTGATGTGTTTCTCTCATCTCATCCAGTGCTGCAAAGATCTCACTGGAACTCTGTGTCTAGTCTATGGCACTGGGTTTTAAGTTAATTGAGGAACCAGGGCAGAGAGACTAAAGTAGGACTACACAAATGATGAACGGTCTAGAAATATGGTCAACAACCATGTAAGATCCCCAATTTTTTTTTTTTTAACTGCAGAAAAGAGACATCAGGGAGAGGCACAAAACCTAGTCTTCAAATACGTAAGGGTAGCAGCAGAGAGGAAGGGCATTTTCTGAGCTCCACATCTATTGCAAAAAGGTCAAGGAGCAGGATCAAAACGCAGTGATGCAGCTGCAGGCATTTTCTGATGGTTAGCCATTAGAACGCACTATTGCAGCTAAGAAATTTCTGTCTGAGGATGTTTTTTAATCACCTGTTATGCAAGAAGCAGGCACTGTTTCTCCTTCCTTGTGGAATGGAATAAACTAGTCAATCTCTGGATATCCCTTCTGACCTTGCTCTCTGTGATTCACGCACCAGGAAAGCCATGGGCAGGTGTTTCTTCGAGGATGACTGCAATGAACCTGAGGAGCAAAGGCTGGGTGTGGGTAGCAGACACGGCACAGCTCAGCCAGCTTTGAAAAGACTTCTCTGATGGGCTGTTTTCTGAAAACCCACAGAGATGATAAACCACTAGGAGAGCAAGACTTCACTTCCCAGAGAGTGGAGTGTGTCTCAGAAGTGAGCTGAGCTGGTTTTCTAATTTTTCTTTCCCAAGAAACAAATAACCAATTAACACCTCCACCCTCACCCCAGGTGTTCCTGTTTTAAGCAGGGCTCACACACAGGTGGTGATGAGTTGGAAGTAACTCTCGAAGGCTGTGTTCAATGGTTCTCCTTCACTGTATCAATGTTGCTGGCCTTTAGTACCCAGCTGCACAAACTGTATCCAACTATCTTCTTGGGCCAGACTCAGCATATGCTTCTGCTGGCAGAATACCAGGCCCCAAAAGCAGAAAGCACGCCAGGCTGCAAAGTTAAAATGATAGGAAACCACCTCTTTTCTGCTCTAAAGCCCACAGAGACCAGTGCCAGATCAGAGCTGGGCAACCCCTGAAATAGAAAAGGGTGCTGCCAAGATCTCAGCTCCTTTCCTGGCACAACTTCCACCAGGCATAACTTTACTTTCCTAGTAACAGTCAGGAAGGAATACAAGTATAAGCACTACCTTATGCCTTCTCCACCTGGTCTTCACTTGGGCTGTACAAGCAGTTCAGTCCTAACTAAGAGAAACCACTCCCAGGTCTTATACTGGATGATGTTTTAAATCAACATCTTTGCAGTTTAGATCTGGTTTGCTTCCACAGAAGAGCAAGCACATGCATGTACACCCTTATAAATGACATTACACGAGCCATACAAACCCAACAGGACTCTTCAGTCAAAGTCAAGGGACATGATGTGCCTTTACCCTGCCAAGCCCAGAGCAAAACTCAAAATACCTTGCTCCAGTCAAGTTACACAAAGAAGAGAGAAAGAAAATTCTTCTCTGCTGGTTACCCTCTACCTCTGTTCCTGAGCAGTATTCTCCATCCATATCCTTAACCCTGGCCCACAAGTCTTCAAATGGAGAAAGAAGAAGAGAAATTAATTCTTCACAGGTGGTTCTGTCCTGCAATGCCTTGTTCTCAAGGACAGGCAGCTGTAGCCTTTTTGGGTCACAAAGGGAGGGTTAACTCCTACCCTGCCAATTTTCAGATGGATAGCATCCAAATTGATCTTCTTGCCTTTAACTTTCCCAAGTGGACACGTTCTGGCTTGGGTAAGTGAGATGTATGTCCATATGCATACAGATAAATGACATTCCTATATCTCTAAGGGACATGGAAAAACCCTACCACTTCCTAGCTGCTGAGATCCTCCAGGGATATTTTATGCAAATGGCTTAATAAGCATACTTCCAAAGGATTTGCATGCAGGCATAACCTTAGCACAAGTGCACGTCTAGAGCACAAAAGCAAAAATCCTGGCCCAGAGGGCTGGGAAGGAGGAGGTGCAGGATGCCAGCACTCCACCCAGCCTGGGGCTGGAGGTGACTGCATCCCTCCCCTGCCAGAGGGACCAATGTTCTCCAGTCCTGTCCCCTGTGCAGAATGAGTAACTGCTGGCTGCACACTCAAACTCCAGCTAAAGTCAACCAAGAATTTTCCCAGCCTTATTTTCACCCCTCTGTCGTGCACAGCCCCTGGTTCCCACTTGCTACTGTCATCAGGAGTTGCCAGAGAAAAGAAAAAGAGCAGCAGCAGGAGGAAGCAAGGGAGCAGCAATGGGAAGATATTTATATTTTGTTGGGGTTTTTTGGTTTGTTTGGGTTTTTTTTTTGGGGGGGGGGGGTTGTTTGTTTTTTTGTTTTTTTTGTTTTAATCTGGATTTTGGCAGCCCTTGTTTTGGTGAGGAGGGACCAAGAGAACAGCACCTCAAAGCTTGTGCTCAGCACAGGGAAATTCATATCAACTCCCCCTGAGCAGCAGGCAGGTGTCTGCATGCATGGGACTGCATGGACAGCCCCGTGACCCAACACAAAGGCACAGGGACCCTTCTCTGGGGAAGGTGAGGGGACAATGACCCCACAGAGGGGAAGGAGAGGTCTTGGCCTCCCCCACTGGAAAAAGGATGGCTGCTGGCGCAGGGTGCAGCCAGATGCAGGATGGCCGAGGGAGGCGGCGGGTTGGGTGACAGCAGGCTGGGCTGCAGGTGTGGGTGTAAGAGGAGACACTTGCTTACACTTGGCAGCCGGGGGCTCAGAGCAGGCCTGGCAGCGTGCAGCTGATTGGGAATGAGTTATGGAGCCAGCCGCCTCCGGCGTGCTTGCTCAGAGCTGGGGAAGCCCGGCCCTGAGAGCTGTCCTGCAGCAGGGGCACAGAGCCCGGGAAACGCCGGGGGAAAAGGGGCAAATCCTGCCACTGCACTCCTGGATGCAGGAGTTTGGTGGCCTGTTGGACGTGACCAAGGCACCCAAAGGCTGCACGGGGCATTTTGCTTTTCATCTCACCTAGCTTCATACCTCTCCATAAGCTAGAAGGAGGCAGCCCTGGTGGGAAGGGAGGGACAGTGCCAGAGGCTGGACTGCCCCTCCTTCAGGGCTGGTCACACATGGGTCATCTAAAGCACATTGTCCAAGCTGTGAGGGATGTCTCCTCTTAACCTTGCTCAGCATTCACCTCCAGATCTAGGCTTTTTTAGAAGCTCAAAGTTCATTTGCTAAGAAATAATCTTGCTGCATTACCTGAAAACCATCACTCTCTGTGCGTAACTGTAATGAAACAGCTTTCCATACCTGAAGGAGAACAGAGTGAAATTCCACAGCACTCAAAAAATAATAACCACAGCAAGAGAACTAAGGAGTTCAGGCTGAAAATGGGGCTGCAGCACCGAGAAGAATAAAATGAAAATTTCCCCAAGCAGAGAGAATGGCCGGAAATAGCTGCACCTTCCCTCTCTGCTCCTGTGAAGTCAGGCTACAGTGAGAAAAGGCATTTTAAAATGGCACCAGAGTTTCTGAGTACTGTGGAATATTTACAAAGGCAAAACCAAAGCAAAAAAAAAAAAAAAGAGCACACAGCATGCTCAAGGTAACAAAGAAATTCTGTGATACAGCAGGTAACCGAGCTTGGCTCTGTAGAGACTGAGCATATGCTGTAACTACTGGATCATCTTTCTCCTGCATTACATTTGCTTAGCTCAGTGATAGAAATATATGTCTTCCTCCACAGGCATATCGACCGCATAGTGCTGAAGGTAGATTGTGAGGTTTTATGTTTGTTTATCATGATAGATGCAAACAAAATACCTGTCTTGCAAAATATTTTGGCTGCCATCCACCACAAAATAATCTTTAGGCAGAAAGCTCGTCTAAGAAACTCCTTCCCTTCAGCCACCAGAAAGAGTAATTAAAAAACTAAAAAGCATTTGCCCATCCATTTGGAAGCCAGCGAGCAGCTCAGCTGGGCAAAGAACATGGGCTCAGTGGAGTTTCTGATTAACAAAATGTAGCAACTTTAATAGAAGACCTCAACCCACCATAACAACCCTCCCCCAGCCCTCCCCACTTTCCCTCCGCCGCCTTCTAAAGGTGGTTATCCCAGAGGTTATCTTAACCAAAAAAATGCTTGAGTGCAGTTATCTTGGGAGGCACAGTTTCAAAGAGAGGACACATAAAATAATTAAAAGCAATATTCACCTCTCCACTTCAGAGAGCTCCTGTTTTAGCTCCAGAGGGATGAGAGGGAAAGTAAGGGATGCTTCCTGGAGAGCAAGTAAGGTGAACCAGGACAGCAGAGGGGTAGGCTCAGGACAGTGGGGAAGGTAGGAAACTGGAGCAGATTGTGGCAAGTGGGAGACGTGGTGGGGAAGGAGAAGCAGGTCTGTAGGTGGGGAAGCAGGAAAGCAAGGGGAGCGGGGCGGACAAGAGGATTTTGGAGAGCGGCTAGCCAGCTGGCACATATATAGCAGCTGCTGCTGTGTCAGCCTAGGAGAGTAGCTGCAGCTGCACGCTGGCCATGAATAGCAGAGGAGCAGCGTGCCGGCTGGCTGCTGGAGGGACGGGGGCAGCGGGGCGCTGAAAAGGCAGGGGGAGGCTCTCTGAAAGCTTTTCTGCGCAGGGGAACTTGACAGCCCTTTGATTTCTGAGCTGTTTGTTCTCCAATTGTCCACTCCGGTGGATGATCAGTACGAAGGAGTTAAATAGAGAGAGGGAGGAGGGAAAGCAACAGTAGGAAAACTTGGGTCCTAAATGCAGATCTGGGCTTTGATACTGTATCCATAGCATGCAGTTGTCCGCATGTATAGCTTTCATAGTTGTCAGCGGGGATCAAAATCACAGGGTGCTTAAACTAAAGGAGAAATCTCCGCGCAGTTACCCTCATATTTGCTTGAGCCACCACTGGAGGAGGGCATGATCCAGCACTCGGCCATCTGTTCTGTGTGCCGCACATGTCACTCTACGAGCCCTCCTGTGTGAGCTCCTACCGGGCTGTGGCTTCACACACCCATTGTGCCTCCACACCCCACGCACTATTCCACAGCCATATGTGGTTCCACACAGCTGTGGGTGCTCTCTGGGACCGTGGGTGTCCCCAGCCTCAGTGTTCCTCTGGAACCAGGGGTGCGCCCACCTCAAGCACTCCTTCACAGCTGTGGCTGCACGCACCACGCGTGTTCTTTCTGTAGCAAGGATGATCCCATGCTCTGTTCTCCTCTATGGCTATATCTGCACATACCATGCACCTACATGACTGCAGGCACAATCAACCAGGGCTGTCTTCCGTGACTAAGTGCACACTGTTGCTCCACAGCTGTAGGTGATCCCCCCGAGCACTCCTCCACAGCTGTAGGTGATCCCCCCGAGCACTCCTCCACAGCTGTAGGTCATCTTTGCTTGAGCACTCATTTAGAGCTATCAGTGATCCCACCCTGAGCACTCTTACACAGCTGTAGGTGGTTCCCCCCCAGCACTCTCGCACATCAGTGCCAATTCCTGCACTATTTGGGTACTCTAAGCATTCCCTGGCTATATGTGCCCTTCCACGCCTGTCTGCACACTCCTCGGGCAGTTCCACACGAGGGTGGGAGTGCACACCGCCTGCCCCTCACAAGCAGAAGTGCACCCACCCTACACCCTCCTCCAGGACCACACACATCCCGTGGCTATTCCTCCAACACCGTGGGCTGGATGTCCACCCCACCCGCACCGACACGCGGATGTCCCGCACCTCTCATCCCCCTCCTGACGGACCCCGCTGCGGTCAGGGCAGGGCGGAGCGAGATCCGCCCGCCGCCCTTTAAGAGCCGCGGCGGGAGCGGCGCTGGCCCCACCCGCCGGCCGCGGGGCCGGGCCGTCCCCCTCATTAATATGAAGGCGGCGGCCGCGGCGGCGAATGGGTAATGAAGCTGTCACTCCGGCACCTACTTGTTGGGTGTCCGCGGAGCCGAGGCGCACAGAGGGCGAGCGGAGCCCGCGGGAGGGGAGCGGCGGCGGAGCGCTCCGGGCGGCCCCGCCGGCAGCCCATGCCCTGCGCCCCCCGGCGCGCTGCGGGCGGCTCCCCCACCGCCCATGCCGCGAGCGGCCGCCGGTCCGTGGCCGGTGGGCTCGGCGGGCTCCTCTGAGGCGGCGGCGGCGGCGCGGAGCAGCAGCAGCAGCGGGAGCAGGAGGCATGCGGGGCGCCGGCCGGCCGAGCCGGGCCCCCCGCGCCGCCGCGCTCGGCCTGGCGCTGCTCCTCGCCTCCTGCGTGCAGGTAGGGACGGGGCGCGGGGGGCTGCGCTCCGGCCGCGGGGCGCCGCGGCTGCCTTATCCCCGCTCCCTTTGCACCTTGCTCGTCTCCTATTTGCATTTGTGTCCATAACGCTATCCGCGTGTGTGTATGTATATGTGCACCTACGTGTGTTGCCGCGGCGGGGTTAATCCCGCAGCCGGCGAAAGTTGTCGTGGGGAGCCGGGGACCCGCAGCACCGCGCTGCCGGTGCTGCCCCCGGCCGCGGTAGTAACGAGGCTGTCTCCCCTTCGGTTTTTATTTTTAGGTGTCCCGGTCCACGGGCTATTTCGAGCTGCAGCTTAACTCGGTGCGGAATGTAAACGGCGAGTTGTTCAATGGGGAATGCTGCGATGGCATGAAAAGCCCCGAGAACCTGGACTGCTCTCGGGACGAGTGCGACACTTACGTGAAAGTCTGCCTCAAGGAATATCAGGCCAAGATCACCCCGGTCGGACCCTGCAACTACGGATTCGGATCTACCCCCGTTCTCGGTGGAAATATTTTCTATTTGAACAGCAACAAATACTCCCACCAAGGCAGAACCCCCGAGACGGGCAGGATTGTTATTCCCTTCCAGTTCGCGTGGCCGGTAGGTTTTTAATCGCGCTCTCGTTATCGCCCTTATTTTTTGCGTGGTGTCCCCCCTGCGCCCGCTGCCGTCGGTGCCGCTCCCTCTCCCCCGTTATTAAGCGGGGCCAGCTGCCGGGGCGCTGCCTTGGGCGCGGCCGCCGCTTCCCGGGGCTGCGGGGCACGGCCGGCGGTGGCGCGGGGAGCGGGGGCGGCTGCGCGGCGGGGGCCACCGCGGGCCGGTGGGTGCTGCGGGGGAGCTCCGGGGTGCGGCTGCGGGAAGAGCCGGGGGCCGGGCGGCGAGAGGCTGTGAGCAGGAAAATCACAATAACGGGGAGAGAGAGCCACCCGCCTCCATCCCCACCCGCGCAGCGGAGCCCGACGGCGCGGCCGCGGCGCGGGGCTGTCCCCGGCAGGGGGCGCTGGCGGCGGGCGCAGCGCGCGGGCCGGGGCGCGTGCCGCGGCCGGCGCGAGGCGGGGGCGGGGCGGGGCGCGCGCCGCCGGGGGGGTGCGGAGTGGGGGGGGGCGTCCCAACACCTGCGCGGGGCGAGGGGCGGGGCCGCCGCACCTGGGCCGGGCCCGCGGCACCGGCACCGCCCGCCCGCCCGCCTGTGGGGCCGGGGCCGCCCCTGCCGGCCCAGCCTCGGCCCCGCGGACACCGCCGGGCTTCTGGCTGCCCGCCTGTGCGGGACCCCGCGGCCGCCTCCGCCCGCGCCCTGCCCTGCCCTCCGCGGCTCGGGGGTTCCGGTGTTTGTCCCCCGCAGCGCGCTGTCCCCTCAGCCCCCGCCGCCTTGTGCGCCGCACGCAGAGCCGTGTGGGTTGGAAGGGGCCCTAGGGACCGTCTCGTTCCAACGCCGCTGCCGTGCGCAGGGACACTTTCCGCTAGCCCCGGTTGCTCAAAGCCCCATCCAGCCTGGCTTTGATCGCTTCCAGGGATGGAGCATCAGCGGGGGCTGCAGGCCGGTGTTAATCCTTGTCCTTGGAGACTGGATGCATCCTTCTGCTTCTGGGGGTGCTGGGTGTGGAGAGCGCCCGGCGCTGGGGAGCGGCGGGAGGGAGGAGGGAGGGAAGGCTGGGCTCCCTGCCCGGCTGCAGGCAGGTAGGATCCTGCAGGGAGTTTCACAGCTGTTGCCCTCAGCCCTTCCAAGTGGGCCACGGGGTGGAAGCTGGCAAGTTGCGAGGCGCTGAGGAATAGGGATGGTGCGGTGCCCCAGCTCGGCGCGGAGATGCGTATCGGAAGCCTCGGTACCTGCGGATTGCGTTTGGCACCTGGTGACTAACAGATGAAATGGCCCTTGCTGACCTCTTAGTCCATAGCTCGTGGGATCTCGGTTACTTGGAGAATGCCTGCTAGGAAGGGTTAGGGACAAAAATGCTCAATTTGCATTTCGAGCTAAAGGAAGCCGGTCTGCATAAATCATTTCACTTTCTGTGCTACTAGGGACCCTCCAACCTGATGCTCATGCTCTGCGAATTAGGACTGAGCTTGCTGCAGTTAATGTTTTAAAACAAAAAGGGTACAACTGACAAATTTTCCATGCAGAGGTACTTAAGTTCTCATTGCCACATTGGGGTGTTTTGATGGCCTTTGTTGGTCCTGTGCCCTCTTGAACTTGGGAATGTTCCTCTTATTGAGTGTAGTTGATACCATAAACCCAGGGTATTTTGAACCGTGTTCTTAAGTTATAAGATCAAAGTGAAAATTAAGATTCTTTCTCCTCTTTATTGGCCATTTAATACAAACTTGATGAAATCCTAAACTCTTCAGCAGGAGATTTCAGTAACGTTAGCACCTCAAACTTTCTCTGTTATCTGCATGAGGAAGTAAGGGTAACTTAACTCATGCTTTTATTTTGCCAGTTTCTAGTATTGCTACTTGAAACACAAGGAGAGTTTGATAATCCTTGCACTGCAGGTCCCTAAGCCCAGCCTTCTTTGAATTTTTCCCTGTTGGAGTAGGCACATTCTTACCTTGCAGCTGCCGGATATTGTTGTTCTGTGCTCACCCAGTCCTGAGTAAGGCCTGTTTGACCTGCCTCTTGCAGGTGAATTAATGCAGTGTCTCCAGCCCACACTGCCCTGTCTGCTGCTGTTTCTTGTACCATTGCCTTCAGCATTTTAAAGGAATTTAAGTACTCAGGGTATTTCTTTTTTCCACCATTTTTTCTTGCAGCTGTTGCAAAGCGGGCTGTAATTTATTTGAACAGTGCCACTGCAATCTAGTGGGTGGTTAGCTGATTTTTGGGTAGTTTACTGAATGCTCTCCCAGCCCACCCTGGGTCCTTAAAAATAAGCAGTGGAGTAGTTTTACTTCCAACAGTCTGTAGGTGCACCTATGGAAAGAAGTCCCTCCTGTATGTTATAGTTACATCTCAAACTTTGTGTATTCAGTCTGTTGATGAGGAACATGGCATTTTTGTCAGAGCTATGTGTAAGCTGTGTAGGCTTTGCAAGGAGAGGCTTAATTGTAGTGCTGGTTTATCACGAGGGGTTTTTGGAGTAGATTGAGTACCTGGGTTATGTTTCAACTCCCTGGCATAATTTCAAAATTATTCTTAAATAATACTCTTTCTGTATTTAAGTTTGCAGAGAAACAACAGTCATGGGCATAGTCTTTTCATATGACTCTTATTTTTGCTGTACAACAGTAATGAAGTTACTGTTTCTTTAATATGATGGGAAGGAGCAAGAGTAAAGAGCATTGGAAATTGTGTCCTCTTATGAAACAAATTTGCTTTGGTGTTGGCAGTGAGCGAAGGTCTTGTTTCAGCAGTTCTAGCTTGACTTTTTAAGCTCCACACTGATGAAAACCAACATGAGTGTATGACGAGACTTCTTGGTGAACCTTATCTGAATGATGACTCCCTCACTTAGAGACTGATGCAGTAAATGTATAAATTGCTGGGAGGAGGGAGGGAGTTTCTTGAAGTCCGTGTGATGCTACAGTGTCCCAAGTTAGCAGTAGCTGTAAAGCAAGTAATTTCTTGAAAAGTGATTTGTTTTGTTCTACTGATTTTTCTTTTTAATTTTATGAGGTAAAAATTTTCAGTTTGAACAACTGTCTCTTCTGTAAAGCTGCAGTACTGGAATTCAGTGACTTCCAGTGTTTGAAACAGTGTCAGTTATCCAGCTTATTCCTATTTCCTGTCCTTTTTTTTTTTTTTGATATCATTAGTCTGATCTCTGATTTGCAAGAGGGAGCTTGGGATAGTGCCAGAAAGTTCTTAAAATTGCTACCTTGGGATACATCATCCACAGAAATCTGGCAGTGGGAGAGGCTGAGGAACAGCTAGAACAATACAGCTGTCTTCTTCACCCACCTACCTCACATTTTTTTCTTTGCCTCCTGCTGTAAAACTTGAAGCTTAATGCTGGTTTGAGATTGTTAACAAACAAATGATGCAATTAAAATTTATGTGCAACATTAAAACAAAGAAGACAGAAGAATTCAAGTAGCTTTGAAATTGATTCTGATCAGTTACAGTTCAGGCTTGTTAGTCTTGAGCGTTTTTTTTCCCCTTGCACAAAGCTTTTTGTTCAGACACTGAAGCTTTAACAAATACCTGGCACATTAATATTTATCAATAGCCATTGGCAGAATTTTAGATTTGGGGTTAATTGAAGGTTGCTTCTGAAGATGGTGTTTTAAAGTTAGTCAGTTCTGCAGGATGGGTTATGTGGAACCATTTCTTGTATTCCTTTGCAGGATGGCATGAAATGGAGTTGTGTGTGGTTCTTTCCCCCCACCCTGTTCTTTCCCTCAGGGAATTCAAGAGTTTTTCCTGTACTGTAAATATTGGTATGGCATCCATTACTTCAGTTAATTAGTCATATAGAGGAATTGTTCTGACTAGTTGTGGATGTTGAAATCATGTATTACAGTATGCCTCATTAGCTCCTCTCAGCCCCTCTGTTTTTGAGATCCTGCTGTGACTGACAGTGCACCCATGGGTACTGTATACTCTGAACTCCCCAGGTGAACTTCAGCATTCAGGATCTTGGAGATAAGGAGCAGAAACAAGCATTTTCACCTCTCCTCCTCCTTGGTGCTTAGCTAGGACTCTGTAACCAACCTGAAGGAGGGGTAGTAGAGGTTCAGGCAGCCCTTGGAAGTTGCTTGGATAAGGGTGCCTTCTGTTCTAGGATTAAGCAACTAATTGATTTTTTTTTTTAATACGTTATCTTAGGGCTTTTTCCTATTTAGAGTGTGATTATAGCACCTCTCTCTAACCTGAAATAATGTTAATTCTCAGGTAGATAAAAAATGCCTATAATTTTAATGTCTAGGCTGTGTGTGAGCTTCATCTGTATGCAGTCCTTGTGTGGGTCTCATCCAAATGCCTGGAGGGGTTCAGTCTGCATCTAAAACATACTCAGGAGTGTGAACTGTCAAATACTTAAAGCTGTTGAGAGGATAGCTTGGCTGCAGCAGTAAATGTTAAATTTCTTAGAAAGCAACCCATCCCCTCCTCTGCCAAAACTTGAGCAGGAATACTTGACCTTGCAGCTTTTATTGCTTAATGGGTACAGCATTCTGCCTGGCACTTTCACATGTTGCCTGGTTAACTGTAGGATTCTGCATCAAGCTCTCCCTGTCCTTTTAATTTGAGAGATGAGGGTGGTTAGGGCCCTGGAAGACATGTGGCCTTCAAGCTCATCATCTGGGATCCCTGGTGCCTCTAGGGAACTAGATAGCCTGGCTGTAGGAAATGCTCTTGTCTATTTTTGTTTGGCTGGTAGATCCACAGTTGGTCTATCTCCTGTCTCAACACAGCCATCATTGCTCTCTGATCAGGATCTTGAGGCTTTGTAATGAAAATATCCTGGATTAGATTACTCTCTGCTCCCTGATAGAGTAAACATGCATCCTGTCATCTTGGATGACAACCCATCGGGACAGATATGCTTAAATTAGGCAGGTTAAAGTTAGGCTGTTTAGCACTGGAAAATGAACTTGTGCATGGCTGTACTAGAGGAACAGTAGGTATGTTTTTTCTTATGAGAAAGATTACAGTTTGACAAATGAAACACCAGGGGAGACACACAGAGCAAGCTTTACCTGTAATTAGTTGTTCTTTGTTCCTTTGAAACTCCTTCTTAAGGAAAGTGCTTTCAAAAGCACAGTTCCAAGCAAGACCTGAGGGCAGGGAATAAGAAGTGAGAGCAGGACCTTATGCCAAAATGTTAAATTCACCTGGTAGTGATGGGCTATAATGTACGTGCATCACACCTTGTTAGCACAGGAAATCAGCCTGGAAAAAAAAATCTAGTTGGTAGCTGTATATTGATGATCTACATAAATGTTTAATGTCTTATTTACCAGTAGCCTTTTTTCCCCAGGTGGAAGGCTTTGCTGACTCTGCTTGACTTTCCCTCCCTGAACTTGGTACTTGCTTACTACTTCTGCCTGGTGGGCTTGTCAGCAGACTCTGGGACTCCTGTGGAACTGCCACACCAAAATATTTCTTATTTTGCCAAAACACCTGCAGTCCTTGTGCTTGTAAAGCCTTCCCCTGCTTGTTGGAAATCATGGACAAATAGGCTGTGAATCAGAAAACATGGATCCGTGTTTCCTCACTTTTGGGGAGGTAGATCATGGAATTTATATGCTTTCACCTGCTCAGTACTGTATGTGCCTCAAAGCCTTTTTGATCAGAAATGAAAGGTTGAGGAAATGGTTTATTATAAAAATGATATCTCTTTGGTCTCAAGTGACACAAATGCAAAGGGTAGCTTTCAGGTTTTGTTTTGCTCTTTCTTAAAAGAAGATAATGGGGTGATGTTGTAGAGAGTGACTTCAGCAATGCTGGGAAGTGACAACTCCAGTTGATTTCAATAGCAGCTGCAGGTGTCACCTCTAAAAAAGAACCAAGGCCTTAATGGTGACCACTTCAGAACCACTCTTTGAAAAAGGGATTTATTATTGGCATGCTGTGTGTGCCAGCAACTATTTGCAGCTTGCCCAGAATAGAAAGTCTAAAGACTTAAGTTTCATGTAACTATAGGAAATCTGTCTTCTAATTTTAAGCAGAAGTGCTCTTTGCACTTTTAATCTTTCATGCATTCGTGTCACTGAATCTAGAATTTCTTATGTCTTTGAAACAAATATGCCTCAAAGGACATCATTCTGCTAACTATTTAAACTTTATACCTTGAAGTTCTGGGGGTTTTTTGAATGTCACAGAGATGGTCAGATAGTAAAGAACACTTCTATTTATACTGCTTGAAAGTTTCCTTAAATAAACATGTGCTTATTTATTGGAAACACTGAGGCTGAAGTTAAAACTTGCAGACGAATTCCCTCACCTCCCAGCCACTGACAATGTGCTTGTACACCTCTTGTCAGCTTTCTAATCTTTATTCCAGAAGGTGCTCCAGCCAGTCTATCTGTGAAATGCTACACTCGTAGCCACACAGCTGGTGTGGGCATTAAATCTTTGACTGAAAATGGAATAGGTATTAAAGTAGTCAGGATTACTCTTACACGAGAGGATGTGAGGTAGAAGCAGAGCATGTTTGATTCACTGCAGTGCAGTAGAGGCTTTGTAGCACTGTCTCTGGGCTGTTTAAAGATGTTCCAAATGCTGTTTTCTCAATAAAAAAGTCTGCATAGGAAGGGTTTGCTGGAGACATGACCACTTGTAGCTTTAATCTTTAAACAATCAGGTTTATCTTGAACATAGCTGGGGTGAAATTGTAATTGGTTTGTTTTATATCAGACTTGTGTTATTTGGCCTAATTAGGCTGTGTTCCCACTGTATTTTAGGTGGCTTGTGTGATCCTGTGAGGTTCAAGTGTTAGTGTAGATGTTGAGGAGCTTTGTGTGGCAGAAGCTGCTTTCTGTGTTTAAGACTGCAGCTTGTATTTTTTGTGCAAATGCAGCTGGCTTTGAGAACTGTTGGGGGTTCACTGGTTTTCAGCACAAAAGCTGCAAAAAATAAAGCTTTTGTCAACCAAATAGTAATGTAGAACAACTACATCTTCTGGATTTGAAAAAATGTCAAAAATGGTGATTTTTTGGTGTATTTGTTAATATGTATTTTTGCCACAAAGCTTTTTTTGTATGAGAAGGAGATCTGAGACAGATGTGTAAAGTAAATCATGATTTTTTTTATTATTATTATTATTTTTATTTTTTTTTAGTCCTTGAAAAGTACTTTTGTCTTGTCCCCTGTGGGCCAGTAGCTGTCTGGTCTCTGTTAAGCAATACCTTCAAGTCACCTCGTGTAGGTGAGATGAGTGGAATTCATCCTTTTTTGTGTAGTCTTGACTCCTTCGCTTGTTTCTCCTCTAGGTGTTGCTTTGTGTTGACTCTGAAATACATGCTATGAACATACTTTAAAAACTACCCTAAGTTCATAAAGCAGCTATAATCACATTGTATAGTCATCTGCAGGAGCTTTAGGTTGTTGTGTGCCAGAAAGCTTCCCTCCCTGCTCTTCTGAAAACAAGCCCAATGTTTTGTCAACTCTGTGTGGGTCCTGCTTGCCTTGCCTGCTCTGTTTCAGAGCTGCTCAACCTGCTGAAGAGACTAGAAAGTGACCCTGCAATTTCTGACAGCACACCTATTTGCTTCCCCTTGCTCCTCTCCAGTTCTAGCTGCAGTAATCCTCTGATCTGGAAGGAGCTTGAGAGCATCAGTTTGGAAGGAGGGAGGCTTGCTTCAAGGAGTGAGAAATAAAGGGTATACTGGTGGTGCTTCTGACTCCTGGATGCTTATCCATTTGCTTACCTGAAGGAGAGTTGCTGCTGTTCCTTGGCAGTAACTCCACCATTCCCTCCCTCTCTGCACTGTGATAAACCTTTGATGGGCTTTTTGCTAGAAATCTGCTCTGGCTTTGGATGGTGGGTGTCTAAAACGGGTCAATCTCCGGTCAGAGGTGACTGCTGGCAGTGCTGTGTCCATTCAGTGCTTTTGAGCTGCTCAGCTCTCACAGGAAGAGAGGTGTATTCTGACCACCCCACCCTGCCCCAGGGCTGGGGAATGAGCTGCTGTGGGTAGCTGAGAGCATCTCTGCCTGCTCTGTTAGACACCACTGACCTTCTGCCTCCCCTGGGGTGGGGGGCTCCCTTGGAGCTGCTCCTTCCCCTCTGTGCACCCAGGGAGGGGAGGGACAGAGCTGAGGAGAACAGTGTGATGGCTCTGGTGTGGATCACCTCGAGTCAGGGAGGGGTGGCCATCCCTGACATAACCAGTCTTTTGGTACCTTTGTTTACTGTACAGGAAAAAATACTCTATATAAATGACTGAGTGCTGTCTTCAGCAGAGTCTGTCATGTGCCCATTGATACTACAGAGAAGCAACAATGCTAGACTAGGACTGAACAGATGAGTTTATTTTTTGATTACTCCAGTGCTTTTGCTTTTTTTTTTTTTTTTTCTTTTCTGGTCTGATAGCCAGACTCTGCTTGAAGATAGTTAATTTTAGAAGTCCAATGCATGCAGCATAGTAGACACATTTCAGCATCACTGAAGATTTAAATACCATTGAGCTCTGAGAGAAATGCTTGCTATTTACCTGAAATGTCTCTGCCACTGCTTTTGATATTAACCATTTTTCTTGTAATTATATTTGGGGAATGATTTACAGTTATAAAACATTGTTTAAGAGTGGAGCTCTACCTTATTTGTTAAACCATTCCCAAGGGTTTTCTTCATAGTTGTAGCTAGCCTTTAATTTGTATGTAAAGGAGAAAAGCTAAATATTTATTACTACTGTTTCAGATGTTAAATAAAGTGGAAAAAGCATATTTAACATGAGGATCTTCTGGTAGCAAGAACTCTGAGCTGAATCATGTAGTGAGCCTGGATTTTGTCTGTGGTTGCAATGACTGTTTGCTCGTCAATAGAAAGCTACATTAGATGGAAGGGGCAAGGCATTTCAAGGCTAAATGACAATCTTAGTCTTACTTGATTAGAGCTTGCAGAGGTTGCTAAGAAACAGCCTAATAGTCCTTGAGTAACCAATTATGTGCCCCTAGGACAGATGCACAGGTGCTCATTCTCTGAAGTTGGTTTTTTTTTTTTGGTTGGGTTTATTTTTTTAAATCTGAGATAAGACTGGAGTATTAGTACACAAACTGCAATCTGTTTACATCCTGCTTTGGTCTTGAAAGTCCTGATTACATATATCTTGCTCCCAGCAGGATGTGTTCTGGTGGGCTTTGTTTAGTATGTTACAATTTGATTATTATAACATTTAAATTATTGTTGCAGTGCCTCTTCTAGTTCCACAAAGTCCGCTGTGTCTCTAGTCTCTCCAGTACTTTCTAGTACTGTGAACATACCATCTAAAATAGCTTTAGGCATATAATGTTCAAACTGAATAAATTTTACATTTTTCAGACTCTTAGTGAATCTTAATGCTGATGCAGTATTCTGTGGTAGGTAGAAAAATGTCCTTACCCCTTAATGCAAATTGATGAGAATTATTGTATGAGCTATCAGTTAACTAAAGCATCAAATACGGTTCTTTCCTTTTTTCTTCCATTTTTTTTCCCCTGAATATGTATGATTCTGTTTATAGCATTGCAAAGTTCAACAGTCTACTTTAAGACAGAATCTACACTTTTAATGTAATAGGTCCTGGATTCCAGCTGGAGAACTTAAGATCTAATTAGGGAACTTGTTCATACTTGGAAGACTTGATTGACACATGCTTTAAGCAGCAAGTTGAGAAATATTTAAATAGCTTAATTATTGATCTTCAATTAATCTACTGACGTAGCAGTTTTTTAGGGTTGCTTTTTTTTGGTACTATTTAGTGTTCTTCCTACTGACTGAGGACAATTTTAAAAGCACTGCTCTGGTAACCTGTGCTACTGCTTAATAGCTTCAGTTACTGTTCCTTTCTCTCTTCTTCTTTTTTTTTTTTTTTTTTTTTAATAGTGGTGATTTTGATAGTTCTGGCTATTTTATGGTACAATGACATGATTTTCCTTGTATCACAACATGGAATTTCTACTGTGACTGGCTACATGTAATCAGCAAAGTCTAAAAGTCAGACCATGCTTACTTGGACAGTTAAGGGCAAGTATATCCATGTGCTGCCCCTCAGCAAGGACTGGTTTTTGCACACCACAATGACCTGATAGCACCCCTGTGTTGGTTATTAACTGTTGTTTAAATCATATGTTTATATAGAGGCCAAGAATATTTGAGTGTTGTCTTTGGCTGTTGGATGCCTTTGTAGAACAGAGTATTTTTCCATGATTCATCCACACATATTGGTGCTTTCTCCTATCAGAAAGTGAGGAAGGGAAGGAAGCAGGGAAAATGAGGTGTTTGGACTTGCACAGACATGTAAGGTGTTGGGTGTTAAATATTTAGTGCTCCTGCAGTGCCTTCTGATATTTGCTGTTCAGTTGTGATAACTTCAGGGTTGAGGAGAGACTACCAAGCTATAAACCACACATCTCTTCTTCTGGAAGAGGTGAAGGTAAAGTGGTTGCCCAAACCCAGCTGGTGGCAATTCTTCAGAGGTTAATTTCCAGAATTCAGATTCCCTTTGTCAAACACTGTGTGTCCTGAGCTTGGACTGAGGGCTGTCAGAACGTTAATTGTCACAGGGCTTAGGCAGAAGTACAAACTTGTGTATCACCAGAGCTGCTCATATCTACTCCCAGATCACTGCAAATGTGAGGTAAACAAAATGAGCTTTGGCTGACAGCAAAGATAGTCCTGGCTTGTGGCAGCTTGCTGTCAGTGGTAATTTGTTTGTCCCTAAGCCCTTAGGATGGATTGTAAAGATTTGGTACTCTGTGAATCTTCAGCTTGCCAAGGAATCTGGAGAAAGTTGGAACAGCAGGGAGTCAGTGGCAAATGAAGTGCTGAAACTGTAGTCACTGGGACATATTTTTGAGTTATGGCTCCAGCTTTGGACTAACAAAATTACTCTGGCTTTTTTTAGTGTTGGCCCACTTTCCATGGCTTTGTTGTGTTCTCTATTGATACCCATCCTTATGAGGAAAGCTATAACATTGTTACCCACCAGAGGAGTAACTAGGGGTCAGCAATGAAATAAATTTGAAGACTTGCTGACATAATCTCCCTTTTGCAGCTTCCAGATCCATGTCAGTGGGAGGAGAAGGGAAAAAATAGAGAAGCATTCTGAATTTACATGCTTAGAGTAAATTTACAGGGCATGTGCTTACTTCCAGAGGCTGCTTCATGCACTTTGCTACCCTTGTTACAAAGTTTTCCTTCCAAAGGTGTGCCCATTTGTGGTTTTTGTCTGATTTGTAATCATGTAAAGCTGTATCAGACCCCCTCGAGTTTACATGAATTTAAAAGAGAGATGATTGGATATTGAAGTTCTGATGCTGCTTTGTTACAGGGAGATTGATCATGTCTTGGTTGTCGTATATTCAAATAGCTTGGAATTGTGGGCTACATATGCTGTGTTTCTTTTCTACTGTAAGCAATTAATTTTTAATAGTAATTAAGTCCAATATAGTGGTTGGTGCTGCAAATGTGATAAAGATTTACTGTAGCCACAAAAATACTAAGAAGATTCAGTCCTGCTGATGGAATACGACTGAAGCATTTGTTTCAGGAATGTGTTTATGAATTTAGTTTTTCACAGCTAAACTCTGGCTCTACCATGTATATTTAACTGTGTGCATAATCCCTGTTGAATCATTTATTCAAGTTCCTTGTGTGTGTTGATCTACATGAAAGAACTTGCACCCCCTCTTAGAGTGGTGGCTCTCATTTTTCTGCTCAGCTTATTCCTGTACATTTACAGAGAACTAAAAGAAGGTGTTTTATTTCTGTCTGCTTCCCTGCCAGCCTCTTCAGCATGTGCAGAATTGAAAACTGAGCTGGTGTTTTGCTGGGGGGCTGAAATGAAGGATAACTTAGGTGTGTTGTCCCTTTCCTTTGGATTAGTGACACTTCTGTTAGTAGCCATGAGCAGATCTACACTCTGTTTGATAAGTCTCTTGTGGAAATGTGAAGTTCAAATTGACTGAAACTCAGTTGTGTGACTAAGTGTATCAATAGAATAGACATTTGTGTTTCTCAGTGTTGAGAAGGCCTGTGGTGATACCTGTGCTCAGAACCAAAGCCATGGGAGAAAAAGAACGGGTTTTGTTTGGAGTTCCATGAGGATTTGATCCATCAGCTGCTGCCATCACTGTGGCTAGTGGAATCTTTGTTCCATGTCCCCTTTCAGCTGGGGCTGCTGCTGCCCAAGGAGCTCTAGATGTGACTCAGTTGGGTAGGACTGATGAGGGAATTGAGGAGGACTTAGAAAAACAGTGCCAACAATCTCTGCTCCCTTAGGAACGGTGGTTGAGTGTGGGCCTCTCCTCTTCCTAAGGCAAGACATCTAGAGCTCATTAGCTGGAATTGGTTTTGTGGGCATTTGCTTTTTCAAAGACAAAGGGAAAGATTGCAGTGCTATCAACAGCTAACATTATTTAAAAGGGTTAAGATTAAAACACTACTCTGTATTCCTGGGGCTTTTGCATACATAGAACTTGGGGGCATATCTGGTTTTTTATATATTTGCTTACCTTCTTAGTATGCATATTTCCAATACAAAAGAGAGTGCATGCAGGTGTTCTGTGTTTAGAACAATAATTAAAGTATGTTATTACATAGTTAGTTTAATTCCCTCTTGACTTCAAGTTGAAATTATAATGATGCATGGCTTCAAGTGCCCAGAGGACACTAATATCCATGCCACATGGAGTGCAGAGGGGAGGGGAAGAGCAGTATTAATTACTAGTTCATCTTTGAATTCTAAATATTAGCATAAAACAAGTCTTGCACTAACCGTTAATGGGTCTTCATGGTTGTTACATACACTTCAAAAGACACAATCTAGCTGTACTTTCATTAATGCAACAAGAAAGTGTGTGTATAATGGGCTTAATTTATCTTGGACTTCTTCCAAAACTTTAGGAAAAGAATAGGACTAGGATACTTGGTTAATATCAAGTTTGTCTGAAACAGTTCAAAGGTGGTAGCAAGGCTGAAAGCTTCTGCGTAAATCTAATAGAGTGATGTTCAGATGGTCCCCCACTGTCTGCCTGGTACTGTACTTGTATGTGTCTCTTTATCTAAAAGTCCTTTTTTCTCTGTTCCCTAATTTCATTAATACTTTCTTCTGTTCTTTGCTATTGGATTAGCTGGGTGGATTTCTGGAAACTCCTAGTGCCAGCTCCAGATGTGGTGCATAGGGCTGGAGCTTATTAGCTGTGAAGCCATGAAAGTATCTTAAGATGTAGCTGGTTTATTTCCTGTAACACAGTGATTGGGCAAAATGTGTGTTGACACTTAATCCTATGATCCTCTGTCTAAAACAGTGGATTCTGGTTATTTTATTTTATTTTATTTTCCGTGTGTCCTTTAAAACTGGATACTAGCAAAGAAACATCTACTAGAATTGCTACTCTGATCTTGTATATAATTTCTGATTTAATTTCAATTTCTAATCTCAAAAATATCTTGCTAATGCTTTGTGTTCTCCCTGAACAGGATGGAAGGCTGTTATTTAAGGTTTAAGTGTATTTTCAGAATTAATGTACTTGGGCTTAATTTCATTTTTCTTTCTGCTGCTTTTGCTCTAGAACTCACAAAAAGGGAAATGTAACTGGAGGATGTTAGCTAGGCTCTCCTGTTTGAGAGAGAGTCAGAAAACAAATTGATACTTGTTTGACAGTTATCAGGTAGACTACTAGGATGTTGTCTCTTCCTTTTGTATGGTTGTAGTGTTCAATACCAAATTCTATTGCTCTAGCTGGTAGCTATTATACTTAAAATAGTGTTGGTAATTGGCTGGCTTCTCTACTACTTAATTTCTTCCGTGGTGTAGAAGAATATCTTGCTAATGCTATTTTATATTCCAATATACTTTCAAGAAACCTCACTGGAACAGGCACAGCAACACCCATATCAAAGAATACCCAAATATTTATTAACTTTTAGTCAAACTGCATAAAAGTTTAATGTGTATAGATATCTTGGATAAATTAGCTGAGGGAGCTGTGCCTGTAGAAGGGATGACTAATGGTTCTTCTATAACTGTTTTGTATTCTGTGCTCATCATTGCCTCTTATCAACTACTTGAAACAAAGCAAAGTGGTGAGCAGAGTGGTTTAAGACTGTTTTCAGGTGGATTTTAGTGTACATGGCATTCTTCTTTCTGGTGTCAGTTTTTCTTTCACAGTGGTCATGTATAAACATTGCTGTGCTCAGGCTGCTGGGACACGCTGTCCTTTTTTGAGGCTTCTTTTCCACATGCCTAAAGCTTTTTATGGGATGTTAGGCCTCTGCCCAGCAGATCTGAGGATCAGCTCCAAGATGCTTTTGCCGTGTTTTTTGTTGCAGATTGGAATAGAATTGGTGAGCTGGGCTTTCTTTACCTGGATGAAAAGCAGTTTCACAGACTTGTCAAAGGTTTATTGAGTTTCTGCAAGTCTTTTCCCAGGACTTGTTGGAGACAAGCAGGAGAAGGTCTTATGTACTTACTGATAAAAAATTTAAAGGCATTTTTTCCTTACTGGAGAGTGTGAAAAAAATTCAAATGAAAGTGATTACTAGCAGTTGGTTTACCTCTGTATAGGTATGGCTTCAGAAGGCCTTTGATGTCTTTATTCCTGCTTCTCTACTCCTGTTTATTTTGGTCTAAATGTGTTTCCCGAGGTCACTAAGGATTCTGATCTCTGCTCAAATTCCAAATCTGTGTTGTTTGAGGCCTGGGCTGAGCCTGTAGCAATTGTCAGGCACACAGATATTGAGACACACCCAAGTGGCTAAAAGGATGTATCTACTGTTTCCATCCATCAGGAGTACTCCAGGAGTCCATGCAGAGTATCAAGAGGCATCTTTTGGAAATCTAGCTAATTAACCTGGTTTGCTCTGAAGAGACTGGTTCTTCCAGTAGTTTGTGTCTGGGGTCTGGTGTAACAACAAGGATTCCTTATGTGATTTCAGGTTGTGTTTTATGGAGAGTAGTGTTGCATTTGGGGTGGTTCAATCAACTAGGGGAAGTCCTGTAGCCAGTCTGTGGCTGTTCTTTACTTTTTATTCCCTTTCAGCTTTTAAGTCCTAACGGGTTTTTTTTAGCTGTTATTTCCAGACTGTCACAGATGCTCTTGCCTTCACAGCTTTCTGTGCCAGTCATGCTAAACTAATCTTCGCCTTTCCTATTCTATTCTTCCCCTAATTCTCCCTGGAGAATAAAGATGATGTTTTGAAAGCTGTTTTGTTCCTTAGACTGGTTCCTGAGTGGTTGAGAGGCCCAGCTTTTAATGGGGGAAGTATTTCTTGCTTACTCTTCAGCTGGTATGGAATAACGTGTGTGGCTGGTGTGGCACTTGGCTCAGTGACACACGTAGACAGTGCAGAATCACTTTCTTAGAGGAGGAAGGTTAATTAGGAACAGCACTAGCCTTCATATGTGCCTTCATCATGGAAGCCAGTAGGGGTTGGTTTGGGCTAGTGTAAATAGAATAGCTAAAGTTTGGAGATGAATTATGAAATTATTTCAGTTATATTTCTGTGTAAACCTTGGTTTACCAGCCTTTTCCAAAACAAGTTGTGATTTTCATATAGTTAAACCAGGATTTTTGTCACAAATGTGCTGATGAATTTTTGTGTGAAAAATTGCTATGAAATCATTAAGCTTTGTATTTCACTTGACACTTGTCAATCTTCTTCTAGTGAAATAAGTGCTTGCTGTATTTGAGCACTTCTGTTGTCTTGCCTTGAATGACAGTATGTTCTGCTTTGTGTCACCTGACTTAATCACTGTTAAAAGGCTGTCTGGATTATCTTGTCCTCAGGGAAAGTTTCAGAAGCCTATAGTCCTCTAAATCTTTATTCTAAATAATATCTCCCAGTTAGTAGCTTTAGCTCAGCTTGTCTTTTTTTAATCTGAATAGCATTTGTTGCATTTACTGCAACAGGTACCTGACTGAATAGCATGCATGGGCTGGTGATTTCTGCATTTGTTCTATTTCATCTGACATTTCAGTGTTGCAGAAAGGAGAATCTTGATTAGATTTTTCTGTTATGTCTTCTTCTGTCATGGTTTTCAAAGAGGAGTTCTGAGATGTGATTATAAATCTGATTTAGAGTTGTGCTTTGTTTCTCCTGGTTTCCTTTTCTTCCTCAAACACTCCTTGGTCACAATTTTGATTGTCCTGGGGTAGATGGTAGTGGCTCGGGCAGGTGTGCACGATTCCACAGTGTAATTGTTTTGTTAATTTTAGCACTGTCTTGTTTTAATGTCAGCCATGAGAAAAGTGAAATACTTGCTTCAGAACCACACCTGTACTGGAACTGGAGTTCAGGGAATGTAAGCAAATGTGCATTGAAGGTTAAGGGTAAGAATATAGAAAACTGCTTGTCATTGTCCCTAGCTTTGTTTTCAACCTGGGAGCCTCCAGAAACAGTTGTGGTTGGTCTCGCTGAAGTATTTGTGCCAATTTGCCCTTGGACCCACAAAACTCTTAAAACCACTTTTCCCTTGGGTGACCTGTGTAGTGTTTTGCCAGGTTCTGCCTAAAACACCATCTTCTCTGACTTCATTTCTTCTGGCCATGACTCCTGTTAGCTTACTTTCCTACCTTTTAGTTCTTGCCAAGACCATGGAAATAGATGATCTATGCCTTACCCATCCCCAGGGTCTGTTGAAGAATTCAGGCTTCTGTCACATACTTGTGTTGTGGGAGTTTCCAGGCTGAGGAGTTTTGCCCAACTCTTCCATTTCTCTCATGGAAGTAGCTTGATTCTTTGCTCCTTCTTCTTGCATTTCTCTGGACCTTTGATTTCTACAGTCCACCTTCTGGAAGATTTTTGTTTTTCTCTAACTTCTTTTCCTATCCAGGGGGGCTCTTTTCAACAGACTTCTGAATATTAAGTAGTCAAGATATGGTAAGAGTGGGAGGCAGATCTCTTACTGTGATCAAAGAACTTGTGTTGAGTTTGTGAAGGGAACTTGCTTAGCTGGGAGAAGCTACCTGGCTTAGGTGGATTGAAGGAGTAGCTGGTTATGCTTATCAAAAGATGTATTTAGTGAAACCTTGCTTATCAATACAGATTTGCACAGAAGAACAAGGTCACAGGTGTCATTGACCCAGGGTTGTGACGGGCTCTTTGAAAATCAGTTTACATTCAACAAGGTTGGAAGTTAAAATGAGGTTTGCAATGCTGTACTCCTACTACAGCAGTTGGTACAAATAATTGTGAAAGATACCATGGAAAGAGAAAAGAATAAATCTAAAAAGTTGTTTAAAGACCACCTACAATGTAATTGTTCTAATAACTAGAATAAAGTTACTGGTGATTTCATCTAAGATGAAATTAATTATTTTTTCATAAGCTTTAAACTTGCTTATTCAGTTGGGAAAAAATAATCTTTCCTCCTTGATGTTTTGATTATTTTTACAAGGCAATACGTTTGTTGAGACTTGTGTCACACAGGAGGTGCCTAGAAATGGCATAGGCTGAAGGCATTTGCAGTAAAATACAAGTGTTTCAAGAAAACTGACAAGCTTATAGCATGGATTGCTATTAAACATTGATATTCTTGTTTCTTGGTGGAAAATCTCAAGAAAGGCAAGTTATCATGGGAATCCTGAATAGCTGAATTTTCAATGATTTTTTTTTTTTTTGTTTGGTTCTGAAAGTGCATGGAAAACAGATGATTTCTAAGTCAATACTATGGTATTTGCTGAAACTTAAGTGGCCACAGTTGGCAGCTCGGACTTCACAGTTGGAACTTAATCTCCCTGAACACAGCAGAGATGTGTAGATGCTGGAATCAGGGGAAGGGGGATGGATAGGGTGGGGATGAATAGCAGACAGCTATAAAAAGCAGAAGCAAGCATTACTTCTGTTCCCTTGGACTAGCATTACTGCTATGTGTGTAATGGTGAATGGCACTGCTTTAAAGTAGGGAGGGGATCTTCTAGGAGCTGAGAGCAGTTGAGCAGATGAGCTCTTCTTGGGATGAAATCCTCACATGACTGCTGGCTGGTCACATCTCCTGCAGGATTTTTAAATGAGAAGCTAATTACTTGCTCCTGGTGCTGTGAAAACTGTTCCTGGGGTGCCTGTTTCCTTTTTCCTCAGGGATGCTGCTGCCCTGGCTGCAGCAGCTGTCTGACAGGTGCTGTGAGAGGTCAGGGCCAGTGCTGAACCAAATGTGCCATCTCTGACTTGCCATTTGTCACAAGGTTGACTTGGCTGAGATGTGCTTTGAGTTTCTGTCTAGGGTGCTAAGTTACAAGAAAGTTGTGGAGTCTTTATTCCCGTGGTTTAGCTTCTCATATGTAGCTGGATCTCCAGAGGGCTCTCAGTTTGCTTTTATGTGGTCTGAGGTTGACTGTATTAATGTCCTGCCTCGAGGAGCTCTAGTCTGTCATGGCATTTTGGGCTTTTGTGAAAATGGGTCACTATTTCCTACAGGCATTAGCTGAAGCTAGTATGTGACTTGAAATGATTTTAAGAACTCCACAGCTGAAATGTTTGCTGTCCCATGATATATAAAGAGCCCTCCACGCTGAGAAACTCCTGCTGCATTCTGCCACTGCAGGAGGATCAGAGTATCTTCAGACTTTAACCTGAAGATCTTGCTGCAAGTGTGTTCTCTGGTAAGGTATGTCAGGATCCTGGTAGTTTTGATCACCCTGGAGAGAAGCACACTGCTCCTGTTCCATAAAACACTAGGCACTGCCAAATAGGTGTTGTAATACCCCTTTGAGTTCCTCCTTCAAGTTGTTTTATCTTTCAGATGCATGCAGCTGGTTGTTGGTAGGATTCTTCCACCTAGTTACTGGTTAATTTTCTTTACCTGAAGTGAGTTTCTACCTGGGTGTTAAATTTGATATATTCACTCCAGGACTGACTCTTATTCACCTGTTGTTTTTATTTGTGCTCGTTTTGCAACGAAATGATCTTAATAGTCTAGATTTCCCTCTGCCACCCCCATATGCACAAACTTACACACCCCTCCAGCTTAGGTTTTGCTTAGTTTGGTGGAGGAGTGGAATGAGTGTTCAGACTCATGTAGGTGGAGATATCAGCCTGTTGTCTGTTAACCATGGCAAAAAATAGCCCCTCTCACCCCTCCCTGGTTTTGCAGACTTCCTATAGATTGTCAGGTGGGGCTAATTCACAAAGTTCCCCTCACACAACAGTAGGGCTCCAGAGTTTGTAAACATCATCTTGCTTTTGTGACTGAGCCAAGAGGAGTTATAACTGCAGTAATTGCTCTCTAATAGAAAACTTGGAGTTGCTCAACTGCTTTCTGCTGCTGATGTTTGCAGGACTCTAACCCAGCCTTCCACTCCTAACAAAAATGGGGTTGTTTGGCCCTGGTTTTCAAAGGGAAAGCTTTTCTTTAGGACTCACTTAGAATGAAGATATTGAGGATGGTCATCTTTATGATTTTGCATGGTGGATGGTCTCTGAATTCAGCAGACAAGCTTCTTGCATGCAAGTGTCTGAAATATCCTTCAAGTTTCAGAAAAAGCCCCTTACCCTGTCCCCATGTCCCCCCCCACGAAATGGGGATGATTTACTCCTTCAGTGAAGGTCCCTATTACGACTTTCTGATGTCTGTTTCTAGAAGATAAACCTACAGACTGTCTGCCTTTAAACTTCTATTGACTATGAGTCCTAGATCTTCTCAGAATCTTAGTTTCTTCCTTATTCACTTTCCACCACTGGGTTATTCATGAGGAAGTTATATGAACTTGCTGCAGAGTTCCTGGGGAAGGAAATGGAGTATGCTTGCCTTGAAGTCAGCTTTTTCCATGGCAAGCAGGCTGCCTGGGAGAGGGGGAGAGATGCTGAAACAAAGGGGGTGCAAGCCCCCAGACCTGTGCTTGTCTCACTTGACTCAAAGTTTCTTATGAAAGCAAGTATGAGAATTGACTGTGCTGATCAAGACTTAGTGGACTTGGCTGCAAAAAATACTGGTGGTGGCTTGTTCCAGAAGTTACAAAAATTAACCTGCAGTAAGACCAGTGATATGCTATCCAGTGTTTGGACAGCACATGTTTGAGTACAAATATTTCCTGTGCTTGATTGAGGTTTGAAAAGAAACAGTATTTACTGGAGATGAGACCCTGCATTTACTGTGTGACTGTGGAACAGGAAGATAAGGTGGGCTTGGGATTTGTTTAGGAGCCGCTTTTTTCTACTTCATAGCTGATTCTTAAAACATTTTTCTGTGTAGAAAATCCAGGCAGTTGTTTTATTCACGTGAAATTAATTTTTTGTCTGTTAGCATAGAAGACAGAATAGAATGTTATTAAATGCAGAAAACTTCAAATATTGAGTTTAGCTCAAACTTCACCTTTGGCATTTTTCAGACTGTGAGTTGGAGAATCTAAGTTCTGTATCTGACTGAAAATGCTGTCATTGATCATCTCTCTTGGGATGAAAATTCCAACGTGGTGGTTTGCCAAAAAAAACCCTACCTTTTAAATGTTGCTTTACAGATATCAAGGTGACAGTAGTAGTTCATGAAAAGACAGTGCCTAACCAATATTACAGGTCTTGTTTCCCCCTCCCCAGAAAGGAGGTCGCTGGGATAGTATGGGGGAGTGTTTTGTTTAGTGTAAACAGTGGAATAATGCTTTGAAGTTGCTTGTGTCAACACCAATCCTGAGGAAAAAAAACACAACTGAGGCAGCATCACCAGGATAAACAGACTTAATTTGTATCTTTCCAAGCTACTTGGCATATCTGTTTAGTTAACTCCTACGAAGTGGCTCTTGCATAAGCTGTGCTCTTCTGCAGAAGTGCAGTGATGCTCTTCTGACTTGTAGCCTTTAACATCTTCTGAGTTTTGATTTGATGAGCACAAATGATGATGATGTGTGTTTCATCCTTTCCAAAAATAAACCTAATCACCAGAGTCAGTAGAATCAAGTCTGTTTCCAGTGCTGTATGTTCTATACTTCCATCTCCTCCCCCTCAAATTTGTGCCATGGTCACTTCAACAATATTTTCTAAATATTTTGCTAGTACTGGTTGAAATGAACAACAGATACTACCTCACAAAGCTTTTTGTATATATCAGAGCAGACTGGAATATGTGTGTCCTGCTGTTCTGTTAGCCTACAGCAGGAGTTGTGTGCAAGTTAAAGAAGCAGGTGTGGTGATGTGTGTGTATTATGCATAAGGCTCATGATTTGGGGGTATTCTTAGGATACTTGTGTAGTGTTTTTTGTTAGATTTATGTACGAGCTTGAGCACACTTAAATCAACAGTCTCTGTGGAGAACATGTTCTTAAATAACTTTTAAGCAAGTCCATTCATATTAAAGATACATCAAAAAGCCAAGACACTGCTGGATGATGTGAGGAGGTTAAAGATTTGCTGTATGGGTAGTCCTTAGGCTCTGGACAAGAGCTAAATAAATGCAAGTTCTGTTGCTGTTTTCTGTAAGCACAATTTAAGAAAGATGTCTACTGTCAATGTCTCTGCTATAGATGAGTTACTTGCAGCTGGTGTCAGTAGATGTGTTGCTTAGTCTGTGTTAAGACTTCCTATAAAAGAGTGCAGGAGTGACTAATGTCAGCTGATGGTAGAGTTTTCCTAAAATGAGTATGGCCAGTATGAAGCCAAAAATATCCTTTAAAGTTTATATGCATTAGTGTTATTAAACTTCAGTGCTCACTCTGGTTATTAGGTAAGGTTACGCTCAAGGTGAGCGTATGAATGTTAAAATTTCCACTAATAAATCATTTTGGTAGTAAAACGTGTTTCAGATAATTGAGCTGTAACTGGGAAGCTCTCAGTGCTGCCTCGTATGAACATATTTAGTCACAGATGCTTTCGTTTTGTAAGTTTTCAGCTGTCATTTTAAAGTGAAGTACAAATTTCAAAGACCTATAAGCAGATCTAGTGCAAGACTTGATACATGTGGTAGTGAGCAAGGCTGTGTTTTTGAACAAGTGGGTTAAGGACCAGTTTTCTCTTTTGAGGTGTAGTAGTAGTAATGTGATGATCCATTGCACTACCACAGGGAGGAATTCCTCTTTCAACTTATTGGCCAGCTGAAGATGAGGAAGGGTGGTTGGTTGGGTTGGTAATCGTAACTATCTCCTCTAGAGGTAAACTAGCCATAAAAATCAGTTTTACAGTTGCATTCTTGCTGTGTCTGTCTGGGGTTTTTAAAGGGTAACTGTGTAACTCAGCAGAGAGCAGAAGCTGCACAACTGAGAACTGTCCTAGCTGAAACTGGCAGTCCAGTAACTATACATTTGTCTATCAATACTGTGTAGTGCCATTTGATTAACATCTCTAATCTCCTGCAAGTGTGACTGCAAGCCCTCCTGAAAGGTTATACTCCACATGCTTGTTCATGTGTGAACTGCCAAGTGCCAGCCTGGTCAGCCATAAAAGTAGACACAGGGAAGTGAAAGGATTTAAAAGTCTTTGTCTTGTCTTTGTTGTGTAGGTTCTTTAAGCTTACTGCAGGTGGGCTGTGGTTCTTGATGGTGGTCAAAGCAAATGCTGGAGAGCAGGCCTGTGGGATCTGGGGCTTGCAGAGCCAAGAGGAGGCAACACAAGCTGTGTGGGCTCCTCTGCATTTTGGAGGAGCAGCTCTGCTCCAGAGCCATAGTTGCTCATAATGCACTATTAAGTTTTCGTAAGATTGTAAAGCAGTATTTTCTGCTCTAGAGATGATGCCAACTTGGACCATGAGGTCTGCCACCAGAGCTGTGGGATTTCTTGTTTTAAGCATCTTAAAATGGGTAGAATGCCTCTTTATCCCCATTCATGCTGTTCATCATGATCACACTGTAACAGAGCATTGCATGGAACTCTTTACCCACAAAAATTCCTTTAGCATCCTGAGCACAGATACAAATCTGCTTTCAAATGGTATGATGGGAAAGCATAGGTAACTGGTCTGTTTCCTAAGACAGCAAGTCCATCTTAAATTTTTTGCTACCTTTTGTGGGAAGTCAGATGCAACAGCCAATTTGCAGAAGGAAAGACCAGCCCTTACATAAGTAAATGGACATCTGGAAGCACTTGAGCACTGGTCTATACTTCTAATACAAATCAATAGAACACAGGAAAGTTAAAGGATGTGTTAGAAGGTAAGTAGTTGAAGTGGAAGATGTGGATAACTTTGGACCTTGCACTGATTGGCAGAATTCTGCCTAGATTAGTTCATAATTTTGATGCAAAGTAAGGAGACAGAAGTTACCAGAAGATGATTTAGGGCAGTATTATATAGAACTTATTTTCTCAACAATTCAATATATGGGTGTTTTTTCAGGTAGCAGTTAGGAAGAGGGGAAGAATCCTATCTGCTTCCCTAAGTGCTGAGACTGGAGAGTGCAGGCAGTTGGAGGGTGAAGTTACTAAAATGCTCCTCTAATATTTGTCTTTAAAAATTGGGTGGAGTTGAGCTGTGCTGTCATATTTCAGAGGTAGAGCCCTTTGCTTTCTCAGCTGATCTCTCTCAGTTGTCCATTTCCAAGGGCAGTACAAACTCAAGTATGTCTCTGTCCAGTATGGTCACTGCTGAGCTCCCTTTTCCCTTCCTTTCTTTAATCTAAATAGTCACCACTAAACCAGTTTCTTTTTCAGTGATGTAAAATCACCTTCCCTAGTATATGTCTGAGGCTGAAAACACAGTAGAAAGACTTATTTTCAAAGGCTGAGTTGTGGTTTGTACGTTAATGTAACAGAGCAGTAGGGAATTAAGCACTCCGAGTGCATTTCTGAGCAGAATGATCTTTGCTGTAGTCATGGAATACTTCAGAGAGCCCTTCTGCTTGGGGTGCTGCCCTGATCCTGCTGTTGCTGCTGTTCTAAAATGGGGAGGTCTCAGTGTTGCAATCAACCCTCCTTGGTGTGGAGTTGAGGGCTGTGTAAAGCACATTAGGAGCTATCTCAAAATAAAAACACACATCTCTTGAGGCAACAGAAAAATAGTCCCAATGCCCCTGTGAAATATGACTGAATACTTACATAGTCCTCTTCCAAAGAGGGTCCTTGCAATTCCTTGGCTGAATGTGAATTTATAAATCATTAGGCTGTGCAGATTCAAGCCCTATGTACACATTAGGGCTTGAATGTGCATGAAGATGGGCATAGGAGGACTTGAGGATAGTGGTGCAATAACTCTTTTCTGTTCTTGATGGTTTTTCCTTGATTTTGAATGTATGTGAGGATCTCGGTGTTACTTGCAGCACTTGGAAACTCTCAAAGCTGAATGGTTTGACAGCTATTCTTGTTCAACTCAAAGCAGTTAAGAATTACCTGTATGCATAACTTTTTTTCTAAATAAGTTTAGTATTTGAGTATCAACATATGTCCTACATATTTGATCATAAACCAAAGAAAATGCCTGAAGCATTGGTTTAGTGAAGTAAAAAGCCTTCATGTTATTTCTAAATCATTTAGGAACTGTCTGAAATCATGGGTTTTTTCTTTCCTCAGGGAGAAGTACAGTACCAGGTGTGCTTATTGTAATAATTGTTTCTGCTGTGTCTTTTGTAGATCTGTTTTTTTATGCTACTCTTTCATGAGAAAGTCTAAATTTTTGTTAGATGGAGGATGAATTGTGTATTTCTTCTTTAGATGTCTTTTTCTTTAAAACAGATCTGGTATAGACTTTCATGTGCTTTCTGAGTGATGGCTCTCATTCCTTTTTAGGGGAGGTGGTTCAGTTGTTTAAAGTTTTAAATACCCTAGCTGTTTCCCAAGGTTCTGAACCTCGTTTCATTTAAACCTTTTAGGGCTGCTTCTGAAAAGGATTTCTGTGGCTAAGCAAACCTGAGAATTAGATGCAGTGGGAGGAGAGGAATAGTAATTCAGTTCTCAATGTGTGTGTGTGCATGGAATGTTTTTGTTTTGCTGCTAGTGTGGCTTGTCCCACAATTTTTAATGCTGTTATATTTCATGCTTTTGAGAAGATGCCTTCAAGGGCTTTCACATGACAACAGAGAAGTGAAAATTTAAACTGCTTTCAGTTGACTTTCAGTCAACAGAAATAAGCAGTAATATCTGCTTATTTCAAATCAGTTTGTCTGGTTATAACAGTTTTTTATTACTGTCTAATTGGTGTCTTGTTTTTTTTCAGAGGTCGTTCACATTAATATTAGAAGCATGGGATTGGGATAATGATACAAAAGCTGGTGAGTATTTATGTAAAGCTTGGAGTTTGTACTTATTCTGTGCTGTATGTGTGCAAATTGGGGAGGGGGAAAATGGTATCCTGCTGCAGTCAGCCATCTCTCCAAATCAGTTCTGGGCAAACCTGTTGTCTGAGTAAAGGGCATGCACAAATCCAAAGAGTGAGTATTGGGTTAGGAACTGTGAAAAATTACTGCTGTATAGGCAACAGAATGGACAGGTATAAACAAAGGGTGTAATTAACATGTGACTCCTGGTAATTAACTCTAAAAAATATTTACAAATCATGCTGCACCCTTTGTTTTTTTTTTTTTTTTTTTTAAAGGAGGATAATCTGTAGAGCTGCACTTCAAATTCTCCTCAGTCTACCTGTGATCATGCTATGCAGTGATTTCCATGATCATGTGAACAAATAAACATTCTTCCTCCCCATAAGTAAAGTGTACTTTATGTTTTTGAGGAAATTGTTCTAAATCATGGTATGATTCCTTCTCTGTTTCTCCTCAAGTACTGGAACTTACCTTGCATTTTCAGTCTGTAAATGCTAACACTCAGTGTCAAGACAAGGCTATTGATCTGAAGCGAAAGCAAGATTATTTTATAAATACTTCAAAATCATATCAAGGTGCTCATTGCTACAATGATGCTAAAGCAGGACTCCAGCTTGAACCTGCTCTTTGTAAATGGTGTACAAATATGTCTTAAAATAACCAATGCTTCTGGCTACAAGAAAATAATGAACCTCAGACTTGCACTGTGGTTATTGATGGACTATTTTATTTCGGTTGGGATCAATGTAGAGGAAGGTAAGTGAACATTAAGATAGTGAAGAGGTTTTATATGTCCCAAATCATCATCAGATTCTCCATCAGTAATGATGAGTTTTTAGTTTGTTCCTGAACCATTCTTCTGTTTAACAGCTCCTTTAACCTTTTTCTATTGGCTGTGTTTTCTTTGCATCTCTGATATTAATGCTGCTGCAACCCTTCAGCTGAGTTTGTCCACAGCCTTCTTGAGTGGCACTTCCTAAAGCTAGCACAGTATTCAAAATGAGGTCTTGTGTGCTGAGCAGAGTAAGCCTGAATCTTGAGTAAGCTTAGATACCCTACACGTAACAGATTGGAGGAATCCTCTTGAATGCTTTGCTTAAAATATACTGTGTGATGTTAATTAATGGGGCAGCTAGTACAGCAAATATTAGAATATTCATGCCCAGAGTTACAGAGGGCAAATCAACTCGTGAGGTGGGGTAGAAAGGACTGAACATGAAGAGACAGCTTATTCTTCAAATCATCTGTATGCATTCAAGTGCTGGATTTAATTTTTTAATTAGCTTCTTAATAAATAATAGTATTGTAACTTTCTGTTTATTTCTTCAAATTTGCAGAATCCTCTTGCAAATCTGTAGCTTTAAACCCTAGATTTCTCTTAAATACACTTGATAGGAGGACAGTCACTTCAGGCTTGTGTTATGTCTTTGTTATGCTTTTTAGTTTGACAAGCTCTAACAAATCTCTTTACTTGCATTCTTTTTTTTTTTTGCCTGAACTTCAGGCCAACAGGATATAGAGTGTCTTCTGGAGGCCCAGTGTGCCATCTCCTTAAATTAACAGTTTCTGTGAACTGTGGGAGAGTATATAAGTGTCAGATTACAGTTTAGTTCTATGAGAAACTGCTGATGGAAAGTGAACTTCCCTTTAATTTAGGCTGCCAGAGGTGTACTGCAAAGCCGTGTTGCAGCTGAAACCTTGAAGGCTTGTCAGGTGAATTTAGGAAGGCTTTCTTGGCCTGTAATTTGGCAGAAGACTGGCTAAGTGCTGGTCTTGGTCAAATGTTTCTGTAGTCTGTTTTCTGATTCTGTGATAGAGATGTTGCTTTGTTGTGCTTCAGTTTAGATTTGCATGTAGGATTCATAGGAAGAATTTCTTAATGCTGAAGGTTTTCCTTTTTTTTTATTTTGAGTGATCTTGGCAGTGAGTCCTGCAGTAGGTTTTGTCTTGTGAATCTGTCAAGACGCAAAGATTTGTGTTTTTGCAAGCACCACTGAACTGCCAGACAGGCACAGATCAGTAAAAATTCACTTGTTAGAGAAGAGGAAAGGGAATTCAGCAGCTCCTCCAGAGAAAAGACAGTATCTAATCCTGGAGGGGTGAAGTGAATGTCTGTGGAAAGCGTGACTCCCTGTCAGTCCTGAGCACTGTGCTGGTCTGGGGATCACGTTACATGTATCTTCTGTTGCTACTGCAAGATAGATTAATCGAAGTAATTGCCAAAGTCTGTTTATAAGCTGATTAATTAGTTCTAGAGTCAGGTTTTGCTTTCCTTTAATGGGGATGAGTAAGGCTGAAAGTTAAATGTAGGGTCTGTGTTCCAGCTTGGACTCTCAGGTGGGTATTAAAACCCAAAACAACCCAAAACCCCCCATCCAAAACAAAACAACCTCCCCAACAAAATAAAAACAAAACAATGGCAATAACAAAAATAAACAACAAAACCCACACAAAACAACGAGCGAACAAAACTCCTCTCCTAAAACCTGGAAAGAGAGGCTTTCAGTGAACAACTTGAAGGTTCTGGTCTGGAACATTTGTCATTGCTCCCTCCCTCTGTGTCCAAGCATCCTGTATTCATCTTGCACTCAGTGGAGGCAGTGGGGCTCAGAGCTGACCTGTGAGTTACCATCTCAAGGCCAAGTCTGCCATGGCACATGTTTCTTCTCCTGTACAAATTCTTAGAGGATCCTTCAGCCCCGATTCCTGAACTGCTGCTGTGTTTTTCTCCTGTGGGCAGCAGGGTTGGCTGGGGAGTAAGCCTGTGGCAGTGTAGTGTTACCACTTGTTTGCTTTGGGAGGGTGGAAGAGGGGGAGAGGAAGCTGGCTTAGATACAAAGTCACTGTACAGGGCCTGCTCGATGTCATCTGTCACAGCAGTTCCACTTTCCAGGTAAGTCACTTGGCTGGGCAGGCATCAGCAGAGGTCTTGGCAATGCCCAACCCAGCCCTGCTTCGACAAAGCAAGCTGGCATCTGCACCTGTGAAGTAACTTTCCACTTGACTCTGTGTCTACTGCAGGGATGCAGTGGTTACTTTCTGCCTCCCCATTAATCTGTAGGAGACTAATCTGTCCATAGTGCTCAAAAACATGCTGAGGAGAATGTGCTTCCTGAGATGGGCACCTCCTGCTCCTTTGGATGTCACTGTGTTCCCTCACAAACAACTCCCAGCATCACCTTTTGTGCAGCCCTGTTGGCTTGTTGGGAATGTCTGACCTCTGCCAAGGGTCAGGGTGCTGATGGGCAGCCTTCTGATTTGTATCTTGTGCAATTAACTACTCTTCAGATAAAGCTCTCTCTTCCAAAAATCAGATGCTCTGGGAACATTCATTAAAAAACTACCTTTTAGCCATCATCTCTTTTTATGCAAGCATCTGTACCACTATCTGCTTCTCTAGAGCTGCTTGTAGAAAACCTGTTAATCAGGGGAATTGCTTGGGGGCTGTTTGTATCTAAGTTTGAGTAATGAATGATGCTTTTTTGACCAATAACCAGACAAATTCAGTTATGCCTTTACTGAGGGCTAAAAATAATAGGTGTGAATCCCTAAGGTGAATTTCTATGGCAAAGTCAGATGCAGGGAGCAAACTTGTCTCATCAAAACGGGTGAGAGAGTCTCAGTATCTTCAGATACACTTTGGTATTGTGGGGGAGGAAGGAGAAGCCTTGACAAACACGTTCCTCCCTGTGTTTACAGATCTCCCTGGAAGATGCACCCTCTACCTAGGATCAGTGTTAAATTTGCAGTTAAACAGAACTCTCATACTTACTCTGGCACTTAAGAATTTAGTATTAGAAATGAAATGGCTTGGAGCTGCTTCCCTCGTGCCTTTTGTGGCTCAGGGTAAATTATTTGGCTCGCTTGTGTAGGCTGTTAAGTCCTACTTATACTGATACAAACTTGAGGAAAAACCCTTCAGACTCTGAGTACATTGCTTTTTAGAAGAGCTTGTGAAGATAGAGTTTGAGTGTTCAAAAAGATAAAAAGACCACTCTTGGGTTATTTTGCCTGTTGTTGACCCCTGGTATCAAGAGGTCTGTTCTGCATAGGTATATTTGCAGTACCTGTAATGCTTGTTCCAGTTAGCTGGGTCTGATGAATCTCCATTAGCCTGAAGATGCCTGATAAGAATTTTATTATATAAGCCACTCCTTTAATCTCAGGACCTGTTCTTCAATCCATCTGATACACTTTGAGGAAACACTTTCACAGCAGTGGCTGCTGCAGCTGTTTATAAGGAGCCTGTGTTGCTTATAGCAGGAAAGCAGCTCTGTAATGTATATTTGCTATTTGTTCAATTTTCCTTGACCTCACCAAGCTGGTGATTCAGCATGTTTTCCTTTATAGTTTTCTGATCAATAGTCATTGGAGGAAAATAAGACCATTAAAGGATGCTGAGATCTCCCCAGGGAAGTGGTGGTGTCACCATCCCTAGAGTTATTTGAAAGACATGTGGATGTGGCACTTGGGGACATGGTGTAGTGGTGGCCTTGGCAGTGCAGGATTAATGGTTGGGCTTTGGTGACCTTAAAGGTCTTTTCCAACCTAAAAAATTCTGTGATTCTATCTAATGATTAAACTTTCAGTGGTGACTGGTATGATAAATACCATGTTGGTCAAGAAAAGAACATGTAGGCAGCCTTTTTTATCTTGCACATGCTGCTGGATGACAGAGGAGCTCATGCACAAGAATGAGTTAAAGAGGAGGGATAGGCTTCAGTGTGTCCTGGCCAGCCATGAAATGTTTTATGCAGTCTAGTCCAAGCAAGCATGACTTAGAGTTTATACACGGCAATACTTTTAATAACAAAGCAGAGAGATACTGTGAGGTCTTAATATCTGCAGTACCTTTCAATGCTTAGTTAAAAGGGATTCTTTTTAAGTTCAGTATTTTTTTTTTAATTTCAAGAGGAAACATGTTTATAGAAGCAAGCTTGGATAAAGATGCCAAAAGAGCAGGATACTTTGGAGTGCCTGATATTTCTGTAACTGTTCTCTTCCCTTAATATTGGAGGGGCTGAAAATTGTCACTTTAGTCCTTTTACAGGCTGAGGGGGAAATGCCACTTTGCTAAGAGATGCACAGGATTCCTCTAAATTGTCAGCAACATTCTGGTTCAGAAACAGTGGCTCCTTGGGTTTTGTTTTCTAAACATGAGGTTAATGAGTTCTAGAAAACAGCTGGGTAGGTAAAATGTTTGCTAAAGGTGGTAGCTTAGTATTGCTTGCTACCAGCTTGGCGTGCTCTGTGTTATTAATAATTTGAACTTCAGGCTTTATCTCACTATCATCTCAGCCTCTTGCTGTGTGCAAGCTTTTGGTTATTCATTTCTTTTAACATGTACTTTACATAATCTTTGTTTAGAGAAAATGAGTGCTGAAGATCTGAGCTGGCAATATTATAGCTATTTCATAAATGTGTGTGAAAGTAATATGTTCAAATGAAGCTTCTGTACCTTTTTCTCATCCTTAAATAGTGTTTGTAGTTCCAGATGCAACTTGCAGTTGCCTAGAAAAGCTGTACAGCAGGGTGGTGCCAGATTTGAATAGTGAACCCATGAGGAAACTTTTGTCACTGGGGTTGCTCACTGTCTGCCCTTACCCCCCTCCCCCAGTTGAGCTTTGCTTGTTCTCAATATTTGCTGAAGCAAATTGTGTAATTTCATTGTACTGGTTGTAATTGTCTCACCTCCTGGTATTGAAGCTCCTATACAAAGAATTACATGGATGAAGATACAAAATGGATATTCATGTAAATGAAAATACTTTGTGTTGGCAGTTTCTATGATGATCCTAGAATCCTCCTGTCCCCTGGCATATGTAATCCTTTGTGCAGGTTTGGCCTCAGTGAGTGGAGCCTGGCAGTAGCAGAGCTGCTGCTTTCCATGGGGACAGGGCAGGATGCTCACAGAGTCTGCTGCAGTAGGGATCACAGTTATCAGGAGTTTCACTGGGGGTGAGGATAAGGAGAATACAGAGCTGAGAATGTCCCTTGGCAATCCTGGGTTCACTTGTTTATTTCTTCTCAAAATGTCAAATACTAGCTGTGCAGTGTTCTATGGAATGGTTGTTAAAGATTTTTGCCTTTATTTTAAAGAGAATGATAAAATGGAAACAAGTTAGTTTATGTATATAATGTAGGCCTACTGGAGCATTCATTATTGCTCATTAATTTTGCAGCAAATTGAATATGTTGTGTTTTGCTTTAAAAATAAACTTGCAGCAGAGAACTTTATCTCAGCTATGAGATTATGCAGATCTTGCAATTTTATAAGAACAAAAAAGGAGGCAAGAAGAGCCTCAGATCAAGATAAAGCTGCAAGTTGTCAGCATGTGGGTGTGGTATGTTTGGCTGCCTTGAAAAATAAGCTATTTCCTATGGATTATGTTCCAGGGTTTTTTAATATTTCCTTTGGGACACTTTTTTAAATTGGCCTTCCTGTAATGAACTTTGCAAGGCAAAGGAAAATTCAGTTATACAGTAGATCTTTATCATCTTAACATTTTCTTTACTTGGTTTTCCCTTAACCAGTTGAGTACTTCTGATTGGATTCCACATGTCCTCGTGTGCTATCAGACTTAACCACCTGTTGAATTTACCTCTCTTTCCAAAAAGGTGAAAACCTGTTAATAGAGCGAGTGGCACACGCTGGCATGATCAACCCAGAAGATCGATGGAAGACCCTACAAATCAATGGTCCTGTTGCCCACTTTGAAGTGCAAATAAGGGTGAAATGTGACGAAAATTACTATAGTGCTCTGTGCAACAAGTTCTGTGGCCCCCGAGATGACTTTGTTGGTCACTACACGTGTGATCAAAATGGAAACAAAGCCTGCATGGAAGGTTGGATGGGAGAAGAGTGCAAACAAGGTAGTGTGTTTCCTTTGTCTTCGGTTAGCCCTGGTGTACGTGGAATTAGGTGTAAACTGCAGTAGGTATTTCTGTGGTGTCAGTGCTGTAGCATATTAATTTTAGCACTTACAGGCTTTGTCCTTTCAGTACAAATCTTTAAATAAAACATCCTCTCTGAAAAGTGGAGCACAGGATACAGTGTTGCTTCTGGTGTGTGCTGTCAACATACCTAAACAAATTTAGCATTCAGGGAAACATCCCTTTACTAATTGACTTTATTCAATGATGGTGTTCCTTCAAAGCAAAATGATGCATTACATCTGTTAATGGAAGATTTTATTGAAGTGATATCATCACTTACACATCAGACTTTAGTCCTGTAAAAACTCACCCATAACACTGTTTCTGCAAATGAAACAGTCTTAAGTGTAAAGTGTGCAAAGCTGAAAGCTTTTTGATAACTCTTAATGGGAACAGGAATTCAAATGCAGTCATCTCTTTTAATGTACCACTCAGTCAAATCTCTCTGCATTTTGCCTTCAGTAAGTAATTAGTGCTAAAATTATTTGACATATTCTTCTTTCTGCTGAGGGCTTTTTGGTTTTGTTTTCCTATTCCTTTTTAGTAAAAAGCTTGTCAATGATGGGGAGGACCATTTTTAGGGCTCACTTAAAGTCATGTGTCACTTAAAGTTTGGAATTTCCAGCATAATACCAGTCTTATACCAGGTTTTAAAAACAACTGTATTTTATAAAAGTTTCAATGCTGACACTCTTGCTGCAAAGCTTTTTGGCTGTAATGGTGCTGTGTTCTGTGAAATAACTGCTGGAAGGAGCAATTATTGGGACATGGCAGAAGGCAATTTGCTTTGCACACACAACAGACAGGCTAAATGACAGAAGCCCTACCTGAAGAGCTCCAGATTGCTGCTGTACTAATGGATACCTGGCTGCCCAGGCTGATGCCACAAATCTTTTTGTCTCTACAGCTGTGTGTAAACAAGGATGTAATTTGCTCCATGGGGGCTGCAGTGTACCTGGGGAGTGCAAGTAAGTCTGCATGCTTAAGTGTCTTCTTTTTTTTTTGGAGGGGGTGAGCACTGATCTCTTAAGTGTCCTCCATGTATATTGCTACTTTAAAGAAGTCTACTTTAGAATGGAAAAATTCTGTACAAAAACATGGATGGAAATGGATTTGAAGTAGATGTCATGTGTAAGAACTGCATATACTCTAAACTGTTTTGTGAGGCTATTCTATTTTTTTTTTTTTGCCTATATAGGACTAAACAGATTTGCTTCATGTAGTTAAAAACTGTGCTTTTATCAAATGAGAAAAGTCTGTATTTTTGTTACTATTTTTTTCGAAATCCTGAGGAGTTTTAATCTCTGTATGTTTGTTTCTCTTAAATGAACAGGGCAGCTTGCTCTTTGGGCTGTTAGATGAGGAAATGCTCAAAGTCCTAGACCACTCAATATATGTTTTGATCACCAAAATGTAGTAAATCTTGCTGTTCCAAGAAAAAAAAAAAAAAGGGTTTTGGTAATAATAGAGATACAGTAGCAACCCCAACCTAAACTTTCTACCCCAGTTTAATTTTTTGGTCACTCAATAAGGGAGAACAGAGTGAAATGTTCCCTTAACTTTGTGATGCAGCTTAAGTAGACTGTGATAGCAAGGGTAGTTGATTGTTTTCCTGTAAAGGTTCAGGCATTCAATGTAGTAGGTCAAGGGGAAATGGGTGTTGTTTTTACACTGGCTCTTGAAGAAATGGGACAGGTCTACTTGCAAGTTTGGGATCCTGTGTAAGTTGTTGAGTTTATTTGTGGTCAGAGTGGCATGCACCATTGTAAGGGTGGATTCACACAGTGGTTCCCTATTGAACCTGCTTGATTGGAATGATGTGAAACTGAGCTGTGGCTGCCAGAACCCCTGAGAGCTGACAAATACCACTTTGTGGCAAGCTGTGACAGTTTGAGGCAATTTGGCTTCATCCTTCTGACCACTACAGCCTCCACAGAAGTGGCAGAAATGGGATGCAGATAGTCCAGATAGCTGGGCTTAGGGTTGAGCTGGGGTTGGGGTTCTGAACTGGGATTCATGAACCTGTGGTAGGTGACATGCAGACAAGTCCCATCCTGCTGCAAAGCCTCATGTTTTTAACACTGGGGGATGGCAGATAACAAAGCAAACCTTAAATCATTGCAGCACAGAGTGGTTTCTTACTGCCCTGAAACTTCCATCAGATGCTGCTGATTTCTTGGAAGGTTTGTTGTGTTTAGCCCTCTGGTCTGACTGAAAACTGTCAATTTGAAGTAAAATTGAAACAGCACTTCAGTTTCTGTGTGGTTTCACTTCTCAAGCTATAAAAATTCCTTTAAAAGACTTTTTCAAGGAAGGTGTTTAAATGATGGCTTCCTTTTTGTGTAAGAAAGAATATTTATATGTAAAGTTGTTTGTGATTTTTCCATATCATTAAATATCTCCCTTGTGATTTTGACTATTGGGTGCTCCTACTGCTTTGGGACATTTTTTGTTACAAGTAGAGATTGTGGTTAAGAGCTGGGCCAGTATAATTTCTGCCTGAAGAAGAAACCTTCCTTCCCTTGAGCCTTCCAAGAATGCATTTGTTCCCCTTGAGAGCCTATTTTAATGAATTTTGATTCATGTAAGGGTTTCTGGTGTCCTGTAGGTGTCAAAATTAGCATCCTAGGAGCCTGTGAATATTTGCTTTGAATGCAAGAAGTCTTTGACTAAATGTATAAAAGAATCAGATTTAAGCAAATACAAAACAGTACCTTTGGTTGGGGTTTTTTTTTGGATGGAGGTGGGTGAGTGAGAGGGGTTAGTGCAGTTTCCTTTTCAACTTCCATTTCTCTGTGATACCAGCTGTATCTGAGAAGGCAGAAGCTGGAGAGGGGGAGGGAGGTTTCAAGAAGGGAACATAAAACCTTTCAAGCTCAGAGGCTGGGTGCTGTTACCTTTTGCAAGGTGGCTGTCCATAGCTGATCTCACATGGCAAAGCCTTTCCTCTCAGCCTGGAGCTGATGTGAAGGAGCATCAGGGGTTGTAAATCCAGGTGTTCCTTTGCAACCTGCCCAGCTGAACTGAGCCCAGAAAAATAACCCCGAGTCTACTGAAGGACTTTATCTAGGTATCTCACTATTGTGATGGGTGGATTCTCTCACCTTAAAGAAAGTACTGAGGGAAGGAATAGTGGATTGTGTGCAGTTTACCTTGTGTCTTGATGCCTGTCTGTTCAAGTCAGATCTGTGATCAGCAAGCTGAGGGAGAACAATGGCTTTTCTCTGTGTGGCCACTCTCTGTAGTATTGCAGAAAGTTCTTAGCTATCTCTTTAATGGTGATTTGGTAGCTTGAGTGTGTTCACACACAAGCTTTAAATTGTGTCTTTAAATTGTATTCTGTCATAATTATTAGACTGTATTGGAAATGTTGCTTTTAACCAAAATGGATAGTACCTTCTGTAGAAAAATGATGCTGGCCTAAAAATAAACAAGGCTTACAGACATGACCTTTATCTTCAGCAGTACAAAGGAAGCTGTTATTTAAAAGAAACTGCTATGTTTGGTGCTATTGAATTTTAATCTAGATTCCTTCATCCTGGTTTCTGGACAGCTGCCACTGTAATTTAACAGGTGAAAACAATGTCCTTTTTTAATTCAGAAAGAAAATGAAAATGTGAGAAAAAATATGGGTGTGAGGTAGTTGGGAACCAGCTGGTGCCAAAAGCTACTTAATTGCCAAAACCTTCAGTGCTGTTAGTAAATAGAAAAACTGGAAAATGGTTTCCATCTTCAACTTGCATGAACACGGACATGGTAACTTAGGCAGAGGCTCCAAGGCATCAACCAAGGTCTCAAGAAAAGATTTATCCTCCATTTTTTATGTTTCAATGTAATTTAGAGCAGTTCTTGGGTTAAAAGTTGCACTAAAATCAGAGTAGCTAAATGACTTCAGATTGTTAATAGGGGCTGTGTCACTGGTTCTGGATGTACATCATCTGTTGGTCAAGTTCATGCACCCATTTGCTTTGAGAAAGTTACAGTATTGAGATGTTTTTCCATTTTTTCTGCTGAGTTTCCATCAAGTGGAAAATACATAGGGATGACCAGATGTCTCAAAATGACCTGATGTAGGAAATGATTTTGTGGTGTGGCTGGGTCTAGGTGATGTGTTTTTGTCATTGTGGAGGCAATTCAGCAGAAATAAAAAATTCCTGAATAAGGACAAAAAATACATCCTCAAGGAAAGCAAAAGCAACTTAGCTGAGACTTGCAAGGATGGAAACATGCCGCCATCCTAAAAGGAAAATAAACCAGTCTTTATCCACAGTGCATAAAGAATGACAATAAACTTTGGTCTGTAGTGGCAGGCTAAAAGGTCTTTTTTTATTGACTTCACCAGGCCAAAGTGGTAGGAGGGATTATCAAAGACACAACATTGCAGAGCCTTGATGCTGGTACTTTCTGTGTTTTTACATCACCTAAAGTACTTTGTTAAATTCCATTAAGCTGTCTAGAGGAAAATGAAGTTTGATCTAATGGCTCATAACTGGCTTGGGTTCAATGAGCTCATGGAATTAGCAAAGTTGAATATAGAGAAACCACCAGTGAAAGTCTCTTTCCTTGATTAAAACTGCTGACCTGGGTATGTTTGGTACTACTCATAAACTGTCACTAGGCTTAACAGCTCAGTCTTTCACTTCCTTGTTATCCAGAGTGGTATTGCTTTGGTTGTGGTCCAGATATGCCTCATATCTGGCTTACATTGTCATAGCCCTGCCAGGATGATGGTATTTTCAGAAGTCTTTCTATTTTTCCCATTGCCTTTCAATGTTTCTTTCTCATGTAAGCAAAACAAAAGGAGCTGAATCCCTAACACTGCTCAGCTTGCATTCTGGAACCATGGTAAGAGCTAGGCTTTGTCCTGGGAAATGCCAGTCTTACTGTCCAGAACTGATATAAAAATTGCTTTAGAATGTGCAGACTAACTGAAATTAATTAGAAATGGGATCATTAGTAGTACTCTAATGTGAATTCTGTGCAAGGTGGACAAAGCAAGTGTACTTCTTTTAAAATAACTTTTAAAATAAATTAAGGTTTATGTGCTTTGAAGTGACTTGATCTTGAACTATACATGACAGTTTTAGTTTTAAAGTTTTGATGATTTTACATTTTTTGGGTGTTTGTTTAAACATGTACCTTGTCTTTGCCCCATTGGAAAAGTTTTCTCAAGCTTTCTGTCCAGTGCCATGCCTTTTGTAGTCCCCATGTTCCCCTTCAGCAGTCCAGCAGTGCCTGCAAGCTCTATGGGCAATTCCCAAGTGGTTTTGCTCCCTTCATCTGTCACTTTACAGGCCAGACCCTGCTCAACTGTTACCCAGTACTTTTATTAGAAGTGCAGAAAAGCTGGAGCTGCAAAATGAGCTACAACCACCTGGAGTATTTGTGGTGTAAAAAGTGTTCTAGAGAGTCTTTGTTAAATCTTAGACTTCTCAGAGACTACCCAATATCACTGAAGTCTCACTTGTGGTTTTGTGATGGTTGGGTGGATAACATGTTTAACATCAGCACTGGGGAACTCTGTCTAAACTTTTTTTTTTAAAAAAACCCCAGCAGCTGCATTCTTGTAAACTCATTCTTGGATATAAGGTGATCTGGTGAGGCTTTTCAAAACAGGTTGTTATTGAAAGATTGTAGAGGACTGGAAATTTTGTCAGCTGGTCTGAGCAGTAAAATAGAAAAGAACCCTGTTTGAGCAGTGTGCTTAGCTGCTTTGGCATCTGACAAGTTCAATTCCAGCAACACTGGGCTGCCCATGGTCCCTAAAAAGTGTGAGGCTGCTGTTTGGCCCCACAGGAATGCACTTGGTACCAGGACTGGGACATCTCCTGGCTCCTCTTTCGTGTAAGAGATCCTATTACAGCTTCAGGTCTCAAAGATCTTGTAAAATTCTTACCATTGCTGTGTCTTTCATCATGTTGAATTCTCTTGCCTGTTGTTACAACCAGTGTGCTTTTATTATTTTTTTTTAATGTCCTAGTGGTGAGCCCTTAGGGAATGTTGGCAAGTGTTTCACAAGTAGACACCTTAAGGTAGACAAAGAATCTCATATTTTGTGTCTTTATTGGTCAAGGAACTGAGGCATGCTCTGCATGAGTGGGTTGGAGGGTATAGAACATATCCTAAAGGTGGATCTCCATCCAGGAGATATGAGTGGGTGTGCAGGAAGTAAAAACATGCAGTGCTTGAACTTGTGTCTACAGCAGTGTGGGGAGTGCAGCTGAACTAGAACAGTAGATCAAAGCAGCACAGAGAACTCAAGATCATACTCCAAACACTTCAGGACTTTAAATTTCAGACTCTAGTCTGTTCTTGTGGCCTGTTTGCAGCTGGAACACATTGGGTGTACTCCTGGCATGCATTGTCTGATGTTACCTTAGTTTAACCTAAGAGGAATCCAATTCCTTTGTTCCAAAACAGCTCTGTGATGTGAACTAACACACCATCAACAGGAATGATCAGGCAGTTCACGTAAAAAGCATGTTCCTGGTGTGAACTAATGCAAATACAGGCACACCCTTAGAGCCACTTATGTAAGTCAACTGAGCAATGTTTTGGCTAAAAACTTCTGAACCATCCCCTCTTTTAACTTGTTCTCAAAACTCTGTGTAGTACTGGAGTGAGACTGTTAGCTTTCAATAGCTTCCTTTATTAGAGGAGAAAAAAGTTTGTAGGGAAAGGCTTTTATTTCTTGGTGTGATAAGAACGCTGGGGGTGAGAGGAAAAGACAACAAGCTTTCAGGTAATTAAATTATTTGAGCTCATTAGTATGTTTTCCTTTGCTATGCACGAAATTATCTTGCCTATTTCAAAGATAGGAAAGTGGGCAAAGTGTTTGTGACAAGTATTAGTGAATGAGTACTGTACTGCTTATTAACATTGAATCCAGATGCTCAGAATTGTAGGGTCTAACAGCTGGACAGAATTTCTACCTGCTGTGTAACAAGTAATCTCCTAAAAGTTTAAACAGACTTTCTTATGGTTATTTTAAGTAAATAACTAATATAAAGCTATTGTTCTGGCCTGTGCAACACCATCCTGTTCACGTCACTAGAAAATTTAGTGGTTTTCTATTTAAGAGGGTTATTTCTCCCCCACCCCTGAATGATGCATTTTGCTTCTGCTCTTAATGTCACTGTTTTGCTTTGTTTTCCTGTATTGAGTGTTTTGGCCCCAGCTTCCACTTGAAACATGATTGGGGGAGGCACCTTCCAAAAAGTCAGCTTATAAAAAGGTGTAAGAATATCTCACAATTATGTTGTTCTCTTCACTCTTTGTGTGATGTGCAATGTATCAGTAAGGTGTAACCTGTGATATTTAAAGGTTCATACCACATTGCCTACATCCTCCCTAAGATTTTTTTATAATTTATTTTTAGGCCCCATATTCTTGCATTGACTTCAGGAATAGATTTCAGTTTGGCGGTTTAGTGTATTTATGCATGAAGTGCTGATAAAGCTCTGTAAGTAGGTGTAGAACAGAATTTATTTAGGTATCTCTCATTCTCATGAATTAGAGCTTTTTTTAAGGTTAACCAGCATAGATTAGTGATTGGATGAGATGTGCAATATGAAGCTTCTCAGCTGAACTTTCTGCACAGAAGGATCAGCACTCTCAAATGACCAGAAGTGATTGAACCAGGAGAATAAACCATGTATGAAGATAGTACAAAAGAGCCGAGTTTAAGCTGACCATTGAGGGCACCCTGGCTTTCTGCTGTGTTGGAGAGGCAATCCTCTTTTTGGATAAGGAGGAGTTAATCATTCAAGGGTGCTGAGGGGCCATGATTCACAAACCATCAGGATCTGAGTACATCTCTTCACCTTTCCACATCACTTCTATAATTGCCACTGTAGGATTTAGGGTTTGACATAAACTTACAGAATCTGGACAACATTTTCAGGGTCATCTAGTCCCCTGTTTGCCCAAGGGGCAAAGGTAGTTAGACCCATCTAGTTAGTTCATTTGATTTGGAAATGTTCAGTTTCAACCCAACTCTTACTAAATAATTAGGAGGAAAGCAAAGGCCACTGTCAGCTTTTTCTTTAATTATATCTCTTTCAGAAGAACATAAGGAAAGCATATTTCTGTAGAAAAATCTTTTATTGGACTTTGTAAGTTTAGTTTTTGAATGACCCCAAGAAAAATAAAACCCTCAAATGTTCTGTTTCATGCTTTTTTCCCCACTTTCCCCTGCCTCTGAGTACACATGTACCTTTGAACTGTGTGTGGTGATAAGTGCTTTTGTAGAGTTCCCTGATGTTAAATTTACTACTGAGATTTACTGTAGAAAGTCTTTTATCCTGAAATTTAGTTGTTTGAAGCTCCACTGAGCTGAATTATTGTGGCTTTATCTGCTTGTCAATTACAGCAATGTTTTTTCTGCACAGTTGCAGTTTTTCTAATCTTGACGATTGAAGGGTTGTCTCGAATTTTTGCTCCTGTCACCCCCACCTCCAGCCTTTTGTTTGAGTTCTCATTTTTCTATTGCCATCAGATTCTCATCTAAGGAAAATGGAAGCTGTGAAGTATGCCTTGTAGAGTTTACCAGATATATTCTCCAAGTTGTTGGTTTCAAGATAACCAACAATTGTTCTTCTGTCCCTATAACACTCTGTGTTAACTGTGACCCAAAGGGATGCTTTAGTCTGGGAGCAGATGCCTGTGCTTCAGCCTTCCATCAGGAAGTTACTAAACTGTAACAATCTATTTATGGTTCTTTGTACTGCTAATAACCCAGCAAGGGCTGAGATTAAGCCAGGTCTGATTTTGTTTTGCATGTTGCTGGATTGTGAAGACAAGTTTGAGCTGATGAAGTCAGCAGAGGGGAAGGACAAAGGAAGTAGAATCTTGATTCCAATAAGAATTTTCTTTGTCTGTTGAACAATGAGAATCCTTATAGATTCTCTATATTTGGCTTTCTTATTTTGTCAGATGTGAAAATTTAGAATTGCAATTTAGTTGGTTCTTGACTGGGATGAGAGGGCTGGGAAGAAGTAATTTAGCCCACTATGAGCTGCACTGGTAGTTTCCTTTTGGCTTTTGCACTAGTGGTTGGTACTTGAAAAGGAATTCTGGTTTGGTTTGTTGAGTTTTTTGGTGTTGTTTTGTTTATTGTTGGGTGTTTTGTTTGTTTCTTTTTTTCAAAAATGGTGTTGAATTTGTGTTTGTACCATTTGGCTTCTCATAGTGAATCATTAATCATTTTCATCTTTGTTTTTTTTGTCTTGATATTTTTGTTGTAAATGACATACAACATACCCATTTCTGGGTTGGTTTACCTTTATTGATCCTGTCTTGCTCACAGGGTGGGCTGAAATCCATGAAAGCATTATCTTTTTAGAAGGAAGTGGAATTAACACTGCTCTAGCACCTGTTAATGTAGGATGCGACCAGACTTCCTGTTCAAGAGGAAATCCTAATTTATTCTTCCTTGTAAACTGAAGGCTGATCAGCTTACCACATAGTAACCTTTTGACTTGTAAACATTGTGTTCCTTTGGACTGCTTTTAGCCTCTAGAAATTATGTCCCTCAGGCTTGGTTGCAACTTTTAACAGTAAACTTCGACTGTGTTGAATATCGTGAAAAAGCAGCAACCTTTTTTCTGCTGAGGTAATTTTAATGTCATCAAACATACCTACAAACTCAAGTAGGTGCTTAAGATGCCTTCAAGTTCTAGAAGGTGGCTGTATTTTTCTTTGCACTCTTAAGCAGCACTGCAGTGTTAAACAAAGAAACTTGTTATCCATTGGCTATGGAGAATAAATTGAGTTACTGTGATTATTTGTTTTGTGATGCAGACTTTCAGCTCTTAAAAATGCTTGTTGTATGTGGGTGGGGAGTTGGCTCTGGCTGGGATAGTCATGGTGAATCACTGGCAGTAGTGCCAGGTTTGGCATGGATGAAGATTTGGGTTGGGGCCAGTAAAGTGAGTTGCAATGCTTTTTTTATTGTTTATTACCATCCTCTGAAAAGATTTTTCTGTCCTTGAGGAGGAAGGAAGAGATCAAATTTAGCAGGAGCAGTATTTGTTTCCTCTTGCTGCTGCTGCAGCCAAAGAAAGAGGCTTCTAAAATACAAGTGTTCTCCAGGCTTCTGCCAGCCCTGCTCAGAGGAGCAGTGGAGGCCTCTGGGCTGGGTACTCAGCTGAGGCTCTGCTAGGAGATCTGCATCTGGGAGCTTTTCAGGGCAGGAGCAGGTACTGGGACAGGAGCTCAAAGTAGCTCTAGAACTTCCTATGAAGAGAATGGTCTTGCAGAGATTTGCATCTAGATTCCTTTCTGCCAATGTAAATAATAAGGATTTAAATACTGTGCTGCCAGCACAGCCTGTTCTGTTCCTCTGGGGATTGATCCAGCTTACTGAAACAGTGGAAGGAGATTGATTCACAAGGAACCAAGACTCCTCATTTATACTTCTCTTCCTCATCTTCTCTCACTGTCCCCCCCAAGACTTATTTTGTTTTCTGCTCTTTTATACTATTCAGATTATGTGGATAATAGAATGGTAGTGTCAAATGTAAAAAATGTAGTTTCATTTCTAATGGTTTATTTTCCTCTAGGCAATAGGGCTGCACTGTTGTGCTTGTGCCCAGCTCTCATTTGGTGTGATTTTGTGCATATCTTTGTTGCTAGTGTGTCTCTTGAATTCTGTATAAGAAATACACTCTTAACAGACAGATCATTTCTTTTGTTGGCCCAAAAGAGCAAGCTTACTATTTTTTGGTACTTAAAATGTGTGTGAAATATAAATATATGTTAAAAAAAATCATTATGTGCCCTTGCCCGCCCTTATAAATTTAGATTTTAATACCTTCCAGTAGCATAAACAGTCGCTTCTTTTAGCAGAGTTCTGTTACAGATTAACATAAAGATACCGGCCTCAGAAGTCTTGGAGAAAAAATTCAACTCTAAACCAAATGAATAATTAATGATTTTTGTTTCTGTTCTCACTCCTTCTTTCTCCAAAGAGTACTTTTTCATAGTGCCAGAAGAGAACACTGAGTAAATAACAGAATAAATCTGTGAAAAAAAAATTTCTTGAGAAACCAGGCCTTGAGAAAATTGTCAAGACTGCTGCCTTTCTGGCTTCCCTGGTCTTTTAAGGCTGTAACACTTTAGAGCAAATTGGCTGTTATCTTGAAATCTCTCTTCACAGAAAAACACTGTGGTGCTCCTTGCAGTAAGCCAGCAGTCTCCTTCTGAAAATCAATTTCAGCTTTTTTGTATCAATCACAAGCTTTGTCCTAGTGTGAGGTGATTATGTGAAGGTGGGACTTCTTGTGAAAGAACAACTAATTCATGTCCAGTTCTCATAACGTGTAGTGCTTGGTGGTGTTTGTTGCCATGGTGTGTAACACACTCGAGCAGGATGAGTTCCCCTGAGGATGTTCAACAGGACTAGTTTTGTCCCTTCTAAACAGGATAAAGTTTTGTTATCTGTTGCACATTGAACAGTTGACCTTGTTCTTGAGAATGGTAAGTGTAGTGTTGTAAATACACGTAATGCTGATAATGAAGCATCATGTTGCTAACTTTTAACATGTGAACTTACATCTTAGGTGTCATTATGGTTGGCAAGGACAGTTCTGTGATGAGTGTGTCCGCTACCCAGGCTGTGCTCATGGGAGCTGTAATGAACCATGGCAGTGTAATTGTGAAACCAACTGGGGTGGCCTGCTCTGTAACAAAGGTACTTAACATTAATGTACAGGAAAAATAAGTTAAGTTGCATGATTAACTGATAACTCATTAACTGTTTTATTTTCTGCTAGTGTGCAACTACTTGAGTGTTTCTGTGCCTTAATTCTTGTGTGGCAGATGGTGCCTAGGCATCAGAAGTACAGGAAGTTCAAGACAAAAGGCTTGGAATTGTCCTGACTCTTCTAACTCCTGCAGTTGTCTCTTGTCCATTTTTCCCTGTTCTGTGGATAGTTACCCGATCACAGGCTAGCCACTGGAATATGGGGATGATGTGGGTGAAGGATGTTCGAGCCAGAAAGGCATCTGTGTGTCTGACTAGGGATTGAAATGGTGGGGTCTGTGCTCCCTGCTGACTGAGGCTATTCTCTGTGCAGATCTGAATTACTGTGGGAATCACCACCCGTGCCTGAACGGCGGCACCTGCATGAACACGGAGCCGGACGAGTATCGCTGCGCCTGCCCCGACGGCTACTCGGGAAAGAACTGCGAAATCGGTACTTGGGCATGCTGCCTCTCTCCTTGGAGACTGCAGCTGGCTTAGGCACTTCTGCCTTTCAGTGGGGATATGCTCCATCTCTCCTTTCTAGTGCCTGAGCCTGGCTGTTCAAAACATCACCAAAGACAACAGAAATGCTCCACCAGTTTCTCTTTAGATAAGATTAAAACTGTTTCTTCTCTTTGACTTCTCTTCCTTAATCCATATATGCAATTGGGCTGGAGTCTCATGAAATAGGTTACACACGTGGCTTTCCCTGTTACCTTACTCCCTGCTGCCCATTACCTTCTGGCTTGCTGGCAAGCATGCATTCTTTCCAAGCTGGGGACTAAGAAAGGTGGAAGTGATGGATGCTTCAGTTTAAAGCCCAATTTTTAGTTGGCTGAATGTGTTGACTATCCTTTTTGATCAACTGAAACTTAATCTTTTAATGTGAGATTTCTAATATAATTGGATTAATAATGAAATATTAACTACTATGGCGATGTGCTCAAACCCTCTTACAGAGTCACCTTGAGCAGTCTGAAAAAAAGTGCCTTCCTTGTGCCTATTGGCAAAATGGAAGAGAGCATTTAAACCACATTTGTGAGGAAGTATGGCTTTGACTTGAGTCTTCAACAGATCTGTGTCTTGCTTCCTATCTCAACCACAGTACAAAGCATGTTGCTTTTTTCTATCTGTGTATGTGTTAACACAAAGACCAACATGTTCGTGTTCTGGAGACTGTTTTGGTCTCTGGAGACTTTTCTTAATTATTCTCATTTTGGAGGTAAATGGTCAGTGTGCAGTTTCTAGTTCTTTCATATTTTGTTTCATATAGTGGTTAGTTGAGTGTTCTGTTTCTTTGTCATGATGTGTTGTTAAATCCTCTTTTGAAATGTGATATTCACAGCTTCTCACTATGAATTTTGCTGTTCCTTGATAGTTAAAATTTTGGGGTGAAAGAACCCATTTTTTTTCCACTTCATTGCTTGGCCTTAAGTTTGCTAAACTATTATCAGCAGAAGGTTTTCATAGTTAATCAGGATGTATCATAAAGCTCTATGTGGTATTAAAGATACCATCAAAACTTGAATTTTTCTTCAGCTGGTAGAATGTGATGTAAAGTTTAGGCTAAAATGGATGAAATCTTGCCATAGCTTGCCCCGAAAGCTGTGGTGGGGAGTAGCTTATCTTCTCAGGTCAGGAGGCAGTGAAAAAGGGAGCCATACACTTGCTGAGATCTGTGGTGATTTTTAACAGTAGGTTAGTGTGTTAGGTACTGGTACTAAAGAACTTCCTTGGCTTCTGAGAGGGGAAGTTACCAAAAAGAAGTTACAAAGATCTTGTCCCTCCTCAGCCTGATGGTTGTTTTGTGCAGCCTCTGTCACTATTACAGCCCTACATGGAGTGACAAGGAGCATCACTGCCTGTAAGCAGCTCTGTTCCCTGCTGTTTCCAAGGAGCAGTGCTAGGATGAAGCTAAACAGACCTGTTCAGACCTCTGCATACAGCATATCTGTTTTGTCTCACTGAGTTTAAAAGAAGTGCTGGAGCACTCTGGAGGTGGAAGTGCATGGCTGGAAGCAGTGTTAATGGGGAACTTTGCTAGGGTATTGAAATAGAGTGAGTTGTCTGTGCTTAGGCTTTCTAGTCATTAGGTGGGAAGGATGATACATCTTCAGTGAAATCCTGCTTTGTTTTCCTTCTGGGAATCTTAACTCTCTGCAGGTGGGAGAGGAAGGCTCCAAACTTCAGTACTGGTATCTCTCCACTGCTATTGCTCTTGGTTACTTTTAGCTAATGCAACTTTTAACAGCAGGTTCTCCTTAATTGGTACTGGAAGAGTATTTAGCAAGAATTTCTTTCCTTCTCTTTCCCCAGCTGAGCATGCTTGTGTATCTAATCCCTGTGCTAATGGTGGAATTTGTCACGAAATTTCATCAGGCTTCAAGTGTCACTGCCCATCGGGGTGGAGTGGACCAACATGTGCTATTGGTGGGTATGGTTTTGCTGGTGACTGACCTGTTGGGTTGGAAGGGTTCATGCAGCTTACTTGGTGATATCACACTCTGTGGGTTTGGAATTTGGTGGTACTCTTTTACTTCTTCTGTCTTTTAATAGCTGAGCATTGGCAGACTGAAAAGGGGAGGGTTCTGTGCAGCCCACAGTATTGACTCAATGCAGTTGAGCTCTGTTATCAAAAAGTTTTCAAAAGCATAGCTGGACCATATCCAAAGAAATGCCCTTTGTTTGTCAAACAAAGCTTGTTTGACAATTCCTGACTCCTTAGCCACTCTGAAGCAAAATACAGAATGGTTTCATTTCAAGAAATATAAATGTGAAGGTCAAAGGTTCTCCCCTTCTTTAATAGTAGAAAAGTAGATTTGCACACTTAAATGCTTAAGTGTCTGGTTCAGAGGACAGAGAAGTGGTTGAAATGTATTGTGGGACCATAATTGATTTGCATGTTGCCTGTGATTTGGAACACAGGTGGTGTGTTTTCAAACAGCAACTGTCCTCAAAAAAAAAACAAACCAAAAACCAACCCAAAAAACAGTGAAAATTGCCAACCACAGAACCAAAACTGGCTAAATTTGTGTCATGCTCTAGGGACATGACTTTCAATGAACATGCAAATCATAGGTAGGTTATCTGATTCTTCTTTGCTGTTTGCTGATCTTCTCTACTCTGTCTCAAAGATGTGATAAAAGCCTAGGTAAAAAATAGGTTAGAAACGTTAGCCTGTGCCTAAGCTTGTTTGTTTGTACATCCTCCCCCTTCATCTCAAACTAAGTTTGAAGCAGAAGCTGTTAAGCTGAGCTTTAGGCCGTGTAATGGAAGGGCCCCTTTGCCTTTGCAGATATTGACGAGTGTGCATCGAACCCCTGTGCCCAAGGAGGGACCTGCATTGATGGTGTCAATGCATTCGAGTGTATTTGTCCACAACAGTGGATTGGAGCAACTTGCCAGCTTGGTAAGTAATCCTAAAGCTTTGGAGACCACTGGAGATTATTCCTAAACAGTGAATAACCTCTCTGTTTTTCTGGCATGGTGTTTATTGGAGAAAATGTGGAATATGTGTGTTGTTATTGGTATCTTAGCTCCTCTTTAGTAGATCTCAAAGCCAGAAGTTTCAAGTGGATCTATGACTATTTAAGCCCCAACTTAGGCTTACTTATAACAGTTCTTTAAGAACGCCCCATAACTTTTCTGTTGCAAAATGGCAGCGTTGGTGATGGTAGCTCCTTCTACATGGTGGCAGAACAGTGACTAAGCTTTGTGGAGGCTGGGGAGGGATTTGCCCTGACTAACAAATTGCCTTTTTGAGTTTTGGTCAGGGGAAGAGTAAGATAACATGCATGTGCTACTATAGGCAAGTGTGCATTAAAATCCTGTGGTATGTAAATGGTTTCAGTGCCCTACCAATGTTTAATATGAGCTTCTGATGCTTGGGTTGCATGGACACTTTGCTTGGGGCTGTGGTAATCTGTTTCTGGGTTTGTTCTTTATTCTATTCTTTATTTTCTCTTCTTTCACAGATGCTAATGAGTGTGAGGGGAAACCCTGTGTTAATGCTTACTCTTGCAAAAATCTCATTGGTGGATATTACTGTGACTGCATTCCAGGATGGACAGGAGTAAATTGTCATATCAGTTAGTATTTCTTTAGTATGTATATGTTGACAGTAGGATGCTTTGTTCTTTAAAAAAAATTGATGAGTAATAATATACATACTTTTACAAGAAAAAAATACCTGTTCTCAGGATTTTTCTAACTTCTAGCAATGTAAATTGAAAATACAGTTCTAAAATTTATTTTGAAAGGTAATTGATATTAAAGTGAGCTTAGATATACACTTAAATAACTAATAAATCTCTTGACTCGTACATGTTTCTGAATGATATATACTGATTCAATTTAAAATACTTTTAAGTTAAAATGTTAGATATGAAATTAAGTGGTATTGAGATCTCATTTTCTGTACACTATAGTAGAAATATAGAATGTAATTTTTATTGGATATTTTTAAAAAATAGGGATCTTTTAAGACCTCAAGAATCCTTCCTTTCATTGAAACATTTGGAAAGAAATCGTTTTGAAAATCACTTGTTCTCCATTTTTTTGCTAAACCTTTTTGAAAACTCCTTGGTCTCCATTTTTATGCTAAGCATATACTTTACAGCCTAATCTTCTAGTCTAAATTCTAATGCTTTGCATATTTTATCCATAGATATAAATGACTGTCATGGGCAGTGCCAGCATGGAGGGACTTGTAAGGTAACTCTTGTTTATTACATTTGATGTTGAAAATTAATCTTTCTCTGACTGGTTATGAGTTTTACAGTTTGCAGTTACAGTTTGGTTGAATAAGTTCAAATGTTAAAAATGTAACACTGTACTTGCAGTCTCTTGCACCCATTTCACAAAATAAAATTATGGGGTGCTAATGCTGTCCACAAATCCAGAATACAGAAGTAACTTGAATTTTTGTGTACAAGTTTCATCAATAAACGAATCCTTCTTCTTTTTCTTCTTTTTCCTGCGCTGCAAAGGATGAAGTGAACGGTTACCACTGCTTATGCCCTCGTGGTTTCACAGGAAAAAACTGTGAGATAGAAACCAACGAGTGTGAGAGCAATCCCTGCCAGAACGGGGGCCGCTGCAAGGACCTGGTGAATGGATTCACTTGCCTGTGTTCCCAGGGATTCTCGGGAGTCTTCTGCGAGGTGAGGGCAGCACAGACATTGCTGCAATGCTTGTCGTGGACTGAATTCCTGAAAGAAATTTATCTCTGGGTTTAAATGGGAGTAACCCAAGGCTGGAGCGTCACTGCCCATCGTAGCTGTTACCTGATACTCTGAATAAGCAAATTTGTTGTGCAGCGCTGTCATAGTAGCTGTAACGCTTGAGTTTGCAGCCTGATAAACTGCAAGTTGTTGTATATTATGGGTGTTGGCCTTCCTAAGGGTTTTAAGGCTTTGAGTATTCCTTAAGCTTGAAAGTTTTCATTTAAGTTTTCATTTGCCATTTTCAGGACCTTTGCAATTTTTTGTTACGCTGGAGTGCTATAGGTTCTCATCTTAATAGCTCTGAGGTACATAATTGAATTACTCCTCAAGTAATCCTACTGCTATTGGTAGGAGTAGAATAATTATATATCAGTGATTTATATTATCTATAATGGTGATAATGAACATAATTACTGAAGGCAGGCAGATAGGCAAGTACTGGCTCTCAGAACTTTGTCTGAGATCATTTTAGGAACATAGAGTTCTAGTGCTTAAGGATTCAGATCTGAAATACTGAAGTCATAGTGGTTAATTCCTAAAGTTTTTAATGGTAAAGATGATGTTCCTCTTTTCTAGGGAGGACATTAGGCTTTTCAGTGTAAAATTATTTTGCATTAAGTATTCGCCTTCTGGCTTTTGCTGATAGTCAAATTCATCTGGGTGTTATGCTTAGTATCAACTGGAGTCATTAGGCTAGAATTTAGTTGGATTTGCTCCAGAATTTTTTTGTGGAGGATATTGGAGTGATCTCTCAAACACTGAAGTAAATTTATTCTATGTTATTTGCATCATTAAAAAAGCAGTGCCCTCAATTTTATTCAAAATTTAAAAAGACTGCAGATAACAACCAGTTTAATAAAACTGGTGCAACACCTAATAGCTCATGAACTGTTTCTGCATAAGGATCATAATTTCAGTGCTCTACTCTGGGCTGATTCATACAATACTGTGTAATTAAAGTTTTAGCAAATATGCTTGAATAATAGGAGGGAGTTGGCTGCTTGCCCTGTATGCTGCAGGAAATATCTACCATTGATTCCAGATGCTAAAGTACCAGCTACTGAACTTGCATTGGGAAGGGGAAATTTACACTAATGGAAGGAAACAAATGGAGACATCTGATAGAGGAGATCTGAGAATCTTTCTCAGACCATAGCTATTTTTTTTATAGCTTGCTTTGAATGTTCTGTGTGAGAGCACGAAATGGTTTGCTGAAAAATTTTCTGTTGTGACTGGAATTGCATGTGCTCCTCTGAATTAAATACTTAACACCATTTGTGTTCCTTCTCCTTTGGCTAGTTTTGCTTTTTTCTCCTATTTAGCTACTCAACTGCTAAAAATAGGGATCAAAACCACTGTTGAACCTAATTTCGTGTCTGTAAAGTTGAAAGCTATCTTTCTCCCAAGAGAGACGTGAAGAAGTAGAAACCGACTTGAGGGGAGAAAAGCAATCCTTAAGGAAAACAATTTGGAGGAAAGATACTGTGATGTAAAAATATCCCTTTTGAGGCTGCTTTGTGGATTTTGAGACCAATTTAGGGCATCATGAATCAATGATCTTGTGTGTCAGTCTAAAGCAGAAAGCAGCAGAATTCTTTTGCTGCAGCAATGTCTATGTTAAAGTTTGTGTTATGAAGGCAAGATTTAAATCTTGCTCTGTGGATCAGATGGTCAGAGTTCAAAATGCATCTCCTGTAACTGTGTGTAAATTGGCCTGGTGATGGTATTTGTTAAAATAAAGCCCCGAGCAGCTGGGTCTAACTAGACCTACTTTGAGCAGGAGGTGGGGAGTAGCTGACCTCTAGAGGTGCCTTCCAAGCTGTGTGGTTTTCTAATAAATTCTATGTGTTAATTGAGATGGGAAGAGAATTTGCTCTAGGGGATGGGATTTTGTTCAGATTCTGTGTATTTTAAGTCTCTTGCAGACACAAAGCTGACAAGTGCACTGGTGTTTAACTTGCCTTGTAGCACTTGGTACGTGGGTGGGAAGGACAGAGAAGTGACTTATAATGATCCAGAGAAGTTGCAGTGAGATGTCTCCTAATGGCTTAAGTAATTATTTACTGAGTTACTGCAAATGTGCTTATTCAGCCTCCTCCAAAGGAGTGTTTTTTTAGCAGTGTCAGAAATGCTTTGTATTAGGATAGACTAAAGGAAGCTGAAGTTTTTTTGTCTTGCAGGATGGAATGCAATATTTATGATTCATAAACCTTCTTAAAACTTGAGGTTCCTTGTACATTAGCTTCATCTGTGTCTCTGGCAAAGCAGATAATGCTGCTTACTCCTGGGAAATGAAGCAGCTGCTGCTAACTGTGGTCTCTCTTACAGATGGATATTGATTTCTGTGAACCTAACCCTTGCCAGAATGGGGCTAAATGTTATGATCTGGGAGGAGATTATTACTGTGCCTGCCCTGATGACTATGATGGAAAAAATTGTTCTCATCTCAAGGACCACTGCAAGAACAATTCTTGTAAAGGTACCTGCTGTTGTCCATAAATCTGTCTTGATGGTGGTACATTAAAAAAAAAAAAAAGGGATTTTGAGGAATAGTATAATGCAGAAATGTTTTTATTCTTCTCACTTGGACCTCATAAAATAGTGAGGCAGTGAGAGGAAGTGCTCCTCATTTATGAAGAGGTAGTTGATAACTTATAGATAACACAAGGTTGTGATTAGTTTTAATTTTTGTAAAACTTCTTTTAAAGCTAAGATCTGATTGGTGATACAGATCATTAGTCTAAAGACTGTACTTGTTTTTCAGTAATAGACAGCTGTACAATAGAAGTCTTCACCAATGCTACACAAGAAGGAATCCGTTTCATTTCATCCAACGTTTGTGGGCCCCATGGACGGTGTATTAGCCAGCCAGGAGGGAATTTCACTTGTGCCTGTGACAGAGGTTTTACTGGAACATACTGTCATGAAAGTAAGTAGGAGCTTGTAAAAGATTATTCTTTCTGCTCTAAACTTATTTTCAAGTTAATATTATGAAGCTTTACAACATAAAATAAAACATTTAGATTTCAGTTAAGTTGCGTAAGGCACTGTTTCAGATGTACTGCTTGAAATTGCTTCTCCTGGTAGTGGTCTTTGTAGTGGTTTACATTTCCTCTGTGATAGAAAACTGGTTTTAGTCCAACTTCAGGGTTAATCTCTCTGTACCCACTACCTTTATGTACAATCTTACGAGACACAGATTTCTCCAACATGAGAATGACAAAGAAAGGACTAGAACTTGTATTGCTGGTCTGGGTGTTTTTAAAACCCATGGATATTCTTGCCAGGTAAGCATAATGCTCTTGTTTGACTTGCTACATGACAGACAATACAGCCAGAAACAGACTTGAAAACAGATGTTTGAGCTTTTCTTTTGCATGGACAAATGCAGTAATAACTTTGTGCTGCTTTTCCTATTGACACAAGTGTAGATCATTCCTCTGAGTAGGTGAAAACAGCCAAATAATTCCTGACTTTTTGTTGTAGATATCAACGACTGTCTTGGGAAACCTTGCAAGAATGGTGGGACGTGTATTGATGAAGTTGATTCATTTAGATGTTTCTGTTCAAGTGGCTGGGAAGGAGAGCTGTGTGACACAAGTGAGTACTGCTCAGTGTTGCAGGGCCAAATGATGCAGCTTTGTTGTAACAGGGATGGTGGATATGTGCTTAATAATGGGGTGATCTCTCTTCTATAATTAAGTCTTTGTTTGTAGAAGTATTTTCAGAAATAATCTGAGGTAGCTGCTCTAAAAGCCTCAGCTCCTTTAATAGGAGCAGAATCTGATTCTTGGGTATGGTTCAGCATTTATCTCAAGAGGAGAAAACTTTTTCTCCTGGGGATAGGCAGAAGTGTTGGCCAGGAAGGGAACTAGGCCAGTTCATGGTTAAGACACCTCAGAGAAAAATGCAGTTGTTTCTCTTTCTGCTCTGAATGAAACCCCTTCTAAAACATGATGGCAAGGACTTGCTGAGACTTATTACAGGACATGCATCAATTAAGATGTGAAATACAGACTGAGCAGCTTTTGGCAGCTATTGCTGTCAGAAGAGCCTTTTGTGTGGTCTAGATGAAGTTTGTTCTGGAATACTTACGTTTCACCTATTAAAATGTTGGTCTCAAGTGAAAGGAGCTTTCTCTAAAATCCATAATTGTGTGAGTATGTTTAATGTGTGCACATATGTATGTATGTGGTTAAGCCAACTCTAATGGCTGTAACTCTGTGTTTTATAACAGAACAGAAAAAACTTAATTGACTCTCTCATCTCCTAGGATGTCCTGGGCTGGGGCTCCTTTTCAGGACATTGTGATCCTTACTAGAAAGCTCTCTCTGAAGTTCAGAATACAGCTCTTTGTGAAAACAAAGCTACTTTGGTGCTTTACTGAGAAGCCATAATGAATGGTCCTTCTAAGCTGTCAGAAAGTCATAATTCATGTTGTTCTGTATTAAATCAGTGTATTTTCCTTGCTTGTGTAAATATAACTTCATAATAATTAGGATTACTGTCTTCCTAAGTAGTACAAAATTTATATTCTTTTTTATAAAGAGATTTTTTGTTTTCTCATGGCCTTGGCTGGGCTAGATCATCTAATTTGAATAACTGGGGTTTTTTTTTAGATTTCAATGACTGTTCTCCTAACCCATGTCACAACGGTGGCCGATGCATTGATTTGGTAAACGACTTCTATTGTGAGTGTAAGAATGACTGGAAAGGCAAAACTTGTCACTCACGTAAGTGTTCCTTGCTTTGATCTTCAGATTAACCAAAGATTTATTTTCTTCTTGTGGGACTGGAGTTCCTGAAATTTAAAGTAAAACAATCGCAGTGAAAAAATAGGTGCACTTTCATTGCCCCTTCCAGTTTCCCAGTCACAAAATGGAACTTTTAAAAAATGTATTCCTTCATGTAGCGAAACAGTTTCGTGAGAGATGTCCTTAGAGTCCATTCTTTGGGTTGTTTATTGTAGTACAGCAAACAGAAAAATGTGTTTCTGATACTAGTACGTTTAAATATGAAGTTTTTTAAATTTTGTGATTAAAAAGTACCTCTTTCTAACATTCAGTAAGGCCAATGGAAATTAAACCTGCTTTGTTTGTGGTGTGTAGGTGAATACCAGTGTGATGCAAACACTTGCAGTAATGGTGGGACATGCTATGATGATGGAGACACGTTCCGCTGCTCATGTCCTCCAGAGTGGATAGGAAGTACTTGCAACACTGGTAAGCTTTTCAAATTGTCTACAGATGAAGCCAGAAGAAGCAGAGAAGTGTTTAAATAGTCAACTGCTTAGTAAACAGACACACTGTTCTGGCTGGCCAGGTCAAGGCTGTTCACTTGGGGTAGTGACTGAAATTTAAGTAATTTCTTCCACTCACCTGACATGATACTGATTTTTAGGAAGCTGTTCTCCTCTGGCTGCTTACATGGTCTTTTCCATAGCTTCTCTCCTAAGGAGTTTTAGAAAACCTGGACTTGTGTCTTAACTCTTCTATTGGTCTTTAGAGGCCTTGTGTAAAGGTTTTCTGGGAACTTAGTCCTCTGCTTAGCTTGCAGAGTCACAAGGTTTGTGATTATGAGGTGTATGATCAGGCATACCCAGGAAAAATGAAATTAAGGGTTCTTCCTGGGACATTTGCAGAGTTAATGCCTGCTGTAGGGAACTACTTGATTTTTTTTTTCTCCTTTGGAGGCTGAGTGTAGTGTGTGTGATGCATCTTTCTGAAAATGGGACTTCCATTATGATCAGGAAGTTAAATGAAGATAATTTAGTACAGTTTTTCTACTTTTTAGATACAATTCCAGCTTTTAATCAAATCCTGAGCTTTAAACACTAGTATTTTTATTGCAAAGAATGCCTCATAGCCTGGGTAACTCACTGCCAAAGTAATAATTTAGCAGTACTTGAAGAGTGCTTACACAAATGGGGCAGAAAGGAGGTAATTCTTTTTTAATAAAATTTCATGGTTCAGTTAAACAATTGAATTGGGACGATGGTGAGGGTGGGTGAGAGACTGTCACGTGATTCAGTATTTTTGGAGGTTTTTTGACCTTTTTGTAAGTTTTTCACCGTTGACTTAAATACTGTTTTAGGATTGTGACACTGACATATCCAGATGATAGTTACTCCTTGTTTTCTGGGCTAACAGACCCTTTTTTTTCTGTTTCCCAAGCTAAAAACAGCAGCTGCATTCTAAACCCTTGCATGAATGGTGGAACATGTGTTGGCAGCGGGGATTCCTTCTCGTGCATCTGCAAGGAAGGATGGGAAGGACGCACATGCACACAGAGTAAGGCTTTTCTCCTTTCCTCCCCTCCATCCCCCTGGGATATTGGGAGTGTCTGGCAGGGAGCTGTTAACTGAAACAAAGCAAGTTTATGGGGTTCATGTGCCAAAATATCTGAATCATTCAGAGTGGGAGGTAGGTAAAGAAGACGATGCTCGAGCAATGAATGAGGAGTTTGTCATGCTGCTTTTTGCATCCAGTCTCTGCCAAAATAAGACTCTCGGCCTTCTATAAAAAGATAATTTTGGAAACGTGTGTAGAGCAGGAAAAAATACACACAGAAATAATAATTTTAATAATGAAGAGTATCTTGAAAGGCAGGCAGTAGTGTATAAGCCCTTTTCTCTGAGGACGGCAGTTAACTGCTTTGACATACCAAGACAATGAATTGGTTAGGTGGAGTAAAGCCTGCAACTTTGATTCTTATTTTTTTTTCCCCCAAGGTGTAACATTAGGAGTGGGAGGGAAACTCTGAATTTGAGTTGTTTTTACTCTGCCTACTGTTGATATACATGATAATTAAACCTTTTTTGCAAGCGTGGAAGAAAACATTCAGTTCTGTATATTTTCCTTTGCTTATCAAATATAGTGTCTTCTGAACTATAGTGTTATATTTTAGAAAATAAATTGTGCCACTATTTACACTAGCCAATATTCTTTTTTCTAGACACCAATGACTGCAACCCTCATCCATGGTAAGTACACGAACTCCAGTCCTGTACCTATTGTGAAAATAAAAGTGAGCACAGTAATATGTATTTACATTACAGGTTAGAACTAATTTTACTCTAAAGTAATTGAAGCTAGTCTCTGTAAAATATCTTATAACCATTTTTTTGCTATGCCATATCTATTCCTTGACAGCACCAAAGACCATGAAACAATCTTGAGTTGATTCATGTATGAACAAATAGAAGTATTTTAGTGTAGTCACCATGGTGGAACTGACCAGTAAATTACAGTGATATGAAGTGAATCACATACGATAACATTTGAAACATTTGTAATTGGATAGAGTGAAAAATGAGAAATTAAAACCTGTTAGTTTACAGTAAATAATTTTAAATAATACGAAGATGTCCTGTTGGACCAATTACTATGTATAAGCATGTTTAAAAACAAAACTGAATTTTCGGGAGATAAAATGTATTTTAAATACAGAGGCTGAGTAAAAAACTGATGTGTGGATGGAAGAATCTACCTTATCTTTCTCAGTTGTCCACTCTGGTGGCATAATCTGTGCTTCATGTATTAAAAAAACCCACCAAATTTGAAGCACCTTGGGCTTTGTATTCACTTGAAAGTGCTGTTCCACCTCCTTGAGTTCTGTGGATGTGCTTCCTCACGCATCTGTAGGATGTTGCTGTTTAACTGCTGACTTGCTAAGCAGTATTGTTTGTCTAGTATTATGCTTTCTCTCTTGGTAGAAATGAATTGTCCCCCTAAAGAGCACCAGAAGCTTTAATTAACAAAGCTTTAATTGACCAATGAAACAGTCTTAGATTGGTTGTTAACTACACTTTTTAATTTGCAGTTACAACGGGGGGATCTGCGTTGATGGGGTGAACTGGTTCCGATGTGAATGCGCCCCCGGCTTTGCTGGTCCTGACTGCAGAATCAGTAAGTACTGCATGGGTAAGGACCTGGATGGTTCTACCACTCTGCACAAATTGGAAAGAACACCTGGTGACCCTTTTTACATTAGCTCAACTGAATTCCAAATTTCACTAGAAGCCAGCTGTTAGCCAGGTACTGATACCTTGTAAATAATAGCAGGTTATGGTCTGTTACTCGTTTCATTAAATGGAACACTGAAATGAGTTGGCTTAAGTCATGCTTAAAGACTTGATTTCTGGATTTTCTTGGATAATTCTGACATTTCTGGGGTGCTGGCTTCATAGAAGCTTAAATTTTAAATATTTCTCTGTTGATAAACATCTTGTTGGTAAAGGTGACACATATCTGAATGTGTTCCACTTAACATAGGAAACCAAAATGCACTGAGACGTTCCAAATGGAAACAAAAACCTCGAGGGGAGTGCTGGCACGTAATAACAGAAGTATGATAAAGGTCTTTCAAAGCTAGAAAACAAACCTGTTACACTGTAATTATTCTGGAGGGTAGAGGCCAAGAAGAAGGGAGGAAAACAGACCCTAAAAGCGTGTTGAAGTGTTGTGGAACAAATTGGTGGGGGTGTTTTGTTGTTTGGTTGGTTTTTTTGGGGTTGTTTTGGTTTTGTCTTTCTAAAGGAATTTTACCATTTTGACTTGAATGGGTATATAACTTATTTTTACTTTCTGCTTTGGAAGATCAGGCTTTGAATCTTCTGTAGCCTCAAGGCTTCTGGGCTTGGTTCTTCCACTCCATCAGTATGGTGATGTGCTTTCAAATTGAGACTTTATCCTCATTCTACAAACCAGCACTTCTGGTTGGAGGGCAGCTACAGCACTTGTGGAAGCATCAGCTTAGTGGTGTCTTGATGCAGAACCAGGCATGGCAGATCATTGTGTGTCTACATCCAGATACCCAGAAAGGGATATTGAATTCTTCTTGCCTGCTTCTCTTTCCCTTGAGGCTAGGATGTCACAAATACAAATACTGTGCTTTTGTAATGGAGCTGCAGACATTTTTTTACTTGTTTAGACTGGTACAAATGGAAGGAAGTAGCTCTGAAAAAAATGCCTTTTATGGCTGATACAGAAAAAGAGTTAAGTCACCTTTTTCAGCATACAGAAGCTGGAGAATCTTAAACCTGTGTAGCATGAAGACAGGAGGAAAGAGTAGTTAAACCCTGTTGAAGTTTAGACCTTAGTGCACTTTTGAAGGAAGCTAAAATAGAACCAAATACCCTTCCATATCCATTGGATTGTTTTGCATTGCCTACAAGTGTAACAATCTCACTACTGCCTTTTATCATGTTCACTTTCAAAGTCCTGTACTTTAAAATGAGCTGATGCTGTGTACTGGACAAGAACTGGAGTTTTAACAGTTTCCTCTGGGGTTGGAAAGGGTGTTCATACTCAGTGGAAGGAAACCTTTCAAAAGATGCTTTGGAAGAGAGAAGTTCTGGTTGAAAATGAAGCAGTTGGTGCCTGTGGCTCACAACTTGCCAAGTTGGTTTCTGTTGCATAAATCAGCATTGGTCACTTCCCCAGGATAACAGATGACAGACATATTGCTGTCCATCTGAATGGACCATGCTTCCCTGCCTTTTCCCATTGGTTTCTGTGGCTAAGCCTCTGAATCTTTGAAAGTTTTTTCTATAGAGGCTTTAATGCTAAGTGTATATGTATTAAATTAATCTACTTATTATTTCAAGGTTATTAATATCATCAAATGTGTATTACAAACTAAGCTGTTGCTTTCTGCCTTATGGACACTTGTATTGCAGCAAGTCACTTCTTTGAGCGTTGCTGAGCAAGATCATTGTTCAGCTTGTGCACTCTGATAACTTCATGAAAGCACGTGCTTTTGTTTAAAACCTAAAATGTCTGAGATTAGTGCCAGAACAGGATGTGGGACTTGTTCTGTAGCTGAATGTGGACAAGGCATTAACACCTTCACCAACACCTCTGCTCTGTGAGATGAGTCAGCATATATATGACTGCTGTTTTGATTACCAGAACTGCAATTAGGGTGCAATTATGAGAAATCTGTTACAGGTTATTGCTGAAATGGCAGAACTGTTTAATTACAAGATTAATTCTGTAGCCACACTGTCTTTTACTTTAAAAAAAGGAGGTACTGTTAGATTACGCCTCAATAAATTATTAATTACAATGTCCTGTGTCCTTGTCACTGAGTTTTACCTATTTTCTGTCCAGATATTGATGAATGCCAGTCTTCTCCTTGTGGGTATGGTGCCACCTGTATAGATGAAATAAATGGATACCGATGCACTTGTCCCCCTGGAAGAATTGGTCCTAGATGCCAAGAAGGTATTCCTATATCTGCTATCAACCTTTACCCAAAACACAATAGGGCACAATGTAGCCAATATAAAGTTTATATACAGTAGTCTGATAAGAACAGTAGCTAATATTTTTAATTTAAATTTGTATGGTATTTATAACTTGAAGAGGTGAAGTGTCTGAATGTGCTTTTTGTTTGTTTATTTTTCTTTAGTGATTGGAATTGGAAAGCCTTGCTGGCTTAAAGGAATGACCTTTCCCCACGGCAGCCGGTGGGAGCAGGAGTGCAACAGCTGCCACTGTTTGGATGGACGTATTGACTGCACCAAGGTAGGCATTTTGGCCTGTTTTCTTAAATTCCTGTCAGTGAGACAAACTCATTGTTCTTCATGCACAAGTTAGTCCTTGTCTCCTCTAAATTTCCTTTGTTTAAAAACAAAAAAGTAGCTTCCTGTAAAAGTAGTTATGGGTTGTCTTTAATATCATGAAGTTACTGTCCTGCTGTCTACCTGCTAGAACAGGCTCTCTCTAGACCACTTGTTGCAGAAAATGAAATATGAGCTGGAATAAAGGATAAATAAACCACACTGCTGAAGCTTTGCAAACACAGTTTTAAAACTCCTAATTTTGTGAAATGTGTGTTTCAAGGTGGAGGGATATGTAGGAAAAAACTTTTTCACTGGACATTGACTGCCTTTTTGTATTGTCCTTCAGTAGCTTTATGAATTGACAGCTTTCAACTTTTGTGTATTTATTGTGGACTAGATCCTGGTGGTTTTGTGACTGAGGAAAAGACAGACCTAAATGCAGATTAAACATGTGCCTTAAATTCAGTTTGGCCATGTGTGGGATTAAGTTTCTTCCATGTGTAATGAAACACTTGCACTTTCTTGCTGACAATTGTGCTTTAAGAAATCCCTAAGTTCCTAATATCTGTACAGTGCTATGTTGGATCTTAAAGGGTAGGTGGAATTGTAGAATATCTGAGTTGGAAGGGACCCACAAGGATCACCCAAGTCCAGTTCCTGGAATGGAGCTGTGTTTGGAAATTTGCTGCACCTCAGTAATTTGTAGGTACCAGTAAACTGTTACCTTTTGGGAGCATGGTTGGAGTGGTTGTGCTTATCAACAGTGTGCATCAGCTCCTAACATATTCAGCATTCTCTGGCAGGGGTCTCAGTATGAATATTGAAGAAATTAAGCTTTGTGGTGATATTTCTCTTTCTGTATTGTAGAAGCCTAGAGGACTAAATTAAAATAAATGCTTAAATTTCTGTATAACTCAGTTAAGTGGGACAAATCCATAAACTTCTAATGAGATACTCCCAGTCAGTGGTTTCTCAGATTATCTTTGCACAGATTTTTATTCTTCTGTCTGTACTAAATGTCTTCATTTTGTGGAAGAGCAGATCCATCTGCTACTAGGACTACAGCAGTATCAAAAGGCAGATATTTTTCTGTGTGAATTGCTTATTTGGATTTGATGCATGAGAGCAACTACCTGTAACAGTGCTTTGTTCTTTTTAATTTCTAGGTGTGGTGTGGAAAAAAGCCTTGTCTGTTACACAAATACTGGGATAATTCCAATAACCAGTGTCCCATGGGTCAAGAATGCCAGGAGAAGTATATGAAATGCTTTCAGCCACCATGCACAGACTGGGGAGAATGCAGTGCCTCTGAACCTCTGCCTATCAACATCAAGTGTCTGCCTAATTCTGGGTACTTGGACAATGACTGTGCTAGAATTACTTTAATTTTTAATGGAGACAAAGTCCCCCAGGTGAGAATGGAGTTCTTAATTAAGTGTGGCAATATATGTAGGGATCTATTCTATATCACAGCATGCAAGATTACGGTTTCTTGTATGATTCTTGCTATTATAAGCTTGCAAATTTTATTACCAGACTCCTCTGTCATTTTTAATTGTGCTCTGTCTAAAGGATGAGGCAAAATTCAGATTTGGACTGAATTTATCTTCTTGAGTCTTGAAGAACTATTTACATTTCAAGATGGGCTCAGAATGTACTAACATAATCATGCAAGCTCAGTTTTTTGCCCTTCATTCCAAAACCCTGCTCTTCACATTTCTGCCCTTTCTTGCTCCCCTCTTTTGCTGCCTTCATCAGTTCTTAGCAGCTGCAAGAACTCTGAAGATCCTTATTTTTACATGCTGTTTTTTACTTGAACTAAAATGACAGTGTCTCCCTTGCTTCTAACAGGGCACTACCACAGAATATATCTGTTCTGAAATCCGGTATTTACCAGCTACTAGGACTGTTTCTAGGGACAGAACTCTAATAATATTGTGTGATCCATCTTACTCAACAGAGAATGCAGTGGAAGTTGCTATTGTAAGTATGAGGCATGTGTGTATATGTATATACAAATGTGTTTTCTTACTAGTTTTTCTGGGGAAGAAGTTGTTCAAGCTTGTTTCACTTGAATGCAGGTGGAGCAATCTGTGGCTTAGTCTTGTCTGCAAAGCAATTTTGTGATCTCACAATTTCCTACACTGCCAGAGAGCTGAAACTGCAGGCTTTGTTAATGACAGATGGCTACTACAAGCCCATGATAAATTACTCTAAAGACTAGTTCAGCCCAAATTAGTGAACAGGTGCCTACTTGTTCTGTCAGAAATCTTGGGCTCTTGACCTTCTCAGTAAGGAGATATGGTTACAGGTGGCTGGATTGTTCTTATGAGGAGGTTTCTGCTGTGCATTTAGTGCATGGCTGCTTCAGGCGTGTTCTTTAAACACAAGGTACTAAGTGAGAAGGGGAAGAAGGTGCAAGCTGAGTAGATGAAAGTAACTGTTGCCCTAATGAACTAAAGACTTGCTTTAGATGCATTTACAGTTCAATCACTCCATGCCTGTGTATAGCTTAGTTTTCAAGAAAGAGTTAATTTTCTTGGTAAATGTTTATCCGGGCAGAAGCTGGACTGTCTGTCTCTGCTAGTACTGTAAAGAGAATGCTGAGCCACCATGCAGGGAGCAAAGTGCGTGGCATTAATAGAGCAGACTGTTATTAGTCCAAGCTTCTATCTAGATAATCCACATGTCTTGAACTGCTCCAAACTCTGACTAAGTTTAGCTCATCATTTTAAGTAACATGGAAGTCACTGCCTCTCCTTTGAGGTATGTTAAATTAACAAGTAGGTGTGCTACCCACCAAGTCTGACACTGCATCTGCAGTTTGGGTAGAGCCAGCCATGCTGTTGCTGTGGTGAGCTTTTAGAGGATTGTTTGTAGCTACTGCCAGGCAAATTCAACCGAGTGAACTCAATTAAGATGTTGCTGGATTTAAAAAGTACATTTCCATGGTTAGGTAACTGCAATAACTTCTTGCTTTCCCCCTTCACTCCCTTTAGTCCTTTGTCCCACACCGAGATGAACAAGATAACAGCCTCATTCAGAATGCTGCTAATACAATAGTCAATGCCATCACCAAGCGACAGAACAGCACGGTTATGTTGGCAGTAACTGAAGTCAAAGTTGAGACCATCGTTGTTGGGAATTCATCATCAGGTAAGGTTCCAATGCATACCTCCTCTGTGGTGTGTTTTCTGTTCCCCTGCTATCAGACTTCTTATCTTTGCACATTGGAGAAAATGATCCACTAAGTTGTGTCTTTAGATGCTGTTACTAACTGAAGAGAAGGCAGCTTTGAGATCAAGAGTCTGTGCTTGTGTACTAGTTTAAACTTAACCTCATCCCTAACGTGAAATGCCCAGATATTCTTGCCACAGTTTTGGCTCTGACTTCCAGCCCAGCTTTCCAACCCAAGCACACCTTTCATAACATCAGGAGCTGTTCCTGCATGCAGTTCCAACCCTGTCCAATTCTCCTACATTAACCTTAAACCAACCTCAGCCCTTGATGCTACAGCACTGAGGCCGTGAGGAAATGAAAATATGGGGAGAGGGAAGGTGTGATGTGATACCAATCTCTCCTGAAGTGCTTGTGTGCTATTTATTTACCTTAACAAGAGTTAAAGATGTCTAGTTTCTTCCAATACTTGGCCATGATGTAAAACTTTGCTCTTTTTCAACATGTGTTTCTCACTAGTGCACAGCTGGCTTAAAATGTAGCATTTGTTCCTCCTTAAGAGGATATAGTGTGATTGGAGACCTTTATCTCTGAATGCTGGCTCTTCAAGAGCTGTGCCAAAATAAGTGATTGGAGGTTTTGCATGCCTGTGTTCCTGCCTGGGGGAGGCAGGAGATGGGCTTGTGGAAGACCGCTGGTAGGCTCAAGTTCAACTAAGCCCCAGAGTGAAAATCTTACAATGGTAGGAGGCTCTCCCAACTTTTTCCTAGACCTCCCCAGCTTAATCTTCTGGAAGATCTTCCATCTATAGTCCAAACAATTAGGAGATTGCCTGGTTCTACTTCCCTTGCATTTTCCTTCTAGGAAATGTCTTTCATCTGTTAAAGTCTTGGCAAATGCACTGTTTCCTCAGCTCTCCTGAAGGAAGTGTGCCTGCTTTGTGCTTGCCTTAAACAGCAGTTGTGTAGAAGATAAGGAATCTAGCTGGGATTTTGACATACCTCAGCCTCTGGCTTTTCTGATTGTGTATTAAATTCTAGAGCTAAAGGGCTGCAGATTACTTTGCCTCCCACGTCAGTAAGACTTAAAGATTCTCCCAAAATAGTAAATTAATTTGGGTTCTCTTTCAAAATGCTTTCCAGACTCCTCATTTTAATATGCTCAGTATTGACCACTGTCCCTTAGTTCTTTAAGTGGAGTTGTTATGAAGCAAACTGTAACCTGTTTTTTGATTTTATTTGTTTTATTTGTTGCCCCTTAATTTGTTAAGGTGGATGAAAACCTATCAGAAAATGTGGTGTAAAGCCTTGTGTGTTGAGAATCTTATTTCTGTGGGATGCTCAAGTGTCTAGGTGATCACTTAGATGCTTCATTGACTTCCTCTAGCTTTAAGAAAAACTAGTCTGAATTGAGAATCTGTATGCTGAAAATTCTGTATAACAAACCTGTTACTAAGTAAACTTGGATCCATGGTCATATGATAAAGATAGATGTGATAGTGCTGAGAATGCAAACTTTGTATTCTAATCTTGGAGAAGCTGTTATGAGCAACTCCTTTTTCTTTGAAGTATTTCTCCCATTCATGATATAACGTTAGGTTGCTTATGAAAAATCAGGAGATAATAGCAGTTACTCATGTGACTGCAATCCTTCCCATAACTGTTAAAATACAATTTTGAGATCCCTTGAGGCCAACCATGTTGGCAGTTTACTCACCTTCCTTTACCAAAAGGAAATGTTTGAGACTGTGTCACATTCCACATAAGAACGTGCTCAGAAGGCACTTGAACAACTGTGGTGTTGAAACATGGGTTGTTTTTGTATAGTCATTTCCAGGTTATTCTGTCAGCAGATGTCGTAAAACTGCTGAAGGAATTTATGTTTGGATCAGGTATTAGAGTGGTGGGTTGACAGCATTTATCCTCAGAGCTGTTGAACAATCCCATTGCTCTCTGTAAAAACACCTTATCTCTTGTTGCCCCTTACCATGCGTGAGTTTTTGCTTATCAAGAAGAATAAAAAAAAAGTTGTTATTCTCTCCTAGCTGTACAGCTCTTGAGGAAGGAAGGCAGAAGAAATCCAAATATACATACATTTTTCAGAAATATTTTCTTAGAGAAATAATCTGTGGCTGGGAAAACATTATTGGTGACATTTGGATTGGGAGAGTGGAGAAAAGCAATTGCCTCAACAACTTTTGTTTGTTCATTGAGCAGTGAAGGCTCCTCTCTCTAGGGCCAATATTCTGGTACTTCATCCTGAGGTAGAACAGGAACTTGCTGAAGGATGCATGACCGATTTGGTTACATAGCCCTAACCTGAATGTTTTTGGAGGTCATTGATACAGAAATGTCTGTAGACACTGATGGTAAAGGACTGTTCTTTCTGATGATAAATGCAGGATAAATTTGTGGTGCAAGTGCTGCCAGTACTTCTAGAGCAACTTAGAGGCACAGTACTCCACTGCCTGCCTCCTGTTAAGGTAAGGTTTTTCTTAGGAGAAAAATCTTATCCTAGCAGGATTACTCAGGTTTTCTGGGCCAACTTTGCATAGATGCTTGAGAAAGATGCTACTTCACCAAACCAGTTTGTCTGTTGGAGGGGACAAAAGATCTCGAATGGAGCTTCCCTCCCTCATCATTAATCATGTAAAACTGAACCAGTAAAGAGCGCTTTCAGATGGACCTGGTGCATTCAGACAGTTGTTACTGTGCTGTAAAGACATCTTGCTTCCTTTCTCCTAAAAATGGTGCAGGGGATCACCTGTAGCTAAGTATGGATACTTCTCTTGCTGTATATCTTGTTCTGTTAACGTGAGACTTTATTTCTTTCCATTTGCCCTCTAGATTATTTGGTTCCAATTCTTTGTGCCGTATTTAGCATTGTGTGGCTGACTTGCATCATCATCTGCGTGTGGTGGACTCGGAAGAGAAGAAAAGAGAGAGAGAGAAGCCGTCCTCCTAGAGAAGAGGGTGCCAATAACCAGTGGGCACCTTTAAATCCCATAAGAAATCCTATAGACAGATCTTACAGTAACAAAGACATTCGTTATGAATGCAAAAACTTCATATCTCCTCAAAAGAGAACTTGTGATGCGGTGGAGGAGTATGTAGAGTATGAGGAAGAGGAGGATGAAGAGGAGGAGAGAGATGAGGAAATGGACAAATTCCTGTCTCACAAACTCGCAAAGCCTTTGCCGACAAAGGTGTCTGACACGTCAGAGAGCAGTCCAGTAAAGAAATCCCACCAAATAGGCAAAATGGACAACAGATCTGTAAAAAATGTGAATGCATCAAACTTTGAAGGCAGTAGAGACTAACCTGTATTTGGGATGTAGGCAGACTGCGCCTGCGCTCGCTGGGGAGGGGAAAAATTGACATCTCCACTTTGCATCAAGGACTAAAAATATCTGGAGTCAAATGTTCATAGTTTCTTTATTTTGCGTAAAAAAAATAAATAAAAATAATAAATAAAATTTATTTTGTTTCTTTAGCCTTGTATAAATTATTCAATGACTGTCAGATGAAAAAAAAATGAGTAATCTTTGATAGTTGCTATTTTTGTAAAGTTTACTTATAATACACTCACTATGTGGCAGAGGAGAGGTTGTATTTTCAATATGTGTAAAGTTTATTACAAAAGACTGTACACTGTTTACAGAATGTATTTCTTTTTATTACTTGCTCTAATTTAATGGTGGCTTTAAAACCTCCTGGTTGAGGAAATTGTGTGAACTTTAAACTGCTTTCTTGACTTTGAATCTCTATTAATGGCAGCTCACTGCACTTGTTACGTTAGTAGCTTCTGTAAGATTTTTTCCAAATTTGCCTTACACACTTTGTAATAGGAACAAAAAAAAAAAAATATAGAGATCTTTCAACTGTGGTTTAAAAGTGGCCTTTTTATTTCTGTTTAATTACTTTAGAATTGCAGTATTGAAGCATGTGACAAGTGCCTTGAGATTAAACTTTTTCTATAGCAACTGTCAAAGACTGCCATATCAATATAGTAAAATTGTGAGAACTCTAGGTTCCCCAACTGACACAGTTTATTTTCTAATAGTGAAAGTGCTTTTTTGTAAATATGTACATATTAAATGAATCACTCTGTATATTTGATTTAATAAGTTAAATATTTTGGTCTTTTTTTTTTTTTTTTACATGTCATTCCTTTTAATTTATGTTGCAGAAAAGGAGGTTCTATGGCAGTTTATAAGACTTTTTTTTGGTATTATGTCCAGATTAGAAAATGTTAATACAATCAATGTTAGGAATCTGTTGGTCATTTGTATTTACATAGGAACATAACCACTTATGTGTAAATAGATCCAGAAATGTTTGTTTATCCCCATGTTCAGCCCATCTCAAGAACACTAACGGGTGCATCTACTGTACAGTACCAACATAGAGAGGCATTGTTTTTTCTTTTGTGAATATGTTAATTACATGTGGTATTACTTTTTTTGCGTTTAAATACAGGCCTAATGAAGGGAACAATATTTTCCTCAGTCTTGTTTCTGTTGTGCTTTATTCATCTTTCGCTCTAAAGGAAAAAAGGCTGGCAAGCTCAGAGGATGGGAGTACCTCAGTAGAAATGGTTAAATATTATGGAAGGCTTATGCTTTTTCTTTTTTTTTTTTTTTAGGCTTTTATTATTGCTGTTAACTGGGCAAGACTATAAGTTTATTTTAATTACTGAAGAAGCATAACACTACATACACCTAGTTACCCTACCACTGAGAGGAACAGATGTCTGAGAGTGTAAACTCTGGCCCACGAACAATGTAAACATGAATGTTTTGAAACCAGTTATTTTATACAGGAATGCAGGATTTGCTTTGCAGGATCATCTGTTTTAGTACATTTTTTTGACATGTTCTTAAAAAAAAAGAAACCTTTCAGAAAAGAAACTATTTATTAAAGCATTTTATAATGATGTTTGTTGTAACTTTTTTACTTGTGCTAAATATTCAAAACTTATTTTGATAACCTGGTTAGGAGTTAGTTTAGAAAAGGGTACTATCCTTCTCATGTTCCCCAGTATAATCCTGAGTATTTAAACCAAAACCACTTTTTTTCTGCTACTCTTGTAACTTTTTGTACTGTAATGCTGCTGTCTTCCATAATCTAATAAAATGATTCCCTCATTGTGTGTAAGATACTTCAGATTGTTGTTTGCTTTCTAAGCCCTTGGAGCTGGGATGTGACCAGGCTGAGCAGAGGAGGAGGAGTGAAAGCCCAGGTTGAATTCCTGGTACTTCCCATAACCCAAGCGTGCAACGCCAGTGCTTCCTGAGCAGACAGCCTGTGGAGGAGCTGCTCTCCCCGTGTGCCTTAGAGACACCTCCAGCTCCCAAACTGGGGCTCTCCCTGCAAAGCACCAGGGCTGTGTTTAGCTGCCAGGAGTTGGACTGGATGATCCCTGGGGGTCCCATCCAGCTCGGGATGTTCCGTGTGTTCCATGTGCCTGTTTTGCGGCCGTTCTCCTCCTGGCTGCTCAGTGCAGCCTTGTCTGAGCAGGGTTTGGCTTCCTGTGGTGAGAAGAGGGCTGGCTGAGCATGCAGGGGCCTGAGGAGGTGCCCTTTCCCAGTTGAGCTGGATTTTGAAGTAATAGCTTTCTCTACTCTGCAGCCATTCAGAGCTTTTTGCATGTTATGCTCCAGTCTCAGTTGAGGTCTATTCCTGTTTCCTATGCAGTTCCTTTGTAGATGAGATTTTACGTAGTAAAATATGCATTTCTGCAAAAGTTGATTTTTTCCTAGTAGCTATCAGGATCTGAGGCAGAATTCCAGATTATAGCAGTGCTTTTATTCCAGTCATCATACAGCTACTTTTTATTGCTTTTCTTGGAGTAATTTGCTTGTCTTCATCCTGAAGGAAACAACTCTCTGCTGAGTCACTTCTCAAAATCTAATTCTGTTCTCTTTCTCAAAAGGAGGAATAATAGGTTTATATATGTTTGGAATAAGGTCACTGCTGTTCAGTCGTGTAGTCATGAGCTGGCTCACTGCTCCCAAAGGTGCTCCTTCTGCTTCTTCCCAGTACTGAAGTAGCATATAAAATAAAAGGGGCACACCAGTGGTCATCACCCACTGTTCTAAACAAAGGGACTGATCCTGAGTCCAGGAATTGTCCCCCTGTGGATTCACTAATCTACCACAGCAAATGTTCAATTCTGTAGTGCTCTTTCCCTGCCAAAACCAAGAATTATCTGATGCCTCCTTCACGTGATGAGGGAGTTACGTACATTGAGATACGTGAAACAAGATGAATAAGGTTAGGAGGATAAACAAAAAATAAACTTTCTGACTTGCACAAATTAACCTTGATCAATTTTGTGCAGAGCCTATTTCTGTGCTGCTCTTAAATTACTTGTGTGTCTCCACATGCCTCATCTCACCTTATTCAGTAGTTTTGATTCCTCTTGATTTATTTTTACAGGAGATGTTGAACTCTGGCATCTCGACTTCTTGCTGATGCACATGTGCTAAGCATTATGGTGCTGTCAGAATCCTCTCTGTTACAAGAACTACATAATGAGGCAAACTAATACATGGACTCTTGTGGTTTTTCTAAGCAATGAGTAGTTCTGGGTTAATTTTTCTTCCCTGATGCTCCTTCCAAGACCTGATGTTAACCTGAAACACCTGCTGAGCTCAATGTCTTTTTTTTTTTTTGGCCATTTGCTGTTGTCTGGCTTGTTCTCCAGCAGGCCATATAATTATTCCTCCTCAGATCAGACTTGTGTTTGGATGAAGAATTAATGTATCCAGTAAAATAACTCACTCTGCCCATACCTTTTCAAGAACAGGCTAAGAGTTAAAAGGCATTTCAGCCACTGCCTCGAAAGCTGCAGAGGACACCAGTTGCTGTTCTAGTTGTGAGGAAACTTGGACAAAAGGGGTGGGGTTAGCGTGTAACAAATCTGCAGAGGAATTTGTGTTAGAGATGTGATAGGTGTGACTGAATTGAGCTCCCTCATTGTTACTGAGTGCTGGTGGGCCTATCCTAGTGCTTTGGGTGCACTGGAGAAAGGATGAGCCTGAAGAACAGTTCAAGTAGCTTGCGAGCTGTCCTGGGCAGTGAGCATCCTTGGCATCCTAGTAGTGACTTTTAGGAGGTTTCTTGTGGGTGACTGGAGTAGAGGTTGTCTTTACTCTTCCTCCATTCTCAGCACTAAGGCTGGTGCTTGTATCAAGCTTAGAATATTGCTCTTGCTGTGAAAAAATTATGTGACTCTCTGACTTGCTCTGTTCAGCACTGCCAAGCAGTCCCTGATTAGCCCTGTGTTCTTATTTCATCACAGGTGGTGGGATAAAGAATGTGCTTATAAAACAGGAAAGGAACAGAAAGTCCCCTTGAGAATAAGAGATGACTAAATCCTTATCAAGTCCATCCTTGCTTCTGTATGAATATGTGGAACCTTTTGCTTTTGCTCTGTATACGTCATGCTCTGTATATTTACAGGGACTTAGACTAAGTGCAAAAATATCTCTTCTTCAACCACTTGGTAGTAAACATGTGCTTGCAATCAAAAGTTTATAAATGAATGTCATAGATAATATTCCTAAGTAGGAAGTTTTGGGTTTTTTATGAGAATCATTAAGTTCCGTGATTCATTGGGTCACCTTTTCCCTTGGAAAAGCTAGATTGCATCTATCTAGGAAATCTGGATGGTTTATACAAATCTCCTTTTTATATTGTATTTACTATTTCTAGAGCAAGAAGAATCAGACAATGTACAGGTCAGTGTACATTACAAATGAGCTGAACAGAGACCCACCTGCCCTACTTCAAAGTTTAATAATCTGGGGGTTTCTGCAGACAATCAGCATGATTTTGTAGAAATCTTCTCAGAGGATACTTTGCACTACCTTTATGAAAGGAGTACATAAATCAACTACCTTGAGGGACCAATGAGCCAGTCCTTAGAAGCTCAGAAGAAAAGCTCCTTTTAATTTTTTTTCCCTGGCAACAAAGCTGCTTCAGTTTTTGTCTAGATGGGAAAAAATCATGGAAAAGCAGTATTGAGGAGATGTTATATTTTTGCTCATATTAACATACTCCGTCCATAGTACTCTTTGTAACCACTGAGACACAAGGAATTAATGTACTTTGCTGAAGTCAAACTAAGAATTCTTGGTTTCCAGTGGCGGATAAGGCAGAAGGATCACTTTGCAGGTATAAATGTGGCATTCTGTAAGGATATAAGACCATGATTAGGGAGGCACGCTGTTTTCTGACCTTTGGGTTCCAAGAGAGGCTGTCGCTTTCGAATGTTCTGGCAAAAAAAAAAGAACCACACAGCCAACCAACAGCAAATCCTTCAGCCCTCTTGGGTAGGGAGAGACTTGTTAACTCGTGGGTCTTTCTCAGCTGCTATCCCACCCATCTGAAGGAGGCTTGGGTTGGAGGGGACTTCTCCCTGTGGCAGATTTGCTGTGCTGATAGGCTGTGAAAGGAGGTTGGGCAGGGAGCTGTGGAGCAGGTTTGGAAAGTGCTGTGGCAGCGGCCTACAGGAGGCCCTTTGAAGGCTTGGCCATCTGCCTGCAGGCATAACTCTGGGCATAACCCCACCTATTCATTAATGAAGCCCCACCTGTGGGTGGAAGTTGCTCAGCCAACAGCTGTACTGGTGCAGATCAAAGGTCCATCTACTGCAGCATCCTCTGTCCTGCAGTGGCCGGTGGAAGATGCTTGCAGAAAGTGCAAGGCAGCAGCAAATTGCAGCATGAGCCCTTCTCACACCCATCCAGTTCTTTCAGTCAGCAGTTCAGGGTCATGTTTGATAGGCATCTCTCCTCTGTAGCATCATATCATCCTTTTTATGCTTTAGGCCTCCACAACATCGTGTGGCAATGAGTTCCACAACTGCACCACGAATTGGGTGGGAAAGCACTTCATTCTGTTTGTTGTGAACCTGCTCCTCAGTAAAGTGATGTAAAAGCAGCAAGCAGTGGTTCCCTCTCCATCTCCACAATGTTTGGGATTTACAGTGCAGACACCACTTTCTCCTTAACTCTTGGAGTTCAAAGGCACAGTCTCTTCTCTTTCCTCTTGCAGACCTGTTCCAGGTCTCCAGCTGGTTTTCCTATATCACCTCTGTGTCCTTCCAAATTATTCTCTGTCCCTTTGGAGTCAGGTTGACCAAACTGAACAGCATCTGATGTGTGGGCACCCCACTGTTCTATACTCTGTCTGTTCAGGTCCTTTCTTGACCACCCCTGGTGCACTGGTTTCTTTTTGACCCATGTTGGCTTCCAGACTGATGAGAAAGAAGAGGTGGTTGTTTCATGCCTTGGCTCTGCAGGCTCCTGGTTCTTGTTGGAGCAAAGCTGTCTGAACCCCACTGTTCTGAGTGCTGGGATCCCTCGAGAAGCTCACTCCACCATGAGTGCCTGCAAGGAGCAGCACTGGGGTGTGGGGGTCCACAGTGGGCCTGAGCACTGTGATCCTGTTCATTTGGGGCAGGGTTGGAGTGGGTGGATATGCCAATGACAAGGATTTGTGCACACCAGGCAGTACAGGAACGAGCCCTGCAGCCTTCCCAGCAGTGAGGAGGCTGAAAAGGATGTGGGCATCAGTGAGTGTGGAAGAAGACTGTGTTTTGGGGAATGCTGCATCAGTAAGATCTAGAGGGGAAGGTTACATAGGTACCACATTGCACTGGTTCATCCCTCTTCAATATATGCTGCTGAAGAGCTGTGCCACAAGTCACAGCTGGCACAGTCTGTCTCAAAAGTGATGTATCCACAGCTCTGCACTCTTCAAGGTGAGGCCAAAAGGGCCATGTTGATGCAGCACCATCACCACTTGTGGTTTGCTGCTGGAGAGGCAGGAGGGAGAAGGAGGAAGGGGTGGGTGGCTGGTGGTCATTGCCCTGTGCCCAGCCCTGGGCAGACATGTGGCTGCTCAAACTGTGAGGAGAGCAGCCCAGGAGGCTTCTCCCCACCATTATCTATCAGAGAGCATCAGCTCTGGTTCATCACTGGGCTGCCTCTTATGAAAAGCTTACCCACGTCTGACAACTGCTTCAGACAGCACGTTGTTTTAGGAGCAGAAGAAATCCTCTGGCAGGGCTTTTCGAGGTCCTGATACCTGCAAGTGCTGGAAAAAGCAGCTCAAAATTAGTTTTGTGTATCTAGGAGTTACAGTGTTAAATAAACATGTAGGTGTAGCATCATTTCAAAATAGTGTATGATGGCTGTGGGGGAGAAGGGGGTTGTCCCTCCTTTTGAACCCTTTTTAGCTGTGGACCCAGGGCCTGACCTCTCCATGGGTTAGAAATTATGGGACAGTTTGTATCTGTTTCTCCTTTTGCCATGTGGCTTATCTAAGTGCTTCCCTCTTTGGTGGTCCCCTCACTGATGTATGTCTGCATGACTGGGCTCCACTCCAAAATCCTCCATGTGTTACTCACAAGGAGGTGCAAAGGGGTGAGAGAAAGGGCTGTTCACTGCTCAGTCCCCCAGTCAGCCTGTGCAGGGAATGTGCCAACCAGCCCTTTTTCTGGCTGAGGTGACATCCCTGACCTGCTCTGCCTTCTGTAGGGTTAAACACCCCCCAGACACGGCTGTTCCCTCCACAGGGCACCGCAGGCTCAAGTGCTGCAGCATTTTCTCATCCCCACCTCCCAAAAGAAACAGAAATGGTGAGTGCAGCAGCTTCTCAATGGGAGGTAAAACTGCTGGAGTTGAACACTTGGGCAAGTTAAAAGGTGAGCGTGGATCAGCAGGCTCTCCTCCCTATTTCTCTTCAATCTTTTTTTTTAAAATTAAATGACAACCAAAAAAAAAAAATTCAACAGTGAAGAGCTCTGCTCTCTCAAGACATTCTTGAAGCATGCAGTGGGAAGTGCAAGGGTGCTGCCTGGGCTCCCTGGGCCACTGGGATGTGCCACCCTCAGCCTGGTGAGGCTCCCTGGGTGGTGGCACAGGGACAGCCCTGGTGCACGGTGCCAGAGCCCCATGGACACAGCAGGTCCCCAGGGAAGAGTTCTGCCAGTCTGCTTCCATCTCTCAGTGCAGATAAACCAGAGAGGTTATCCAAAGTGCAGCAATATCCTCCAAAAACGTGAGGGGGAGAACCCTCTTTGCACCACATCACCCCGGATAAAAACCTGTTCATGGGCAGTGGTGGTGGGGGCAGAGACCCAGCACCTTCTAGGGGCATGGAGTGGCAGCAGCCTGGGTGTGTGGGACCCACAGGGCGGTGGAGGGAGCACATTTTCCAGCCTGGTGTTTGAATTTTGCTCTATATTTAGTGCCCTGGACGGGTGCTTTGATTCGCAGTGTTTCCAAGCACCTGCTGCTTCCCTTGACTCTGGTGGTCTATATGGGTCCCAGCAATCCCCGGGGTTAAGCTGCTCTATCTGCATGCCTAAATTTGGGTACTAAAGGTTGGGAGCTGCGGGTGCTATATTCTGCTGGGGTTTGTGTTTCTCCTGCTGTGGGGCACGGTGCTGAACTGGGGTTTGTGGGCAACATGTTTGCAAAACAAGGGAGCTTTGATTTGCCAGCTCATCTGAGAGATTAATCGTTTATCGGAGCAGAGAGAGATTAAAACTTCTAGAAATAAAATCTGAATACAGGCTAGCTGCCTCTTCCCAGCAGCAGATGCCTATCACAGGCAGTGTGGCTGGTGCAGGACATCCCTCTTGCTGTGGGAGCGTTTTCCAAGGCCTGTTCCCTGCACACCCAGTGGAAAGGCTGAGCTCTAATGCTGAATGTGACCACCCTGCTGCCAGAACCTCCAGCTGACTGTGACAGCTCAGTGGGGCACTGCTACAAGTGGAGCCAGGGCTGGCCTTTTAAGGAGCCCTGGTCTGGGACTGGGCATAAACACTTTTCCCTTTCATGCTCATTTCCAGGGCAGGTAATTTATGTATCTTGGTAAGAAATTGGCAACCATGTCCATGCTTCTGTCCTTTTGTAATATCCTGTTGTTGCTTTCCAGAGAAAAATACCAGCAGACATTCAAGGTTACTTCCTTGGCATGCTCTGTGTGTTTTCAGCCTGATTGTATCTGCACTGCCTAGATGTTTCCTGACATGCTGTATCTCCCCCGCTCTTGCATCACAGGCTGAGCATGAACTGTGCATGCTTTGCTGCAGCAGACCTTTCCTTTCTGACCACAGCCCCAGCTGTCTTTCACAGGCTTGCTCCCAGCCATGTTCCCTCCTTTGTCTGACTCCCAGGTTGCTCCTCAGATGCTTCATGGTACTTGGCAGTCCTTGAAGCAGGTCTTGCTCCAGAGCAGGAGATGATGAGTGACTGTGGCATGGATCAGGTGCCCACACAGGTGCTGGAAAGGGCTCTCACTTCTCTTATTTCAAGAGAAATGAGGTCTCTCAAAGGTGGCTTTAAAAAGTGACCCTCATGGCAGGCTGACTTCTCCCAAATGTTGCTCTGAGTCCCTGCAGCACCTGAATGAGGAGCAGCCCCAGGATCCTGGTGTGTGCCTGGCTCACTGACCTGGCACTGCTCCTTTTGCCCATCCAGACCTTGAGAAGTGTGAATCCAGGTTTGTTGTTCCTCATTGCTCCAGGATGCCTTGACATTCCTTAAGGAGATCAGAGCTCATTCCCATCTCCACTGGCAGGCCTGGGCTGTGGCAGCACGGTCCAGCCCCAGCGCAGAGCCGTATCGTGCGTGATGCTGCAGATGAAAGCTGCTGTTTGTTTACAAGCTTTCCTCAATTAGAACTCATTTGCTGCTCACACACTATATTTAAAACCTCATGTTTAAATCAGCGCTGGTGATTTAGGAGTGCCTGTTTTGTTTTCTTTCCTAGATACGTACGATAATTCTTCCACCTGTTAAAAATCTGTTGCTAATATCTGCTGTCAGGTTTCTTTTTTTCTTTTTTTTTTTTTTTTTTTGTCCCCTGCCAGGATAGCCAGAAGCCTGCAAGTGTTTATTTAACTCTAGCTGTTTACTTCTCATAAATTTCCCTGCCTGAAAATCTATTTGGGATCAGGCAGGGAAAAAGCTTTGCAATCATGCTGGCTTAGATTAAAATAGACAGAAAGTTTCAGTTTGGGCATTTTGGCAGCTCTGGATCTCTTCAAAGCTATTCTCAGTGAGGCTTTCCAACACACAGCCCCAGTGGTATGGAGGGGATAAGTTTATGTCCTGGTGCCACTTTGTACCCCAGTGTCCCAGGACGTGGGCAGGCAGGAGCTTTGCCCATGGGATGCTGCCCTGAGCACCCTCCATTCCCAGGGAACTACTCCAAGCAGAGCCACTGCACCATCCCACTGGGGTGTATGTGGCCTTTTAGCCTTAATTTCTGCAGGTCAGCTAAGTAGGGAAAAATAGGATTTTTCTTTCTCAAGGTTATTGTTTTAAAAACTTTCCTGTATTTTTTTTCATCTTGTTCGTTCTTCATTAATTTTGTTAACTCATTGCAAAGTTATCACATAACTGATGTCTATGTATACCTTTTTTCAGAATATCAAATCAGTCTGATCAGATTCACCCATGGGAGGATGACTTTAGTCTTCCAAGGAAAGCTTTTTCAAGATTGCAAAACCCTTGCTATAAAAAATTGTATTGGGTTTGTGTGCACTTGTTTTACTGCACCTTTTCATGAATGAAGCGTGTGAGAGCTCCTGAGCCAAATTCCAGTGTAAACGTAGGAAACTCAGGGTAAGCCCAGGACAAGAAGACAAACTTCCTGTGCAGATGAGCTGATCTAGCAAACTTCCAAGGAGCAGGAGCACACCCAAGGCGTGAAACCTATGGCTTTGGGTTTCATCAGTCATTTCTCTCAACAAAACTCTGCCACGGTATTATTTGTAGAATTATCCCTTTCTGTTACTTTTTGTCCACCTACTGAGTTTTTATGAAATTGAAAGTTTGCAGAGACCAAGATGTGTTTTCCAAAGGGCTATGGACTGGGATGCTGACACAAATGTTCCCATGTATGTATCTGATTGGGACACACGTTTGTTTCCTCCAGGGCCTTCCCTACATTTCATTCTTTAGCCAAGGGCCAAGTGCCAACCCCCATTTCCCACTTCTACACTTTGGAAATCAGCAGAATCATTCTGGATTCTCTGCAACGTGCATGAAAAAAATTCTTTTGTTCCTTTTATAATTTTTAGAACAACTTTAATGTCTTCAGGGATTCAGTCAGGAAACATAATCTTGAATAAGATAGAAACAAGAAAGTCAAGTCCTTGTTGTATCTTCCATGCTATTTCCATCTCCAATGTATTTCCTCTCTCAAATTGCTTCTCTCCAGAGTCACACTCTGCCAGAGATAACTAGGTGGCAGTGAGTGAAGAAAGGAACAGCATTGTCTACAGCTTTGAACCATGAATAGCCCTTGGAAAAACAGCAGCAGAGAGAGATACAAGTTCAGGTTGATAAAGCAGGCTGCCAAGTGACTGAAGACTTGATCCTGTTTCACTGAAGTTGGCGGTGAACTCCCACGGATGTCACTTTTATCGATGCTCCCAGCCCACCTTGGGTGCCATCCACCAGCAGCCTGGGCAGAGCGTGGGCAGAGTGTGGCTGTGAGCTCTGTGGGGATGGGGCTGGGTCTGCTGGTGGAGCCTCCTTCTGCTGCAGCTGCTGGGGCCAGGGGTGCTATCAAGCACCCACATGTGGGTCAGCTGAGGTTCAGCATCATGCTGATTCTGTGCAGTGCCCTTTGGCTTTGTGCTGTTGGCAGAGTGAGCACACACATATATACATCATATTTATGTATATCAGGGCCTCAAAGTAAGGAAAAGTCACAGCAACAGCTGCCATTTACCAGTCCCCAGTGATGAAGACTAAGGCTCTGAGCTCTCCATTGATATTGCAGCTTATCCTTGGTTCTGGCTCCATCAGCCAAAGCCACCTGCCTGTATTGATCCAAACCCTGGTGCTCTCCTCAGACAGCACAACAGGCTGATCCCATGTGAAGGGGTCACCTCCTCAGCCCTGTACCAGACCCACAACTGTGCCTTCACCAGGTGATGGTAGAAAATGAAGCAATCCAAGGCCGTTTTGCCAGCTGCCCACTCCCCTACTACCCTCTTCTGCCTGCTTGGTGCACATGACATGAAACACTGGGCAGCCCAGCAGCACAGCACTGCTGTCACTGAGACCCAGTCTCAAACCCTGCACAATGTCAGCCAGCAAAGAGAAACCACTTTATTTCAGTGCCTCTGAGGGGGCTGGATGAATAGCTGAACTGCAGCAGCCTAATGGATTTTGGAGGGGGGTGGGAAGCAGGACGGGACATGCAACAATTTGCAGGGAGGCGTGTGGGGAAATGTTGTTGCAGCGATGAGGAGTGGGAGATGGAGTAACAATGGCTCCAGTTTACATTGTGCTGCGCCGGCGCTGTGATCTGCTGCCAAGATCAACCCTGGAGAGAGGAACTTGAAAATAACACGAATAGTGTGGCAAGAGAGATACCCTACAGCATATCCTGCTCCCTCGGACTTTGCCTTTGAGTCAGGAGTGAAATATTGGAGCTATTGTGGTGAAGTGAGACTTAAAAATAGAAGGGAAAATTGCTGCTTTTTTTTATTATTATTATTTTTTTTCTTCCTTCCAAGGGGACATTAATTGTTTTTAAGTTGTGGTACTTCTAGTTTGAGTCAAGGAGGAAAACACTTCGAGGCATTGAAAGGGCTAGAAACTCTGTCACTCATCAGCTGTGGAGTGAGAGCTGCCCCTTATCTCCATCACCATAGCGATGCTGCTGCCCTGGTTACTCCCCACGATGGGTTTCACACTGCTCCTGCAGTACCCTCACAGCTCGAGATCCTTTCAGAGGAGGCCTGCTTAATGCCACGAGTCTCACAAAAAACTAGTGCTGTAACTCAGGTGGGTTAGCAGCATTTCTGGCTGCACACATGTGTTACCTGCAGGGAATAGAGAGAGGGCTGGTGCCCGGGATTCCTGCACAGGAGGTGAAACTGAATTCCAGACAAAAGCTGGAAATTCTCTTCTGTCTTGCAAGAGCAACAGCTTGGAACCAAAGTGGGTTTAGGGAGTTACAAAGTTTATATTTTTTTGCAGGGTTTTACATCATTTGGATTTTTTTTTTTTTTTTTTTTTTTGGTTTTTTTTTTTGTTATTTCAGGGATCAGTGGGCTGGTAAAGCTTAGGTCTCTCTGGGTTTTCTAAGAACTGCATTTATATGAATGTGAGATGAAGCAGAGCAACATCAGATCTGGTCACAGCCGTGTGAATGCTGTTTATCTGCTGTCTTCAGAAACAGCACTGCCCTCTGTGTTAGGCTCCTGGCCAGGTGCTTCAGGATGCTGCCAACACTGCACCTCTTGCAAGTGCCTTTCTGGGAGCACAGAATCCTCCCTCTCTGCCTCTGAGCTTCCTTGGGAATGGAGAGGCCAGTCTGGGATGCCAGCACCACCACTACAACCAGACAGCTGTGGACAGCTTCCAGCCACCCTCCCAGGGACTGTCCCCCCATCCCAGACTTGCTGCTAGCCTTTGATGAGTGACTGCTGCCACATGGGGACAGGGCTGCTCCCCTACAAGGAGAGAGCTGCACTGGTTTGTATAAATATAGCACGTGACATTTATGTCTGAGTTTACCAAATTCGGCCCTTTCCCACTGGTAAACTGTGAGAACCAGCAGGGTCAGAGTGTTTATGGCCAGAAGGAATTGCTAAATCTGGATTTACACAGATCACTGAGCTCAGTCACTCAAACCCAGTATCTTGTTTCACTGGAAGCTCATGCTGCTCTGAAGACACTGGGAGATGGGGCACCTCTTTCTCTTTGTCCCAGAAAGTGGTCACCATCATTGTTCACTCGTGTGCCTTCTTTCTGGTTCAAAAATCCTTCTCCTTCTATGCCTTGGTAATGTTGCAGATCCCAGAAGAGCTGAATATTTTCACCCCTTCAAAGCATATGTATCAGGCTGTCTCTCAATCCTCTTTGCTAAAATTAAGGAGTCTCTAAGCCTCTAAGGTCTGCCTTTCTGCCCTGCCTCTTACCTCCATGATGGACAGCACATATCCCTGCCAATCAGCATCAGAAACCTGATCTCTCACAAAGGATTTCCAAAACTCAGGATGTTTCATCCTTTCCTCAGGCTCTGGAAAGGGCCTGTGACCAAACTTTGGGATCAGACCCTCCTGTGGCTGAGATCCTATGGGCAGCAGGTGCTGGGCAAGCATCTCCAGGGGAGGAGGCCACCCTGGCCAAGGAGCTGATGGTTTCTGTGGGATGGTGCCCAAGTGCAGGGTTCCCCCAGGAGCTCAGAGGAGCCACCATGCAACGGCTCATTTCTGCAGCAGATTCAATCATCAAAAGGAAATGAGTAAAGAACAAACAGCAGGTTTTAAAAGATGGAAAGAAAAGATAATTTTTTTATCTATGTAGAACCTGACAAAATACCCATGTGCTGTTCAGAGATGGCATGAGCTGATAAATGTGATGAAAATACAACATGGGGGCAGAGAAACAGCTCAGGGCCCAGTGCTGCAGTGGATATGGGTGTTGGCACCTCAGACATTATCCCTGACCAGCCAGGGCAGGTTTGCTGACAGTGCTGTGGGGAGCAGCCTGTGGTGTTTTGAGTCCATGCTGGAAGGAGGGGTATTGACTCAACACTGAAGGTGGAGCAGGCTCTAAGCATTTGTGTAGGGGCTTTTCTAATGCCTTTAAAAAGGAAAAAGGATAAAAACACCAACAGCACCTGAATGCTAGAGGAGCAGTGTCTCGCCATCTAAAATCAGACTGTTTGTGCATAGTTATATCAGTGCTTTTAGGGCCTAAATCTCTGAGAGAAGACTGGGGTGAGAAAGTTCAAAATGTAGGACTTGACAGTCAGTGCTGCTCACTGGAGAAAGAGGTCTCCTTGCTATGTGTTTCCTAGCTCAACACCAAAAGGAAGCCCCCTATGCAGCCTTCATTCTGTGTTCAGTTTGGTGTGCAGGGTGGGCAGACACCTTCCAGCTCCCCCCTTCCCAAGCAAAACCCAAGTGCTACGCTCACCTCACTGTGCCTTTGGCTTTGGCCAGGGTAGAGAGGAGCCAGGAACACTGGTGGTTTGCACCAGGGACAGGGAGAAAACCTCCTTGCTCCCTGGCCAGCTAGTGCCTGGCCTGGTATCTACTAGGACAGAAAAATTAGCAGCTCAGTTCATCTCCCATTTCTATTCCCTGGACACAATTATTGATCCTCACTGAATTGTCCTTCCTGCTACAGAAAGTCCTGTCTCAATGCAGGTCCTTTGTGAAGTTTTATTCGGTTCAAACTTAGGCCACATCCTGCATTTCTTAACAGAATGCACCCAAAATTCTGACAGTAACCTAAAAAAAAAAAAAAGAAAAAAAAAGCCCAAACAAAACTCTAAAACTCTCCATCCACAACTTCCCAAGAAAAAAAGAAAAATCCAAAGCCATAGTCGATAACTCCATGGAATTCTTGGGGACCTTGCTCACATTCACCAAACAAATTCCTTCCTGGGAATTATTAGCTTGGTTGGAAGTGTTTTGTTGCCCTCTGTGCAGTGTTGGGTCTCAGGTGACAGTTTAAGAATCCTCTGCCCACAGCTGGCTGACTCCAGTGAGGAACATTTCACCATTTCATCCACCAATTCACAAAATAATGTCACTGAAAGGGGACATTGCCTGGGATCTGTTGGGTTATCAAATCATTCCTCCTTTAAAATTTAAAGTCTTTGCACAGGAATACTCACACTTAGTTGGCTGTGAATCCTTTGGTCTCCAGAAGAAGAAACATTTAATATTTGTTGCTTTCAATCTGGACAGGAGACCAAGAAGCCTTCTCCTGCAAAGCTGTTTGGATGCCACAGAGCAGCCCGTGGCTCTACAAACATGACAAACTTGTCTTCCTTATGAGTAATAAATAATAAGAAAAATAGCCATCTTGGGTGAAGGAGAGAGGTGATTCAGCAAACACTTCAGCAATGGCCTGGGTGGCATTAATCAGCTCTCATGTCAGAGATGTGTGTAGTCATCTCTCAAACCAAGCTCATGGCAGCAGCTCCTGCACCTCTGAGTCAGACACAGCTTTGAAACCTCCAGGTGCCAAGTTTCCCAAGTGACCTCAGAGTGGTTTCCCAAATGAGGAGTCAAGTGCAGAGGATTTGGAGCCCACACATCTGCAGCGGGACTGGGACACCATCCAGCTGCTGAGTAAGGGCTAAAGGGCTCTTTGTGCAGGACAGAAAGGCACAGGAGAGGAACATGTGTTAAAAACTGACTGCATAAGGCCAGCTTTTAGTGCAGCTTCTTTCTTCTGCCTTCCCCATTTTATCCAGAAGCTGATTTCTTGATGAAATGTTAATGAGAACCTCTGAGAGCACCTGCTTGGCTTCTGCCCATTCACAGAAACGTTCCCAGGCTTGCTCCCTAGGCCTGGGCTGGTGTTTGGGTCTGGAGACAGCTGTCAGGGAGGGATGGCCAGCCTGTCTTTGACCTCAGGGCATGCCCAGCACCCCAGCTCTGTGCTGCTGATGTGGATCAGCCCTGGGCACGGGCACCACTTCCACAAACACTGCGGTGTGCAGGTGCTGTATTCATGGAAAGCCCCCAAATTATGGAGGTGCAAATGAGAGAACCTGTCTGCTAAGTGTTCCATGGCCCAGGAATTGGGATACCCTCTAATCTGGGCTCCCCTGAGTGCCTGTACTGCTCCTTCAGCTGTTATCCTCCCTGCAGAGTCTCCTTCCTTCCAATTTGTGACTGTGCTGGACAGCCTGCAGTGACCAGTGCCAGTCTGACATTTCTGGGAGTGGAGCCACTCCAGGAGCAGCTGAAGACAGAACCTCTGAATATTCTGCTTTTCAGCAGGTTTGGTTTGTTTTTTTCTCCCTACTTTGTTGTGCCATGAAAATTGATATCCCCTGGGTCCCTCTCCAGCCATCTTCTGCTTCCATTTCTGCCTGCACCTCCCCAGGGACTGCAGCCAGGTTGTCTCCTGTCAAAGGTCACCAAACAGCAGGGTTAATACAGCCACAGATCTGTAGCTCAGCCCTCCTGAGCCAGAGCCCAGACCACAAACAGCCTGGGGCACTGTTTGGAGAGAACTTGGAGAAGTTGCTGCCTGCAGCACCCCCCTCACCAGGGGATGCTCACAGGGCCCCTGCACCCTGCTGCCTCCCACTCTTCTCAGACATGTTCCCCAAGGAATTCTCTTTGCAATCATATTGATGATAATCCACGTGGATATTGATATATTTGCAGCAGGAACAAGAGCCCTGTGTCCTCAGCTGGGATACCTTTTTAGTTTAAGAATGCCCATGATTTGGGGTGGTTAATGTTTGTTTTGTTTTGATTTTTCTCACAGGCTTTCCCATTCCTCAGGGCCCACAGGTGGCTTTCTGCCAGCTCTGCCACTCCTTGTCCCTCTGCCTGGCAGCAGTGCTGGTGATGACAGGAGAGAAATGAGTAAAATTACACAGGTCTCTGGGAGAAATTAGTAAAATTACACAGGATGAGAGTTTCCTTTGCTGATGGTGTAGAGGGACACAAATTTACGTGATTTTGAAACCTATCTGAGTTTGAAATGTTGTTTCCAAACCAAAGCATAATTAAAAAAAAAAAAAAGTTTGAAATCTCCTTGGAAAGGTACAAGTAGGACTTCAGATGTCAGAAGAACATTTTCCGTCGATACAATCAATGCTCCTTATTCCAGGCTTAGTGTTTTCTGAAGTACACTGCTGTTTGTAACAGAATATGCATTAAAAATTAATGAAAAGTTGTTTCAAAAAAAAAAAAAAAAAAGAAAAAAAAGAAGGCTCTTAGAAAAGGCTGAGAGAATATCTTGACCTTGGCAAGAAAGTGCCAGTGCAACTTCCTGCAAAGTCACTTTTGGTTGAAAGCTACATGTTCCCACAGAAAGTTTGAATTTATTTAAAGAATGGCATTTTCTTTTCTTTTCCTTTCCTTTTTTTTTTTTCCTTTTTTTTTTTTTTTTTTTTTTATAATGTTACTGACAGAATAGGACTCAACCTGATTATTTGCAGGCAGCTGTCTAAATAAGCTATGACAAAAATGTCTTCTTGTGACACTGAAGAATGAGCAAAAGTATTTTTAGTCGCTGAAGTGGATGTACTTAATATCACACATTTTCCCTCTACACTTTTTCCAGTGTGTTTCCTGAAGCTGCTGGGCAGCACATGTCTCTGCTCAGGAATTTCATCACAGGGTTTTTTTCTCTCAGTCTTGGGCCCACCTGAGCATCCTGCTGCCATACTGTCCTATTCTCATTCTCTCTTTTCTGCCCCAATCTGAGTTGATTGATCCTTCCCCCTCCTTTGTCAGCCTGATAACCTTTTCAGGATCCCAGCCATTTGTTCACAAAGTGTGTATTGGTGCCCACAGGCAAATTTTAAGTCCCTAAATCCCCTCTTAGATGCCTCAGTGGTGCATTGAATCTGGTTCAATAGCCTGTTAAGAAACAGACCCTCCATAAAGAGCCAGGGGACAGTCACATCCCTTTCTTTCCGCTGCAGTTTGCCCTCCAGGATGAATAGGAGCATCCCAGCTTGCAGCTGATTATTTTTTTAACACTTGGAGACATCTGCCTGGGAAAGAAACTGCCTCCCTGGGATCTGCACGTGTTTGTGCATCAGATGTAAGTCAATGGAGGGCAATCCTCCAGAAAAGATCCTGGGCATGTGTGTGAGAGAAAGAAATTGCAGGGAGGCCCTGGTGAAGCGAGGAGAGAGGCCCAAGAATGACCTTTTCCAGAGAAGGAGGAGGGGGAGGGCAGTGAAGAAGAGGAGTTCAGAAGAAGCCAGTTCAACCACAGTGCCCTTTCTCCTTCTGCAGAAAGGCAAGGCAAGCGAAGATGTGAGTGTGGGGACTTCATCCCCAAAGATGGGGCAGATCCAGTGCCTGAGCAACCCAAGCCCTGAAGCTTTCTCCCCATCCTTGTGCAAACAGCTTGTCCCTTGCTCCCCAGGTCCCCCTGTGGCTCAGCCACAATGGCAGGGCCTGGCAGAGGCTTTCCCTGCCCACAGGGCTTGTGCTCACACACAATGCCACAAAGGAATCTTATAAAAGCTGGAGCAGGGATGGTGTTTGGCCCTCCAACCCCTGACCCTCCAACAATTTAGTTAATGATTGTGGTTATCAGATACACTGGCTCAGCAGTGCATCCATCACTGGGCTGACAGGGACTCAATCCTACAAGGGGAGGGAATGTGCAAACACATTCAATCTTGTCCCAGCCAGCCCCCAGAGTTCCTCTGCCCCTAAATCCAAGAGCAAACAGAGAGTTTCCATCAGGGGAAGAGCTGCTGTGATTTCTTGTAAAATAATAGACATAGAGATGGACCTGTGGATGCTGGCAATGCCTCAGATGCAGGACCAGCCCATGAGATGCAGCTTAGCTGTTGCTGCTCCTTGCAGTGCACTGAGAGGAAGGCAAACAAGCAGTGGTGCTTTCCTTTCCATGACAGTCTTTGCTTGCTCCTCTGCAATATTTTACTTGCCTTACTGGGTTCAATCCTGCAGCCCAAACCTGAAGCCAGCAGCTTGCTTTGCTGAACCTAAGGCTTATTCCTTGCATCTGCACTGCTTCAATGTCCCAGCTCTGCACTAAAGTCTCCTGCCCCATTTGTTTTCAGTCCCTGCCCAGGACACTGTGACCCCTTCTCTCCGTCCTGACAGTTCTTCCACCCCTTTTCAATAGATTATTCTGCAATAAATCACAGCAGTCCTCACATGATGGAAAACTCTGTTTGTTCTTGGGTTTGGGGGAGGTCCATAAAGATGCTGTCAGCCCCAGGGGTACCAAAGGGAGGAAGATACAATTGGTGCTATGACAGCAACAGTCCCACATCAGTTTGCCTGTACTTGGACCCAGCACAAAGCTTGCAGCTGCTGGCTTGTCCCTGTATTTTTGAATATCACAGTATTTTCATGGTGAGAAAGATCGGAGGCAAAACACTGAAATACATTTGCTGAGCTCATCAGCTTTTTTTCTAAGAGGCTTGGAAAAATCTGGAAACATTTCCTCTGAAGAGGCAGTGCAGAAACGAGCCTGAACCCAGAGTTTCTAAAGACCAACCTCTCCTTCTGCTCAAATGCCACCAGGAATTCCCACTCCTGTTTCATTCTCTTGCCTCATCATATCACACGTGCATGGAGCTGACAGCAGGGAAGCACTGAGCAGATCTCAGAGTGGGAGTTTTCACCTTCACCACCCCTCCATGTGGAAAAGGAGAGGTCCAGATGAAGCACCACCAAACCCTGGCTGCCCAGGAGCACCAGGAGAGAACTGACCACAGAGTGGGGCATGCATTGACCAGCCTGGTGTGCCTCTGCTTTGCATAGCCATTATTTCAAATATGGCCAGGGTTAATTAGCTGCTCCTGGTTGCCACTGCCTGGAACAGGGCACCCTCTGTGCCAGGGGCTGCAGTACAGAGCAGACCTGGCACTCGACTTCACTCCTGATCAGAAACTGGGCAGGCAGCACCAGGCAGGACTTGGAGGGGTAGAAAGCACTGTGGTGAAGTTTGTGTCTTATCTTGGATCCCTCAAGCAGTCCAAAACTTTGGCTCAGCTTTCTCCAAGCTCACTCCTAAGCAGATGACAAGAGCACAGGAAGGCTGGCTGCAGGACAAGGCAACACTGGCAGATCCTGGCTGATGGGTGCTCTCCAAGGTGTCCCAGGCCAAGGCATTTTGGTCTCCCTGAGCAGGCTCATGGGTAGCCAAAACCCCCTTCTCTGGGGTTTACAGCATGACCAGTTTGTGTATGCAGTGCTGTTTGAAGGGAGCAGCCGGCCTCAGATTCGGAGCTGCAGTGAATGCACGGGTTTTCCCCTGCACTTCTTCCCTTCTCTCCAGGCTTTTGTGGGATCCCCAGGGCAGCAGAACACAGCTGTCAGCACAGGGAGGACAGCCTGATCCCTTTCTGGGTAGAGATGGACCAGGAGTCCCTGTCCCACGCCGGCAGGGTCCCGCAGGATCCGCTGTGTTGGGAAGCTGCAGTGCAGCACTGGTGATAAGAGCAGATAGCAGAGTTCCTGCTCTGATTACAGCATGACCAAACAAGTTCCCTGATCCCCTACCTACGCCAGCCACTCCTTGAGACAATAGTGCTGTCCCAGGAGGGAATGTGCAGGCAAGCAGGAGCACACCAGAACTGCAAGCCCTGATGCCCTGTGGCTAATAAATGTCACTGTGCACCCCCATCCCGGGCAGGGTGCAGACCCAGGGACTCAGGCAGGGAGATTTCCAGTGGAAATATCCTGGCAGGGCATCAGGCTTGGAAGAGACAGGGAGAGGAGAGCTACAGTGAAAAGAGAACAGGATGTGAACCAATGTGGAAAGTATGACAAAAAGCAGCTAAGATTACACAGCAGCAGATTCTCTTTGCCTGGTGGCAGTTTGCAGCTGGGTGCCACAGGGGAGCTGAGGCTCACAGCAATGCAAATGTTCTTCACTCCATCAGCTCTCCCCAGCTCCACCAGGGATGCCATGACTGCACTGCTGGGGCGGTCCAGCACACCCTGAGGAGCTCCAAACCACTGTGGCCTGACCACCTAGCCCAGAAAAGCTCTCTGCAGCTTTGCATGTGTGCTTTGGGCTTTGTTGGCTTGGCTGCCAGGGAAAAAAAAGCCTGTCAGGCAAACTGGATCAAGCTCTGTCACTGCAGTCCCTGCTGTCTCAGGACAAGCAAGATTGGGGAGCTCTCAGTGATGTTTTCTCATGGGGCTGTCCATTTGCATGGGCACTGAGCTGGGAAAATGCTCTTACTCAACATTAGGCACACCATTATCAGGCTGATATTGGTGTCTTAGGGTAGACCACATGCTGACCTGTGGGGAAAGACTTGGATGAATTAGGACTTCACTTACAGGGTTTCACCTGCCTGATTTCCCTGGAGCCATTGAGAGAAATCACCACTCTCCTTTTAAGTCATCACAGGGGTTTCTGGTACTTCATAGAGTGTTTAGCTCCTGTCCCAGCAGCAGACTGAGCACAGAGCTCCAGACCCACTCAGGACTGTGCCTCTTTGGTCTTTTCTGTACAGTTACTCGAAGGAAACAGATCTGATTTTAGGAGCAGACCTGTTGTGCCACTGTTGCATATTCAAGCCCTAATGTAAGCACACAGACACTTAGCATGGGATTCTTACCATGTTTATATGGCAGTGAAGCCACCAGGCCTAAGCCATGGGGAACTTGGAGCACCAGCCTGATGAGGAGCAGCTGAGGAACCTGGGGTTGTTCAACCTGAGGAAAAGAAGGCTGAAGGGGGACCTTATTGCTGTCTACAACTACCTGAAAGGTTGTAGATGGGGGGAGAGTCTCCTCTCCCATTTAACAAGTGATAGGATGAGAAGACACAGCCTCAAGTTGCACAGGGGAGGTTTAGATTGGATATCAGGGAAATTGCTTCACTTAAAGGGTGGTCAAGCACTGGAATAGGCTGTCCAGGCAAGCAGTGGAGTCACCATCCCTGAAGGAATTTAAAAGACAGGCAGATGTGGCAGCTGGGACATTTTAGTGGTGGCCTTGGCAGCGCTGGATTAATGGTTGGACTTGATGATGTTAAAGGTTTTTCCCAGCCTTAATGATTTTACAACTTTATAAAACCAAGGCAAATGCAGCCCAAGCAAGGCCCATGCCCGTGTGACTCAGTGTACAGCTGCAAGTGATTTATGAACCTCTTGTTTCCACAGGCTCAGTGAGTCTGTGCTGACTGAATTTGGGTGCCCAACCTGCAGCCTGGACAAACAGCACCACTTCATGCCAGGGTGTGCATCCAGCACGTGCAGCCAGGACTAAGGAACACACAAGAGCCCTTTAGACCTTTAGTATTTAGCAAAGCCCACAAGAAAGAGCTTCCCAGCTGTCTCAGAGGGCTCATTTGCATCAGGAGAGCCCGTTTGCTCCTCTGAACTCTCCCTGGCCTGCCTGAACAGTGCTACCCCAACAGCTCCCCAGGAATGTTTTAATATGGACCACTGGGTAAAACTTTGCAAGTCAGAAAGGTGACCAGAAAAAACACTCTGAAGTTATTTTTTCTCCCATTAATAGCTAATTTGCATAAATACAGAGGGATCACCAGGGGTTTCTGCTGCTCTTCAAGCTGACTTCTGCAAGGGACTCATGAGGCAGAGACAATCCCCTCAGAAGCAGTGAAAGTTCACTGGTAAGCACCTCTGCAGCTGTCCTGAGGTGAAATGGTTGAACACAGGCTTTTTCATGAATCTTGATGGGTTGCTTAGTCCTGTGAACACCTGCTGGGTGAGCTACCTCCTTTCATCCTGAGAGCTGGGTCAACAATTGTGGTAGACCTTCTCCTGGTGTTTTGTCTCTAGGGAATTGCACCTTGGCAAGGGGCTGGGAGGTCAGAAGAGAAGAAAATCGTGTGTGTCTTTTGGCCAGCTCAGACCCAGAGGATGAGGAGGTGTGTGGAAATAAAACACATTAAAGATAGACTCAGATGGTGGCAATGATTTCTGCTTTACTGAAGAACCACCTACTGAGTCTCCTGATCCCTACCACTGCTCAGCAGATAGGCAGCTCTAGTGTCAGAAGCTTAGCAATGGTAATTTATCATCTTTGAAGGTGCAATAGGTCTCTCTAGATGTAATTAAGTGCTCTCTCAAAGGAAGGGACTATTGCTAAGCCTTGCAGGCATGTTTACTTGACCACAGAGGGCCCTCATCAGAACATCCAGTACTAATATATTATCACTAATGATGACAACCAACAATTTCTTCTCCACATGAATTACAATTACACATTCTTACTTGGCTGGAGAGTCCAATTATCCACAAGGAAAAATTTTCTCTCATACAGGACAAGAAATATTAGCAAGACCTACAGGTTATTCTTTCCTACCTTCCTTTTTTTTTTTTTTTTTGAATTTGACTCTTTGTTTTCCACTTCTAATTTGTTTCAAATTATTTCAGCATTATTAGATTGGTATGAACAATCATCTACCACTTTTCTCTTTCTCCAGGCCCATGTGCCTTTAAATTCTCCACATTTTTACAGTTAGCCCAAAGGCAATACTTGATCTCTCAAACCAGCCACCACAACAGAGTTTACTGATCTTTATTTCATCACCAAACACTTCTTCAGCACAGCATTTGTCATCTGAGCTATCCATGCCTCTCACCTCAAGTTCACCTTTGCAAAGTGCTCCTTCTCCAACAAGCACATTTTCAGGACTACTGGCCCTGCTGTGCCATGCTGCATCCTACACTGGACATAACAAATTGCTCCATAAAGATCATAGGAGGCTGAAGCAGTTTGGAGGAAGGCTGCTTATCTCAGTGCAGTCCAGTGAGCTGGAGGAGGCTGTTCCCCATGTGTAGCAGTGATGCTGTGACAGAGTCTCCAAAAGCAGTGCCCTAGGAGGCCTGTGACCCAAAGGAACAGCAGCAGCTCTTACCCCTGTTGGAGGTGAAATGTGTGAAGAGGCACTAGTGTGAAGGAGTTTTGACCAGAACCCAAAATGGGTGAACTGACAAGAAGGAGGCACTAGGAAGGCCTGAACCTGCAGGAGAAAGTCATGGCAATCTCAGCAGCCTCTGACAGGCAGCACTGATTCCCTGAGCTGATGTGGAGGGATGAGGAAGTGTTGTGTTATCTGGGCTTAAACAACTTCCCCAGCTCCTCTGTGAATCATTTTCAGAAGGGCACAGCCCAGAGCTCAGCAGTGCCTGCTGCCACATCCCTCTGGCTGGATGGCTGGACTGCTCCTGAGGGAGGATGTAGGGCTGGTACCACCCAGGGGAAGCACATCAGCAACACCCAGCATGGCAGCCAGCACCTGGCCCAGCCTCACTGTCCCTGATAATGAAATTCCTTCTGAAAAAGATTTGCCTCCCTGTATCTGCAAGACAATCTCCAGGCAAAACAGGCTTGCTCTGGTACACTGCTCCATCACTCATCTGTGCCCTGAGGGTTGGAGACACAAGTGGGTCTCCCTGTGACAAAGTTGTCTTTTGCTGTGATGCAGAGCCCACATCTCAGGTGTGCTCTGAGATGGAAACCTGCTCTTAGGTTGTGTGGATGCTCATTCTAGGCCTCTCCCAGTAAAACTCCTCTTTTATTTCTGTCTTCCCCACCACCCCCAAATGTTACATGACCAAAAAAGTGCTTAATCAAGGCGACTGGAGCAGAGCCAGCACCAGACCCATAGTTTGTTTTACAGCACATACTGTTTTGATGTATTGAAGAGAGCTCACCTCTGAGGGCAGACTGAGGTTTATGAGCCCCCAACACCCCCCAGCCACAGCCAATATTCCAGCCAGTGTTACACTCTCTACTCCAATGACTTTTCTGCATCCTGTTAAGTACCTGCCTATCCAACACTTCCTCGATTAACAAAACTCTGCAGCCACTTCCTGCCCTCATTCCCACCTCAGTGCACTGAAACCTGCTGGCAACCTGTCACCAAATTCAGCCAGGCAGCTGTCTGACCCTCAGAAACCAGGGGATTGCAATCAGTGGGGTTTGTTGCCTACAAAACAGACCTGAATGTCACCCACACTGAGCCCTCCCTTGGCTGGCAGGCCCTGCCCCAGCCCTCCCCGAGCCTGTCCTGCACAGCAGTGCCCTCCTTCCCGCCGGGATGGGGCTGGGAGCGCTGGAATCTCATTCATGCATCTGCTGGGGCACCGCTGCTGCCAATCCAGCCCGGGCTTTAGGGGAGAAGAACATGATCACTTTGCTGCTGGAGCCACTGCACACGCCGAGGAGACCATCTAATCCTTGCATTCCTGCAGGAGAGAAAGCCCCCAGTCAGCTAAACATAAACGGCCCCAACGGTGTGTGTGTGTGTTATTTTTAAGCCCAAAAGCCTGAAGGCAAGGTTTAAAGGAGAGTCTCGTGGCATATTTTTCATGAGCTGTCTTAAGTCCCCTTGTCTCTTGCCTGGATTGCGTCAGCCAGCAGTGACATATTTTGGGGCAGGACCTGTCTCTGTGCCTGTTCTCAAGGCACTTTAAGCCTGGCTGGAGCAGGCAAACTGAGACACGGAGCAAATGCTGGCTTCCATCTACATAGCTTGTCATCCAGGATTGACAGAGACCACAAAGTGGCCTCATAAAGGGACAAAGTCAACTGATATGGCTGCCTGGTGTTCCCTGTTGTACCCTCCTGGAGCTGAGGGGAGGGTCACCGTGCCCTGTGTTGATGTCCCTGCCAGCAGCCAGCTGTCCCTCGCCAGCCAGAGGCACTGAAACATCCCTGCTGTGCCACCCCCCCAAGCACTGACTGGGATCTGAGGATGTGAAAGTTCAGCAGATATCCTCCTTCCCCTCCCAGCTTTGCTGGCCATGGAGCATCAGTGTCCACAGCATCGCTGCTCCTGCATGCTCAGCTCCCACGGCTGCCAGAGCATCCTGCGTGTCCTGGCCAAGACAAAAGTGAGTGAATTCACACTAGGGATGTGTCTCAGTCCCATGTTTAGCAGTTTTGTGGCTGTGTGGGGCAGCTTGAGGTGGTAAAATGTGAGTGGCAGCTGCAGAAGGCTGAGGGAATGCACCCAGTCTAGGCAGCAACCTGCTCTCCTTGTGCTCACCCAGCCATAACTGGGCATCCCATTGGCACTGCATGGCATTGAGTAATGGGTTCTGTTCAACCCCTTCTCCACTGAAAGCAGCTGCAGGAGCAGTGGAATGGCCCCCAAAACTCCACACTCTGTGACACACTGGTGTTTCCATATCCCAGCAATCATTTCTGACAGCAATGTCATTTTTGTGAGACTGCTTCAGCCAGCTGACATAACCATAAAGTATAACCAGCTTTGGCTTTTGCAACCTTTCCTGCTCTAAAGTGAAGATGAATATTTTTGTTACTGTGCAGACAACTCTTGCTGAAACAAGCAGCTATTCAATCTGGGATGAAATCCAGAAGGTAGCTGGGATTTTGTTTTTTTGGAAGGAAAGGTGGCTTCTGGGGACAAAGAAGCCCAAGTTCTTCCACATATAGAAGCCCCCTTCATTGGGGCTGAAGTCAGAAACCATGATGCCCCAATGTCAATATTCATTGAGAGGTGATGGGAGGCAGCCTCAGGGCTGAAGGACGAGTGTGATTTCAACCCATGTTTCAGGATGGCCTCACCTGAAGGCCATCATACCTCACCATACTCAAGCATGTGCTGGCACTTTATCCTTAAATCCCAGCATCCCTGGCCTGTGCATGCTGCTGCTCCCATCCATACTTCTCAGTGCAAAGAAACAAAGACATATGACACAGAAAATTACCATTAGTGCTTTGGTTTTGTATGACAAACCTGTTCAAATGAGCTTTTTTTATCTATTTTAGTTTGGCTGTGACATCCTCCCAGTTGCTCCTTTTTTCAGTGACCTCATGTGCATTTTTGCTTTTCCTAACCCACCTTTTTCTGTCCTGTATTCTACCACCTGAAGACCCCTGCTTTCACAGTCAACACAGGTTAGTGAAATAACCTAATTGCTCTACCACCAGACCAGATTCTGAAATTCTCTTTCCTCCTCTACTACATCAGGCTGGCACCTCTGGGGCAGCTGGCCCAAAAAGCACTGATGTGAAAGCAGCATCCCCTGCAGAGACAGGGGAAGAGCCTGATCATAGGATCAGTCCCTGCATCTCTAGAAGTGGATATCTGAAGGCAGCAGTGACTCAGGGTTGGCAGTACAACGTTCTGCAGAAGCTCTAGAGCTGCTAATAATGGGCTCATCCCTGCTGAGTGGGGCATTGGACATCATCTTCAGACTCCCTTGGAACAGGGGACTGATTCTGGTGTGATGAAGCAAAACCAAAGGAAAGGAAACACCCAGCATCATTTTGGGGATGGAGGTGAGGCGGCCTTGTGTCTGAGTTTTTTAATTAGTTGAGTCATGAGAGTGAAGGAAAATCAGTTTAAAGAAGGCAAACTGATTTAATTAGCAACATGATTAGGAGCACGCTGCCTTCCCAGGCATAGGAAAGGTTCTCATCTTCACCAGTTTCATTAAAATAATGACTCATACCCCCTCTTCCTCCCCACCACCCTCGCCACAGGTCCTCCCTCTCCCATGCCTGCGACTGTGCTGGGATATGCCCCCGATAATCTTCTGCTATCCTGGGGGCCTGGGAGGCAGGAGGGCCATGGAAAGAATCCCAGCGTTTCCATCTGTCGAATTCCCGAGCGGCAGAAACCTGAGCCCGCAGGGAGCGGGGACGCGGCGTTATTGCAGAGCCGGCCCTGGCCATGCATTATTGAGCGAGCTCAGAGAGGCACAGACACCGAGCGAACATGAACAGTGCAAAAGTCAGAACTTATCCCCGAAATAAAAATAAAATAAAATAAAATAAAATAAAATAAAATAAAATAAAATAAAATAAAATAAAATAAAATATGAAATGAACTGAAATGGAACTGAAATGAGAGGAGAGGAGAGGAGAGGAGAGGAGAGGAGAGGAGAGGAGAGGAGAGGAGAGGAGAGGAGAGGAGAGGAGAGGAGAGGAGAGGAGAGGAGAGGAGAGGAGAGGAGAGGAAAGGAAGGAAAGGAAAGGAAAGGAAAGGAAAGGAAAGGAAAGGAAAGGAAAGGAAAGGAAAGGAAAGGAAAGGAAAGGAAAGGAAAGGAAAGGAAAGGAAAGGAAAGGAAAGGAAAGGAAAGAAAGGAAAGAAAGGAAAGAAAGGAGAGGAGAGGAGAGGAGAGGAGAGGAGAGGAGAGGAGAGGAGAGGAGAGGAGAGGAGAGGAGAGGAGAGGAGAGGAGAGGAGAGGAGAGGAGAGGAGAGGAGAGGAGAGGAGAGGAGAGGAGAGGAGAGGAGAGAGAAGAGAAGAGAAGAGAAGAGAAGAGAAGAGAAGAGAAGAGAAGAGAAGAGAAGAGAAGAGAAGAGAAGAGAAGAGAAGAGAAGAGAAGAGAAGAAAGAAAAGAAAAGAAAAGAAAAGAAAAGAAAAGAAAAGAAAAGAAAAGAAAAGAAAAGAAAAGAAAAGAAAAGAAAAGAAAAGAAGAAATTCGAAAATCAATGCAGCCCCAGCAGCCGCTGCAGCAGCTGCTCCCACGGGCAGAGCAGAGCCGGCACAGAGGCATGACAGCCATGCTGATGGTTTGCTGAAACAGCCTGGGGTTTTTCCGTGGTTTTTGCCAAGCTGTAGACACAGGCAAGGAGCCTGTGTGAAAAATGAGGCAGTAAATGTTAAAAGTCTGCCATATATTTGTTTCTTTCCTAATTTGCTCGGTGCTGAGGGGGTGGGAATACTTTGCCATCGGATGAGGTGCCCCAGAGCCAAACCCCACAGACATGGATGGGGTGGCACTGCTGTCACCCGGGGCTGCTGGACCCCATGGCTGGTTGGCACAACCCCTTGGTCCCAAAGCACATGTGGGGAGGGTGGCAGGGCTCCTGCCCCTGGCAGAGCCCTACCAGGGCCACAGCACCCTAAACCCTCTGCTGGGAGACACATTTATCTGTGCAGCCCTGCTCCCAGGCAGAGTGCTGCCCTGTGACACTGCACAGGGGGAAGCTCAGAGGAAGAGTGTGGATGCAGGGGGTGCCCTCGGGGGCTCCATCACCCCTAGAGGTGGATGGGACCTGATGTGGGGCAAAAGGGGGACCCCAGAAGTCACCTGCTTCAGCACCACTGATCAGTGCCACAGCAACAGCAGGAGGGCTTCAACCACCCCTGAGCCCACCTGAGGGGAAAGGCCTGCCCCAGACACGTACATTTGGGCAGGTATGCAATCCCATCCCAGTCTTTCCCTGAGCCTGTTTAGTGATGCTTTTATGGATGCTTTTGCCAATTTTCCAGTCCACTGGCAACTATTCCTTATATGGAAAAACAAGAGCATAGAGAAACTTAATGTGTTTCTAGCTGCTTTTAATGAAATTTAATAACTTCAGCAAGGAAGGATGATCAGCCCAACTAATTTTTTTGTGAACCCAGAGCCAGTAACTGGAAGGCCTGTCTGAAGGAGAGCAAAAATGGCCACTCTTGTTATTTGCAGAAGAGGCAAAATTGCAGAGGGCCAAGTATTGCAAAACTCCAGGTTCTGCACAAGGTGATTTATAGTTACCTGCAAAGATGTGACTAAGGAGCTTAGGAATCCCAAGATGAACAACAGCCCATTGATAAGCCCCAAGACACTGCAGGCCAAACTCTTGGCTACCCCCCAGCTGACCCCTGGCAGTGTCCTGCACTTGCCTGAAAGGCAAATGTGTGCAGGGGAGAGGCAGTGGGGAGCACAGGAGGGCACTGCTGCAGGCCAGGGGCTCCACACACCAGGGACTCCACATGACAGGGCTGGTTTGTTTTTGTCAGCAGAGGATGGACCAAACCCATTGCTGGAGGCAAGTGGCTACATCTCTGTCAAGGGGCTGAGGGCCAGACCTCTGCTAATAGTTGTTGTGAGCTTTTTCAGGGGTGTTTTCTTTCCACTTGTGCTCCTGGAAATGCAGAGGCACACAAATAGAAAAGGACAAATCAATAAGCATTTATGAGCCATGAAAAAGCTTTCTTCTCTCTCAGGTGAAAATCTTAGTTGCACTCTTTATGTGGCTGGGATGATTCATTGAGCTTCCCTCTCCCTCACAGGCAAGCAGAAATAAACAGGAATGCTTTACACATTCAGGAAGAGCATCCTCCCTCCCTCCTTTCCCCAGTATAAGTAGATTTTTCTGCAGACAACTCAAATGGTCATGTCTGAAAACTCCTAAACTCCTGAAGCTGCTTGGTTGGCTGCAGCACAGCCTGGAATACAGGTGGATGATCATCCTGGCCATGGATATGTGCCTCCATCACACATTTCCCTGTGTGCCCAAACACCCCTCCAGTCCAGCCCAGTCCAGTCCAGTCCAGTCCAGTCCCCCGAGCTCCACTTTTGCTGTCGCTGTGGTCAGAGGCAAAACTTCCCCTGGCTGCAGCAGGAGCAGGAGGAGGTTTCACCCAGCAAATCCACCCCGTATCGCCATATGCTGCTTTCTCTGTGGGCTCTGTTTTCCTTTCAGCCCTATCAGCTCCATCAAAGCGGGAGCTGGTGGCGCTGCCTGTTTGCACAAAGGAGGTAATTCAAGCCCTGGCGGGAGCTGTTTTGGCAGCGTAGCCAAGGCACTGCTCCTGCCTCCAGCTGACCTCTCCTCTGCGGCCCTGCCCGCCCTCCTGGCTGGCTGCAGGTGGCTCTCACCCCAGCCTTTCCCCCCGCTGGGCTTCCTAAAACCATTTTCCTGTGACTCACTTGTGGATGGAGCAGCTCCTGCCCTGCTTAGCAGGACACTTGAAGGTGCTACCACGGGACAGTTCACACCCCGAATTATTTTTAAGACCCTGTGGGGCCAAGCGTGCTGGGCAAAGGCAGCAAACTGAGCCATTAACATAACACACATATAACAGCACTAAGAGCAGGTGCTGACAGGGATTTGACTGGTGTAGGTCTTGGCTTGGGCAGGAGAGCCAAATGCTGCTCTCCACCCTGCTGCACACATCGTGACCTGCTGTCAGTGCCTCTACCACCCCATGCTGCCAACAGGTAGAGCAATTCAAATTAAATCATGGCTTTTTGTCATGCAACTGTCCCACTTGTTGGTGAATCCTCACATGGATGGTACCCAAGCCCTTTTGCTCATCCTTTGCAGTGACCTGCAGCAGTTCTCTCTTGTCTTTCCTTCGCAGAGACTTTATTTCTAACCTCTTGCCACCCTCCAAAGTCTCTGCAGTGGGTTTGCTGCTCCTGACAGGCTTGGAGAAAGTGCAGGGTGAAATTCCCTGTAGCTGCACATCTCAGTTCAGTTTCTCCTTTCTGCAAGAAATTCCAGGATGGAGAACAGTCAGATCAAAGCGAGACAATCCCAGCTGAAACATGCACGATTTGCATATTCCATTTAAAAAAAAAAAAAAATCAAAGGGGAGGGTGTGTAAAATATTTGAGCCCTGGAGCATATACATTGTATGCCCCAACAAGATGCTCCGTGTAGGGCTTATACTTATTTACTCTGATGCCTAATAACCAAAAAAAAAAAAAAAAAAGCTGTTGTAATTGGCACATCCCAAAAAATTCTGGCTCATCTGATAGGCAGACCATCTCCTTAAAAGAAACACAGATACCCCTAGAAAACTCGGGCAGACTTTTGGCAAAATGCTTACTTTTGAAGGTCAAACTAAATGCATTCCTTATGCAGGTGGGAGGTCCCCATTGATAGAAATCTTTATTGCTCTGGTTTTGCTGTTTCATTTAGCATTTGATAGGCCCCAAACACAGGGGAGGTGAGTGGAGGATACATGGATCTTTTCTCTGCCAAATTTTAGAATGGCACTGTGAAAAGTCAAATAGGCAAAGCTGAGCTGGTTTTAGGCTGAGGAAAGCATGGGCTAAGAATTTAATTTTGCTTCTGGCTCTGCTGGCAGCCAGCTGGATGACAGTGACAAGGTCACTGCTCTGTGCCACTGTTTCTCCATCTATTAAAAAAAAGTTATTGATCCCTTTTTGTAGTATTTTGAGACCAACTGCTGGAAGAAGATCTGTATGAACCAGACACCATTACTGTTAGCATTAATATTCTTGCTGCCTTTTATTACCCCAGTGGTGGCTTCTAAGGCTGTGAGCCCATGTTGCTCTACCCACGAGCCTGAGCACAAGGTGGGTGAAACTCCTGATTTTAATGACTGTGTCCTTCTTTCCACCTAACAATTCCAACTTCTCAGTCTGCACTGAGTGGCACTGCCTTCCAGCAGGAGACAAAAGATTAAAGAGCAGGTTTATTGGAGAGGTGGGTCACAGGGCTGCTCTGCTGACCCCCATCTCCAAAGCCTTTTTTCCAGCCGTGGTTTGCACATCAGCAGGCCCTGGGGGATGCAGGAAGGCTGCAGGGTAGCACGCAGAGAGGAGAGGCAGGGGAGGATGCTGAGTGCACGCCCAGGGGGAAAACACCACTGGCAAGAGCAGAGCATCTCTCCTCCCCTCTGTGACTGCCCCAGCCCATACCCAGGCAGGAGCACAGCCCTTGGCTGTCCCGTGCAGAGCTTTGGGCTGAAGGAAGCACACTTCCCCATTTCCTGTGGGGGTTTTCTCTGGGTAAAGCCCTCCTGCGCCAACGCCCCACACTCCCTGAGGCACCCACCCTGCCATGCACCTCATCCTGCAGTCCCATGGCCCTCCTCCTTCCTCCTGAAGGACCAGGCACTGCAGTCATGCATGGACATGCCCTAGGAAAGGTTCTGGCTTCCTCCCACGGAGTATTCCTGGTTGTTGGCACTCCACAGCAGCGCTGTATTGATTTGCTTAAAGGGGACAGTCGAGTCCCTCGTGATTTATTGGGAACCAGCCGGGTGCTTTTTGCTGACTCCCACACCTTATGTGGCTCACATCAACCCAGTGCCAGCAACAAGTCATTTTTGAGAGCACAGTTCCTCTCACAGAGCATCTTCCATGAGAAAAATAATACTCAGGAAGAATGTACCTTGAGACATCAAGCATTTTAGAGCTGGTTTGTTTGCCTTTTCCCAACAGCCTGCCTTTAAGGTACATCATTTCTGGCATCAGGTTTCCTCACGTAGAGACCATTTAAGTACTTAAGGTGCTCTCTATGTACTCAGCCAAATGTTTTGCCAAGAAACCTAGAATTTCTTTGCTTTAGAGGCATAAAGTCTTCCATCTGAGTCTTAATTACAGGGTTGAATACACAATGAAACTGCAGCTAAGCCCCTACATGTATGGAATGTAACACCACTTCACTGCGCCTCACCTGAAAGAGAACTGGTAAAAAAGCCACAGATGAGTAATAAACTGAAAGGACACTAATAAGAGAAAAGTGAAAAGATTTAAGCAAAAAAATCTCCCCCCAGTAAATAATTAGCTTTTCTTTCTGATTTCGCTCCTCCTGATAAAAGACAAAAGAGCCCTGTCAGGAAGTGACTCTGACTGAGAACCTACTTCCAGAAAATGTGGTTTTAGTGGTCTAGACCATCTTCTCATGGCCAGGGGAAGGGTGAGTCTGAACCCGTCTGCATCTGAGGCACTCCAATGTGACGAAGCTCTCTGGAGTCATGCTCCTGGACTGGGTGTCCCAGGGGAGGCAGAAGGAGCAACGGAGTCCTAGACCTCCCTGAGGAGGAGGAAGCCCAAAAACCATTGCTGCTGGGATGTGTCCTTGGTGCTGTTAATGACCTGCAGTGCTGGAAGTCAGCAGGAAATTCTCCTGGGTTTCTGTGGGCAGGAGGTCAAACCAATCTGCCAGGCTCGTTCTGCATCTGGGCAGGGGCTGAGACATCCTTGAGGATGTGGCAAACACAGATGCTCCTTTGAGGCTGCCCTGGAGCTCTCCAGGGCAAAGCTGTGGGCAGTGGTCTCATGGCTGGCCGTGCTTGGGCCAGCCCTGGCCATGGTGGCACTGTGCCCACCTGCCTTTATCTCCCCACCACGCCTTCTCTGTCACAGGAGCTGTGCCACGGGGTTTTGGTGTGATAAAACACTGTGGGTAAAAGTGATTGCCCAGCTCAGGGGAAAAGGAAGGGGAGCAGGGAGTCTCCTTTCCCTGGGAAGGCAAGGGGACAGGCTGAGCTGAGGCAGTGCCTGGGGTGGGAAGCTCTGGAGAGGCAGGTGAGCTCCTCTTGCCACAGCAGCCAGCTTTGTCTTTCCCCTCCCTGTGGGTGCTGTCCCACATGCCACAAAGAGCCCAATGCCAGAGTGAAGCCCTGTGGATAAACACCTGGCATGGCTGGGCCATCTGCTCAGAGGCAGAGGCAGGAAGACAACAAGCAGCAAGATAAAGTTATTGCTTCAACAGAAGTGTGTGCTGCGTTTCTTAGCAGGAGAAGCCTCATCAAAGCATACCTGGAAGAAAGGAGCATGCTTCACCCAGAGCACACAGTCTTCATATTTAACCTGTAATTTATTTTTTTTTTCCATAGAAAGATCAAATTAGCTGCTTTAGCTCCATCCCTAATTAAATGCCTTTCCTTTTTCCTTTTTCCAAATGGCAAATTCCTGCGAATTCAAACAAGTTATATCACCTGGCAGAATTAATTTTTAGTCAGGACATGCCTGTCATTCCAAACAAATTAGATATCTGAAGGGGGAGGGTTTAGCTGCATTTCTGTGCACTCACCAAACCAAGCAGTTGTGGTCCACACGGGGCCAAAACCGATATTCTTCAGGCGACAGCAACCCCTATGCACAGCAGCACCTGGCTCAGTCAGAGAGTAAACACCCATTGTGCCCGGGCACATGCTGCTGTGGGTCTCTGAACCCATGGTTAATGACCTTGTCAGGGAATGTGTGCGCTGTGCTCTTACATTTTTAAGAAAGCATAATGGTGCTTTTGTCTTCTGTTTTTTCCTGTGTGGCAAGTTGCAGCTAGTCTTCAAACTTAGCTTAGAAACTTATTACTTCTGGACAGTTCTCTAGCCACTTCTGTGCTTTCTTTTTTTTTTCTTTTTTTATTCTTTTCTTTATTCTTTTTTCTTTTTTCTTTTTTCTTTTTTCTTTTTTTTTTTTTTTTTTCTTCTTCAGCTGGGTGTCTTAGCAGATATCGAACTTTCTTTTTTAGTGCTGTAATTGATAGTTTGGGGACCAGTTGTGTGTCTGGGCACATGTGCATCTGCAGACTCACAGTCTCCAGTCCATTGGACAGCCATACAGCAAGAGCATAACCTGAAGACCTAAAATAGACACTAATGCTCCATTCAAAGGGCCCTGGTGTTTATTGTCTCATTCAGGAGGGAGGTTCACTAGGTGGCTGTCTTTTAACACGTGCCAAAATCCCATTAAATTAAAGACTCTACAAGGTTTTATAGACACTGAGAAGACTGAAAATGCAGGATTCATGACCAAAGTGAAGGTTTCTCTCCTTCCCACCTGGAGGCTTTCAGGAGAAACCAGGATATGGAGTGGTAGGAAAAGGGAGAGAAGGGAGAATGGCCTTAAGCTGACAGAGGGCAGGTTTAAATTAGGTATTAGAAAGAAACTCTTCCCTGTGAAGGTGCTGAGGCCCTGGCACAGGTTGCCCAGAGAAGCTGTGGCTGCCCCATCCCTGTAAGTGTCCAAGGCCAGGCTGGATGGGGTTTTGAGCAATCTGGTCTGGTGGAAGGTGTCCCTGCTCATGGCAGGGAAGTTGGAGCTGGATGAACTTTAAGGTTCCTATCAACCCAAAGCATTCTGTGATTCTTTGATGCCCTTTTTTCCTGTGTTTGTTCTGGTGTGGACATTGGTGTGCAAAGCACAGGTGCAGCTCACCAGCCTGCCCTGAATTCACAGCTACAGACCTCAAAAGCTGCTGTTCCAGGCATCCAAACCTGCAGTTCTGCTAGAGAAAGGGACACCTCACTACAGATAAGATCTGCAATGCATATCTGTGTGCATACCCCCAGAAAATGGACACAGAAACTCCATATAAATTTCTTGGGGCTGCCAATGGAATTGAGAAGTTCAAGAGGATGTTTGGATTTAGGAGGAAATAGGAACTCTTCAATCAGAGCAACAAGAAGGAAGATAGGTCATTTGCTGACTTTTCTCAGTGCAGCTGGGGATTTTTCATAATTCCTTATGTTCTTTTCAAGCAGTTTTAATGACCAGAGAACAGCACTTGTGGCATGAGAGGAGGATTCACCTCACAGCATTTTAGATATTCACACCACTGCTGTCTTATCAGAGCTCCCTCCACAGCCATGTAACACAGACTAAAGGATGGCTGTTCTTATTTTGGGCACCTATTTCAGCATGAGATAGATCCTTCTTGAAGCCATAGACTCTAAAAAGACAACAGCAAGTTAGATGGTAACCAGATAGATGGAGGCACCTGGAGATAGGCAAGATGAATTTCACCCCAGGTACAATTTAAGTGTTGAACAGGTCTACCAGCCAACTGCTTTGGCTGCAAAATTTGTAGGAAAATTAGTCAGGGAGATGGAGGAATCTGGGTCTAGGTGAGGAACATTTCCATCTCCTCACAGGAAGAGAAGGCACTGGGAAGTGAACCATTAGGAAAGTGTATGGATATTGAAATCCTAATGGCTCTGAGGTGCCTGTGAACTTTGCTAAAACCTGAATGCAAGGGAAGACACAGAATGAAGATGAGTAAAGAAGATGAGCATGAAGGTAAAGGGAGCTTTTTTGTCAGCTGATTTTGCTTCATGCCCTCTAATGCCTCTTGGGAGCCAGCATCCCACTGGAGGGGAGCTGAGGCAGAGACCCAGAGCTGTGAGTCTCAGGCATGGAGGGCTGCTCACCAAAACCACCTGAGAGCATCCTCAAGCATGCTGAAGTGAGGGAGGGGGAATCCTGGCAAATCTCCTTATAGGACATGAGATTTGCAGTGATGAAATCTCAAAGAGGCCAGATCAGCTGATTTGCCAGGAGATTTTTGCTCCCATTGCCTGCAGGACAGCTGTGCAGGAGGCAGGGGGGAACCAGAAAGGTGGGCTGGAGGACCCATTTCTGTGCTCATTGCTCCACCACAGAATCCCCTGAGTTTAAAAGGACCTGCAAGGATCGAGTTTAACTCCACCACATGCCATAAACAGGGATATGAAACACAAATAGCTCTGCAGGGCACAGACTGGCAGGAGATGAGGTGGAGGATGGAAGGACAAACGTGAGTGTGGGAGCAAGGCCCTGAGAGGGTGATGTACCCTATGGCATGCTGGGAAGAGGACAGAATTTCATCACTCACACTTCAGCTCAGTTTTTCACTCCCCAAAGCCCTACTCTCCTGTCTGGATCAGGAGCTGCTGACCCCATATTCCACAGCCCCTTGCTGCCCCATAGAGCGAGACCCTGCCCAGGAGCAGCCATACCAAGCTGCAGGGATGGACACACAGCTGAGCCCCAGGACAGGCAGGAGATGTTACTGTGGACAGCATGTGTCCCTTCCCCCAGCTGGGATGCAGGTGGCTCAGCAGCCCCCACATTCAGCTCTGTGCCTGCTGGTCACACCCCAAGACTTCCCATCTTCCAGGGCTCACAAAATTCCACACCAGCCAATCTGCACCTGTGTGTGAGCACAGGATTTTCTACATACATGCAGACAGAGCTTTACAGGTTTATCAATCCAGAAAGCTCCTGAATCTTCCCATAGTGCTATAGGAGACCATTCCATATAACTCAGTGCTTTAGGACCCTGCACAAGTGCCCCTCATGAAGATAGCTCTTCCCATCCCATTTCAACTTACAGTCGAAATGTAAGAACAGAGGCAACAGGTGGGCACAGACAGCCAGGCTGGAGGGAAGCACATGGCAAAAAAAGGAAACCCAAAAGCTCAGGAGGTGCTTATGAGGCTGCACATCCCTGTATTGTAATTGCTTTTGCCCATTTCATTGCATCAAAAAATTCATGTGCTGCATTCTGGGTTGTACAGACAATGCTGGAGACAAAAATGGATCAGCCATAACCATATGCTCAAATATGGTCAAACACCAGCAACTCAGAAGGATCCTGTACAGGAGATCCCAAACTGGCTATTTTTGTTTAAATGACACTCCTGCCCTTACAGCTTTTCTCACCAGCTGTCCTTTGGAGGACTGTGTTCTATATCCGTTTGTTTACCTACTCTGCTGTAGGAACTGTTCCTATGACAGCTCCTGTTAGAGAGAACACCTGCAAGTCTGAAACCCTGTGCCCCTTGGGCTGGAAATTAATTGTTCATCCCTACAGGCTGAAGCCTGAATCATTTAGAAAAGGGGACAAGTGAGAATTTCCAAAGAGTGGTCAGAATTGCATATGAGGAGCTGCATCTAAAAGATGGCAGCTTCAGATGATTTCCAAAGTCACCCTCTGCCAGTATATTAGGTGATGGATTGGAGACTGACTTCTGCAGTTGCCTTCCTTTGTTGACTGTCTAATAGAAAGTTTTCAGTATCCCTGAGCTTGCTTTAGCAGGCACTCTGCAAACATATAGAAAGGACATAGCTCGGTGTTTACATTTTCATAATTTTCATTCTATTCTGCTCTTTCTTTTTTTTTTTTCTTTTTCTCCCTCTCTTTTTTTTTCTTTTTTTTTCTTTTTTTTTTTTTTTTTAATTCTGCTCATTAATAAGAGCTATAAAAAGGTGACTTGCAGCTTCACACAGTTCAGATTCTGTGATTCTGGCCAAATCCAGAAAAACAAATCTCCCACAGAGATGTTCCTTCTGCACTGCTGAAACTAAACTGAGGCCAAAAGATTTCCATAATTTCCTAGAGTACAAAACCAGGAAAAGACTTTTAATTTTTTTTTTCCTTGTTTGTGGCATTTTCCACATGTTAGAACATGGCTAGCACATCTCTAGAAGGATGTCATGACATAAGCTTTATCAAGCACAAGTAACAGGAGAACAACCCTGCTGGGCACCTCAGTGCCCCATTGCTCCTGTGAGTTAGATGAAGGCAGATTGGACATTTAACAGTGACCACCTTGCTCTGCAGCCTCACCCTCTTTCATCTCTTGGCTAGAAACTCCTCCTTACTGGGGCTTTCTGTGCTCCCAGACTGGAAGGCTCTCCTCCACCACCTTTCTTGTCACTCCTCATGAGTCCCATGGAGGAAGTAAGCAGCAAAGAAAAATACCATTCATTTAAAATTCTGATTTCTGCCCCTTGGTTCTCACCTGGTAGGGTTAATGACACAGCTCCTTTAGGGATGAAGAGCAAATGAAACCTCTGCACACACCTGGTAGAGTTCATGGCACAGCTCCTTTAGGGATGAAGAGCAAATGAAACCTCTGCACACACACTCTTCTGTCTTACAAGCACAAACCTAGACATGTTATTAAACATTCTGGCTGTTAAAGTGATACCTCTGAGTCTCAGAAGCATGAAACACTTTGACCAGGGCTTGTCCCAGAGCCCAGATTTCACAAATGACCCAAGAGGTCCCTTCAACTCTACTCCCTCCTACAAAAGCCAGCTTGGGAAAATGAGACTCAGGTGTCAGATTCAGAACCATGGATTTGGATGCATCTGGTGGCCCAGCACACTGCTAAAGCAAACACTGACAGTGCTACCCCTTGGCTTGTCCTGTAACACAATACAGAGCAGCTCCCAGGACTGATGCTTGGCAGTGCTGTCACCTGAGGAACCACTGGACTCTGCTGGTAAGGTAATCCCTGTGGTGAGGCCAAGGGGCAAAGGGGACAGGGGCACACTGAGGAGGATAATCCCCACCTCCTTTAAGAATTAAACACTGTGTTCCACCCCGCAGCACTGGGTAGCACTTTGATCTGTGAAAACACTCACAAGAGCCAGGGAATTTTAGGTGTGCAAAGCTGCCCAGCTCTCAGCTGGACGTAGTGCCTTGCCTGGGTCCTATGCAGGTGATGCCTTGGGAGGGCTGACCTGAAGCAGGGACTGGACAGAGCTAGAAAATAAAGCAGGTATTGACAGGCCTCTAGGATACACCTTGGGCAGGATAGGAGCCTGACCAGGGCTACACCCAATGTGGATTTAGAATGGTCACAAAATGCCAAACCGGTCACGAGGTCTCACACTTCGATCAATTTTGGTCCATTTGCATATTGGGGTTTAATTGTCCAATTACAGCTTCAGGTTGTGAGGTCCCATCCTTCTTGTTCCTCCACAGTTCAGTCCACAGTTGTTTGTGCTTTTGGGCCTGAAAGTTGTCCTTGGTCCTCAGCAGGAAAAGGATTTGTTTTGTCTCCCTACTGTGAAGGGAGCTTACAGGCACTTAATATGAGGCTCAGAACTGCACCCCCAGGCAGCACAGAGCAGCACCCCCTGGCAGCACCATGGAGGACCCCATGGTCCCCAGTGCCTGGCCTCACAGGAGGAAAAACCCCTCCCAGAGAGACCAAAACATGGAGAGACACCCTAAATCACCCCTCCCACCCACGGACAGTAAGAGCCTGCTTTGCTCACACAGCTCTGTATTTCTAATTTCCAGTATCTTATTGGCACCTACGCCTTGAGTGACACTTCCTCAGCAGGTCTGTGCCTTCAAAGCCTGTTCCACGAGCAGTGCTGGAGATCTGGCAGTGCAGGGAGGCTCAGATGGGACCAGAGCTGTACGTATGCCCCGGGTAGCTGCCCCTCTCCAGCCTTTCACAGGCTGCCACATCACTGGGGTTATATTTAGCCAGGCATCTGCAGTGACAGTCATTTTTCCAGTATTTAGGAAATGCTAGTGCTGTCTTCTGGTTGGCTGCCAGGTGCTACTGGGAAACATGTGTTGGGATTATTTTCAGTGCTCTCACCAGCACGGTGCCCATCAATCACCCCCGTGGGGCTGCTTCAAGTCTGGCTGGACCACAGCAGCCTCACAAAGTCCTCCTGCCTCCCCAGGGCGGGGGGAGCACAAGCACGAGGAGGCTCAAGGGGGGCATGCAGATCATTTTTTAAGGAATTCCTGTCACGCCAGGCTTGGCTGAGCCTACACAAGCCCACTGCAAAGCCTGGGGTGAGGTTTAAAAAGAGTGGGCCAGGGCTGGGGGCACGCTCTGGCTTCATGGTGAAGGCTTCCTCCAAAATGGTTCCCAGGAGGAAAAGCTGAGTGAAATGCTCTTTTCCTTTGATGTGCTGCCTTACAGCAGGGGCTTCAGCAACTGGGATGTTGCTTCACTTCACAGCAGCTTCTCCCAAGAAGCAGCCCTGAGTTTGCTTTCTGCAGGGAACTTCTTGTCCTTTAGAAAGTAAAATGCACCAAGTAATTGCTCGTGACTAAGTGAGGCATCAGAGACCAGCAGATGGTTTTATAAGTATTGTCATTATATAATTGATACGCTCTGTTAAGCCCTTTATTTTCTTTTAAACAGGGTTTTTCTTTTCAATGTACTTTGGCCACAGCAGCATCAAAGAAGCATGGCTTGAGCAAACACTTCTGCCAGGTCTTGATTTCTCTTTCTCCTGGACTGCAAAAGCCTTCCCCCAGCTTTTGGAGGATTCAGCCCAGCCTCAGTACCACTGCTTACCCCTGGAGCTTTTCCTTTGGGCTTTTGATGATCATGGATATTCCATCCCAGCCTCTCCCTTTCCTCACAGCTATCTTCCCTTCCCTGCCTGCTGTCCCACACACATTTCCTTGTTATGGGCCAATTTATGCTGAGGTCAGCCCAGGAATGAACTTCAGGGAGGGCTTTTGCTGCACTCAACCCTTGGCAAGGCTTGGTTTTCCTGTGGGTTCAGCACTGATGGTGAGTCCCTGCAGGCTGGGATGGGGTAAGTGCTCCATCCCAGACCAGGGAACTTCATCAGCTGAGGAAGGGGTGCAGCAGCAGCAGCTGCCTCCCCAGCACTGCTCCTGCCCTCTATGCAAAACCCTGGGAAAACACATTGCAGTCACAATGTTTAAGGAAAATCTGCACCCAGGGAAAAGGAGAGGGTTTCCCAGCTGGCAGAAAACAGCAGAAACCACAGTCATGGCCCCAAGTCTTTGCTCCAAAATGTCAACTGAAGTTTCTCTCTTTCTCCCATCAAAAATTTCTTCCATTCCTGTTGTTCCTCAGTAGTCTTAAAACAACATTTTGATCTTTGTGCTTTGCTTGGCTGCTCAATTATTATTTTTTTCACTGGAATATATACATATATCAAGCTGCTGGTAACTGTAAAAATGTCTTGTGAATAGTATCATTAACAGTCACAAAGTGATGGCTGTGAATTTAAAATTATTTACAAAGGAAATCTGGACACTGTTTAGAGCAAGTGGTAAGCTACAGAGTTTTGCAGTAGGTGAGACAGAAAAAGACATAAAATTTCCCAAATATGTTGCTGGTGATGGACAGATTCATCATTGTATTGTATCTCTTGTTCCACATTCTGCTTTGTGTGGGCTCAGAGAAGCACCTCTTTATGAAATTGCTGATAAAAGCGTTCAGGTTTCCCTGATGGCAATGCTGATCTGCATTACATATTATGGCAAAAGCTGATAGGGGATGGATCATTTGGATGCTGGGGGTGGGGAGGTCCTGTTTGTGCCAAGAAAGACATTAGATGCAAATCCCCTGCAGCTGATGTTTTTATGATTCCAGTGGGTATGCGGAGGTCCCTGTAGCCATGTGTGGTGTGTGCCAGTGCCACAAACCAAACACTCTCTGCTACTCCCCACAGACATCACTGAAACACACGGGCTGCTCTATTTAAAGCATCCATGCAAGCATTGAAGCAGTGTCCACTTCACTTTTGCACACTTGACTCTCACACCTCCCTTCAACTTTGTTCTTGACAACAAGTGCCACCAGTTACCAGCTCTCCATGAAAGGATCCTTCTCTGACCAGGCAGGGGACACACACTTCTCTGCACAACCAGGGACAGAAGGATGAATTGAAGGGAGAATTTTCTACCTGCTTCCCATCAGAGCAGCACAAATGATCATCCTTCAGCTTGTGGGTCAAAGCAGTGGTTCAAAGCAGAAGATACCACCCAAAGCAGGATGGGAAGACCTTTGGGCCCACCAATCCTGTGAGCATCACTCAGCTCTCCAGTGTCACCTCTGCATGTCACTACCACACAGTGCAGGATCAGGGCTGTGCCCAACACATAAAATTTCCAGTGAAAAGCCAGAAATCCCAGTGTGTCAGAGGAAGAAAGAAAGAGGAAACAAGTTGTCATCTCTGTCCTGGGTTCACACAGTAGGAGGGCTTTATAGGCTGAAAGTCCCTGTTTGAGCCAAAACCCATTGCCAAACCTCAGACAGAACAAGCCCCTCCCTGGTTATCATTCCCCCTGGGATTTTTGCTGAGCTGTCAAGAAAGCAGTTTCTTATCAGCCCCTTGCCACCCCTCCCCGAAATGCAGAGTTTTGGCAATAGCCAAGTTTCTTTCCAGGAACACATGGGAACGGTCTCTGCAGTTCCTGTGCACTCTCTCACTGGGGCCTGCAGAGTGCTGACAGCATCCTCAAATCCCACAGTCCAGCCTTGGTCACCTTCAAGCTGTACATGCAGTACGTGGTGAATGCATTTAAGGTACCCTGGATACCTCAGACCTGCTGTGCACCACTGGTGGAGAAGGTTTTTGTGTGGTCAGGAAGCTCCACTGTAGCCACGGTTTGTGCCTGCCATGTTTTGATTTCAGAAAATTCTTTTCCCAGAGACTCTTGTTGTAAACAAGGGCGTGTTATTGTAAACTATCCTATTTTTCTACATTCTTTCCCAGAGGAGGGAATTTGCTTGATGGCCCCTTGATGTGACCAATGGGTCCAAGATCCCACCTCTTAGGTGGGCTCATTGTAAAAAGGTATAAAAGACAGGTGCTTTGATAATAAAGCCAGATTTTGAATCTTCAGCCTTCTGTGAGTCTGTGTCCTGATATCGTGCTCTACAGCGACACTCCACATGTTCTGAACCCATCAGATTTCCTGTACAGTGCCTTTTCCAGGAGCTGACTGCACCCAGCACCGCTGCTGTACCTCCCTGCACTCTGCAATTTCTCAGTCCATACCACTGCATCTGGCCCAGACACCTGCAAGTTCTCAGCTGGGACAAACCCACTGCCCTGCTTGAGCTGCAGATCTCCAGCTGCAGGCACTTTGAAGCCAATCTTTAAGAACCCAAGAGATTTATGCTCTTCTTGCAATAGGAGCATTTACCAACCCAGCCTTGATGCCTCTGTATCTACACCTGCCCTCAGCACCAGTTGCTGCAGGCATCCAGAGAAAATCCTCTTCAGGGCAAAATAAGCTGCATCTGGAGCGTTTTTAAAGGCTGGCAGTCTATTCTCCTGGAGCAGGAGCTCCCAGCTCACCCAGAGAGGCTGTGGGCAGTCAGGGTGCATTGCTGGTGTGTAACTCTCTCACCAGAAAATTCAGTTCCTGGAAACACTTGTGGTGGGTTGAATCTAAAAATGGTGATGTTCCTGCCCAGAATGGGAAGTATTTTATTTTATTTTATTTTGTTTTATTTTATTTTATTTTATTTCATTTCATTTCATTTCATTTCATTTCATTTCATTTCATTTCATTTTGTTTTACTTTAAGGTTTCGGATGCTTCTCAGAGCACAATATTTAACACTGATATATCACCTAGAAAATGAGCATGATGACTTTTTACTGGAGTAATAGAAACTGAAACATGAACATTCAACAAAATACTTTGTCTACAGGAACTGCAAGGCAGCATTGAAAGCAAAGTGTTCAGAGTGTCTTCAGAAGCCCTTCCTCAGCCAGGCACTCAGCTCACTCATGCTGTCCTGGGGGAGGAAGGAGGGACAGAGGGGTATGGCAGTCTCCAAACCCCCTTTGCCATGGGGAAAGCATCACCCTTTTCATCATCCTTGTGCAATATGTACATAGGGCTTGTTTGATCTCATTTTGCAGCTGAGAAACTGCACCACACATTTTCCCCTGAGCGGGTTTTCACGTGTCACTAAAAAAAATCCCACAACATAAAATCGATCATAGAAATATTCAGCAAAAAAATATGGAGTACTGGGGAGGAATTTCTCTGCTTCCCTGTGTGTGATATCTTTTGAATCGTGGCTACCCAGTATAGGCAAAACTTGTGGAGTTACACAAGTTTCCCTGTTCAGGGAAATCTCCCCACAGACTTCAGAGGGATTTTCACATGGGTAAACATCCAGAATACATCCATCATGATGAAAGGAGGGATCCTCGTGTTTAGTTGTCCAGGTTTCATAAGGGGAAACCAAAACCTGTTTTTTTCACATTAAATGGTTATTATGTGACACCTAATGAGCTAATTTCAGGGCAAACTCTGTGTGTGTGTGTGTTGTGTGTAACCCTGGTGAGTGACTGCCCTGGAGCCCTTACATGCGAAGACTTCAATCAAGATTAGTTAAAATGTAATAAATCTAAGCAGGCAGAGTGGTCTGCCCCAACTATTAATAGCAGGAGTGGGGAACTCAACAACTGCTGGTTGCTCAAAGGGCTTAAATGGATAAAATGAAACAGAAGGTATATGTTTTATTATAGGGTGTCACAGTGTTATCAGATGCGTGGAAATCATCCTTGCAATGCTACTGCACCACTAAATCTTGCATGCAGGCTGAATGAAGAGGATTATTTCCAATATCCTTTTGCTCAGGCTGCTGTCACAGCTTTTCCATATTTGACTTTGGGAAAAGAAGAAAAGAGTTTGCAAGAGGAAGAGTCATGGCAACGCTGCGTGTTAGCACCAAATCAAATTGGTCATGGCTGATCTCAGCGGGACATCAGAAGTTACAAAGCCAGCAGAAATGGCCAAAGAGCCTTTGCAGGGATCCTCTGGCATTTGGGTTTATATCCATTTCAAAGGGAAGAAGATATGGGTAAAGCACTTCATAGCTGACTGACGTAAAGCATTTATGAATGTAGGAGAGTAGGCAACTTGGCCCAGCCTGCCAGAGGAAAAGTGCATTTAGAACTGGATTTTATTTTCAACTCTAAGAGAGTCTGACTCCAGTTTGGGCACTGCTTCTTAATCCTTGCCCACCTTTAGACTCTCCTGGGCACTGGGTCTGCCAGTGGTGTGGCACAAGCACCATTTCTCAGCATATGCTTATTCAAGGACTACCCCAATGTGCCCAATCTTAGCATCTGTAGGAGGTATCATAATGCTAATACAACCTGTGGGTTGGCTTGAAGCATTTTTAGATGTGCTTCTAATATGAGTCTCCCTGTGGGTGTGTAGCTGGGATTAGCAGGTTTTCTGCAGATATTACTAGAACTGCTAGAAACGAACAATGGAAATTGAAACATAATTTCCATTATATTCTCTCACCTCTTCCAGAAAAATGACAAAATATATTAGAATGTTGGAAGTGGGACACATTTATTTGACTACAGCTATACCACTTCCCGTAATAGCTACTAGTGTCTTCCAAAGTTCCCTATTTTTCTTTCAGCTTCCAAATTCATAGTACTATGACGGATGGCAAGCCATAATGCTGATAGGGATTGGATTTTTTTTTGTTGGCACAGTCTGAAATCATCTATATCTTGCTCAAATTTCCTTACAGGTCTAGGGGTCTGCTTTGCACTTAGTCTTCCAGATTTGAATATGCATCTAGAAGTTGAATCTTTCATTCAGTGACCCTTTCAAATGATGCAACTTCCTGAAAATCTACTACAACCTTAGGAAAACCAAGAATGGGAACCAGTGAAGCAGTGGTTACAATGACAGCAGCCTTACAGTACCTAAGGGGGCTACAAGAAGGCTGGAGAGGGACTTTTTACAGGGTTTGTTGTGATAGGATAAGGGATAATGGCTTGGAACTGACAGAGGGCAGGTTTAGATTAGAGATTGGGTAGAAATTCTTGGCTGTGAAAGCGATGAGATGTGGGCACCAAGTAACACAAATTGACTGTGTCCATGCTCCATAGTACTTGGGAGCAGGTCTTCATTGGGCCCCATGGGATGACCCTCCAAAAGGAATATTTTTTATCTGTTATTGTGAAAGTAACACTGAGGCCATCCTGTCACCAGTCAGAATGGTTAAAATGGAGGGTTTGCATTGTGTGCCCTGGAGAGAAGCTCTGGGAAGATGGAAGCACACAGGGCCACGCTCCATGCTGCAGGAACAAGCAGCTGGACAGGCTTCTCCACATAACCACTTACAAAAGGGCCAGTACATCAGCTACACCACGTCCTGCATAGTCAGGAAACAGGCAGGAGGATGATCCCAGAAAGGGAAAAATGGATTGTCTCTTCTACAGGCTGCTGGGGCTGCTCCATAGAGCCTGCACTGTGTTGGCTGACTGTCCTCTCCTGGCCATCTGGAAGCAGGGAAAGCAGCACAGACCGTGTGTGAAGGCAGATGACAACAGCTGAAGCTGGAAAGGAGAAGCAGAGAAAGACAGAGGAAGCTGTTAGCGATGCCAGAACCTATTTTGGTAGATGCAGGGGTTTCATTTATTTTGCAACATATATCAGAAATTGGGAAAAACTAGAAACGAATCCTAAAATGATGAAGGTAGACTTGTGAGAAATCATGAATCTTTTACCAAAAAATAACAATCATTTAAGCTATGGATATTGATCTATTAAAATACTTGAAATTACAATTCTCCTCCTCATCTTTCCCCTTTTGCTCTTCATTCCAAGTCCCTTTGTTCCTCACTTGTCACTCAATGTCACACAGATTTTGTGATAATCTGCATTTTCTTTTCAGCTTTCTTGCAATCATCTGTTTGCCCTGTGTCTCATTTCTCTTCCAGCAGCTCTGGGTGCAAATCATCTGATGCAATTTCAGCCATTTGAGAGTCAGGTACTGACTGGGGCTGATCTTCTGGGCTCGTTTTACAGTGGGCAGAGGGAGACCCAGCTGGCAGTTTATCCCACGCTCTCTAGGAAGGGGCAAAGGGCTGAGCTTAGCTTTCACTGGACATCTGAATCCGAGACAGAGGATGACAGGCCCTGTCATCTGTGACTTCCCAATAACTGCATAATGCTGGGCTTACAAGGACTTGAAAGGAGGAATAAAACAAAGACGTGCTGTAATTTGAAAGGAGAAAAAAAAGTAGAAAATCAAAATTCTCCACTTGTCAGAAAAGGAGATTTTTGTTTGTTTGTTTGTTTGTTTTTAAAGAAATGTTGTGTTTAGGAAAATCCAAAACTTTTCATGTATATTCCAAATTTAGGGCAAAAAGGGCATTTTAAGCAGAAAAGTTCAAACCAGAATAAGTAAAATTATAGACATTATTTCTCTAAGCATCCCCAGCATGTAGTTGAATACTTCAAGAAAGGTGAAAGAATGTTTTAAGCAAGAACAATCTTCCAGCAGCTCTGAGCAGATTTGCCATTCACCAGGGACCAGATGTGTTCTGTGATCTGACAGATGTTGCAATGACAACAGGGGAACCCAAAACATGGATCAGAAACATATTTTATCTTTATTTTGCATGGTCTACAAAAAACCATAAAGCCAAACCAGGTATTAAATTTATCAGAAAATTACCTAAAACTTGAAGAAAGTTCCAGTATTTTCTTCTTTTTCAAAGTAAAACAAATCTGCAGAACTTCATGTGATATTTAAGTGCCTCTATCTCCACTTCCCTGTCAGCCCCATATCATCCCTTGACATCTCTTCATTTCTCCCTAGTTGTCTCAATTAAAAGATCAAATGTCATTTTCCAGCTGTTTTTCCTTCCTGAAATTTTTAATTCCATTTTTCCAACATCCTATTAAATGTCAATCTCTCCACACACGCATAAATTATTTCATAAACTTGGGGGGTGGGGGGAAGGGAAGAACACGGGCGTATTAGAAAAAACCCCAAATAAATCACAAATGATGGTTAAGGAGTAAATGCTACTAACGCCACGGGGATTTTAACGTGGATTTTAATGCCATGGGAGTGCTCTGCTGCCTAAAGCCTATGCAGACACTCTGCCCCTTCCAAGGACCTCTTCTCACGTGCCATTGCAGGGAGGTGTGGACTGGAGGTGGCTTGATTAGGTGCTCAGTCTGGGGTTTCAGGCCATGCACATTTCTGCTTTGTCCTGAGAAGACCTGACCTGCGATAATGCTCCTCAAAATCTGGAGAACTCCCCTGTACAACTGGAGGGCTGCTCTGTTTAACAGCATCTCACAGATTCTGGCTGGCCAGCTGAGCCCCAGCCTTGGTGTGTGATTGCAATGAGCAGGAGAAACCTTCTTTCTTCTCATTTTAGTAGTAATTCATTAAACTGGAGATTACCTCAGCTGGAAAATCGATATGTCCCTGGCTTATAGGGGCATATGAATGCACAGCCCCTTCTGCAAACAGAGGTTTAATTTACCTCCCAATTGCCGTGAACTGAGGTGAAGTCAACTGCAGCAGTGCCCCATGTAATCATGGCTGAGGTCAGGCTTTAATGTTTGCAACCTCCTGTCCAACAAATAGCTCTTTTGTCAGTGGATTTGTCGGTAGGGCTGTCAGAAAGAAAAAAAAAACAAACCACTTTCTTCTTCTAAAAGCACTATCCCTGTGATGTAGATGGGTCACCATCACTGCAGGCTTGTTCCCCTTAGGAGAATTCCCTGAGATGCTCAGAGAGACCTGTGAAAAGAGGGATTCTGCACATGGGGAGACAGAGGCAGGAGGTGGCAGCATGGCCTGGGGGGGTTTTCTCTTTCATTGTGTTGTCCTGAAATCAGTGTTTGGCAGAACTGGCAGTCAAGCAGTAATTACAGCTCCCAGGCCATGCTTCCATGGTCCTTCCTTCCCTAAGGAATTTCCCTCGTGCTGATGTCCGAGTTCAGGGCCACTTGCTGGTGACCAGCAGATCCAGGTGGCAGTTTTGTGAAGCATGTTGGATTCTCCTTGGCATTCTCAGCTGCCTCCAGCCTCTTTCTGCTTCCCTGCTATATATCCCCAGGCCTTTTTCCTCACCTTTAAGCTGATGAAATGCTGCCTGTGTCCAAGTGCCTCTGTGCTAAATTCATTTGTGTTCATAAACATGTGAAGACAACTATAAAAGTGCAAAAAAATGAATATATGTTGATGTATTCTGCGATCATAAAACCAGAAAAGGGAGAAAAGAAAGCAGTGATTTTATCTCTGTAGAAAGAATAATTTAAGAAACATTACCAAACATAGCTATAGAACATGGCTAATGGCTCCATTTCAGGTCTTAACCTCCATAGTGACCTGCCCATAAATGAGGTATTTTTTCAACCTCATGTACTTCCCAAGCTGCAAATAATCCGCAGCATCAGTGATTCCAGTCTCATTTATTTGCACCAGTGTGACTTTCTTTTTCAAATAAAAAGCACAGTGCCACACATTCTGCCTACAGCTGGAATAACATGAGAGCTGTTAGCTGCTAGAATTCACCCGAGGGGAGCAGTTTAAGGTAAAGCAGCATTAGCCTGGGGCGCATGTCACAGCACAAGAGAACCCCTTCAAAACGAAAATAAAAATGCAAATCTGCCCTCTGTGTTGCCTGTTACACCATCTCTCTAGGTTTTAAACATTAAGAGAACAGCCTTGTTTGATTTTTTTTTCACTCCCAGGTTGGTTCTTTAGCTCAGTGCACAGATATTATTCTGCCAAATAACTCCTGTGTAATTTGAGCCACGCCACAAGATTAATCCCTTGGTTTTTTTAGAGGACAACCTGATGGAAAGAGCTGCAGTTAGCAGGTGGGCTTGTGGCAAAGAAAAGAGAGTAAGGATCAATTATAGCCTTGAACATGGCTGCTCAACTATGTATCAGATAACCACCAATTCCCTGAAAATCTGTCACTATCCAGCAGTTGCTACGCAAGGGTGAGTGTGGGGCTGCTGAGTTCGTGTTCGTAATCGGGCCAGGTGGGTGATGCCTTTTAAGGAGAAGTGGCAGGAGGAATGCACTGGGACCCAGGATGAACAGCCCTGCTGTTTTTGCCAGAATAAAATGCACTTGATGGCCTGGGACCTCTAGTTCTGCCTGCACAGGGTTTTTGTGGGGTGACAACACAGAAGCAGAGCCCTGCCAGTCAGGCTGTGATTCTGCTTTGATGGCATGGATGTGTGGAGGATAAGGAATGGGTCTGACCTAGGAAGCACCTGCTTTCTCCTGGACACAGCCCCCTTCTGAATAGCCCCCATTTTTTCACTGTAACATGTTTCTGTGCATTTCCAATTTCTGTTTTGTCCTCCTGCTGGCACCGCTGCACAGACATTCTCATTTCAATACAGGACACAAAATCCAGAGGCTGGTTTAATTGGTCAGACAAGATTGTCACAGGAAAACACTCAAGATTGTTCCATTCTCTCTGAGGATAAGAGTTCTATGCAAAGTTCTTTGATGAGACAAAGAACATGCTGGTTCCACATCTCACCCCTTCAAACAATCCTCAGAACCTGGTGGAACATCTGGCTGATCCAGCTGCCACACATCACATCTTCCTGTTCACTAAGACAAACTCACTTTATCCCACCTCCTGCTACCAACTCACCTGGCAGCAATTATACTTGCACTGCTGAAACAGCCAGTGGAAGAGACCTGCAAGCATGAGCTTGAGACACACCAGTATTACCAGGTATGGAAATGGCTCTTGGGTAAAAAACCTCACTTCCTGTGGTGTGCATTTGCCAGGAGTACCCAGTATTTTTCACCAAGCTATCACAAAATCTGAATGAAGTCGAACAACAAGTGAAGAAAGGAAGGGACAGTGGGACACATCACTCACAAGGTGACCACAGATGAAACTGTCCCCACAGCTGGGTGCTTCTCAAGTGCTCTGCAGACTCATTCACAGCTGTTCTCAACAAACATTTTTATATCATGAAACTATATCATACAGATGACAAAATCCTGCTCAGAGGCCAGAAGAAATAACCAAGGCAAATCAAACACAAGAAAATAAACAGATATTTTAGTGCCAAAAGACCAGATAGTTTTTAAGTGTCAAGAAATGAAGCTGTTTTCAGAAGGGACTAAAAAGATTGAGGCAATGGGAGCTCAAGGACTTGTGGTTGCCACTACACAGTGGGACAGCTGAAGTCAGGGACTGGCCTCAGCTGTCCTCTTCATGTTCCCCATCCAGAGAGGCAGGACGTCTGCCTGCCTCAGCCATTGCATTTTTAACTCCATGTGAGTCAAGACCCTTAGGTTCCTCCTTTTGAAGATAGGGTGTATGTCCTTATGTCTCTTAGTTGTGTATAAAAATACTCACCAAGAACCAGACACGGAGTTACAGGGCAGTGACTCACAACTGCCTGTTATTTACTAAATACTTCTATGGTACACTAAGCACTTATTATGCTCTTCTTTGCCCTCCCAGGGGAATTGCTGCAGACAAATTTTGGGAGATGGTGTCTGTCCCAAAGCACCTGTAGTCTGGACAGAAAAGATACATGAAGTGTGCACAAACAGTGAGGCAGATTTGCCCTAGGTCACAGCACTAAAACTGGCATTTGTTTCTCCTCATGCCCCATTCCCTGTCAGGTATTTTGTCCATTCAATTCTGACACTGCTATCCCTGGTGATGGAAAAAGTTAACTGAAATATATGGCAGAACAGAATATTACCAATGAATGATAGGGGCTTTTCCTGCTACCTATTTACAGGAGTAGTTATTACAGAAGAACTAATCCTCAGGATTCCATGATCCATGAAAAAAAGCTGGTTTTCTTTGACACCATTTTTATTTTCTCCCTTCTTCCACTGAGAAATGGTAGTTTAGAATAGGAGAAGATAGGATGGGACATTCATTGCAAGAGTGATACAGATCCTACTACTGTCCTGTGGGTACAAGTAATATATCCATGGTATTCCAACTCATCTGTGGCAGAGGGGAGGTGGGTGATGCAGGGATGTCTCCATCTCCTGAGTGGGGATGAAGAGTGAATCCTTGGCTGCTCCCCTCAGCCATCAGCTTTGCAATCCTACCCTTAGCTCATCTGGTGGTGGGTTTTGGGGTGACCACTCATGCTCTCCCAGGGTGAACCCAGGGTGCTCCACACAAGTGTCATGTCTCCATCCCTGCTCTCCTACTGCAGAGATGCCATTCAGATGTTTCCCTCTTACCAGGAGACAGCAGTGATGTCAACTCAGAGAACAGCGAGACCTGAAGGGAAGCAGAGGGGATTTCATTTGCTGCCTGGAAGTCTCAAAAGAGGCACTGGAAAAGCTGGAGCAGTAAGTTGAATGCTAACACCTGCCTCTGAGAGCTCCCTGCTTTGTCTATAATTGGAATATTTGTCCTTGAAGCAGCTCAGCTATGTCCCTGAGGAGGAAGAGCAGGGAGAATGTCTCAGGGCACTGTAACAGCCAGCGAGTTCCAGGAAACATAAATGTGTGTATCTTAGGCTTTTGTGGTTCCTGTGACATCTTGCTGGGTGTTGGAAAAGCAAAAAATTCTAAGAACAGCAAAGGATCCTGACAGAAAATAAATAAGAATTCAGGCCCTTTGAAAACCTCTTGCATTTTCATAGCATTTATTCCTACAGACAGGCAGCAAAGAGAGAAGTTGCTCAGGGATCACGGGGATATTCCAACCACGTGAACATGCTTCCTATGGCATTTACTCCTGATTACCTAAACCCAAAAATGGGTGTGGATGCAAGAGGGGAGGGGAGCTCTTGTGGGAAAGATGGAAGAGGAGCACTGATGGTGAGGTATAACCAGATCTGTGAAATGTTTCTTATCATTGGGACTACTTTGAGGAAATTTTGTGTGGACACAAGTATTTGCACATGCAGCAACCTATCAGTTTAAGCTGGGGTGTAGGAAAACCATCAAATTTCATAAGAACTGCCTCTGGCTGTGGAAGCCAAGGGAAGGGAAAGGGTCTCTCCTGCTAGACCAGAAACACAACGTGAAAGGGTAGGACCTCTGCATGGGTCAAAATTGGGTTAGATTGAAGGGAAGAGGTTAATCTTAAAGCTTTCCTAAACCAAAGGAGGATAAGCTGAATCCCTCCAGTCAGTGCAGTGGTGGGTGTTGGAAAAAGGCAAATCCCTCAAATGTTTTGCCCTTCACAACAACAGCCTGAAGAACCTTCTACATCAAAAACTGAAGAGAAAGGCAAGCTGAGGAGACAAATGGCAAAGGTGTCCCTTGGTGCAGACCACAATGGGTCTTCCAAACAGATGTGTTTGAGTGTCTGTACAGGAACAGGGCTCAACCCACCACAGCTGCTCAGCCAAGCTCCGGGCAAGGGTGGCACCTGAGCACCAGGTGAATCCCTCTCTGTCCTGGCAGATGAGCCCCTTCCCAAGACACCAGGAGCAGCAGAGGAGTGGGCCTGAGCAGGCCCTTGCCTGGCTCAAAGGCCTCGGTGGCGAGAACCCAGCGGAGCTGATGGCCCCTGCCGCCAGCCCCGTGCCAGCGAGCCTGCCCAGGCCTTGCAGCCGCTTTATCATTTTAATTTAGCTCTGCAAACCGTGAGCTGTTGGGGCAGGACTCATGCCTCTGGTATTCGCTCTTGGCTCAGGTGGGGATACACTCTCCATGGCTTCTGGGTGACGGGGAGGGGCCCTGCACACCAGGGTGCCCGATTCCTGCAGGGTTACTCAGCTGGCTGGAGCGCACGGGGCAGGAGGAATGGGCTCCCCCAGGGCACAGATTTGGCTGCTCGGGGTGAAATCCAAGCAACGCTCACCCACGTGCTGCTGAGGGGGTGGCATGATGGCCAAGGGAGGGCCACAGGGTCCCCCAGCAAGGCAGGGTCGTGGCTTAATCTCCTGGCTTGTAATTGCTGCCCTGCCCCAAATGAGCTGGACAAAAGGTCAGACTTTGGTAGGTGGGCACAGCACCAAGTGAAGCTGTCGGGTGTCCCCCTCCCAGGCAAAGTGGGGGCTGAATGTGGGGCTGCTTTGGGCCATTTTGATGTGATGTTGTAGCACTTCCCATGGGTTTTCCCAGCCAGCCCCATGGCCCCCAGTGAGCCCCAGCCCGGCAGTGTGCCCAGGCCTGGCGTGCTGGGGCACCCTCCAGCCCCGTTCACAGTGGCTGTGCCTTCCCTCTGTGCCAGCCCATGCTGCCCACGCTGTCTCGAGTGCTTCCTGCAAGCACTAACAATGGAGCCAAGCAGAGGGTGCCATCCCCTGGGAGCTCTGGAAAGCTCCATGGTACGTCCCCAAGGAGGCTCAGAGGTGTGTACCCAAGGACAGCCTTCCCAGTGGACATCTTGGCAGGCTGCAGCTCCAAATTGTCTCTCCTTCATCCCAGGATGACGTGGAGCCATCCCAGAGTGGCGACTCCAGCATTGCCCCTGGGTTGGAACGGGAAGGGAACCAGCTCTGTTTTACACCCTCCTGTAGCTGCTCAGGAGCATACTTCTTGGAGCAGATGAAAGAGTAAGGATTTTTCTTTGTTTCTGTTTTCAAAAGCAAAATATCTCAGTGAAAACATTTTAGATCTAATAGCTTGACTAAGCTTTGAATTCCTGCGGTCACAGAAAGTGATGTCTTATGAACATCCATAAAAACTTCAGACGTTAATCACAAGTGCAATTTTCCCCTCTCCTCTGTGTTACAGCGGTGCAGGACGTGCTCCTGCAGGGAGGGGAAAGGCATGCCTGCAGGGTGACTCCAGGGAAAACGGACCAAACTCCCACCATCCACAAGCGTGACAAAGTTTGGAGCAGCATTCGGAGATGAAGTTAGTGGAGCTGCTCCAGATACAGTAACTGAGATTTCCCTTTGGTTTAAAACTTTTCCAAAGAGCCTCAATATTCCACTCTGTCCTTTGCCACTGGGAGAGGACCAGGCATGGCAAGTGTGCCATCTTCCCTGCAGTGCCACCTTCAGCCCCACACAGCTAAGGGTCTCTTTAATCTTGCAGGGTTTTCAAGAACATTTTGTTAGAATTTTATTGCTGATGAAGGCTTCATATCGTACTTAAAGCAGTGATTCGGCTCTTAATTATTTTCTCTTCTAGGAAATTACTTCAAGTTTTTATTGTTGTTGTTTTTGAAGTCAAAATAGTTACTTTTCCATTGTGTTTCCTCCCTCCCTCGAAAGAAATGTCATTTATAGGACACCAATGTCTGCGCCCAAAATTTAATTGCTTGTGGGAACTCGTCTGTCTATGAGCACGTCAGCTGTTTTATACCAGAATCAAAAGTGTATTTAGAGGAAAAAAAAAAGATAAAAGAAAATGGAGTGTAATAAAAAATATAGCTGAAGGGGTTTGAGAGGCATCTCCATATCAAGAAAAGTTACATCACCTGTGAAAACATCAGATATACTCTTCCAGCTCTGCAGTCATTATCCTTATTAGCAGTGTTATTACTACCAATGGAACAAGCATGAGCTCAGGGCCATGGAAGCAGGAGGGCTCCAGGCCACATCCTGCACATCCTGCAGCACACACCATGGGAGGCCTGATCTAGACATGCAACAGCAAAAAAAAAAAACCCAAAAAAAATGTACAGAAGAGATGAAGGAGAATTTTTGTAGCTGCATTTCTGGGACAAGCGTTTGTTTTGTTTTTTTTTCTTGTGACAGAGCTTTTAGAAATTCCTTTTATTGTTTCTCTCTCACTGCAACCACAGTGGGGCAACTGACATAAGAAATTGAGCATGTGCCTAGAAAAGAGGGATTATTTATAAAGCTCTTCCCTAGACAGGAGCTGCCTGCAGCCCAGCAGAGATCTGCCTGCTAACCCATGTGAGAGGCACACACTGAGAGCTCCTTTACCTTCAGGCACCAGCAACCCTCAAAACCATCACAGTGTCTTCCTGCCCTCCCAGGGACCATGAAAAACTTCAGTGCTTCATTCAGAGGAGTTGTTTTAGTCCCATCTGCAGCAGAGGAGAGAGGTGGACACCACCAAGTGGTTTTCTCACCCTAAAAGGCTTATTGAGAGGAAGGGGCTGTGTCTTCTCACTGGCTTATAGCTTCTGTCAATAACAAACACTGAACCAACACGCTCTCTTTAAAATGGGCTACTCCAGGCAGGTTGGCAGAATTAAATCTGGCCAAAGGTGGATATTTTTGTAAACAAATTGTATTTAAAAAAAAAAAAAAAAAAAAGCCAACCCCTTTTCCTAGGAAGCCACCCACTTTTTGCATGCCAGATGCTCTGCTGCCTGGAAACTTTCCAGACAAAGTGCAAAAAAGTTTCTGGATGGGCTGCGAATTAATTCAGCAGCAGTTCATTTGTTTCCCTTAGCTGCATGTACCAATTGCAAATAAGCTTAACAGACGATATTTGCTACTTAGAATAGTTTAGAAAACAGCACAGGAATTATTTATAGCCGGACTTCTCTGCGTACATTCGGTCTGAGGTTCAAGAAATCGAGCTCTCCAGCACCAGTTAAACCCCCTCTTGTTAAAGTTTCATAAATTACCATCAATGGAGAACAGTGTGCAGACTTATACCGTGCCAGCTGGAATCCTGGAAGACGGGTTTGCCACTTCATCAGCGAGAGGAATCACACCACTTTTCACAAGGAAACAGGAGGAACTGATGTTCCTACTGTTCTGCATGGGTTGGGTCCTCTGCTGATCTGTGCTGCTGCAGCTCCATCAGCAGCACCACCACAATTTCTCCCCATCCAGGCATCCAGATTACAAAAAATTAGAGGTGCATTGTATTTAAATGTCAGCATTTTACAAATTAGCCCACAGATAAAATCCTTGCATTTCTTACTGTGCTCTATGCCTCATTTTTGGATAATACCAACATCTCATTTACAGGCCAATTAGGAGATTAATATACATACATATGCATAAATGTGTGCATGAATGTGGGTGCAATTTTATAGCTAGCATGTTAACAGGATTGTCACAGGCCCAGACTGCACTACTGCTCCATCAACTCACCATCTGAAATCTCTCTTTTCTAGATTAATCTCTTTTAACTCCTCACACTTCATGGTTGTGGGATAGTGTTGATTGTTTCACTCCAACTTATCAGCTGGTTACTTGTGTAGCTGGAAAAGTCCTCCTGCATGTACAGTTACCTATTTTGCATTTCAAAATGAGATGGACCACTTATCTGTAAAATTGGTCTTGAAGTACACCTGCAGCACCATAAGAGATCTAAAAAAATCAGCCTTTCTTCAGCCTCAGAAAGAGGACACTGATGCCTCCAGACTTGCTGAACAAACTCTGTACTCTGCACCCTTTTGGAAAGAAAACAAAGCAGATGCCTGTCCTAGCAAGAGTGATTTTTTTTCCAAGGGGTCTACCAGCACTTGTGATCCTGCTGCCAATTAGCTCTGCTCCTCTGAAGAGAACTTGCAAAGGTCTGGAGACAATGCAGGTAAACCTGGTTTGCCTTTCTCCTCCAGCATGCCAGGAAAAGCTTTCAGATGACACGTGAGGTGACCACAAGGCCTTTAGATAACAGGCTGGAGATGGCTGCACTCATTTCCAATGGTATCAGCATCACCCAGCAGGAGCTCTGTGCAGTGAACAGTGAGTACAAGGCACCCAGTACATGTAAGTGCCAGGAAGTACCTGACATCTGGATAACTTATGCACTTATTGTTCACATGAACATCAAGTCCCAGGGAGCCTGGACACCCAGAAACAAGTCAGGCAGTGTGGGTGCCTGCAGACCAGCTTGTTGCCAGAGCCAAATACCACTTAATTTGAACTGCAGGTATCTTCAAATTGCATACAGAACCATGGCTTCTCTTTTCCTTGAGTCCTCTCTAGATTTGAACCAGGTTGCATAACTGGAAGGATCAAGGGGGAGTTAAAACCATGGCTCTTGACTTCTTTGCAAGACAAAACAGTGCTTACTTCCTTGCATTCCTTCAGGGAGCTCTCCTGTCCAACAGGAGAGATCTAATGACCTAATCCACGTGAAGCCCTGGAGATACTGTTTTTGCTTCAAAGACTAAATGCAAATTTTGTTCTTGTACCTTGTGTGGTTGAAGGGCTTGGCGTGAGTACAGAGGTGGGAGGTGCAGAGGGCACTGCCTGTCTGAGGGATCAGCAGCAAGTAATGGCAGCACCTAGCCACAAAAAGGCTAGAAGATAAAAGTCCTGCTAGCTGCTATTCAGGTTTTCTTGTGATGATGTGGGGACTGCCTCCAACACTGCAGGTTCCTCATGTGTGCCAGAAGTGAGACCCTCAAATGATTTTGAAAAAGCAAATTTTTTTCCCACATCAATTTCAAAGACCTTTAACTTCTTCCAAGGCATCTTCTCACACCCCAAACCCTCTTCCTCTCCCAGTATTTGCCACTCACCCACCACCTTCTTGGCTGTCACCCTCACTCCTGGAGTGCACAAGGATGAGACTCAGAGCCCTGTCCTCCCTGTGAGCAGAGAGCTGTGCTCCATGGCCATCCAGGTATGGGCCTCTAAGGCTGCACCACTGAACACTGGTGTGGAGGCATGAGACCAAAGAAATTCCTTGGGCTGCATCTTTTCCATTTAAATATCATCTCCCCCCTTTTCTCTCTCTGCCCAAGGCCACTGACCTCCAAGATCTGTCAAAACCTTGGTCTCTGAGCATCCAGTTTGCCTCAGCTTCCCCTCCTCAAGGCTGTTTTGCTTCTGCTGCTTCTCCACCTTTGTTGAAGTGCAGACACCTTCTCTCTTCTCCCATCGTGTTCATGGATAGTCTGAAGCCATCACAGCTCTTGCAGGCTGTAAAGTTTATCCCAGTTCACGACGTTCCACCCTGAAACAAGAATCAAACCAAATGAGGGCTCTGACCATTTGTGGCATCAGCTGGTGATAAACAGCAGCACATTTTCTGAAAGAAACCTTGCTTGGTGGAAATTGGTGTTAACACGTCCCCTTGAGCAGCTTCCACCTGGTCAGAGCCTGCAGAAGGCTGGATGCCATTTCCAGACAAAGCCTGCACAACACCCAAATATTGCAGACTGTTGATGGCTTCTAAAAGGAGTTGAAAACACCATCAGCACAGCATAATTATTCGCAAAACAGGCCAATTTCAACGCTCAGCACAATAGTTTTAAACAACAGTTTTAAACAATAGTTGATGAAAATCAATTTCCAAGTGGGTTGAGAGGCTGATAACATCCCTGGTTGCACTGCTCATCCTGCTGGCTTGTTCATTCCCAAGTAATCACATTAGAGGCAGATGTCACACATCTGTGTGTGACTCCACTAACCATTAAGAGACACTGAACTCTTTTGTCTTCTGGAGCAAGTTTCCATGGGATTATACTGGGTAGAATAATTTAAGACTGAAAAACAATAACAACACTGAAATAATTTAATGGGATATTGCTTTAATCTTCCTTGTATGGAAGAACCCAAGCTAATCAGGGGTAAGGGGACACCTCTCCCCAGGGGTAAATGGCCATGAAATGCTCGCTCACATCCAATTTCTGTGGGACCAGGCCATTTAGTGGTTGTCAGTATCTTTGCAAATCTCCCTCCTAGGTGAAATTGCACTCTGCTGTTCTGCCAAAAAGCAGTAGTTACTTTTGGTTTTCAGGGGGGCTTTCTTTTCCTAGATGAGAATACACAGATATTCTCATAACTTTAGAGAGGCTTTCAAAACCCAGGTGCAGAGGTTTGGCATCAGCAACCTCCCCAGAGCACTTTATAGCACATAAATCTTGCTCCCAGTTAATCAAACAGTGCTGGAGTGAGCCAAGGAACCATGAGAATGTAAAATGCTCTTCTCCTCCCTTCCCACTTATCAGAGATTTCTGCTGCTGCTTCTTCAGAGGCAGAGTGAGGAGTTTTATTGCTTTAAATGTGACTTTACCACTGGTAAGGATGCTGCCTTCGTTGTACATGGGCATTTTCTGTGCAAAGTAGTTCTTTGGGTTTGAGTTTTTTAACCCAAAACTGCCCTTGGTGGGCCAGCTGCTCTCTTGCCTTAATCCTTCTCTGGAATTGGTTTTTCAGCCCTCACCTTTGCTTTCGCCCCACTCTGGTTTCTCAGCAAGGCTGGAACTGTTGTGCAGTTGTGTTAGGAACAACCATACTGTTTCTCCCAGCCAGAGGCTTTGCTGGGCATGTGGCTGCCCTCCTAACACTGGAGCAGAGCAAAATGTGATGTGAGTGGGATAACAACCCCACTCCTGCTGCGGGTGTTTTAGTCCTCTGTGCTCCCTGGCTTGTGTGCTGCAGGACAGCTCAGGGTGCTTTGCCTTTTGTTGATGAAGAGCTTTGTGAGGGTGAGAGAGGAGATAACTCCACTGACACCAAAATTTTTCCCACCAAAGGCATCTTGGAGCAACACCCCCTTTTTGCTCTAAATTATTGCTGCAGATGCCAGGCTTGTTTTCACCCAGGGATGCTCAGACTCAAGCTGAGCCAAACAGAGCCAGAGGAAAAGACTGTACCTCCAAACTGTCATGAAATCAGGATTAGCACATGAAGCAGGAGCTGTGTTTAAAGACTTGTTTAACCTCCTGCATAACACAAGTCTTTACTTTAATCTATAATGCCATCTTGTTTTGTCTTAATGAAGTTATGCAAAAAGCTCTTCACTGAAAAGACCAACCCAGCATTTTCTTTCTTCCCTTCAAGTTGAGATGAAAAGGACTGCCTGCAGCCTGAAAGTTTGCTTCCTTAAGGAAACGGAAAGCTGAGAATTTACTTATATTAATGCCCTGTATCAAGTACCTTTGAATTTCAAGGGGAGAAAATCAGCCTTGACCTGGCTGCTGAGTCCAGATTTTCATAATGTTTTTCCCACTCTGCTGGCGCCAAGGTCAGTAGGTTGCACTTCTGCTTCAGTCTGTTTTAATTCTGGTCTCTTAGCACTGACTTCTCTGTGCAAGACATGGAAGCCACACCCCAGTGTGTGCTACTCCCAGCCATTAACAATCCCGTGCTAAATAAACACACAAGGATACTTCTGCATCTGGTTTTACTGGCAGGAGAAAGAGACATTATATGTCTCTGGAAATCTGATAAAACAGTGACAGATAAATTCTGGATTGCTAACGTGGCCAGTTTAAACTCCACTGGACAGAATTTGCTGCAGTGCTTAAGGCTGGGAATAAAACTTCTCACTTTTCCTAAGCACTATAAACCAGAAAAAAAAAATTAAATTAGCATTTGGCAATATCTACAACCTTCTACCAGCAGATAATAACCCCTCAAATTCAGTTTCTGCAGTCTGCCCTTCTACAGGGTAATGACTTGTCATTTGTTCTGTCTTATTTGTGGAGCATTGCACAAGCCTGTCTTTCCTCCATGAATATTTAAAAAAGCTGGATAGTTGCTTGGCAAAGGTCTGGGCTGGTGCCTGAGTATTGTGCAGTCTCTACCATGCTCTGCCATAAGCCTCCTGCATGACCTTGATAAGTGTTTCTTCCATTTCTCAATTTCCCATCACTGCAGAGAGCATTTTCCTCCTTCTGTACCTTGTAAATTCCTCAAACTGGTAAATAGCTCTCTATATACTCATCTTCATACAGGGCCTACTGCAGGTGTTTTTCAGCTTTCCAGATGCTAGAAGCACTGTGATTAAACGAAGAAAAGAAATTTCTGCTTTTGGTTTTGTTGCTGCAATACTTAAGATAATTTGTGCATGATATAAATATATGTATGTTTGTTTAGCCCTTGTTTGCAAGAGCCATTCAACTAGGATCGGGTAAGGAGAAAATAGTCAATGCTACGAGCTGGTGAACATGGAGCAGGGATGGGCTTGAAGGATGAGTTTATAGAAAAGTGACTGGCAGAGATGGGATCCTACAGTAAAAGTTAAGGAAACACAGTCAGGAGAACACTAATAACAGGGTAGATGGATATTTCGCCAAGAGTGGTGGAGGAAGATGGAAAAAGAGTGGACTGAGAGTGAAAACAGGGAGTTTAACTTTGGCCATTGTTGATAGTGATTCCTCATGAAGAAAAACATGACCAATCAGGACATCAGAATTTCCCTCAGACCCCAGGACATTCCTGGCCTGGAGAACCCAGAAGGATCTGGCTGTTTTTAACAGGGAAGCAAAGTCTGCATCTGTTTAAAATTTAGTCCCCATCTCTGACCTTTCTAAGAATTACAAGTGTGAGACTGCTGGCAAGAAACTTCCCACCCTGCTACCAAAACAGGGCCACCACCTTTCTCAGCAGACAGGGCAGTCTGGTGCAGCAGTGATGGGAAAGCCATTGCTGAAATCCTGCACTCAGCATGTTTAAAGAGGCTTCATCAAACAAAACCAGAAAGGAGAATCCTGAAAGGGGTAACATTTTTATTAAATGGCAAAATTTACATTATTAATGGTGGAGCCATTCACAGTTCATGTGTATGGGCTGCATTTAAGGAACATATGATCTATGCATTGAAAAGTCTCTCAGAGTGTTACGGAAAAAGAGTATCTACAGATAACACTGACACAAGCAAAGCTGTGAGCACTTAACTGCTTATCTTTGCTTAAGTGTCCTCTTAGGAAAACACATCTTCATATCCATCTTAATTTACAGAGCTTAGGTATGAATGAAATTTGCACCCCATTTGATTATTATTTGATTATTCTAGATACTGTACTAGACTCTTTTCTTAGCTCCTTGGTTGAAGTAGACACATTTCTGCCTGTCAAACGTAGACCCCTTCTGAAGAGATATTGTTAGTGCTCTGGCCCATGTTTTGCCATAGTTATGTAGTTTCTGTTTTGCCTTGATGAAAGTGTAGGATTTGTCCTTTGGGGTCGATGCTGCATTTATGGTTTCCAAATGGGCCTTTGTAGTTAAATCCTAGAGAAGTAATTCATTGCAGAGGAATTGCATATAGTTAAGCTTTGTCTAGTAGGAAAATATGCGCTATGTGTGTGCATAACAAGAATTTGAGGGCAAAATTCTTCTGTCTGAGCCACATAATGGAGGGAGAAGGTGTTCTGGAGATGTACTGTGGCCAGCAGCTTGAGTGCAATTATGTGATATGGTCGCTTTGATGGTAAAGTTATCTTCAGATGTTCCAGTGAAATAGAAACATCCCAAATACTGTGCTTAATTATTTAATTTTCCACTAAAATATGTGTGTCCTTCAAAGATGCCTTCTTGTTGAAACAACTTAATTAGGGACCGATATTATGACAAGGTGTAATGTGGATCTTCTGTGTACTCTGTGGCTCAGAGGAGGGTTTTGCCAAGCTGGATCAGCCGAGGGGCACGGCGTGTCCACAAGAGAAAGATGAAAATAGCTGCAGTGTCTGATTGTCATCCCGGGGTTTGGTGGGTTTGACACTTTACGCCGGCAGCACTTGGGAATCGGAGAGGGTTCCTGGAGCTGAGTGTTAACTACATGAACCTGAGCAGTGTAAATGTCACAGGAATAGGTTTGGGAAGCAGTGTTTGTTCTTAATGGAGTCTGCAGGCTTTGTCTGACACGACTGAAGTCCATGTACCGGTACACTCAGGAACTATCCTTCCCTCCTCTCTCTTTCCCTTTTCTCCAGATAAGAGCATAGCACACGTTACTCTAAGGAAATGACAGCGATATTAATCACCGATTAATCAGGATCTCTAACAAAGGCCCTGCTAGTTTGAATATTCATATTGCCATGGCATTAGGAATGTCAGAACTGCCATTGTTCTGCAGAGAATGACACATCCCTGCTCTTCCCGCTCGGCATCTCCGGGATGCAGCCCCGAGGAGAGCGAACCGCGCGGTTTCTTCTCGGGAGCTGCCCCTGCTCTCCCAACGGGAGGCAGAGGCACAGAGACATGAAATGACTTGGCCAGATCACATGGGATCCCAAGGAGAGGCAGGAAAGGAACGCAGGTCTTAATCCTGGCACAGGGAGGGAACGTTGTTTCTTATAAACAAAATAATTCACATACCTGACATGAAAGGATGTATCGAGGTGATGGACGTATGTGTAAGCACATGTGCACGTAGGTAATACACACATATAACATTTGTCAGATATATAATATTAGATGTGTAACTCATTCAGACTTGGCCAGAAAGAGCTATTGTAGTGCTGGCTGAACAAATTTATGCAAATCAGCCACTGGTGAAATTAATAACCTTTGCAATGTTCTTCAGGCAAATCAAATGCTTGTGGAACTGTTGATGCCAGAGCTTCAACCTAGAAAATAGGTTGGGAAAACGGGTCTTAACAGAGGAAGAAGGTGTATGAAGAGGGAGCTATCTCTTGTCCATCTCTCCACCACCACCCCAAGGTCATTCTTGGCTGAGACCACCAGGATTAGCCTTTCTTGCACAGCTGCTACTCAGCTTGGGGAGTTTGTTGCTTTAGAAGGCTGTGGAGACAAGGAGTGCCAGCAGAGCCAGGGATTACAAATTCATAAACAAAAGGTGCAAGCAGGGATGTGCCCTCTAATGTCACAAGTTGGAACATGGAAAATTCCAGTTAGATATAAGGCCAAAAAATTTTTTACCATGACAGTGGTCAAATATAGCACAAGTCACCCAGAGAGGCTGTGGGATTTCCCATCCTCAGAGATGTAGAAGGCTGGACTGAACAAGTCCCTGAGCAATTTGATCTTGGTCCAACTCAGAGTTGGACTGACTTGTCCCAGAAGTGCCTCCCAGCCTAGATTATTCCTTGGTTCTCTAAGCAAATTACCAGATCTCCTTTTTACTCCTCTCCTTCTCCCCTCTCCTCCCCACTGTCTTGCTTTCTCCCTAACATGGCTGCTCTTGCAGGGGGATGGGTCTCCCCTCTTGCCCAGAAACCTTCAGTCTACAGACTTTAGGATTCCCATAATACTCTCAAGGCTCATGTCTTTCAAGGTTAACTTTTTTGCTCTTCTCTCTGGAGACCTTCCCATCCCAGCCCCTTGAAACAGAAATTGTTTTCCTCAGGCTGCAGGTCCATGGTGGGAACCTCCAGGATTTAATTGGCCAGGGAAAGGGCTGGCCCAACCCTGCCTCCAAATGGTGGTTTCCACACTCATGGTACACCAATCTCCTAACATTCCTAACATTCATTGTGCTGCTGCAATTTTACTTGGCCCATGCTCCTCCACTGAAATTTTGTCTGGGCATCAAGTAATCATTCACCACAAAAAAAAAAAAAAAAAAAAAAAAAAAAAATCAGAATATTTTGGCCCAGCTGGCCAATGGCCTAACACTTCAAAAAGTGGGAATGTACTCAATTTAAGCTGGTTTTGGTCTCTGCACAGCAAATGCCTGGCTTAGCTGGCCTGTCAATGCTCATTTACCTGGAAATGAAGAGGCAATGACAGCATGAGATGTATTAACAGGAAAGAAGACACTGGGTTTCAAGTGCCTGTACCAGAACTGGGAGGCTGTTTTAATGTTTTCTGCCTCTTCCTGCCCTGAAGTATTTCAAACACTCACGTCTTGTTTGCTGAACACTCTGAACAATACACGTGTAGTTACAGATTGATATCATAAATCACCTAAAGAACAAGATGGTCTTTCAGAACAGAAAGGACAATTTTGAGGAAGTTTATTTTTTAAATGGTAATATTTATCCTCTTAGTACTTCAGAAAAAAAAAAAAAAAAGGAGTCTCAGCTGTTGGGCCTGCAAACCACCTGGAAAACATTTTTAAAAGCCTGTATTCTGTCTTTACCATTGTATGTTTCTGTATATGTGTGAATGCACATGTATATATATGCATGTATATGTGTACATTAAAAAAATCAAACAAAATAAAAGTGGGTAGGACCAAACCTCACGAGCCGAGTGAAATCCAAAGCTCCAACTTTATTTTAGATAAATGAACATTTTTGAGCCAGTGTGGAGCTATGAAGCTAAACAGGAGCAGACAGGACAAGCAGTGATGGAAGTTGATTTCCTCCTTCAGAGGCTGTGCTGGAATGGCTGTGCTGGCAGAGACCCCAGATGTAGCTCTGTGTACACTAATCAGGATCTCTATCTGATACAGCTCTGTTGTGTCCCCTGGTAATGCAAGCTGGGTCAGCAACATAAATCTTGGAAGGTCCTACTGAATGTTGATGTTCTGCCTCAGGAAGATTTCCAGAGTTTGTTCAGAGCAGTATTGAAAACCTGAAATTCAAAATTGCTGTAAGGGAAACCTTCGGGGAAAAGAACACAAACAAACATGAGGTTGTTTGATTTAAATTCAATCTTTTGATCTGATTAATTTTTATTTTTCAGTGTTTCCATTTTGCACTATATTTTATAACTACTTTCTTACATTATGTTCCATGTTGCAGTAGGATATAAAAATGAGAAGTTGTTCTATGGCAGCAACTGAAAAGTACTTTATTCTCAAAAGGTGGGATAGGATGTTTGAACAACTTTTCTGCTTGATTTTACAAAATTCCCAGATTTTAATAGAAACAATTAGTCTTACTTCCATTGTTTTTCCAATTGCCTAGCCCAATTTTAAAATATTAAATAATTGGAGAGCAAAATACAGACCTGATTGCCAGCAGCTCCCTGTAAACAAATCCTGCTTCTAAGTTAACTACAGTTTTTCTCTTGATCAGAGAAGGCAAATTCTCATTGTAAGACATCGCCAATTGGTGCAACAGACTCCCTAAAGCTTGAATTTGGTAAATCATGATCAGATAATTTTTGAAAGACTTTCCTTAAATCAGCTAAAAATTATGAGGGCAGATTCAGGAACAGTGAAGTGAAATTGCATGTCCCATGTAAATGATCAGAAAGATCTTTATGGCCCTTTATCAGGCATAGCTTTTGATTCAGCTCTGAGTTCAGTAAAAGGGGTTGTGTTCATGATGTGCTGTTTACCTGTTCCCCACCTGACAAGCAGCTCTGTTTCCCTCACAGACTCAGCACAGGCTGCCTGCAAGCTGTACTTTTCATTTACTCAGCTGTGTTACTTACACACATTCTATGGATCAACTTAATTACCCAAGTATTGCAAGTGGGGCTACTAAACACAGCAAGGGTTCAGCAGCTGGAACATGAAGTGGCAGCTGAATATGAACTTAAAGAGGTGTTGTGACAGCTCACAGTGTTCCCACAGGCAGCCCAGGGAAAGGTGTTGTCCTCTCACTTCACACTGGCCCCTTTTTCTGTGCAAGTGATAAATTGGTGATGAACATTTGCTCTCTGCCATGAAGAGAACAGAGGAAGTGACTATCATCACTGCTCCCTTCCAAGTAATAATGAAAGCATCCTCTCCATTTTCATGGACTCTTCAGTATTTGATCACCTGCCCCTCTTGAGCAAAGTGTCCTCTTCCCAGAGACACATCACCCGATTTGCTAGACTTTCCAAAGGTTTGGCTTGGCTCCAGCTCTCCTGTGCACATGGACAAGTGTCTTCTTGGTACAAAGAGGTCCTGACTTATAATGTCTCTGATCTGAAAAGTTTTGTTGCAAAGCAGTTGTTCAGCAATGAATCAGAGACAGAGGAGAAATGATGATGCTCAGTCTCACTCATACTCTACTGTGAATGGCCAAATTCAGATCAGGACAAAACAACAACAACAACAACAACAACACAACCAACCAACCAAACAAACAAACAAAAATCCCCCCCAAAAAACCAACAACTCCCCAACCCAAACCAAACTAATTAAAGCAGCTGTCTTTCCTAATAAATGAAATGAGAGAGAGAAGTCAAATGTCTCTCTCTGTCACATCCATCTTTACCTCTTCCCAGATATTGTTATCAGTCACTGAAATCCTGAGCTTTTGAACTGGGTCCACCTGTGGTCCTGCTTCAGGCTGCTGTGGGTTAGTACACAAAAACATACATGGTTTGGAGAGGATTTCTATGCTGATACTTTATAAGATGGTCAGTGCTGAACTTGGTGTTTTCCTCCACCCTTTCCATACACTCCTGATGATGGCTGCTCACAGCAGGGTCACAGATGCCAGGTGGGAGTGGAGTGCAGCTCCCTGCCCTCTCCCAAAGGCAGTGCTCTGCTCCTGGAGTGTTCTCCAGGCTTTCCGAGAAGGAAGGGGCTCCCACTGCAATCTGGGCATGGGGAGAAAATGAGAGGAGACAAGGAGTAACTGGGAAGATGGAGGAATGAGAAGAGTGCTCTGAGTCACCGAGCAAACAGAGCAGTGGCATCCAGGCAGGCTGCACTTGCATAGTTTCAATCCTGTGCCCAAAGAGCCTTGGCTATCCCAGACCTTGGCTCTGGTGGGGGTGGGGGAGAGAGGGAGGGGACAGAGGTAATAGTTTCACAAGGACATAATGATCTTGTGCAATTTCTGTGCAGGTATAAACATGATTTCCTGCAGCACTGCTTGGCACAAATGTCTCCTCACTCAAACAGGACTGAATGCATTTGTTTACAGTGTTTGATGCAAGGAAAACTTCTGACATATGTTTTATTTATGAGGTGTCCTAACATTGTGATACTTTTTGTGTGCATGGGGTAGGGAGGGAATTGGTTGCCTCTCCATGGCTCCTAATTTGAATGGCTGAGGATTGTGTTTATAGAAAAGTGTGGAGGGATGTCTTAAAAGCTATATAGACCTGGGCTGTGTAAGATGGTCAGTAAAGTAAAGTGTCTACTGAGGATATTCACAGACCCTACAGCTTTCCCCAGAGCTCATCTGCTTCTTAGAGATTCCTAAAAGACAGCAAAGGTGGTTCTGGAACCAGGAGGAGAGAGTCCAAAAGCTCTCAGTCCCTCTGAGCAGATGCTGTAGGAATTTGTGGCAGATGGAGAGACCAGTGGAAGGGGAAATGCCAGTAATCTTCTAAACCAGGAGAGCACGAGGACAGGAACAGCAGCACGGACAGGACAATCCCTGTGCTCTCACTGGTGCTTGGGTCAGCAGAATGAGCCCACCAAGGAGAGGGGTCTGGGCAAGCTGATGTCCTCCAGACCAAGAGCAGCCTCAACATTTTCCAGTGGTTGAACTTGCTTAATCTGTTCCTTCTCTTTTCAGATGGACCTGGTGGACAACTGATGTGAGTGCAGGGGGTGGAGAGCTCGCTCTGGAATGGAAGATGTGGAGGACAAATTCATCAAAACATGAGAAAGGGTCTACCAATTCAGTCATCAGACATACCTTGCTCTGAAACCTCATTCTTGGCCTTGACCTACTGGTGGTTGTAAAAAGACAGAGGTATGGCAGGTGTACATGTTTCTGGAATATTGCTTTCCTCTGGGGTTATATGGCACTCCTACTTTCCAGGCCATGACCTGTACCCACATAGCCCTCAAGAACTTCCTGTGTTGTGACCTGGTGGTGACTTTGTGAAGATTTCTGAACTCTCCAACACCCTGCTAGAAGGACTCCCAAGAGCTGTGTGAGGAGAGGACTGATGGGGCAAAGAGGCAGGGAGCCTTGGCTGGAGGATGTTTGTCCTGACAGGGCAAAGATGCCCTTTCTAGAGGCTGAAGAGATGGTGGGTGCTTGGTTCAGGCAGATGGAACAGGCAGTAAAGTGGCAGAAAGAGATGAGGAGGCAAAGCAGGCCTGAGGGAGAGCCCTGGTAAAAGGTAGAGCCAGAAGCCAGTGAGATTGACACTGACCACAAGGCCAGAAAAATACAGAGTTTGGTGAAGGCTTCAAAAAGCATGAAACTGGGATTCATTGCCTACTGGGTCAGGAAATAGTGGGAAACATGAGGAAGAGATAAACCACCCAGACAAGGAGCTGGGAGAAGAGCAGCTGGGGTTGTTTTGGGGCAGAGTGCAGGCAAGAACTGTGAACAGTGGCACAAGCCTCCAACAAGAGCGTGCACTGAGCAATGTGCTGCTCAGAAGTGACTCATTTAAAGGCAGTTTGGGTGCATCTGCCCTGCAGTTACTTCTGTGAATGCAAGGAATTGCTAGATTTGCTGGCATGGGCCACTCTGCACAGGGCAGGTTACTATAGCACTGTTTACTTTTATGGCAAACAAACTTCCAGTGTGAGTTACCTTGGGGACAAGCCTCCCCACTGAGCAATGGTGATATTACAGCTCAGCCCATGTTTGAGCCTTTCCTTAATTTCTACCCCTGCGAGGATTTGATGGGAAAAGGCTTTAATAATCACTTTAGGAAAGAAAAATGTACCTATAGCTTCCTGCTGACTAAAGTGTTAGAGCTGGATGGGCTCTCTGTTTCTACTCATGCAAACAGGTGGAATTTACCAAGAGTTTTGGCCCAGATGAATGCAAACACATTCTGTGCAGGGATGAAGTGTAGAAGGCAGATATGGGAGGCTGAAGATGATGATGAAAAGGCCAATCAAGATGTTGAATTTTCTTTGTTTCATTTGGAAACACCTTCTTTTCACTCCATTCTCGGCCTCTTTTCGTAGTCCTGTCCTCTTGAGTTTTTCTTAAGGGCTTAGGCAACTTGCAGAGAAATTAAGCACTTTCTTTGCAGAAGATCTAAGTGGTCCAAAGTTAATTTTTCTTCCATCTCATTAAAAAAAAAACCAACCCAAAACCACACACATAGAAAAAGAACCCAAAACAACTAGTATCAAGGAATATTCTATGTAATGTGAGTGGTGGAAATGAAGCCTGGTGTGTGGTAGGCAGCCTGGAGCTGAGCCCTTGGGAAATGCATGGATTTGGAAATGACCACGATCTTTAGGAAGAAGAAGCAAGATATGTGCATGCCACTACTGGGTCAGGGTGAGGTAGGAAGCATCTGAGCATCTGGTCCCTCCCTCCCTCACACACAGGTCCATTGTGCTACAACTCTTGCGTGTTTGAGTGTAAAATCCAACCTGACCTGGCCCTGCGTGTAAAGCACGAGGCACTGGCTGGTCTATATATACTTTCCTGCAGGAAACAACAAAGTCACTTCCCCTGCAGTGTTTCTTCACCAAATTAACTGAAGCAGTGTCTGCAGTGCCATGGTGAGGAGGAGAAGTCCCTGGCTGCCACCACAGATGAGTGTCAGCTCCCTAAAGGCGAGGGCTAATCGCAGTGGCTTCCTTGCTGCAAAGACCCCACTTAGCCCAGCAAGCTCTGATCTCTTTTGCCCCTGAAATATCCCAGTCTCTGAGTCATCCTATCCACAGAATTCAGGGCAAAATTCAGCCTGTCATATCCTGCTTTTTACTTGAAGAAAACAATAAGAGACGGGTCTGCCAACACGGTCCTAACTCATGGGGATTGCTGTGTGCCCCCACTGGAATTCATGGGGATGTGGGTGACATCTGTCCAGGAATTCAGATGGCTTGTTTGGTCCACTTATCTGGATGTATCAGAGGACACAGAGATGCACTTGAGTTTTCAGACAGGCTTCTTGCTCGTAACACATCTGCTGCTGCTGCTGGTGGGTGTTTGCAAGGCCATTGCAGTCAGCTCAGGGTGTGATGATCCCTCTGGACTTCAGCAGGATGCACTGCAGCTTGCTTTTGGCATCAACCTAATGTGCTTTGACTTCCAAATCACTTCTAACTGCTGGCCTGAATTTCTTTGGAAGATGCTCTGCTTTGCTCTACAGTTTTTAGGTAGCTCACTGACTGATACAAAATCTCCTTTCCCTAATTATTTTTTAGGCTGGCAGTAGTAGGAAGAGTGTGTCAGGTGATAGGAAAAGGATTACCATGAAAATGCTTCTCTCCCTGAATTCACTTGCAGTTTTGGAGACATTTTAGCATCCAGGTACAAATGTAACAGGATTCTTTTGGACACAGCACTTTTTGTTGACTTCATTCCAGCCACAGGGACAAAAGACAAATCTACTTTCCATCAGTATCACAGTGTTCTGCAAATTCTATCATCAACACCCTACGTTATTCAAATATAGCAAATGTCTCTTCTTTAGAACGAGCCACAAGAAAATGTGCTTTGGAGTTACAACCTAAAGGAATTCTCCTTTGACAGGCTGACTGCTCATGTCACATGCAGAAAGCCCAGAGTAAAGACTGGTTTACTGTGGGTTTGGTTTTAGTTTTTTTTTTTTCCAAAGCCCAGTCTGTCTCCCTGGAGGGTACATGAGCCACAGCTAAAATCCTTTGAGTTGTGCAGTGCAGCCCGCGGCTCCAGTAGCTGCCCAGGGATTTTGCAGCTGTTCCCCAGCAGAGATGTGTAATAACTGTGCAGTAACACACACGTATTTTCTTTCATAGTGGAGGTTAATTTATGAGCTTGCCTAGAGCTTTAACACTGGGCTGGTTTGCTCTGCACCTTTTTGTGTTATACATAGCATTTTGTGAACCAGGGCGGCAACTGGGTTGCCTCAAATCCTCGGCAAGGTCTGCCACTCAGAAATTCCACCCTAAACCCAGTCAGGTCTTTTGTCACAGAGTATTATTAGCTCCCCCTAAAAGGTCCTGAGAGTCACAAAGTATTTAAGAAAAAAACCAAAAAACAAACACCAAAAAACAAAATCAAAACTCCTCTCAAATGGGAGGTAGGAAAGGTGATGGGAGGCTTACTTCTGGTGAGAAGATGCAGACTGAGGACAGACTTTTTCTGTGCTCTCATACTATACAACACATTTGCAGGTCTGAAAAGTCCTTCTCACGTTGTATCTGGCTCAGCATTACTGATATTAAGAAACCATTTATTTGCTGCAGGGTCGAGGTCACATCCCATGAATAGCTGACAACTTCCCTGCAAGCTACAGCCTTCTGAGAGGGACCATGGAAAACAGGCTTCATGCAACCAGGGCTCTGCAAAATGGGTGCTTGGGCACTCGCCCAGAGGGATGGAAGGATAAACCAAGGTTTATGTGGTTCTCCCAGTACAGCAAAAGGGGATTCCCATGCAGTAGGTGGGCATCCTACTCACTGGGCTGTGGCATACAGAGAGCATCCAGTCCCTCCTTCCCTATCCTACCCACACATCCAAAACCGTCTTCAACACTAGTCCCTTTCCCTCTGAATTATCGTTGTATTTTCCAGCAAAAGAAGTCTTCAAGTAGTCCCAGGTGAAACAGATAACTAGGACTGGAAAAAAAGGTTTTACTTGATCTTCTTTTTTAAAGCTTTATTGGTTTTCTGAAACACACAGCAAACCAAAAGAAAACCTCATGGTTTTTTTTCAAGCATGGTTTAAGCATGTTGTTAACTTCCCCTGGTTTCTAAAGGTACTTTCTACAATACTTGGATGTAAGCTCATGCCCAAGTGCTTCATTGAATGAATTTCCCCTGTTCTCTGAACACAGGGAGAAAACCATGGCAGCACAGTATCGTAGAGAAGTGCTAAGGGATCTCCTCCTGAGCTTCAGCTGGAGCAGCCCTTCAGAGCTCTATTTCCAAACCCAGACAAATCTCCCAAAGCTGTTCTGACACGTATTGCAAGAGTAAATAAATAATCACATGGCACTTTATTCCACCACCAGAGCCCTCTTAGCATGGGATACCAGTGGATCTGGATGAAGCCAATTCTAATTACAGATAAAAGGTTTGATGCATGAAAAGAAGCGGGTATTTACACCCAATTATCTGAGGGAGGAGAGATAGGGATGCGCTTCCTTTTATCATTTTCATTAAATTTCTTTTGAAATTAAAAGGCTCCTTGAGTTTCTGAAGATGCAACAGTCTTTTCAACTTGCCGTCAGTGAGATACAGGTTGTTTTCCACGAGGTGCTCTGCAAGTTCAGACAGTGGGATCTCTCCCTCCTCCCTTGACTCCAGTAGAACATTGCATGATGCTTGCTCACCCAGTTGCTTCTTTAATGTCTCTTTGCTGAAGTTTTAACTCCTGGAGCTGCATTTCATGTATTTCAGGTCTGAGGCACCCTGTGTTTGTAAACTGCCTCTGCCTTCCCATCACTTGAAGACAATCACTTTGAGTGAAGGAAACCTCCAAGCTTTTGGGGCTTGTTAGGGAGGGATAACACCAGCCCACTGAACACTAACAGAAGGCAGCTGGACCTACTGATGCCATTTTACCACAGAGAACTCTCTGTGGGAACAGAGGGGGGGGATGGGAAGCAGCAAGGTGGATGTCCCAAAGAAAGCAGCTCTCAGGAATTGGAGCAGGACCTTGACAGCTCCACTGCTGCTTGAAGTCCAGAAGACCTGGTCTTTGTGACTCTTCTCCTCCCTCCCTCCCTTCTGGGCACTCTGATCCCAGCCCCTTTTCTTGGTCTTAGAATAGATCACTTCTCCTCTTCATTTCTCCATCTGCAAATTGGGGATGATGTGCGTAAAGCCCCCTGAAATCCTCTGCAGGGAGGTGCCACGGAGTGGAAAGTATTAGCTATCAGTATCCTTGTTAATATTCTGCTCAACTCTGAGTGAAGTCACATAATCCTGTGTTTGGGTCATCGCTATTTGTTGCTATGGAAATGTGTGTTATCAGATACTGCAAATTCAGTGTCTGAGGACATCTGAGGAGGGGGAAAATCCTTTGTTTGAAGAAACACTTGTGTCAGTGGCAGGAAACTTTGCAAGGAAGAAGGGAATTCACCTATTTCTTTTGTTCTCCACAAATTGCTGGAATGAGTCAACAGGAGCTGCCCGTGCTCAGCTCCTGGGAGCCTGTATCTCTTACCCGGTGCACAATTCCAAAAGGACTGCACGTGCTGGGTGAATTTGTGAATGCATCTGGGAGGATCATTAACGCCAGAGCAGAAGACAAATGCAAAGTATGTGCTTGGCCATATGGGTGAACGTGAGCTGCTTAAGACTGTGTGCCATAATAGAGATGGAAAGTCTTACGAGGGAAGATCAGTATCCCCCCACCTCTCTGGTAAGGGATTAAGGCAGTTGGTCTTACAGGAATATTCATAGAGTGTGAGGCCAGAGGGGACACTTAGGTCACCTAGGCCAGCCCCCTGAATGCTGCAGGTCATGGTGTTTCTTCCAGAGAGTCCTATAACTTTATGTTGAAGCTGCAGCAAAGCTTCCAGCCAGACCAGAGAGACAGACACCAGCAGCTCCCTGCCCAGTTTGCTCCAGTGAATGAACAGGCTCACTGGTGACACACGACTGGTAAGTGTGGGTGCAGATCAAACCACGCCTGCTGCAGTGGGGTCAAACATGGAAATTGGATGCACTGGAGCAGTGAAGCTCCCTGATCTGAGCTGGTGGGGTTACATCACCCTGTGCCTCAGTCCCTCCTGCCTCCAAACCTCTGCAGGAATACAGCATTTCCCTGGCAATGTGCTTACTTACCCATTGCCCACATTGTTTTCTTTGAGTGAAACCAAATAGGCTTTTTGGGCAATTTCCTGCTCATTTCTATGGTTCTCTATTGCACCTGTGCAAAATCTGACAACATTTTTACATCTACAGCTGTTCAACATGTGCAGGTGCTCACTGTCCATGGTGTGCATCGAGCCTACAGATATAAAAAGCCCTCTTTGGATATACTCAACATCAATTTCATTTCTAGACCTTTCTGTCAGGTTCACTGAGCAGGGGCCGTTTTAAGAGAAAACAAGGTTCAGGTTTTGATAATGTCTCTATCTGAGGTATTTCACAGCCATGCTCTTACTTAATCTCAAAAGATGAAACACAAGCCCTGCCTTTATTTCTCTTTGGGTCTCTGTATTGAGCACATTCCTCATCCTTTACCAGTTTTTCACTGGGTTTCCCTCCCTGCCTCATAGAAAGCTGATTTCAGGTTGAAACGCAGGAAGAAAGATGCCTAAGATCTAGCAGGCCAAGTTGACTTTTTGTTATTAAGATCTTTGTTTTAAGCTATTCAAGCAGGTTGTAAAAACTCAGCAATACTTGCAGGGATGCACTCATGGGCAGGCAGGGCTGATAAGAACTATTGCCTGAACACCATATATATATATATTTTAGCAGGTAAATACCTCTATCCAGCACTAACAGAAGGTTCTTGCAGTGAGAAATGGCCAGCCTATGAAAAAATGTATATGTGCTTTTAGGTATGTATGTATATATATACACACACATATGTTTACATATACAAATATGCCTATATAGTTGCTAATGTTTTCTATGACAAATGTTTAATACATTTACACTAAATTTTCCATCTTTAGTTGAAAGTTCTAGTGACAGACTTACTAAAGAAATAAATATATGTTGTAGGACAATTGTACATTATGCTCTATAAAATCCGCTAAGAAAGATGATACAGCTTTTATTTTGTACAAGTTTCAGATTTACAACCCTGACAGTAAAGATCAGGCTGGGAATCTGAACAGCAGCTTACTATTTCTGCATCTCTACTGCCATGGTGATTTTTGCCATCAGAACAGGAACTACCAATTACAGGGCTGAATCATGAAACAAGACAGGATATACTTTGCTTTTCCATTCAAATCAGCAGAACCTGCAAAGCTCTTGGTACTTGTAACTAACATTAACACGCTCCAAGTCACATTTAAAAATCAAGAAGACATCCATAACTGCCTAAGATGTTGCTCACCAGGAGAAGAAATGGTGAACTTAGATCGCTTTTACATCAAACCGTTTTTGGACACTTTCCATTGCTATTAGAAATTACTTCAGTGCCTGTGACATTGTTTCCTCCTTTCACAGGCTGACAATATTCAGTACAGATATTGCAGACCAGGAAAATGCTGGTGGGGAAAACCAGTGTCTGTTTTCCCACGTGTGATGGGAGAATGCAGGTGCTCAATGTTTTCCAGCCTGGCAAGTTGTTCTTCACGAACCTCAGCTCTTCTCTTTGCTCAAGCACAACCTTGCAGGATGGTTTAGCAGGAATTATACAGACTTAATTGTTAGGGCCATTGCAGGTAAAAATCCCAAATCAACCTATAATAACACACAACAGAGTGCCATGTAATTTTAGAAATATTTAATACCTCAAAATTCTGTATGTGCTATCCACAGTATATGCCACTCCTTACTAAAACTCTACTTAACTGAAGAGAAGTTACAGTTTTGTATCTCTGCTTCATGCAGTGTCTTTAGTCAGGATTTTCAAACATGTCTGTATCACTCCTTTCCCCTCCAGGTCAACTTTTGATCGTTTTGGCTGCTTGCAACAAACACTTGGCAGAAGGGAACAGCACTCAGATATCCTGCACTCCTGTTATTTCTGTGAATTCTTGCCTCTGCTTTAAGGAGAGAGAAACCTCATTAGCTTGCAGGGAAAACCAGCAAAAGGACCTCAACCACAGCAGGCACAAAGGGTGCCACAGCTGCATCTCGTGTTTTATTGACTCTGGAGTCTCCAGTCACAAGACAGGCAACCCCAGGCAGTTCATCTCTGCCTCTCTGTTTGTTCTTGAAGTTACTTGTTTTTAAACCTCACCAGGTAGACATCAGATGCCAACATGAGGAACTCAGCCCACAGCCCAGGAGTTACGAACCACATCAGCGAGACACTCTCCTTTCACTCACACATCTCTTCTGAACTCCAGCCAGTCTGAGCCCAACACTGCATTTCTGCAGATCAGTCCTGACACTGCTGAGCTGTCATCAGCCATCTCCCATCTGGATTTCTGCAAACCCTTTGATGGCAGCAAGTGCCAGGGACCAAGCAGCATAAGCCAAGGGACAGCCATGCACTGGAGAGCCCTGCTGGGTGCTGCCAGCTGCACTGTAGGCTGTTGCTAAATCCTGCACTGCCCTTGGGTAAGGAATTTACTCAATCACTAGTTGATTAGGACATCTCCAGGGCACAGTCAAAGGGATATAGGTGTTAGGACACAACAACAAACACAGCTTTTAATCCTGGGCTGGGTTGGGCTGGGCAGGAAGCACTTAGAATCATAGGATTGTTAAGGTTGCAAAAGACATCTAAGATAATCACCCAACACTGCCAAGTCCACTAGTAAACCATGTCACTGAGTGCCACATCTTTTAAATGCCTCCAGGGATGGTAACTCAACCACTTCCCTGGACAGCCTCTTCCTGTGCCTAAACAACCTTTCAGGAAAGATTTTTTTCTTAACATCCAATCCATGCACAACTCAAGGCTGTTTCCTCTTGTCCATCACTTTTTACCCTGGAAAAGAGGCGACCCCCACCTTGCTACAACCTCTTCTCAGGGAGTTGAAGAGAGGGCTAAGGTGCCTCCTGAGCCTCCTTTTCTCTAGGCTAAACACCCCAGCTTCCACAACTGTTCCTCATCAGCCTTGTGCTCCAAACCCTTCCCCATCTTTGTCACCCTGCTCTGGACATGCATACTCGTGTCTGGTTTAGCAGAACTGGCAGGTTTAACTCATACCCAGAGAGCACCATTACCTGACTGCTTTATGGGGGCTGTCTTGTGGCTGTGACATGGCAGATCTCTTCTCCTGGCCCAGCTCCCTAGAAATCCTGCCTTGGTACTGCCCCATGCCCAGCTGCCACTGCCCTTGGTCCTGTGTACACCAACATTTGCTGGGTTGGCTTCTCCATGCAGTGAAAGAGATGTCTGCAGCACATGCTGGTGATGTGCCTCATGTACTGCTGGATGTTTCCAGCCTGGTCCTGGCTGCATGACTTTGGTCTGCTTTCTGCTTGTGTACAGACACCTGGGATTTTCCAGCAAAAAACATGTACCCATCCCCTGCTTTACTGCTCCTTTTCATCAGATTTAAATGGTGCCAGGTAAAGCTTAAGGGTTTTAACCAAGCAAAACAAAAATGATGGTGAAATGAAGCCATGAGTCTACGAGGTAAGACCGATTGTGTGTTTGCTACAGATACCTGAGGGCAAAGTTTTGGGGTTTGTTCATCTTGGCTGCTCCAGGATGCCTCTCATTTCACACACAATTTCAGCAGTTCTGGATGATGACTTTTGATCACTAGTGACACTTTCCATATCTCCTAGTATGCTTGGGTTTCACCCTCCAGTTCCAGCCACTATTTCCTGGACTGTTTTCCACTTGGAAGCAATGCTCCACCTCACCCAGCCGTGCCTCCCTGCTCCTTCCAGTCGCTCCATCTCGAAACCTCAGCCCTTTCTCCCACATCTCCCACAGCCCTCTGTAGGGACAAGCTCCTTTCCCAGCCCTCTCCTCCACCTCCACATCAGCAGAGCTCTTTCCAAGCCTCTTCCTTCCGTGCTCTTTCCTTAGGCTGGGCTCCCTTCTCCAGCTCCCCCGCCACCTCCCCAGCACAACCCGGCACTCGCCGACTTCCTCCTCCGCCAGCGGCCGCAGCGGCTTCCTCTGGCCACGGCTGTCCCAGACACTCTGGCTCCACGGCACACCCTCACATGCACAAAAACACCAAACCAGGCCTTTGCTTTCTTATTCAAAAAGGCAGCTCAGCTCAGGCAGCTGTGCCACTGAGGAAACCTGCAATGCCTTGTCACCTGCTGTGCCACCGCCAGCGTGGACACCCCGCTCAGCTCTGCCAGCCCTCAGGAGCCATCACTGGCAGGCATTTGCTGGTGTCCTTATCACCTCTGTGTCCTGTAGGGCCTCCCTAGCACAGGATGATATTTTTCTCAAACCAGATCTGATTTTATGTTACGATGCAGATGCCCTGTGGTTTTGCAGAGGGCAACGAAATTTTAATTGAATCCATAGGAAAGCACTCTGCTTGGGTGGGAGTTTGCACAAGAAGCAGGGAAAATTCTTCCAGAGTTATTGTCTGTGGGCAAGCTTGGCCCAAGGCCCTGCTGGGAACATGTTGGACAGACAGAGGCACATCTGTCCTGGGGAGCCCTGCTCACTCAGCTGCCCCCCAGGTGCCATGACTCACCATCCTGCACAGTCAGCTTGTGTAAGGAACGGCAAATCCCTCCCTGAGAGTGGATCCTGTTGGAGCTTGATTGGATGCAGGCTGCTCTGCATGTGTGTGTCACCCCCTGGGCAGAGCTGTCAGGGATGGGGAGAGGACCTGGACACCTCTGAGCCACCCTGCCATAACCAGTGTGGGGCTGCTGCTGCCAGTGAAGTCCGGACCATCCCCAGTGGCCTGTGCCCAATCTGTGCCCATGGGATTGCTGGCAAAGGGATAGCCAAGCCCCCAGCACAGTTCTCTCCTTTGAGGCTGCCAGCTCCCAGGCAAATGTGTGATTTTAGGTCTCATGAACTCAGCAGGCTGGGAACAAGCTGCAACTTAGCAGAGACATCCCAAGAATATCCAGATGTCGCAGGAAGTTCTGTCAGGTGGGGTCAACCTAGGACTAATTCAGTGCTGGTAGGGGCCATGGTGTTGCTGGCCTCCAGACTCCCAAAGAGAAAGCTACTTTTAACTTCCTGGTGGCTTGGGGCCACTAGAACCACCAGGACCTTCCATTCCCAGCTGTTGGAGTCTGAATGTCATTGGCTGAGCCCACTTCTAATTTACTGTATTTTCTGCTGTGATTTAAACAAGACATGTTTTGTTGATTTTCTCCTTTCTAGGCAATGGTTGTGTAACACTCCTGGCTTGAGAGACCTGTTGTGTTCCAGTCCAAAGCAGCTGTGCTGCAGTGGTAGATTTTGGTGATCCACATTGCTGAGATGGAGTGTTTGTCATCTGTCTGGACACCCTTCACTCTGCTGAGGGAACTCTGTGATGATCATGAGCTAAATGCCTTGACCTCATTTGGAAATGTTACTGGGGAACATGTGCAGAACTTGGCTGGTGAGGGGGAGGGATAGTCAGCCTGTTCCTTACATTTCTGTTGGCTTAAACTGCATATGCTCTGGCACATGCTACCTGGGATGCCTGGCATGGCTGCGAGCTCTCCACCTCAGACAAACCCTGGGTCTGCCCACAGGATGGAATATTGCTTGGGGAGGTGGTGCCAACAATGTCTAGAGATGTTTTCTGTGCAGAGGTGTGACAAGAAATGTCTGGCTCTTTCACAGAGGGGTGGAGGGTGGAGTGACATGCAATCAGGAAAGCAATCTCGCATCTCTTACCAGAATGGCTTGTGCTAGGGCAGTGAGGGCACATGAAGACACCAGAGGGTGTAAAGGAGGATCAGTGAAGTCAGGCTGCAGATGGAAAATGTGCTTTGGGGTCCAAGATGCTCTTTGCTTGTCAGACAGGAGGTTGAGAAGTGATTTAACCACGGTGGGTGGGTGATTCCACCTGGAAGAGAACTGAACAAGGGGAACTGGAGGCACTTTTGCGTCTTGCTAGTGAGGATGCAACATGAGCAAACAGCATGAAGCCTGGCAAACCCAACCTTGCAGTAAGGAGTCCACTGACACTTCACCTTCCCACTTTGTTCTAACAAGGAAGGATATTTTTCTGCATTACGTGCTTTGATCCAGCTACTCAGTGAAGTGAGTATGTGCAACAGGGCAAACTTGCATAGTGTGAGGAATACTCTGCCCTCTGATCCAACTCCTGCTCTCCCTCTTCCTGGACATTATGGAGAGGAAGGCCAGCTGCAATTTTCCTCGATGTGGTTGTCACACACGTGGCTGAGTCTTCAGAATATGGCAGTAATTCAAGCTCACTGCTCCTGCAGGAGCAGGTGCATTCTAAGGGTGTATTTTTTGCTCGTTTACCACTTCCTTCTGAAGGTTCAGGATACTTCCAGTTCCCAACATGACAGTACAAAGTGTCAGACTTTCGCTTTGATAGTTTTGAAAATTTGAAAACTTGAAAATTGAAGTGTTCCTAAAAACACACTTCTGCCTGTCTGATACCTGGCTGACTGGCCTTGCTGTCAGACCTCACATGCTCTCAGAGGGTGCACGCAGATTGGTTTCTCCAGAAGGAAGCAGAAGGAAATGCGTGTGTGTCTGCAGAGGGTTGGATGATTCAGTGGGGAGTTCCCAGCAGCAGCCAGTGAAAGGATGCTGGGCTTACTGGAAAAGCCCAGGTGTCATTTTCCCTGGACAGAGTACGAGCGTAGGCGGCTGAGCTGGCAGGTTGGGCTCACCAAAGCACAATCACCAAGCAGTTCTTTCTTTTGGACTCAGTTTGAGCAACCCAGCAAAGCCAGGCTTTGTGGCCTGTGTGCAAGAAAAGCAGGGGCCTTTGCCAGCAGCTGAATGCTAAGCCAAAAGGAATAGAACAGAACAGAACTATTTCAGTTGGAATGGACCAGTGATGATCATCCAGTCCAAGAGCCTGACCACTGCAGGGCTGATCAGAACTTACAGCATGTTGTTAAGGGCGTTGCCCAAATGTCCCTTCAAACACTGACAGCCTGGGGGCATCAATCACCTCTCAAGGAATCCCATTCCAGTGTTTGACCACCCTCTCAGTAAAGAAATATTTTGTAATGTCAAGACTGAAATTCTTCTGGAGCAGCTTTAAACCATTCCCATGTGCCTTATCACTGGATCCCAGGGAGAAGGGATCAGCACCTCCCTCTCCTCTTCCCCTCAGGGAGCTTCAGAGAGCAATGAGTTCAGTCTTTAGCCTCCTATTCTCCAAACTGGAAAAGCCCAAAATCCCCAGCTGTTCTTCACAGGACATTCTTTCCAGCTCTTTGACCAGCTTTGTGGCCCTCCTCTGGATGCATTCAAGTACCTTAACAACTTCCTTAAATTTTGGGGCCTAGAACAGCACATGGTTCTCAAAGTGAGGCTGCACCAATGCTAAATACAGCAGGATAATCCCCACTGTTGATTCATTAATTGCTTGTTGGGGAGAGGCTGAGGTGCTGCCATTCCCTCCCTGTTCCAAGACAAGGACACTAGAGTGGAGCATCATCTCTGAAAAATCAGGTGAGAATGTGTGTTTGCATGTATCTGTGACAGCAAATACCCTCCTAATACTTTGTAACAGCAAGAAAAGGCCACAGAAATGAGGAACTCAAAATAATTTATTACCTGGGACTCCTAGATTTACTGCCTCATAACTGATTTTCCTATGAGCTGTTTATAGTATTTAAATGGCATGCACAAGCCTTGGTGCATCAAGTCTCTAAGAAACCACTTATGTTAATTTTATACATTGTCTGGGAACTATTAAAAGTTACTAATAAGGATGTCAGCCACCAGCATGCTGAACTTTTTAGTCACAAACACTGGCAAGTCCTGGCCAAAAGGGTCGTGGACTGTTCTTGAGCAATAAGTGGAAGTGCAACAAGAAAAGTGGTGCAACAGTTGTACATGGCAGTGTTTCCACATCCCCTTTTGACTCTAGACTCTAACTTGCTGAGGGTCAAAGTGAATACTCTGAGGTTCAAAAGTATTTTTACCCTCAGACCAGAGAACAAGAATCTTGATTCATTTTGCCTTCCTCCACACTAGTGAGTTGCAGGTTGCCTGGTGGTATCATGAAGGCATAACTCACCCAAGCCCTTTTCTGCCACTGCTGAGGGTCAGCCCATTCCATTCCCAGATTCTGACTGAGACATTATAGTCTTGAGAGGATCAAGATATTTTGTGTGACCAAGTTGCTGGATGCAGTACTCATGTGGAACCCAATGGTCAGAGATTGCCCAGCCAGGTAAGACAAACTAAAGGCCCTTCTGGTTTCCAGCTGCATCATATGTTGTGTTTGTGTTGTTTTGTGGTTGGTGCTCTGTGGGGCCTTCAACATGGTCACTTTTGGGGTGTGTGGAGGGGAAACCAAGGTGGGTCACTCAGAGGTGTCACAGCCAAGGAGATATCCCCACCAGGGAGGCTGTGGGAAGGCTCACCTCAAGGGAAAGGTGCTGGGTGCAGTGGAAGCAAATGCCCTGATATTCTTCCAGGAGGACTCCCAAGAGCCTGAGGGTGCTGTGCTTTGAAATCCCACTTAAGATCTCCCCTGGGTGAGCAGGATGGGTTCTCAGAGCTGCTTTCAACCTGCTGAAGAACTCGTGTATCTGCAGAGCGTGCAATGGACTCTCTTCATGTGGAATTCCTACCAACACCTGTGAAGTTTTTCAGGCATTTCCTTTTCCCAGTGCTGTCTCTCTTTTCTATGTCCTCTTCCATGCTGCAGCCATGGGCCCATCCCCAGCTCCAGGTGCCTGCTTTGGGAGGGGAAGCAGGATCCCTGGGGCAGTCCTGGATGTTGGGTAGCTCCTGTCTCAGACAGAACCATTACTGCTGATGTGCATCACTCACAGAGCACTGCTCACAAGGGAAACTTCTCACATGTTCTTCTTGGCTCCTCTGTTCCCACTCACAGCAATTATGTGTCTGCTTTTTGGCCTTCATGTGTGCTAAGCTGTTGTGCCTCAAGTGAGTGCTTATTAGCACTTCCTTCTCTGAAAAGGAGTGACTGCAAAATAAGCCAAGGGTCATTTCCCTTCCCTTGAGACCAGGAGACATCCTGGCTTTTAAATCAGGCTCCATAAATTTTGAGCCTTAGCATCTCATGTGTTTTGCCTAGAGAGGGGTGGAGGTTCCCCTGGAGAGAGCAAGGAAAAGAAACTCCCTCTAATGTGACAGTACATTGCTTGAGCAAGTGTTTTTAAGGAATCTGAGACAACACAGACCAGTGAAAAATGCCATCATTAATATACCAAGTGTGTGAAATGAATCATAAGAATTGGAGAAAGGAATTAACCATTTTCTATTTCTTGCATCATCTTTACTTGCATATCATCCTGCAGGGTTGGGCATCAGCAGGTGGAGCTTCTAAATACCAACCAACAAAAATGCTGCCAGTAAATAAAATGCTGTTGTTGAAAGTCAACACAAATAGACTGTGCTTTGTGTGGTGAATACAAATTTTTAGACTGAAAGTACTCTTAATATCTGCAGTGTTCACTATAAGCTCAGAAAAAAAGAATTCAGACTGATGTCAGAAGCTCGAATCTTCTGCAAGTCCATAAAAATCCCAGATTTCCCAGTGCATAAACTGCCTTCTCAATATTACCTATGGGTTTCTCTAACCCATGTTGATTCTTTCTGCATGAGATTCCAGTAGGAATAGCTGTCAGAGAACAAGGTGGCCCCTGACAAGTGATATCAGGGGTACATGTTGTGGGATGATGTGGCTGGGAGGTCAAGATCTGCGATGGCTGGCTGGTTTCAGTGGTGAGGATGGTATCAGGACCTCAACATGTTCTGCTCCTCTGAGAGGGTGTCCCTCTAGTGCTTGTGAGAGCATCCTGAGAGCAGACACAAGGGCTGCACCAAGGACTTCCTCTCTGCCCCTTCCCTGGGGCTAGCTTTTCTTTCCCCCAAATGTCCCTTGCCATCACTGGGGCCTCTGTTTTAATTTCTTCTCTACAGACACAGCAGTGATGTTAGAAGTTGCCATATTCATGAGAGCTCGGGGCTTGAAGAACTCAAACTTTCTAAACCCCTGAGGTGCTTAGTGAGATTTTCACCCAGCCCAGAGCTGCAGCCCAACCCACCTCCACCAGGAGGATTCATGGAAGCAGTTCATGGGTAGGAGACAAAGGCATGCCCAGGGTTCTTTCACTCCATTCCAGGAGTCTGTGTCCTGCATGACCACGGAAAGACAGCAGTGTGATGGTTCCATCCCATCCCATGGGCAGGGATTGGATCACCAACACCCCATCCACCAGCATAACCCACAAGGTGGGTACGTGGGATGATCCTGCTGTAGGAGCCACACCCAAACACAAGCTGTGTGTGGCAACACAAAGCCCACTTCTGCCTGACAATCTCAGCATTGCTCAGAGATGGAACAGTCTCTGTACAGAGGAAACCTGCTGTCATCTTCTCCAGTGACAGGGCCATGGGTGAGGGTGTGCCACAGGGAGATGGGGAGAAGGAAAGGATTCAGCAGAACATTATTTCTTGATTCCTCTCCTGCAATTAAGAAAGGGTTGTGTTTTTCACTTTCACGTGCCTCAACTCCCACCAGCTGCATGCACCCACCCACAGCATGTGTGCTGTGTTTTTATTACAGCTGTAGCCTCAGGTAGCGTGGAACTGGGGCCAAGCATACATTAGTAAAATTAGAAGAAATATCATCTGACGGGTCTGGACGGTGCTGTGGGCAGAGCATATTTGGCAAGACTGCTTCCTTCGCAATCCAGCCCAGAGACATTCCCTGATCCTATCTGAACAGGGACTGAACTTGCAAAACGAGTCCCAGCTTGTGAGCTGTGAGTCAGGGATGTCTTAAACACTGCCTCAGCATCCAACACCAACAAGCCCTTTTTATCTTGTTCATCCTGCTTAAACAACTGCAGCAAGCCCTCATGTTAACTGAGCAGCCTTGAGGGCCATAAGGCTGGGGGTTTTTCACACCCTCCAGCACTTGCCCCTTGTGTATCTGGCCAGTTTTGACCCATTATTGTCCTTTTCTCTGGTTCAGCTAACGGGACTCAGCTGCACTGCTCACAGACAGTGGTTTGAAACCTCCATGTTCTCCATATGGCCACATTCATGTCAATCACTGGTGAGCCATAAGGACTCACTTCAGTGGGTTTGTCTGTGCATCAGCCTTTGAAGGATGTGTGTGCTTAAAATCAAGTATACTTTCCAACTTCTTTTGAGTACCTTCCTAGTAAATAAAGCCTCCTTCATGACTCGAGGGATTTCAGAAATTCTCTCCCAGGACAGGCCAGGACTGGCCAGGACAGGCAGAAATCTGTGGAATACCCTGTGTTTACATCCCAACATGATATACCTTCACCATATCTGGAAAACCTAATTGGAAATGTTGGATTTGGGAACCATTTGCTGGAAAATGGAGGTGAAAAACATCAGGTCAAAGGAAGACAGGACTTAACACTGATTATTCCAGAAAATCCCACCTGGTATTGGTATCACAGTGGCTCAAACTGTCCTTGCCCAAGTTTCAGTGAGAGACTGCAGATGTGAAGGCAGTATGGATTAATGACTGCAAAGGTGCATTCACCTTGTTACTAGAAGATGGAAAAAGAAAATGTTATTTACTTGTGAAGCAAAGGAATTTCGGACAGAAGTTTGTAGTACCAGAGAATAAAAGCATAGTGCTTTATTCAAATGCAGAGCAATGGAGACAAAAGGCTGATTCAAAAGGACTACACGGGATGTGCCTCATGCCTTCATAGCCTTGATTTATCTTACCTCAAAAACAGGCACGTCACAGGGAATAAATGAGTCCTGGATGGTTATAAACAAATTGCAGTATTTTGTGGGAGAGAGAGGGTCATACCCTCATGTACCAAGATTTACCATTCTCTCCTGTACCAAGAAAGACACACGTTCAAATCTAAATTTCTCAGAAGGGAGGAGAAGAATCAGATAGGAAAGAAAATAAAGGCAGCTTGAAACTGGCTTTTATCTTAAATATATTTTGGTCTTCTTCCACAATACAGTGCAATGCAGTGCTCATGCCCCTTTTCTCACCTTCCTTTTGTTTTGCAGCATCACCCATTGCTCTTTACATGTCAGTTCTGCCCACTATCAGCACCACGCACAACAAACAACACCATTCCCCTCTCATGGGCTTAGGATGACTTATTTCAGAGATATCATTCAAGGGCCTTAAATATATTGGCCTTAGAGCTATTTTTACTTGCAAGTGCTTGAGCCAAACCTTTGATGTTTCATTTGGGTTCAGGGTAAAATAGAGAACACATTAAAAATAAGCAAGAGCTGGTGGTTTTGTTCTAAGTGTTACCAGAAGCCAGGGTGAGATGCAGAAGAGGAAGGGAAGGGGATTGCCAAAGATTTCCGTTGGATACTTACTCTCTCCAGGGCTTGTAAATCTGTTCTGTAACCCTCTTAATCCCTCCTCCTGCAGGGGAGTATGGTATCCTGAAATCTTCATGATCTCCTGCAAACAAAGGTTTTAATGCAGCCTTTTGTTTATTGTCTCTGCAAAGAAAAAGGGGGTCATTTTTTTCTCTGTAGCCTGAAGGCTCAGGGAAGTTGTTGAGTGTCCTATCCTGCTCTGCTTCCCATCCAGCACTCTGACAGGCATGGACGTGTCCTTATCCAGACACCACCTCGCTGGATGTGCCAAAGGAATGGAGCACTGGGGTCCATGTCAGGAAAATCCTCCAGAGTCAGGGTGGAGGGAAGGCAACCACAGCTGCCCTCATCTGATGCCACCTAAATGCTAGAGAGAAGGAGACTCTGTGGATTGTACAGGGAATGATTCACATTCAAATCAAAACCATCCTGTGACCATGTCCTGGTCGTTGTGCTGCCCACTTGTGCTGCTTCTAATGAATTTTACTTACCTTTTCCTCCATCTTTCAGCATGTGGGTAGACCCATCACTGTCTGCACCTATTTCAGGGACACTATGTATTAGAGGTAAATGGGTCTAAACCTGTCCTGAATAAATATATCTATGTAGAAAGAGGAAAAAAAATAATTTGTTTGTTTTTAAAAAAGGAAAAGGAAATCCTATAGAAGTCATTTTAAATGGAAAATATTCTGGGAGGAATATTGGATAATAGACAGAAAAGCCTGGAGAAAAATGAAAGCAAGTCACATGCAACTAAACAGGGAAAATTCACAGTACAGCAAGGTGGTGTTGATATTAAAATGGGAGGAGATCTCAGTGTGATTGCACAGAGAATTTACCCTGTGGCACCTACAGAGATTAGCAATGTGGCCAGGAAATAACATCATGAAAGTGCAATAATATGGGCTACCATGACTCAGGGAAAAATATCGCCAAAGGACACTTGGAAGCAGCCATGTTAAGGAAAGCTGGGAAGTGATCTAGGAGGAGAATCTTCGTGTAACCTCTGGCAGCCAGCTGGCATTGCGAAATTCCCTGCCATCCGCAGTGGGCATCACCCTAATCTGCCTGTCTTTGATACAGCTGGAAGGTTGCTGATAATTTCCTGGAATCTCAATGCCATGCACTGCAAAGTCAGAGGCCTCAAAGGAGAGTAGAGACATGATCAGATAATTTGGAGTGGGTTTGATTCATGAAGTTGTGCTTAGATATTAGCTGGCAAAGAGATAAGAAAATACCAGGCTTGAGTCTACAAGTATCTGAAGGATGTAAGCAGGGTCACACAAATGCACTTGAAGAGAGAGAAAACAGGACATGATAGAAAGAAGGAAAAATTCCCTACCAGTATTGACAAGACAAAACTTGGATATAGCCTCTTAAAGAAAATTCTCTTGAATGCCTTTCTCCTTCAAATAGCAGGAAATGTCCTGTAGATGCAGTCTTGATTGGGTAGGATAAAAGCTAATTAATCTCAGCTCAAAGTTTTGAGACACAATACTTCTTGATGAAAGGTTAATTTAAAAAGCAAGTCAATTTCTGCCATGGATACAGTGAGCTGAAGAAAGGTCACCTATTCCAGTTTTCTAAAATTCCTTTAAAAACATTGTGTGCAATGAGCAATCAAAGGAAAGCCAAGAAACCGAGAGCCAGGAGTTAGCAAAACCATTAAAGAAACAGCAAAGAAATAAAAAGAGCACAATGCATTCAAATCGGCACAGAGGGCCAGATGGTACATACCCAAGGGTATTAAAGGAATTAGCTGAAAAACTCTTAGGCCCATTATCCATTATATTCAAGTGCTCCTGGAGAACTGAGGAAGCCCTGGTGACTAGCAGAGGGAAAACATCACGCTTCTTTTCCAAAAGGGGAATTACAGATCAATTAACTTGGCATCCTTTCCAGGTGAAGCTTGGTCTCTAATAACCAGAAAGCACTATTAGCTGTTCTGCAGGAGGAACAAAACAGAAATGTGTCACACACATAGAGAGGTCATGCTAAGAGGAGCAGTTGCACCCAAGTGATAGACTCTACAGACAGATTATACTCACAGTGTTGATGGGAGGAGGAAAACCACGTGGAGTGGGAAGTGTTGGGTGGGGAGAGTGAAAGATAATCAGCTGCTTATCCATCATGTGGGATGAGTATAGAGCGTAGTGGGGCACGCTGGTGGGAGGAAGAAGGGATATGGTCCCTTGAGTCACTCAGTAAATTTACCCTTAAGGGTTTCCCTGGCTGACAAGACAACTGGTTTTACAGAGAACTCTTCTGCAGAAAGGGTCTTGATTTCAGTAAGTAATTTTACCCAATTTCTTCAGACATAATGTTCCTTCAGAACCTAATCCATCCCTAAAGGATTCCATGCAGACACAGTTGACTTCAACAGTGGCTGGACCGGGCCCAAAGCATTACAAGAAACATGTAGGGTGGATACAGAGAATAACAATGAAAGAGATTAAAATCAGCCCCTACAATAGAAAGTGGAGTATGCTTATAAATATTGCCATGTTGGGCTCCTCAGGGACTCCTGCTGAGTTGGACATTATATTCATCTGCAGTAGCACTGAGGAAGGAGAAGAAAAATACATCAATCAAATTCAAAGATAACACTCAGCTGGAGTGTGAATTGCAAATCATTTATTAGAAGCACCATCCTGAAGGGATTTCAATAAATGAAGAGTGGGACATAGTGGGAATAGCAAGAAATTGAACAAATCTAAGTGCAGAAACATCCACAGGGTAACATTGCTCACTAAGGAGAGGTCAAAGCAGTAACCCCAGAGGCTGTGGAGAGGAGTAATCCAGAAGAGCTCCTTGGATGCTAATTTGATAGAAAGCTACAGCTGATAATTCATTAAAAACACCCAGATCAATCCTCTTTTGAAGTGCTAATAGGAATACCACTTGGGGCAGGGCCTTCTTAAAAGAGTGCAGGCAAACAGGTAACATATAGATTAACTGGTATAGACAAGAGGGTGGAAGGAATGACCTATTTGCTAGGAACATCAAAGGAAATAAACATATACATAGCCTGGGAAAAAAAAAAAACCAAAGGAAGGCAGCAGGGTACAGTCTGATACAGAGACAAACCTTACCATGAAAGAATGCTGCTGAGTGGGAGAGAACCAAGGCTCATTGGTAAGCAATGGTGGAGGCTACACACATGGCCACTTTCAGACTGGGAAGGGGATAATGACCTGATGACCTGGATCTCCAGCAAGATTGGCTTGGAAATGTCTCCATTGTAGGGAAGAATAGGTTTAAAACCACCATACACTCAGGCCCTGTGTTTGGTTCTCCACCTCCATGGAGTCACCCTCTTGCTGCCTCTGGGACCACAGCATGTTTACAGTCACATTTTTGGCAATGCTCCTTGAGCCAGCAGACATGAAAATGAACACAAAATCATCAGGGCTTGAATACTGGGGGGAAGGTGTAGTGGAAGGAATGTCACTGCAGATAAGGTGGAAAATCCCAGTGGCACAGGGTTGAATACTCCAGATGTGTACAGACAGAGACTGGCAAGGCAAACATAAGGCTGGTAAAGAAAAAGATATGAATTATCACATGGAGAAGCCCAGTCCCAGCACAAGGATTGCAGATGTCCTTTGCAGTGGTGCTAATTGTTCCTTTTTCTGGGAGACTAATTAATGTGGGCCAGAGGAGAGATTAATCTCATCTTCTTTTTGATATGCATGGGGGAGTATCATGGATCTCCAGAGTGGGAACTGTGATATGCTGCTCTGCCATACCTCAAGGACTTAATTCCTGTTAGCTCACAACCTCAACTAGACTTTGACCACAGATGAGAGATTAAAGCTACACTTGAAAAAAAAAAAAGCAATCTGGAAAATATGAGAAGACTTAATGGGAATTCCACTGATTTCCTTACAAAACTGCTGGACCACTTGTTCCACCAATGTTCCCACTTCTCTGTGTTGTCTGCCCACTGACCTCTGGCTGGGATTCACAGTGCAAATTATGATGCAGAAATCTCAAAATGTGCATGGCCAGCTAGCAAACTCTTTGTTTTCACACACTTCACCTCCAAGCCCTTATTCACAGGGGGCTTTGGGGAGCCCACATCAGGATGTGTCTGCAGTAGGCCCTCTGCTCTTGAATTTGGATTGGAGGAAGAAAATCTTCTTCTCCAACCACACTGGACCATGCAACAGTCTCCTCCTTATGAAAAGAATGTAAACATTGCTAGATTTTACAATAACAAGTAGCTTGTTTATACGAAAGTGTATCTGACTCCAAAACACAGAAGGCTGAAAATAAGACTTTTACAAACTCCTTAAAGGGGACAGAGGAGAACGGCAAAAACCCAGACAACAAATTTGCACCCAGCAGAGACACTCCTCGTTCTTCTCTGATCTTCGCCACAGGTGGCAGCTCTTCCTGAGGGGTGGTTGTAGTCAGTTGGGGGTTGGTCTCTTTCTCCAAGCAACAACTGACAGAACAAGAGGACACAGTTTTAAGTTGCGTCAAGGGAAGTATAGGTTGGATATCAGGAAAAAGTTTTTCACAGAAAGAGTGATAAAGTATTGGAATGGCCTGCATGGGGAGGTGGTGGAGTCACCATCCCTGGATGTGTTTAAGAAGAGACTGGATATGGCACTTGGTGCCATGGTCTAGTTGAGGTGTTAGAGCATGGGTTGAACTCGATGATCTTGAAGGTCTCTTCCAACCTGGAAATTCTGTGATTCTGTGATTCTGTGATTCTTCACCTGGCAGCTCTGGCAGTGCTGCCCACAGCAGGCCAAGGAATTCCTGGCAGCTCTTCTCTGTGGAGAGGCTTTGGCCACACGTCAGCCCTGTGAAATCCGCCCACTCCTTTGGGAGGGTGACAGTGCCTGAGAGCTGCTCAGCACCGCCCGAGCGCCCGCCACAGCAACGGGAGCAGCACCAGCGGAAGCTCTGCAGGAAGGGGATGAGAAACTCCCTCCCACCACTTGACTGGTGTGGGCTGCTGCCTGGATACAGGCTGAGGCATCCACTGGAGTCACGGCTGTCCGTGGGCTGCCGAGTTTCTGACTTGATGTTTTATGGGGCTCTGTCTATCAAAATATTTGGGATCTTCTCATCTGTGGTTACTGTGCTGGTTTCAGCAGTGTGTGTTGGCTGCACAGAAGCCACAGTAAGGCACCTTCTTGCTCAAAGTCTGTTTGAATTTCCTGCTTTTTGAGCCTGGTTGTCAGGGAAAAGCCCTACATTTGCAACAAGCTGTTGAAAACAGTTTTTAAGGTGTTTCAAGTCTCCAGAGCTCCTACTCTGACTGGGCAATGTAGTGCTTGCCTAAGTATTGTTTCAGAGAAACAATCACAGTGTGAATAGGCAGATATGTGAACAATCGTTGGATTTGAGACTTGTAATCAAGGACCCAAAATTAATTTTAAAGGAAATTAAAATTTTCAAAGGAATTTTTTCTAAGGAAATGTTTTAATGTCTGATCTTCAAATTGCACTCCATTTTGGTGTTACTAAATGAGAGGAAGGGCAGGCTGCTCATTGAGATGATGGGACTGGTAGTCCAGGGTCAGTTCCTGGTCCTAGCCCAGTTTTCCAGAACCCAAGTTACTTAATCCTCCTATGTATTACAGTTCACTATCAGGAGATAAGGATAATATTACTTTTCTCCACACTTCATCTATTTTATCTATTAAATCATAGGGAGAGACAGAGAGAAGATTTAATATAAAGATGCACAACCTCTTGCACAGTGGAGTACCTCATCTTGATTAAGGACTTACACATTATTGATGTTTATATTCATTTCATCAGTCCCAATATATTCTTTCATACAAAGGAAGACTATTACAGAAAACTGCAATTATGGAGCACAGTTAACTAGATATTACATGTATCTGTCTCTCTGGTTTAAAGAGCCAGATTTATCTGTCTAGGTGTGGGTAATGTGTTAGAAGCTGAGTAGTTTAGTAAGCAAGTCTTGTGATGGAGAATTTATTGTGGCTGAAAGGCTGAAGACTAACTCTTCATTTTTACCTGATGGTTCCCAAAACTAGCAATTATTCACTGTACATCTACACCAAGAAAGGCTAACACATATAATTAAAACTAATACAGGTATTTTAACTGTTTTGGCACAGATTACCACAAGCCTATTTTAATTCATAGGTGTCATATCTATTCTGTGTTCTGTAGCAAGAGTAAAAGTGTAAGCACTACTGTTTCCAAATTGTGATGAGTCAATGGTAGACTATTTAAAGCTTCCTATTCAGGTGAGTGGTGATCCCCATGTCTCCTTTCAAATTTATGATCTTCCTTCCTGCCTTTAATTGTCCTAGTTTTCCTGAGGAAATCAAAACATAATGGTATAAACCAGTCATTTTGTTGCACATAATGCATATGATTTGCCTTTAAGCTTCACAGGGTTTTAGCCATTTAAGGCTAAAAATGTAGAATTTGTGTGCTGTGGGCCTGAGTCAGTGCTGTGGTGATGGTGAGCAGGCTGGCCTGGAGGCCACATTCAGGCCTCAAGAAATCTCACACAATTTCAGATGCTTGGAACTCAGGAGCTTAATCTATGTTCATCACCACAGTCATTGGAGGAACATCTCTGCAGGGCAATTCTTCACGTGCTCTTCTATGGTTGTTGTCAGAACCTGAAGAATCACCAGTGTTGCTCACCCTGGTCACTGAGAACTTTAGACTTTCTGTGCTGACAGGCACTGACCCCCAAGAAAACACTGCATTTGACCTGAGGCCGTGGAGAAGGCTTCCAAAATGGAGTGATAGCACTGGGATTATTGGTGTGTAGTTTGAATAGGAGTGTGTAATATCACATGGTAGAAAACTTAGAGTTTAAGGTCTTAGAATACAGTAATATATATATAAAACAAGATGGAGGCTTTAGGGCATAGGCTAAGTTCTTCTTTCACCTTCTTTGTGAGTCTAGGTGGTATTTTGTAATTGGATAGAAAAGACTGCATTGTGGGCCACGGGTGGTTGGTTGTTGGGTTAAAAGTAAAAATAAGTTAGGTGTCATTTCTTAATTGGACAGTTTATCCTTATAAGGCCTTGTAGAAAGAGAAAGATATGGCTCCATTTTTAGTTTTGTTAGCTAGAAGTGCTGTAGAACTCACAGTTTGTGAGACCGTAATATAGATAAGAATTAATAAACATCTGAGTCCGAACAAGAAATACCCTCTCGTGCATTTAATCCCAACTCTGGCAAAAAAGAAGATAAAGCAGCCAAAAGGGCAATTGACCCTTCCTGCTGGAGAACCTGCCACAGTGGGGCAATCTGGTTATGAAAAAAAGGCTCTGCCAGAGTGCAGAGGAGTTCATACATAACTGTCCCTGCACCCACCAGGTTCAGTGTGACCAGCTCCCCTGGAATGTCTGCAGTTACCAGGGAGCAGCCTGAGAGTGATCCACGTCCTTCCACACAAACCATTCCTGCCAGGTCGTACACAGATTTCAGGTTCATGCAAAACTAAAGCCTGAAGTCCTTGCTAGGTATCTACTGTGCCCTTGTATTCAGCCTTCTGCAGGGGCTGAGTTAAAGACATCTCTGAGGCAAATTCTCCATCCCCTCTTGCAAAATAACAGGAAAGGAGAGTTTAATATTTCAGTTTTAGTGCTCCTTATCCATGCCTGCATGAGCTTATTTTATTCAGTGGGGCAGAAAGGGAGGTGTCAGTGCTTGCAAACCAGGAGTTCTTGGCAGTATTGATGCCACTTTTGATTTATCTTTGATACCTGTCCCTTTCTGTTTCTATTCTCAAGTTGTTAAGTGACCTGACACAGAGCACCCTGAAATCTCTGGATTTCAGAGCAGGTCTCTGATGGGTTTAATGTGTAAACCAAATTATATTGATAAAGCATGAGATCTTCAGCCAAGCTGAAAATTTATCCCAAAAGTTGATCTACATTAACATTACTTTCATTGACAAAATACCCTTTAATATTATGCCTCATCTGAATTTTTCACAGGAACTATTTAATTCTCCTTTGTAAACCCTCTAGAAATAGCAGGCTTTTATTTAATGAGAACAATCAGTTGTACTTTTCATTTACAGATGACACCAATCTTTACAATAAAGCTTTCACCACTGCATCTTCTTTAAAGGATTAAAAAGACATAAGGGAAACAGCATTGGAAACACTGATTTATTTTCTTCTTTAGGTAGTCAAATGCTGAATCACTACAAAAAAAAATGCACTGTGCTCTTCAACCTGCTGCCAAGGAGAGTGAGAAAGCAGGCTCCTTTCCCATGTTTGTCTGTGTCATCCTCTCATGGTGTCTGTTCTACAAACAGCACCATTTGTTTATTTGAGCACTGACAGGCTTGCAGGTGGAACTGCTGTGTAAAGCAAAGGTGAGACAGACCCTGGCTCAGCAGAGTAGTCCAGGTTATATTGATATTCTCTTGAGGTTACTTTGCTGAATATGGGTGTGATGAAGACATTCAGGTAGATAGGACTGTTCACAGTGACCATCCTGTTTGCCAAGCACAGCCTCTGTGCCCACTGAGTACTGATTTCTTCAAATTTGGTGGCTAAGTCTCTGATTTTTCATAGAATCATAGAATCATAGAATCATAGAATCATAGAATCATAGAATCATAGACCAGCCAGGGTTGGAAGGGACCTTGAAGATCATCCAGTTTCAATTCTTTTGCCACGGGCAGGGACACCTTCCACCAGACTAGCTTGCTCAGAGCCCCATCCAGCCTGGCCTTGAACACTCCCAGGGATGGGGCAGCCACAGCTTCTCACAGTGCCAGGGCCTCAGCATCCTCACAGGGAAGAATTTCTTTCCAATATCTAATTTAAACCTATTCTCTTTCAGTTTGGGTCTGTTCCCCCTTGTCCTGTAACTACATGCCCTTGTAAATAGTCTCTCTCCAATGCATATATTTTGTACATGTTCTTTACAATATTTTGTGCATATTCTTTAGAAGACGTAGAATTTGAGTTGCAAAAGCAGGTCCTGCCAGGATCAACATTTCTGTTTGCTCACTTAAAATTTGTTTTTCCTAAACACAGGTGACAATGCATCATTCACTTTTTACTCATTTACCCCAGAAGACCATGGGAAATACTGTTAAGTAAGATTTTGCAATATTAATAAGATTTAAATTATAATTACTGCCCAGAGGACATAGATACAAGTTAATACTCCTCCTTCCACACTACTGTAGGACATACACTGTTTTCAAAATATCTGAAATGAAGTATCTTCCTGAAGTCTCTCTCTGCTGCTCCCATATGTTGCTTTTAAATATCAGATGAGTTTTCCAGTTGGTTTTAACATCTTATGCTGTGGCCAGCTGATGTACTTTGGCATAGATCCATTATACCATTGGAAATATGTCAGTCTATACCAGCTGAGATTACAGCACAGTTCTAACTTTAAATATACTTAACATCTATGTAATGCTTTCTCAAACAATGCTAGTAAAACCTGTTTTATCTCAGTTTCAGTCCTCAGTAAGCATATGTGCAAAAGTGAACATCTTGAAAGAGATGAAAGAGAACAGGACCTGTCCCTGCTCAAACTTTAGGGCAAATATCCCTTATGAAATCATGACAGGAGGGACCAAGTTTCCATAAGACCAGTGGGACAAAAGAGCATAATTTACCATTTTAAGTGGTTCTGAAAACAGACCTAAACTCAAAGCACTGAAGAAAATCTTCTTGGTTTCAACTCTGGAGCTGCTAAAATTATTCACTGTAAACATATGACCATACTGATTTATCACTCTTGCTGAGCTTTGTGATTTTGTTGACTGAGATGACCTCGATTTGCTGACTGTTCAAAGCACAGTTTTGCCTATTAAATAACTTTCCAATGCTCACCTTGGACTGCATAAAGCTATTACTGACATTCTCACATAATTCTTCCCCTTGAAGAGCCAGTCCAGTTATACCAAAAAGAAGAACACACACATTGTTCTCACGAGCCCATGTGAAGCCCTGATATGGCAGTACAAACCTTTGTACTTGCCTGGAGTTGCCAGGTGCTGCTGGTCCCTTGTGTGGTGTCTCATCTCCACACCCTCTCAGGAACCAATGATGCTGTGGGATGGAGCAGTTAACCCCTGTGTTCTCCCCCATCCTGGGTTCACTTTCCCCTGGTGTCTTTGGGACAGTTGTTGGTACCATGAGTGAAAGCAAGCATCATGAGCAGGGCTCTCCATAGGGACTGCAGGCTGGCCTGAGGAGGGGCTGGAATGAAGCTTTCCCAAAGGTGTGTCAGCTCCAGGGGTGGCATTCCAGCACAGCAAAATCCACTTTTCCAGTTAAACTTATCCCAGCACTGGGTAGTGCAGTATAAACCCACAGTGGGATAAATCCTGACATGCTATCGAGCTTGGCACTGCAGAGATTTCCCATTTCTGTGAGGGGGTGAAGGTAAAGCAAGGATAAAGATGGGTGTTGTCAAAGTGAAAGGTGACTTATTTGACTAAATGTACCTTCTGGAAGTTCAGTCCTTGTGGGAAGACTATCATTTAGGTTGACAGCAATTCTTATTCCCAGGTGGTGTGGTCTCTTAGGTATAGGTACAGGGGGTGTAGGCCTCTTCAGGTGTGCCCCAGAATGGGGTTATCATCACTGTGTCCACTCAGGGTCAGTGCTGGATCCTTTCCTGAGGAAAAAGTGCCCCTTTTGGATCCTTTCAGAGTGCTTCAGGAAACTGTGTCTGCCACAAAAGCCTCCTCATGCACTGAGGCATCACACCAGCCTTTCTTGCTCCCTTCTTCCTTCTCTCATCCTATGAAGCACCTGACACTCTGTGGCTTTCTCTGACTTCAGACGGGAAAATAAGGATTTTCATTTTTTTAAACCTTTTTGGGGGGGTCAGAAATCTTTAAATGTTTGTCTCGTTCCTAATATGTCTAAAAGCCTGTTTAGGAACATTCAGCTCAAATCTGGCTCTGTGAGAGCTAAGTGTGTGAGTGATACTCTCAGGCACATGGTGTGATTCTTGGGGATGGTGCTGTGCAGGGCTAAGAGTTGGACTCAGTGATCCTTGTGGGTCCTTTCCAACTCGGCATGTTCTGTGATTCTGTGATATCTGAAATCTGCTCAAGTGTGAGTGGGAAAGCAAGACGGATGCCATTTGGGAAATGGGGATTTCAACATGGGGACGTTATTGTGCTACTTTTATACAGCAACAAAACAAAGCTTAAAGGTCTCTTCTGTGCATGCCATTTTCAGCATGTCGGGGAAAATGTATTTTTACATATATAAAGCAAAGCAAGCTCTGAGAGGCTGCCAGCTCCCTCCAGATGACATAAAAATGCCAGTACCTAGGAAGAATAAGTTAAAAACCCAGAGCTGTGAGAAATAGTAAAATGCAGAGCACAGACCAGAGTAGTAAAACTCTTCTTCAGTTTGGGGATATCTATGTGCAAGGTCATGCTGCCTATAGCTGTCCTATTTAATGTCTGTCTTGTCAGAGATTACAACATAAAAAGCTTTTGGTAAGTTTTGGGCTGGTCATCATGTCCAAAGGGTGTTTAAAAAGGCCCCTTTTGACCTGAAGGAAGCGCTGCTTGCCAAGGGAAGTTAAATGTCAATACAAACGAAATGTGAGTGGTAGCACTGGTATCCTTAACCCTCAACAACAACGAAATTGCCAGCACTCCCTGCATAAAATGCACCTCATCAAGGTCTGAGTTGAGTTCATGAGACATTTGAACTTTATCCTGTTGTAGTTTAAGACAGTTTGGTTGTGTTGCAGCCCTTGGCAATGCTTCCAGCCTACACCAGCTGGACACATCTCCCTGGCCATCAGTCTTCACAGTGTGTTGCACCCAGCAACTAGCAAATATTCAGTGGTTTTTCTGTTGCTTGTATTTCTCCTAATGGAACTCCTAAGTAACCTAATTGGCAATTCCCATTTTAATGAGCTCCTTATTATGGGGTTAATAACCTCCATTATTTTGTGTGGTTCTAGCCATTAGCAGCTCGATCTTAAATGGTTTTAATTTGTTTTGATGCGCATCTGTTGACTTAGCCTCTCAAAAAGTAAATAGTTGGGGCGCAGATCTGATCAGGAACGAATTTGGCATATGCCCCTGAGGTCCTGAATTGCAGGCAGCCACCCTCCCACTGTCTGCCCTCTTTCAATTCTCCTTGTTAAGGCTTTCTCAAGACCCAGCAGGGTGCATTTTTCCAATATGATGCTCCACAAAGTCGCCCTGCCTCTGCGGTAATTGGCGGCGTGCTTTCGTAACCCGCCGGGCTGCTCTCAAAGCATCTCCCTAGGTGCTCAGCACGAGGAATGAATTGGCACTAGCACCTTGGGGAAAAGGAAAAAAAAAAAAGGAGGAAAGAAATCTGAAAAGGGAGCTGAATGGGTGGGGGAAGAGGAGGAGGAGGAAGAGGACGGGTTCCCAGGGATTTCACACACAACTTCTGTTGCTATGGCAATCACTCTGTCTGTCTGTACTTGCTCAGAGCAACAGCTTCATCCGCAGCCACAAAGTCAGGCAATTTCAGCAGGGCCCTTCTGGAGTGTGGGGAACAAGCAGTGGGGATGTTTACACCGAAAAAAAGGTGACGTGGAGGGGTGTGATAGAGAGAAGAAGAGTTTGCAAATATACATTAGCCCGGTGCCTGCTCTTGCCAGGGTCATGCCAGGGGCACCTTTGTGTACAGAACCCAGCACAGCCACCACCTGAGCTTCAGCTGGAGCTCCCAGGCAGAGCCACAGCACTGCTAAAGCAGAAAGGTTTGGGCCAGGGAAGTGAGAATTCAGCCTCCAGCATGTGGAGGAACTACGAAACGTGTCTCCTACCCAAGCATCTCTTTTACGTGCTCTGAAAACAAGCAGGATGGGAGAAAGTGTTGAATCACAGATATTGTCCTTGGTGAAACACCATCTCACCCACAAATTGCTTCTAACACTAATAGCAACACGGCACAGACAAGAATCTGTGGGAAGAGTGAGTCACTGGCAATGACATATTTATATAGCACCCCTCAGCATTGTATTATGGCATCTCTGCTTTCATGGGATTCAGTCCTAGAGGTCCTGCTGCACTCTGGACCTTGAGGATGTACTCAGTCGTCAAGCTCTGCTTAGTCTTGGCCTTTCCAAATATAGTAGCTGGTCAAAGTGTTCCTTACAACAGAATCCCAAGTGGCTCAGTTCCACTGACCTCCAAACAGGCCAGATTTCAGCCTTGGTTCATGATGCTATGTGACCACAGAACAAGGGAGCTGCAGCATAAGTCTAACCTGCCTGCAAGTAATCTTGCTTCTGCAGAAGGTATTTTCACCAGGCCAGAATGGAAAAAAGACTCCATACCTTCCCACACCCTTTTCACCATGAGATTTCAGGAAACTGCTCCCTCGTGATAAAAAGTTCCTGCAATAATGCACCCTGAGGTGTTGGGTTTTAAGCTTTTCCAGAAAACAAGACGTGTCCTGCTTCAAGAAGTACTCACCAGGGTACTTGAGTACAGCTTGCCAAGTGCTGGGATTCAGACTCAGAGAATTGATTTTTTCTTTTTTCTTTTTTTTTTCTTTTTTTTCTTTTCTTTTTTTTTCTTTTTTTTTTTTTTTTTCTTTTTTTTCTTTTTCTTAAATTGGGCTGGATCAAATCTTCGTAAGAAAAGAGTATCTTGGCACAGCCTGGAGAGAAAACAGAGATAATGCCAGTGGTGGGTTAACTTTTCAGCTGCCATGTATTTTGTTGTTTAGAGCTGGTATTAGAGGGATGTGATCTCTCTGGTGCCAGAGAGGTTAATGCAACTGTCACTGCAATCATTTGAGTTAGGCAACACATATCTCAGTTTAAATCATGCTTCACATGTGGACTTAGAATACTGAAAGCATTTAGGATTTCAATCCACACTTGCTCTTTCAAGTCAAGGCTTCTTTCAGCTTCACCAAATATTTTTGAATGACTTTTTTAAGAAGCTGAACCAAGTGGATACAGTTTCCAGCACGCAGAGCAGTACAAACTCTGCACCCTGATCCTCACACCCCTCGAGTCTTGCTCTGAGCATGGCAGTGCCTGCATCCTCCCCTGAGCCCTCATGGCCACCAGCAATGGTTTGGAGGAGAATCTGCTCTGTTTCCCTGCATCTTCCCAAAATGTTTCCTGGTTTCATGTGCCCTGGAGCTGACTTTTATCAGGAAAAAGTGTGAAATGCCCCTACCATGTCCCAATTGCTGGTGAATGCAGCACCATGAGGAAGGGAGCCTCTGACAGGGGAAAACTCCTGACAAAAAGCCCTGCTCCAAATAAAAACCAGGCAATGCCCCCACTTGGTCAGGCCACACAGCTTCCCTGGTTTCTGCTGGCTGGAGCAATATGAACATCCCTCACTTTCAGTACCAGAATGGGTTTTTTTCTCAGCTGTTGAAATACTCCACTTAAATACATGGACTCCTAACGGGGCTGCCTCTCCACTACAAAAGTGAGAAGTAGTAGAGCCTATCTGAAGTCAACTGCCTGCAATCGTGTTTCTCTTTGAGAAAAATCTCACTTTTTCCAGAGGGCTCCCCTAGCCTGGAAGCCTGGAGATAAGGAGGGGAAGATAAAGGCTTTGCTGCAGAGCTGTTTGCATTGGAAGAGACAATAAAGTTGATGATAGCAAATGCTGAGTGTATGAGACTGAATGGATGGATGGAAAATTACTGAGATATTATATGCTGCTTTATCTTGGGAACTGAAGTGAATGTGATTTCTAGCCCAGTGTGATGTGATACTGGCTGAGCTGCATCCTAAGATACACAGGAGAAGGCCTGGCCTCCCCTGCCTGCCAACCCCCTGCTCTTCTCAGGGTTCTTTTCCAAGAGCTTCAGGGCATGGGCAGAGGGTAGCCTGAGGACTGGCAAATCTACCAGGAACCACCCAGCTGTCAGGAATCCTGTCCTACCTGTGCCACCCCTGGGAAAATCACATAGCCCTGTTCCTCACTTTCCTTTGATTTTTATCTGCGTCCTTTTGGGGTTCTGAGCCTCCATCTGCCTGTCAGTCACTCCATGTTAATTTATTTATTTTTCAGGGCTAAAAGCACTTCCCTTCCCACAGCACTGTTGTGTAGATAAATAGGGGATGCCTGAGGGTGTACTCCAAGCCTTTCTGGCAGAGTAAAGCTCAGGCCAGCACTGGGAGTTGGCCACTGGGGCAGCAGAACAAGGGCACTGTACTGCTCTTAAAACAACATCCAAACCAACAAACAAACGAGTGAGACACTTCCCCACCATCTGAAGCCTTTCTAACCCTTTCCCTGTGCTCACAGCTGCCAGAAGAAGCCTTCATGGAGCACTGAGCCAACTGAATGGAGGCACAGGGACACTTTCTGTCCTCCAGCCTGCGGGTTGCTGTGTTGCACTAGAAACCTCTGTGACAGTGGGATGGATTCTTAAATGCAGGATCCACAAAAATAGAAGGTTGCTGATGTACCTGACCTGGAACTAGAGTGGAGCCTCTATCATTCTTTTATATTTTTCCCTTCCTTCTCTTCTTCTCCCCCTCCATTTCAGTGAGGGGCTGAAGGGCAGGACTGGGACCAGGCTGCATGTGGGGAAGTGCACACAAAGCCCAAAGGATGCACCTGGGCCCCTTCAGGGAACTGAGTGCAGCCTGTGGGTCACCTGTACCCAATAGCCAGCTGTGGTCCCTGTTAGCCCCCATGCAGGGCTCAGGCATCCTAACCCAGAATGAAGGAATGGTCTGTGATGAGCTCACCAGCAATCTGCACCTTTCTCCTTTCCAAAATTGCTGCAGAAACACGATGGGCACTGCAGGGATTACAGCTTTGGTTTGCTTTACATGTGGTGTTTCCAAAGGAAAGCCCTTGAACCATTAGGAAAATGGAAATAAATGTGTGGGCTACATTCCTCTGAGATATAAAGCAACTGGGAGCACCAGGAAATAACTTGCCCCAATACCTTCTCATCTGAATAAAACCTTTTTTTTTTTCTTTTTTTTTCGGAAAGGCACATCCTTTCTAGAGGTACGTGCAGAGTTTTTCAGATGTGAACTTCAGAGGTCTGGATGGAGTTCCCAGTTTTCCCTCTGGAGTCTGAGAAAACAGCCCCTGTTTCCAGGATGGACTGGAAAATGGAGACAACTCAGCCTGCCTCAGCAGGAATACTGATCTTCTCTGTGCTTTGGTTGATGGTACAGAGTCTTCTTGCCCAATATGCTGTTTCCTCACAAGCTTGGAATCTGCCTTGAAACAGGACAAAAATTATACAGATGTGCATTCCAGGCATCATTCCCACAAGAAAGGACGGTGGCCAAATTAGTCTGGATTTACACCAGCACTGCAGATCAGCCCAGATGAGAACTGAGCTCAGCAGCCATCCAGGAGTCCAGCCCCACTGTCCCAGCGTCGCTGCTGCTTTTGGACAAACTCAGTTATGAACAGGATGGGGAAGGGTCCTGGAGACACCACATGTCCACAGTCTCCTCTGCAGCAGCTGCTGCCTCGGTTTCCCCATTCCCAGGAGATCTGGAAGGAGGCTTTAGAGGGCTTGGTTAGTCCTCAGTCCATGGGGAGGAGGTTACCCTGCATTTTCACATTTCACACATAACTGAAAGGCTGGGAAAAGGTTCCAAAGCCTCAGTTAGCATCCAAAGGGCAGCACTTGTACTCCAAGATCTCACACTACAGTTTCATGACCCACGTGAGGGTGTTTCTCATTACAGGCTGCCCTGCATGTTGACCCTGCAAACTGGAGATTTTATATATATATATATATGTATATATATATACATATATACACGTGTGTGTCTGTATAGATATCTAGATATATATATATATATACACATCTTACAGAGATTACTGGGTCAGAGCCTTCGCTGGCATAAACATGTGCAGGTCCAAGAGGGCCAGGTGGTGTATGCCAGAAAACAAGGCTTTGTGTGACTGCAGAAAAATCTCACTGGGATGGAATTGTCTGAGCCATTTTACTGCATGTCACATTGTTGGTGAAACTGAGCAAATAACTTGTCCTAAATCATCCAGCCACATCACTGCTCAGAAAGCCAGCCTGGGACTGATAAATATTCTTCTCCTGAGCCCCAAACCTGTGCCAGGGCTTGCTGGCCATACATGATTCCCCCATCCTGTCTCCCCAGTTCACCAGGGAAGGACTCCCTCCACAAGGTTGGAGAGGAGATGAGCTCTGCCTTGGAGTTCATGTCCCCCCTGGTCTGGGCATGGCCAAATTACCCAGGAGCAATGTCCAGCACTCACAAAATAATTTCCCATGACTCACAATGTAATAATTCCTGCTGTAATTCGTGGTATGACTCCCAGCATTGTGCTTCTAGGATTCGCCACCTGAAATTTGAGGAGAGCTGGGAGGGCTTGATTGGATGTGTGGATTGCAGGGTGTCTCCCAGGGATCTCTTGTCCCTAGTGCAGAAAGCACCCACTTCTCAGCTACAAACGTTCCAGCCCAGAAGTGTGGTGGATTTCCTGTTTGCAGAGATCCCAGATGTTTGCTTTAAAATTCACTCCAGCCCAAATGTTGAGGCTGATGAACTTGTTCGCTGGACCGTTTCCAGAAAAATGAATGCAAAAATGGGGGTGGGACAGGAGTGACAGGAGATGGTTTATTAGTTCACCCTGTGTGAGTCAAATGCACACAGACACTGTCTGGGATTTGACCAGCCATGATTGGAAAACTTGTAGGAATCAAGTAATGGAGATGGTAGAGGAAATCCTGCCATTCATTGTTTTAGTCTTACTGATGTCACTTTTATGTCCCTTTTATCCCTTGTCTCATCCCAAGGCTTCCAGAGAGAAAGTTGTGACTGACAGTTTTGGTCAGACAACCAGACATGACGTGCAAGAGGTCAATTCATCCTCTGTTTGTCAGAGAGGAAGAGATTTATTTGCTGTAGGTACATCCGGCTCTGACTTCTTTGCGATGCTCTTTGTTTATGCAAACCAGTCGGCCGGGGGCACGGAGGTCAAGATCTACATCCCAAGTAGGAAATGGGTGCTCAGAAATAGCAGCCCTGGGAGTTCATGAGATGAAGGTCCCTCCAGGCCCCCTTTCCAGTGTGCCCCGTGGAAGGAAAAACAAAAGCCCTGTCTTTTCCACAGGAGGGCATTAAATTTATGGCTTTAAATTGCAAAAGCCAAGCTTTATCGAAATGCAACAAAATCATTTCAGGGCAGATACACAGAGGAGGTGATTGAGAACTATTAGCTACCCACGTTTTTCAAATGGAAATTCCAAGCACTTCAGAAACATGTTGTGTTTTGAAAAATTTTGCCATACTAGCCCTTTTTGCAAAAGCATTTGGGGATTGAGAAAATGAGTCCCTATTTGCTATCTAAACACAGAATAAAGGTCAAGTTTGTGCCCAAAAGAACACAGGCTCTTAATAAGCCTAATCAGGTGGCTTTCTTCCCTTGAGTTGCAGTTATGTGGTAACCATCAGAGGGTTGACATAAGACCTCTCTTTCTTTTCAAGTTACTTTTACTACTTGTTTGCAGCCATTGCTTCTTTCTTGTTTTCTTAACCCATTGCTGTTAAAAATTGAAAGTGGTTCAAGTCTCAGGTGAAATAACTCCCTCCACTGACCCTGTTAATGACAGACCTCTGTACTTGCCTTGCACAGTTCATGAAGCTGGTTGGTTTCCTTGTGCTGCCATCTACAGAGCAAGCAACAGGTAGTGCCTGGGGATTATTAACAAACAGTTAATTGAAAATCCTCCTCTCTAAATCTTCATGATCAGTGTCTTCTCCAGCTCTGGTAAGGACTGATGGCAACTGGGACTGCTGCTTTTCTCTTCCAAGACTGAAGTTATCACCATAAGACCATCTTATGGAGACTCAAGTCTCCAACCCTCAGAGCAGAGATCAAGTGCCAGACCTCAGCTCTAAGAGTTTCTGATCCATCCAGCAAGTGAACTCTTCCTGTCTCATTCTTAGGTCATGCTTTGATTCTTCATTCTTGTCTGCACAAGACTTTTGTCTCTCCTTCAACCATGTGAGGCTCTGAAATACTCCTGTGGCATCAATCCCCCTTTCTGGGAATGCTTTTCAGTGTGGCACAAAGGAACTGGAGCCTCTGCCACTCAGCTGCTGCATGATCTTAGTCACCTTGCTTCACCTTGGTGGCTCTCTGCACAGGATAGAGCTGTGACCTCCTCCTGTAAACAAGGAAAATGTTGCCTGGGATCACCCTAAGTCTTTTTACTGATTTCAATGAGTTCAGGGCTGGGTGTCCAGAGCTCAGTATTGTTCATGCCCAAGGGCCCAAGTAGTGGACAAAAACTCCTTCAAACAATGAGGCTGACAGGAACACATTTACTTCTGGTGGTTCAGACACTGCAAAAAAAAAAAATCCTTTAACAAATCCTGATGATACTTAAACTGTCTGGAACCTCAAGGTGCTGTGTGGACCTTCTTTTTCCACAGAAGTGAAGAAAGTAGATGGGGAATGTGCTGATATATAATGTGCTAACAGCCTTACAAATCTGATCCAGCCTGAACACTCTGAAGGTCCTGCATGAAACCCTAACCCGGGTGACTCCCTTTAGGTTTCTGCTTGTGGTGCACAGAGTGACTGCAGCTGAAAAGTCTGGGTGCAAAGTGTATGACCCTGCCTGAGGCAGGGACTGCAGAGCAAGGAGGTCTGTCCCTAGGATGGAGCTGATGCCAGGTGTTCCCTTGCAGCAGTGAGAAGGAAGCACTCCCCTGTGATGGACTTCTCCACCCTGTTGTGTTCGCTCCCTGGATGGCAGGAAAGGGCCAGGCCTGCTGCAAGGTTATCGTGCCAGGCCTGGTGCAAGGCTATAGGGCCAGGCCTGGTGCAGGGTTATAGGCCCAGTGTGCAGAGCACTCTCAGGGCTCAGTAAGACCTTTACAGACACAGAAAAGCCAGACTCCTGGGAGGCCTGTGATTTCTCCAACCCTGCAGGAAACAATCATCCTTGGAAGTGTTCAAAAAAACGTCTAGATGTGGTGCTTAGGGAGATGGTTTAGGGGTGAGCTTGGCAGAGCTGGGCGAATGGTTGGACTCAATCATCTCAGGGGTCTTAATGAGAGTAGAGTGAGTCTTAATGACTCTACAATTCTATGAAATGGTGGGGTTAACAAGTGCCGGGTCTGCTCGGGCCTGGAGAGCACCCAGGCGCAGCAGAGGCACGGGCAGCACCGCGCTCCTGGAGATCTGCTCTGTGCCCCTTCCCGGTCCCTGTTGTGCAAGGCAGCAGGCAGGCTGCTCCCTGCCGCAGGAGCCAAGGAGGGAAAGGGGGGAGCCAAGGAGGGAAGGGGTGAGCGGGCCCGGCTGCCGGAGCCCTGGGGAGCCGGCACAGGCGGGGCAGCGCTGCCGGGCCAGCTGCGGCTGCCGGAACCTGCGGTGAGGCACGGCTTCGCACTCCGCTAATGGCCCGGCCCGGCTTGCCAAAGCAGGTAAAAGATATAACCTGCAGCTCTCCCCGAGCGTGTTTGTGCAGCTCTCGGGCTGCGTCCCGGCCAGGCAGGAGGGCACCAGGCAATAACTCGCATACCTGCAGTGGATTGTGTAAAATGTGGCTCTGAGCACCCTCCTTGCCGTGTTGCTGCTTGTGTGCTGGGTTTATTGCTCTCTGCCCCAGCAGCGTGTGCGCTGGTATTTTCAGGGTGGGGTTCATCACAGGTTTCCATGATTTATTTCCCTTCTCTTTTTGCTGAGGTTTCTGGAGCTTCTGGAGAGGCTTTTGAGGCTGTTAGAGGAATAATATTTTTGTGCCTCTGCATGTTTTCTGTGTCCTGTGTGTCTTTGGCTTCAGGGTCACTCTGTCATACCCACAAGGTAAGAAAACTGCAAATAGGGAGGTTTTTCAGGCAGCTGGGTGCTCAGTACTAGATCAGAAACCACCCTTCATAGGATAGAAATGGTTTTTTATTCCCAAAGACTGACACCCAGGACTCTGCATCGGGCTGCACGGACCCAGCACAGGTATCGCTGAAAGCCTTACCTGCACCACACAGAGAGACTGCCGGCCTCTCCTGTGGGACCCAAACCCATTGCAGAGGAGCCCCTAATGAGCAAGGACAGCCAGCCTGCTTCTTCAGCCTCAGTTCGCGGGGTGCTTGCTCCACCTCCGCACCCCACAGAGTGCCTGAATTCCCCTGAGCCACCTCCAGCTCCCGGGCTGCTGGGGAGGCACCGAGGCAGGCAGTGAGTCAGCCACAGGCACACGGAGCTGGCAAGGGGCTGGGGGGGGGTACAGGCAAGCCCTCCTCCTTCCCCGCAGAGGGCTCCCAGCTTTATTTAAAAAGGCATGATTGATGTTAACAGCATACGCAGCTACCTGAAGGCTGAAAAAAACCCAAAAAACCAAAAAAAAAAAAAAAAAAAAACCAAACAAAAAATAAACCAAACCTACACGCATACACCAAAAAAAAAAAAAAAAAAAACCAAACCAAAACACAAAAAAACCCTAAAAAACCAATCAACCAACAAAAAAAAAAAAAAAAAAAAAAAAAAAAAAAAAAAAAAAAAAAAAAAACCACCCTGTAGGGAGGGAAAGATGCCGTGGGCCGAAGGGAAACCGCCTGCAGCGGAGAAAGAAGGAAGGAAAGCATCGTGTCGAGCTACTGCCCTCTGCTGCTGTGCGGCCCCGGACAAGGAGGTGGTCGGAGGGATGCATCCATTTCCAGCAAAACTTCTCACTTGGAGGCTCCCCGAGGCTGCAGAGCCAAAGCCGACCGAGCCCTCCATCCTGCCTTGCCTTAGGAGCGGGAAGCTTCTCCCTCCCAGGGTTTTTATTCAGGATCAAAGCAAACAGATTTGTTCGCCTCGTCCCGCACACTCGCCGTCGACCCAGGCAGCCTAGGAGGAAGTAGCTGTCATTTACCGAGATAAAAGGTTGCGATTTGATCGCTAATTATCTCTTATCGTGCTCTGCTGGCCGGACAGGAGCCAAAGCGAGCACAAGGCTGCCAAGAGGAGCTGCACGGTGCCCGGGAGGAGGAGGAGGAGGAGGAGGGAGCCTCTGGGCACAGAGTCCTCAGAGCTTCTTGCCGTGTGCCTGCTGCCCCTGCACAGCACGCACCATCCCCGGCGGCCGGGCATTAATGAAACACCACTCTCTAAACACATCTTTGATCTCTTCTGCCGTTCTGATCAGCGTCTGGAGGCTGCCTGAAAGCCAGGAGCAGCGGGGGCAGCTGGCAGAGGTTACAGCAGGAGATGAAGTGCTCAATGAACACCCAGCTCCTGGCTGAGATGTGTCCTGGCCAAACCAGGGAGGAATGCCCAGGGACAGAGGATACAGGGAACCCAGTGAGGATATCACAGCAGCAGTATTAAAAGCAAAAGTCTGTGAGGCAGCTGAAGCACAACCTGGCTTCTAATTTGGCTCCTGCTGATGTCAGGAAGCAGCAGCTGGTGGATCTGGATGCAGGTTATCCCCAGTTCCAGCCGAGCTGACTGGCACACAAAAAGCAATGTCATGAAGTAGGTGGCAAATAGATGACACTTCCCTGCTGCCACAGTGTGTCCTGTTGCTGCCCATACCGAGAGGTGTGATGACACTTTATACTCTTCCCTCCCTCCCTGAGTGTACAACATGAGAGCGGCTCAGGAAAATAAAGTCAGCAAAGTCTCTCCTCTTTGCCAATGTGTGTTAAGAGAAATGGTCTCTGCTCTGCCCTGGGCTAAACCCCACATCCACCTCTACAGATTTTAGATAAAGTTTGTAACCCTAGGCTTATCTTTCCTTCTCTTTCTTGAAAGAAATAAGGATTTTAAAAGGCACCTGGAAAAATGTGTTGTCTCCTATGACAATAACCCATCAAATCAGCAAATTGTTTTTGTGGAATAGAAGAGTTTAGCTGAAGGGGCCTACAGAGATCTAATCCAAACGCTTGTAAATTACTAAAATTAGACAAAAAATATAATGGGGGATGGTTCTTCAGCAATAGTGGGTGAAATGTCTGTCACTTCTTGTTGAGCAGAGTGCACGACTACAATCAGCACCCAAAACAAAGATCACAGACTATATCCCTGATGCTGCTGTTCTTTTCACTCCAGAAACATTATGCCCTAGATATACCATAATATTTTTTCAGCAAATTAGCAAAAAAAGTCTGTTTTAGTTAGCATATGAAATGCATTCTGCACACTGCTACTGTCAAAATTGTAACTGCAAAATGAAATATAATTTGGGATGTAAAAATGGCATTTTAATATGCTCTACTCAGGGAGCTGAATTTGATATGTCATGCTAGCTTACTGGTAATTTACATTTCCCATTGGGCAAACTAAGAGACAAGTAGTCATGCTTTCCAGAAAGGTGTCAAGTCATACTCTGTCAAAAATATGCTTTTCTAGGCCGTACAGAAAAAAATGTTAAATTTTGCAGTGTGTGTCTTAATTCAGGGGAGATAACTGGAGTCACATGCTTTAGAGCAAAATTACCATAGTCAGGTGACTGCTAGAGGAGGCAGTCACTTGTCACACCAAACTGGCAAAAAGTAGGAATGATGTGCAAATCTTGCTCTGCTGCTCAGGGTGCCTCAGTTTGGGATCAGGCTTGGCCAGGGGCTCCTGTTGGAGCAACAATTACTGGAGTTGCCCAGGATGTAAAGCCTTTGGAGCTACGGTTCTTAGCTTTAACCAGCCTTCCCTTTCTGCTAAAAGCTGGGGAAATGGTTTCTCAGATGTGTGACTTAAAACCAGAGTTTCTGTTGACTGTCACACAGAGAATGGGCCAGTTACATCTGAGTAGATGCCAGAATAGACCAAGGCAGCTGAGCTTATGACTAAACACTTATTTTGATGAAATGTAGCCTGGTTTCTGAATCAGGACCCTCCTGCTTTAGAAAAGGGATGCTGTGCATAGCAGCAGATGTGCAAAGGAGTCCAACCACTGCCACCTCCATCCGTAAGAACATAAGGTTGCAGGAACAGGGGTCTGTCCCTGGGTGGTAGGAATCTCTTGAACTAGGGCTGTTCTGCACTCAAAAGTGCCCCTTCAACTCCTGCAGTGACCCCAAGCCATGCCTGAGCCTCCCTTCTGCTGCAGAACAGACACTCAGGAAGGTCAAGGTGAAGTCAGGACTCTTCCAGCCCAGCAGCAAATGCTACCCTGGGCGTGGGGAGATGCCCCTCCCTGCAGCAACAGCCACCTTCACTGATGGCATTTCCAACACCAAAATCCACTCACAGCACTTCATCCTGATTGCTCCACAGCCAATTAGCAACCCCCACTTTATCTTTATTTGCACAGTGCTCCAGGCTCCAGAGCGCTGGCCAGGCAGCCCTGCCATGCCAGATGCTGACCTAAAGGAACCTTTATCATCTGCTCCCACAGTTTCTGAGTGCTTCACAGGGAATCCTCAGACCTCTTTCCTTGGACTTGGAGCCTGGACTGACAAGCAACCCCTCCACACCTCCAGGTTTGTTTTTTTTTCTGCCTCATTTCTGTTCTATTTTTGTCAAGGGATAAGAAAAGCCTGGTCTCTTCTACAGATTTGTGTCAGGCTCAACCTGAGGGTTCAAAGTGGAAGCATTTCTCAGGCTCTGGGACCACCCTTCTGGGAGCCACAGTGGCAGAGAAGATTTCTGACAAGGGAAAGAAGTTTTCAAATTCCACCAGAGCATCTCGCCTGGGAAAAGGGAATCTCTGAATCACCACAGCTTCTGCATTCCCTTTCTGCAATATCCCCCCAAGAATGCTGGATCTCAGCACTTGCGCAGGGCTGGGTTGGAGCAGGGGGTGGTGAAGGTGTAGGAGGCACAAGTACCACAGTGATGGCTCCCACTGTCCACCAGTATGAAGCTCCTGGCTGGCAAGTGAGGCTTCTCCATGGAGAGCCCAGTGTGACCCTGTGCTGCATGGCCAGCAGACCTGCCCCAGGAGGAGCCCACCTGGCCTCTGACTCAGCCCAGCCACAAACAGGCACTTCCAATGGCTCAGGCAATAGTGCACAACCCCCCTTTTGGAATAAGTGGAATAATTAGCAGGCACTCATTACCCTGATTGGTTTAGCACGGCACTTTGGCTGATGCACAAAAGCCTCACAGTGACACAAAGGTGCCAGTGTCACACTAGCTGCAGCTGAAACATGACCTAAGGCTAATGCAGGTAGAGGAGAGCAGGGATCCCCTTGGAGATCAGGGAGATCAGACACCAGGGGGTGTGCCAATGCTGCAGCTTTACTTTAGCACCTCGAAGGATTTAGGATCACATCTTCAGCCCAAGGGTCTCCACCAGCTGGACTGACTGCTGCAGGGTGGCCCACATGGCTGGGGTGGGTGACAAGCACGGGGAAATGGCATGAAGACTGATGAAATGTGCACACTCACTGAAGAGCAGTGGACATTAGACTCAGAACTGAGGCCAAAATGAAGGTGAGACCCCTGAACAGGTGACTCCTGGCCACCTATTTCTGTGCTGCTGTAGGGCACAGAGACTGGAGCAGCCATCACCAGCTCCACCAGCATCTGGATTAGCTGGGATGCCCTGGATACCATGTCCAGTAGAGCCTGTCCTTATCTTACCTGTTCCCACGGAGTCCCTTTTCCAGTCTAATTTAACTGACCATTTGTTGAACTTCATCTTCTCCAACTGGACCAAATCCATTGTGTGTAGGTGCAGGAAACACAGAGGTGCAGTTCAAATGATGTTCTTTAATTCTGTTAGAGAAAGGGACTTGGCTGGGGATTACATGGGGTAAAACCATGCAGGTGAGGCTTTCTAATACTGCCTCAAGGAGTATAATTCCAGGGAAGCTAACCCTGGCCCTGAGCTGCTGTCCAGAGGTGGGAGAAGCTGAGAGGCAGCTTGCATGCAGCCTGTGTTCCTCTTCCAGGTTCCCTGCAGAGGGTGAGGCTCACTGTTCCTGTGCAGTTTTCCTGGATACCAGCTTGGAGCCAGCACATCCTTGCTCAGTGGAAGAATTTCTTCTTGAGCTTCTGTGTTCATTCTGCAGTTCCTCAGATCTGACAGCAAATTATGAAACAACTGCATATAAAACCTCTGGGAGGAGGAGAGGAAATGAATTGTCACCAAATATATGTGAGAAAAGGAAGTAATATTTCTCAGAAAATGGGGTATGTTGTCCCTCTGCAGGCCCAACTGCACCTTTTCCAGTTAAGGCACTTTAATAGCAATGGGGAATTGTCCCATCCCATCTGCAGAGCAGCACCTTTGGACTTCTCCTTTGTTAATGGAACTGAGATTTCCCAGCCCCCAGTGATGACTGGAGCATGTGGCCTGAGGAAAAATTCTTTATTCATGTGAAGACAACCCATCAGGTTCATTAAACTGAAGATTACATTGGCTGATGACAGAAAGAAATTAAATAAGGTTTTGTCTCTTTAGTTCCTTATTTTTAATTGAATAATAGACCATTAATTTGATTGAAGCTAGTCATGTTAAGCAGTTTCCTGGATATCATATTGAGAAATGTCTCATCCTGCAGGTTGCCCTGTCATTTCTTTGGCAATGATTTTGTGGCAGTCATTTTGAGATGCCCACTAAAGTGTTGCTCCAAGATTGCCATGGCTTTACTTTTCTGGAGGGAGTGGTGGAAGGTAGCGTTATCATTTTTATTCTGTATTTTAAACAGAACTGTGCACGGTGGAAAAGACAGTGTGAAAATGGGACAGCTCTGTCCCAAGTAGGAGGGGACCTGCACAAGACCCAGGCTGCTCAGATGGAAAAGGTCCAGGATGAGCACTGGCTGGACAGACACCACTCTCCTGTTTTTGTGCTTGCACCCGTGTTTGCCTGGGAAGCTTGCCTGGACACATGAAAGACTTCTTGGAGGAAAACAGGCTGAGCACTTTCCAGTCCACATCTGCAGAGCCCACGGGGCAGGGAAGCCTGGCTGGTGAGTTACGGAGGGGCAAGCCACTTCCTGGCCTCAGTGCCTCTGGCAGCAGCCCTGCCAATGCCCAGGCTGACCAAATTCCGTGTGGAAGTGGGGCAGGAGCTCGGGGCAGAAGGGGCAGCTGCCCCTCCACCAGGCTCCCTCCCAGCCACAGAATGTGGAGTGCTGTTTTGCTCCGAGCACGCATAGTTCGTGTGGGTGTAGATTTACATTTCGTTAAGAAAAATGAAATCAGGGGGCTGGTCTCAACTAGCCTGCAGTTTTATTATTTGCAAGGGCCCTCGCCTCCTTGTGATGCTTTACGTAACAGCCTTACACATCTGCAAAGTATGTAAGGCATTTCCACTGTTGGGGAAAAAAGAAAAAAGGGAACAATATTTCTGAAAGGTACTGTTATCTCCTGGGAGGACTCAGCAAGGAATTTTTAGCTCCCAAGGAAACAGCAGGAACTACAGATTTATTCTCTAGGGCCAACCTTCCCTAGGTGTATGGGAGAGTAGATCACCTTTCCAGGGATGACCACATGTTCAAGAACATAGTTGATAACAGATTGGGTTCAGGGAAAAAAAAATGCTAAATGAGATGGGCTGAGTGGGAATAAAGGCAGTAGGAAAGTAGGACATGCATCCTGGTCTCAGGGAGAAACAATGGTGCAAAGAAGAACATGAAATTAAGAAATGGAGAGAGCTCAGGGAGCAGGAGAGATGCTGCCATGAGCAGTCTCTGAGTGGCTGCAGAACTACAGAGAGCTGAGCTGAAGGCTACATTTTTTGTCTGACATCACTTAGGAGATGTGAACAAGCACACTCATTTAATGCTTATTATTACCCTATCTGATAGTGCAATGTATGTACATGTAAGGCTGTGGGGGAAAAAAAAAAAAAGGCAAAAATATTATGAATGCCTTCAAGGAGGATTGGAATGAATGAAAAATGTCTGAAGCTGTCCAAGTGCAAAGTCTAGTGAATCGGCCTATCCACTGCTCTTTGACTTCTGAGTCTGGGTAGACCCAAACCACAAAGAAAAGAGGAAACAAAGGTGGGGTAGACATCGAGAAAGATCTTTCTGAAACTTGGCATTAAAATGTAAGAGCTCCCAATCACTGGAGCAATCCCAATCAGCCTACACATTGTGAAGCAATTGGAAAGGACTGGAAAATCACTGCATGGTGCCCTGGGATGCGGGGGGTGTTTTGCTTGTTTCTTTTCCCCAGGAGCTGCTCAAGAGTTGTATGACTTCTGAGAAACTGTCATCAAGTTCCTCTTTCACTGCAGTCTCACTTAAAACAACCTGAGAAAACTACAGGAAATGTGAATGCTTGGTTCAATTCTGTAGCTCTGCTTCTGCTTTGTATTCAGTTGTCCTCGTCTGGAGGTATGGCACCAGTTCTAACAGTCTTCCCCATTTTTATAGATAGGAATAAGCCAGGAATAGTTCAGGAATAGAAACTTGAAACTTTGGTAGACAGAGTTTCTGAGTTTCTATTTTTTTGGGCATAATCTCTCAGGTAGTTCTTATAATCAGGTACTTTGACCTTTCTCCTGTTTGATCCTCTCCTCTTTCCTTCTGAAACCTTTACCACACAGTAGGAATATTTGCATTATCAATCTGTCTTGGGTCTTTTTACTGCTGCCCATCTCCATTGCATCTGTTCCTTATCACTGCTCATTACTTATTCATATTTTTGTACTCTGTAGGAGTCAGAGATCACTACCACAAACATGCCCAGACAGAGGAACAGTCCATCATCTGAGGTCCTTATAACTGAAATGGTCAGGACAGATGGACACCTGGAGTGCAGGAGGACTGACCACTGGTGCTTACACCCCTCAACTCGACCACAGAGTCCTCCTTGTCCCCAGCTGAGGTTTCTCCTCAGTGTGACACGAGCAACATCTCCTGTTCCTGGCCAGGAGCTCTCTGTCAGGTTTTTCTGCGTGGGAGCTCCATCCCAGAATGAGTGTGGTGTAACTTATTTACTTTTCAAAAATGATTTGCAGAGCACAGTTTTTACCGTTTGACCCCCGTGTCACACAGCCTTGCCCCATTGTGCACACATTCTATTCTTTTTGCCAAGAAAATGGCAATTTTTCTTCACTGAAGGATTAAAACAAAAATTTGCTCCCAGAGACAAAGGTGAACTTTTTTCATCCATTTTTTTTCACCCTTTTTTGTAATGCTGGCACTAAGCCAATTCACTTGTTTTACTCTCTTGCTTCTGTATGTGTGAATTTTTTTATATATATATATATTTTTTTTTTTTTTTTTTGCACAGCTCCAGAGGAAAATTATTTCTCAGCCTTAACATCCTGTCTGCTTCTGCATACTTCTGAATGCTCTTTATTAAAAGCCAGCTATTTATACACAGGAACAAAGTACATTCCACTAACCCCTTGTGGCATAACTCCACATGCTGACTGCTAAGCCCTGGAAAGGTGTATTGAATGTATGACAGAGAGCTTTTTATAGGGATTGAATACCCACTGTACATCAGCTCAGGAATACTCTTTCAAAATTCTCTTTGCTATCATGTCTTTGGAAATGTGAAAGGCAGACCTTTCAACAACCTCATTCCCTCTGAGTCTAATCTTGATTGTGTTGAGAGGGATAGGTGCCAGATAACTGTATCTGTGGAAATGAAGATAAGCAGGCTGTGCATATCCTAAGCAGTTGTACTGCTTGAATTAAGGCCTTGGACAGATGCAGTGACAATAACAGGACAGCACTAATAGATGAGTGGTTCATTTACCTGCCTGGTATCTTTCAAAGACATCAAATTGTGCTTCATTACTGGAAAATTCCTCAGGACATAATATGAGTCAAGAACAAGTGTGTTATCTCAAAATCACCCCTCTGACAATGCAACACAGTGGGCATCTCACAAGGGGAGGTTAACCTAAGTGATGCCTCTGTCAGCTCTCAAAAGAGATTGGGGCTGAAAACAAGATGTCAAAGCAACCTTTCAGCTGAAGAATAGAAGGAGCCTTCAGAGAGGATTTAGATGTTTTGGGTCTGTCTACTGCTGGAATACCTTTAAGACAAAAGGTTGGTGCCCAAAGTGCAATTCAACATTTTTGCTTTGATTGTCACCTTTCTTGTGTTCCCATCAAAGGATTCATGATGCCCCCTCCAGTTCACAGCTGGTACATTGGTTTCAAACCCCACTGAACTGCACTTTTAATCTTGGTGGAAGCTTCTTCCACCTGCCTGCCCCAAAAGTGTTTTACTGTATGCACAGCTGTGACTGCAGTTCCATCTGGCATTCACCCACCTGAGTGTTTTCTCTGAGACTTCAGGGAAAGAAAGCTGCCCACACAACTGTGTCTTCACAGAGCATCAAGGCCCTGATCTCCAGGAGGGGATTCTGGTGAGACTGCATCATGGTTTTCACTGTCATGAGGAACAGTGCAGGTACAGCAATGGCATTTGAAGTTGCAGCCTCTAAGGACAGAGGCTGTGATGCCATCCCACCTCATCTGTAGAGACTCTGATCAATGCACTGCCCAGCTTTTGTAGTTCCTCCTTGTACTGTGCTGGCACAGACTGCTTCAGAAAGCCTTGGCAAAAGGGAGCAGGAAAAGTAGCCCTTCTTAACCCAGTTTACTTGACAGTTTCCATAACAACTTGACACAGCTATTTATAACACAGGAGAATATAATTTGCGTCTCATCATTTTTAGAACCTTTGTTGCCATATCAACCTCAGCACCACGTAGCAGAGCACAGCCCCATTCAATTCTCTCCTTTGCTCAGAAAGAAACTTTCAATGAATTGAGATTCAGTTGGTCTCGGAAAGACCCTTGAGAGGCATACATGCCATTCAAAGAATGATTCAAGCCCTAATTTAAATGATTTTTTTTTCCTGTGTGACCTATCTGCACCAGGTGGGTGGGATCAACTGCAGTGGGAAGCAAAGATGAGGCCAGGGTGAAGAAGCAAACCAGCATCCCCATTGTCTGGGGAAGGAAAACAGGAGAAGGACATGGCAGCTTCTTACTCTCTCTCTGATAGGTGAGGAAGGAAAAACTGATTTCGAAATGTCAGAGTTTCAAAGGCTCAGTGTTAGCATTCCCCAGTCTGCTTTTTGGGAGGGAGACTGGCTGTCAAGGAGCTCCAGCACAGAGCAAGGTTGGGATGCACTGGAAGTCAAGATAGGTAGAAAAGTGGCAGAAGACAAGAGCCAGGGGAGACACCCTGATCCCAGAGGAGGAGAGGAGGAGAGGAACCTTCCTTGTGTGGTCTCAGGTGCTGTTCAGTCCTGGATTCATTCCCCACAATGCCAAGGACCAGAAAGCATCCTTGAAGGAGACAGACAACCCCGAAGCATAACTGAGGTGGGGATTAGGTGTCTCCCACTGCCTCTCTTTGGAGGATGCAGTGGTGCTCAGGCACTCAGTTCAGTCCTTACAGCCAAGTGAAATGAAGCTGGGCCTCAGTTCCTCTCCAAGGCTGTTTTCCTGGCTCCTGCTGGGAGGTCCAGTTCATCACTTGCAGAGTCACAGTTGGTCTGGGGAAGTTCAGCTTTGCCAGCCCACGACATGAAATCTGCCCTTCCAGGTCAGAATAGGATTAATTTTAAAATACTCATGCAATGTGCAATCAGGAGTATCTACAATCCACCTGACACCTTTGGCTGACTCTGCAGCACTCAAACAACCCCTTGACTGCACTGCTTTGTGTCACTCACGCTTCCTCCTTTGCTGGGAGATGTCAGGTCTGCTGCCTGTGCCCTGACACCTCACTGCCTCAGCCTGCTGTGTTTGCCACTCCCCAAGATGCTGCTCTTTAAAATAGGTGTCCCCCCATCTCCCCTCCTTCTGAGATCTGAGGGTGTCTATCTATTCCCTGGAATAAGCACTCATTTGGCAGAGCAAATTTCATACAAACAAGGCAACTGCCTGATGCAGTTCCTGTGCCTTGGGCTGCCTTCCACCAGCAGAAATACACACAGCAGCATTTTTAAGGAGCAGCGTGGGTTCCTGGTTTGCATTAGTCATATTGTTCTGTCGTGTTTTAATCATCTCAGTGTTTCTAGAGGGTCTCCAGCAAGGTTGAGAAGCGTGTAAGCAGCTCCAGCACAGCTGGATGTAGCTGCCTGTGTCAGCAGAAGAGAACCTCGGCCTCAGGGATGTGTTTTGTCATGTAGCAGTGCTGAACACAGACTCTCCAGCTTTATTAATAGCAGCCCTATTATTTAACATGATGTTCCACCAGCCCCTTGGACTGGGGACAATAGGAAATGGCACTTACATGTTTAAATCTGTGGCATGCTGGGCTGTTTGAATGTGTGTGATTCATTGTCAGACAATGCTATGTCAGGCACTGCAGGCAAAATAAAACAGACTGGATATGCATCATCTATATGTGTTCCACACATAAGCTGTTTGAAATGCATCCTGCCCAGCCTCTGCTTGCAGAAGCCACAGATGAGCTCCATAAATGTATCTTTTGAAGCATTCTTGGTGGGATCCTGGGAAGTTCCAGCCTGGTGCTTTTTACCATAACCCCTTGGAAGTTGTCTGGTTGGCTACTGGAAGGAAACAGCTCTAGGTCTGTACTGAAAGAGGCCATTTGATTCCTAAACACAGCAGTTATCATCCACACTTCATCAACATAGAAGGTTTTGGAGTTTTGGGATGGCTTTTTTTCCCACACTGACAAGTCTTAGTTAAGCCCTGAGAAATCTGGGAAGCCCTGAAAGTTTGAAACTTGCACTGCTCACATTCCTCCAGCATCTGCCTTGGCTGATTGGTATTCCTGGATGTCATTTCTCTCCCCTCTCCTCTAACCCCTGCTCAATTTGCAATAGAATTGATACTATCTGAAGTCACTGAATTCAAGGGGAAAATTCACATTTGAAAAGCTGTATCCTGAACACGTGAGTGTTTGCACTGAAATTGTAATTCTGAAAGCTGTGCCATATGCTGAACACTTGTGGCTCACCCTACAAATGGACCAATGTAAGACTTTTCTAACTTGATTTGCTTTATTCAGACTGTATCTCCAGTCCTGGAACAGAAAACATCCTAAGAAACATGTGTGCAGTTATTCCTTTAGCATCCTCAGCACAAACACACGTGCCTCTTTCTTGAGAAAAACCTGTCCTGGGAGGAGACTGAGGCAGAGGCAAACTACTCTGCTGCTAACATCACTTTGAAAGACTGAAATTCTCAGATCCAGATTAGGTTTTCTTCAAAACTGAACAATGTCTGCAAAAGAGATGTGATAAAACCTCTAAGAGTGTTCCCTGGTAATTCCCAGCCCAGCAACATGCTCCATCTCTACTGCTGTTAAAACAGTGTCTTGTTCTCTGCTACTTGCTTTCAGTGTGAAATTCGACCTTACACATGGTACCTCTTTTTGTACTTGTCTGCAGAAAATGATGCTCAATTTGCATTCATGTGGCAGTGATTATCACCGTTTTGAAGAGAGGTTTTCCATTTGTCTGAAAGCAAGGCAAAATCCCAGCCTTTCCCTCAGCCCTCCATGGCACACAGGCTTCTGCTCAGAGCACTCACATGGTCACCATTTAATCCAGCTTTGCTTCTCTGCCAGCCTGGCCTTCCTGGCCCTGCTGGGAGCTAAAAGCCATCTGAGAGAGCCTTTTCTTTGGGAAGCCTCAGGGAAATGTGGTGGGACTGTAGCCCCTGTATCACCTCACAACGTGGGATGTGCCTTCCCTGCTATGATGGGCCCACCGTGTAGGACCTTCAGAGATACCAAGCCCTCTCCACCTGTTGCTCACCAAAAATCTTGTCCATAAGCCTCCCAGACCTTGTGATAATTTCCTCACTGACCACCCTGGCCTTTTGGTGCCTGCCCTCCAGCTGCACATCACACCCAGCCCAACATCACGTCTCAGCCAAGGCTGCACAGCTTCCACTTGCCAAACTTTGCCCTTGCTATGCCAGCTGGACCCTGTGCCTTTGGCTTTTCTACACCTCAAATAAAGGAAATGCTCCAGAAGCCAGGCCAGGAGCTGCTACACTTTCAGTGTAATGTGCTCCATCCCATTTATTTTACAGCACTTGAATGCCTCTCTCAGTTGTCTCACTACAGAGACTTCAGGCAGAGTGGAGCCGTGTTCCTTAGCAACTCACAGTACACACGACAAAATTAACCCAAACACTTTTGTTTATTAACTCTTAATAAGGAGCAAACAAAACAGCAACCTGAGAGTTTCACAACAAGAATGCTTTCCATTTTGGGTGGGTTACTAAGATTACAGGCGACAATGTTATCTTGGGTGTTCTGTGGGGATTTTTTTAGTCCTTTTGTGAAGACCTATTTGAAGCACAAAAGTCATCCCCTCCCTCTCCAGTGCTGGGTGTTTCTATAATGGAAATACTCCATGTAATAATAGAAAAATTAAAAGACTACTGGAGCTAATGAGCTCTAGCTGATGCCTGCTTGGCACTGCACAATCCAAGTTTGGAGGATGGAGATGTGAGTGTTATCCCCAGACACTGGACAAATTGCAGGGGAAGAGTTTTCAGTCTGCTTGGATTTGCTCCAGGCTCTTCAGAAAATGTGACCTTATGTTACTCTGCACTTGTACCCCAACCCTTGAAATACAGTCCTGATTCAGAGAGATTTTATGAGAATAAATGTATTAACACATGCAAAGCAGCACAGGCTTAATCTGAAGAGATATTTAAGCAGCTAATTAAATATTTCAGCAGCAATCAGGTGTCTGTAGATCTGGTGTTCAGGTGCTCTGGACCCAAACCTGTTCCTAAAGAGACAATGGAGGAGATCACTTGTGGAATATGTTGGTTTATGTCCATCATAAAAAGTGACTAGATGTATTCTTTTTATGGTTCCTGTCATGGGGAGTTTAGAAGAAAAAATATTTGCTTTTCAAAAATATGTAAAACTTGCCAGGCTCTACCAAAGGATGAAAGCCCCTTGCTGTCTCAGGAGATTTGGATGAAAGGTTGCTGCCAAGAATTTCAAGCCTAGGAGAGACTTCTACAAGATTATTTCCAGATATGAAACCCTTTTCCTGCTGTGCTGCTGAGCCCTCCCTGTCCAATATTTCGTGGCAACTGCTGATAATGAAAGTGCTGAGGCTCCCTCCCAAGAACTGCCCACACCAGCTGGGCCAGGCAGCCCTTTCCGGCTTTTATGGAGAAGAAAAGGTGACTTGGGCTTTCTTGTGAGAAACTACTGGGACACCAGCAACGGCATCTAGAGGTTTTTATGGCAGCAGAATGCAGATTCTTATCACACTCCATTTATTTAGCAGGCAATGACAAATGAATTCCTTGGAAACTTGCTCCTGGTAGTCCCAGAGCACGGAGTACAGGGTGGTCAGAGGCACGTACTCCAAAGGGCAGCTCGTCCTGGGGACAGCTGGGGGAAGGGCTAGCAGGGAGGTGAGAGAGGGAGGGGGGCTGGAAAGGGAGCAGGGGGTGAGGGAGAAGGTTCACTTGCCCTCTCAGCTCTGCAGCTGGGCTCTGTCTCTTCAATGGGTTTCTGCCCAGATGCAGGTGAGGAGGTGCAGGCTGGAGGATGCTGCCAGTATACCCTCACTTAATGCCATGTGGTGTATAAACAAACAGGCTCTGAGAGCCTGACAAGATTGTTTATCTTATCTTATCCCGGCCATCCTCTGTCCTACACAAGAATTTTTCCTTTTTGCACATTTTCAAGTATGCTAAACCTCAGTGGATGCAAGCATTTCTCTTAGGGAGTCTTTCACAAGTGGCTTTCCCTGCCAGGAGGTTTTGCAGAGACTGCAGTGACAGCCCCATGGCTGGGTGTTCTCAGCAGAAAAAGAAGAAGGGTAGGTTCAACTGTACAGGGTATTCCTGTTAAAACTAATCTGCAGCCGTGCTCACCTCCTCACCCAAAATTTCTGCTAACATCTTCCAAGGCTCCCTGAGCAAAGAGTATTCCCTCTTTCATCAGCACTCTGTGCAAAGTGGACACAGTCAGTCTGGGAAGGCACAGAGGCAGAAATTCAGGCTATTCCTGCATACTGAGTGTAAGGCACATCCCTCTCCTTGGTGCTGCTCAGGTTTGTTGGCTGCACATCCATGGACTCTTCACATTCTTCCCAGCCCTTTCTCTGCACCCCCTTATAAACTTATTACTGGTAGCTGTCACATCTTGGAGTGTATCACAAAAATTTGTCCTATCCAGCCACATGGAATAGGCAAGGGCTATTTTCCCCTGGAACTTGCCATCTTTGAACCACTATGGCCTTGGCACAGTCCTGCAGTGATTTTTCTGCCATGGAAAGCCAGGCCAGCTTTGCTCCTACATCTCAGGTAAGAACACATCCCTCCTTCCCCTTGTCTTCTCTCTGAGCTCCACATCCCTTGCGGTTCTTGACATTTGAATGAAGACACCTCTGGGGCACATTAGACTCAGGTCTGCTGCCCGTCAGTAACAAAAACCTGGCAAAATTGAACCTGAAAATCAAAACTGAGGAAACTTTCAGCTTCTTCTCTCCAGGACTGACATGTCTATGTTGGCACAACACAGCTCTGGCCACAGCTGACTTAGCACATCTGCAGCTGCAGCATCAAAAGCTCGATGCTTTGGCTCTTTTCTGAGGATAGAAAGAAATAATGACCATCTCTCCCTGACACAGGCTGGGCTGAAACTTTCTGAACTCAGCTGGGTGCTCATCTCAGCTGGTACCTGCTTGTTGTTGAGTGTTGATGCTCTATGACATAGCAGGAGACTCAAACTCTGCAGCTCAAGAACCAAACTTGGTATTGATTTTCAACCTCTCCTGGCCTCTACAACATGAAATGAGACCATTTACATGTGGAGCTATCCATCCATCCATCCATCCATCCATCCATCCATCCATCCATCCATCCATCCATCCACCCTCCAGTCTGCTGTTAAGTGTGCCTCTGGCAACGGGGCAGGGGCAGACAGGGCTCAGGACCTCAGCCTTGAGATCTGCTTCTGCTGGTGCCAGTGTGCACAGCCTCTGAAAAGAGAGAGCTGAGAGGGTAATCTATAAGCTGTCCAGTGTGTTTTCTTGCTCAGCCCCCTCACCATCACCAGCTGAGGAGGAGCAAAATATCCAGCCACTGTTCTGTCCCCCAAATCGGCATTTGAGAAGAGGAAAGGAGAGCTTTCTTCAAAGCACTGCTGAAGAAAAGGACAGGATAACCTGGGGAAGAAAGGGAGCTTCCCCCAGAATCAAAAACACCTGGCCCACATCCACTCATCAAGGATTTTTTCTTTCTATTTTTAATTTTCTTCCCCTTTTTTCTGTACACGTTTTTCAAGAGGAAAGGTGGAAGCTGACATTGCCTCAAAATCCCATTTTAAGCCTTTCCCACCCCCAATTTATACTGTTTTTTCTGCACAGCTCCCTCAGCCCCACCCATCTAACTCCGTGCCTTGCAGCAAGAAGACTTGGACACACATGAAGGCAGATGTGAGCTACTGCCTTTGATAGTTACAGGGCCTGCTTGTGCAAACTAGGCTTAATACAAAGGCTCCTAATAAAAATTTATATAATCCAGGTCCCTCCTGGCATAGACAGCAGCTACAGATGTCCCTCTTGGCCCAGCTCAGAGGGACATTTGCAAGTTTGGTTCACACTCTCCTGCCAAACCCTTGTTTTGTAGAGTTTGAGGAACGCTCGGATGTTCAGGCCACCCCAAGCACATTTATGTCTGCTCATCACCAAAACTCTTCTGGTGGAAATGCCCTAAACCAGTGAAAAATGTCCCCTGAGGCTGGGTTGATTATTCTCCTCCACCCTTTTACCTGCTTTTCCTTTCTTTGTCCCGGGGCACTGGTCAGCTCCAGCTCACCACCACCAGACACGTGCACACACAGCCAGGCCAAGAGGGGAAATGAATCATTGGCAGTGGGAGATCTGGATTGCAGGATTCTTATCTTGAAAAAAGAAACATGAACTTCTAGACAAGACTTCTTTGGGGTCAGGAGCAAGACTAGTTTCCTATTCATCATGATCTTCCCCACCAAAAAAAAAAAAAAAATTATATATATATATATAAAAATCAACCTGTATATCAACATTTTCAACTGTAAAACAGGCACACTGGGAATAGGGAGATGGGAAAATCCCTGCAATACCAGCAGCTCTGGACAGGATATCCTCTGTGTTGTGAACTTCAGGCATCTCTCAGGTTCCCAAAAGCTGGCAGGCTGCAGACACTGTATCAAATTGGATTAAATGGGTAAGGACTCCTGATCTGAATGTCATTGTGGCTGCTGTGTACAAGCAAACACTATGTAGACAACTCTCTGAAAACCCAACAGGTCCTCTGAGAACTCAGAGCTTCTCAAGGCAAAATTAATTAAGAAGTAATGAACTGAGTTTTTGATACCACTGTAGAAGTGTTGCTGCAGGCACAAACACTAAGAAAAGGGTGCTTTTGACTGATTTTTAATTAGAATTTAATAGTGCCCTGAAGTTACATCTCTCATTAAAAAAAAAAAGCTTACCTAGTTCTATGTGATGAACAATTCAAATTAGATTTTAACATATGCAAATAACTGGTCTGAAAGATCTGCATGGGAGTCATAGAGATAGTACAGGTTAAATCCTTGACCCTTTACAGTAGATTTTTCTTTAACTGATCCATCACCCAGTTTGTTTGCAATTAAACATTGGAATTAATGGAGTTTAAAGGAAGTACTGAAAAGCCATGTGAAATGCAGGCTTCAGCTGAGGTAAATTAGCACAGCTCATTGATTTTAACCACATTAACTATCTCACTGGAGTGTGCAGATCTTAACTATACACAACATTTCCAAGTCACGGCCAGTCCCAAGTCCCCACTCAGACTGAATGGCCTCTCACTCCCCAAGATGTCCCATTAAATATTGCTCAGCACATATAACCCTGAGGGAATCTGCCCACCAGGTCACCCAGATTGCCCAAAAAAGCTCAAGCTGGAAAACAGAGTGTGACAGGGTAACTCCACGGGCTCCTGGGGTGGTTTGGCCAAGGTTTGTGCCCCTAAGACATTTGCAGGTATGCTGCTGCTACTGATAGCATCAAGAAACCCATCTGAGCAAGAGCCCACAGGGTCTGGCCCGAGATGAGTTGCTGTGAGAGGAGGCCAACAAAATACTTTCATTCATCCTGAGCAAACAGCTCCTTTCACTGCCCTGGATGTCAGAGAACATTTATATCACAGAAGTCTAACTTACTCTTCTGTCTGGAATGCTGCACTTCGCTCAATAAAGACCCCTTCCCCCCCAAGATGAACAATGTCTTGCAATGCTAAGCAGTAAAATTAAATAACAAACGTGACTGCCCTCAAATGCAGAGATTACCATTTAGCTGCTCTCCAAATGCATCTCAAACTCATTGAGAGGCACAACACAGCTGCTTAGATGGTTAGAAACAAAGGCAAAACTCCATCCTCCTCTTACAGCACCTGGTTGTGACAGAGCCTTTCACATGGGTAAGCAGAAGGCAGAGGAGGTGTCAGGACACACAAAATCACACCTTCTGCCCAGGGCAAGGGGCATTTGGCTATCTAATGTAAGTGCCAGGGTTTGTTTCTCTCCACTCACTGTACCTGAGCCTTGCTGTCCTGGATAATAAGTGACCTGAATCACTCAGAGATCCCCTGTAGCCACACTGGCTATGTGCAGTGCCAGCAGCAGGCTGGGTACAGCCCACAAGCTCTGGTCTGCCATGCTCAGGTGTCTTGTCTGCACATTTCTCTAATCTTTGGGACTTCATTAAGCATAGGGGGAGCAATCAAAAGTGGTGCTTGTTGTGGTTTGGGGTTTTTTCCTTGCTTCTTTTTAATTACACAAGAATTTAAAGGTAGCATAGAAAGGCCATGCCAAGATATTATCTCTCCTGGGCAGTTCCACATTAGTTCAGCACTGATTCTGCAGCTCCTGAAAAGCAAGTTTGCACCTTCTCTTTGATGGGACCACGGTCCATCAGCAAGGTTTTTGTTTATGGGAGGAAACATCCTGTTGCCATTCTGCCTTTAGGACACAGCACAGGGACAGGTGTTAATGTAGCTTAAATGTCTAGGCTGTAATCTCTTCATGTGACCCCTGGCAGGTTGCATTCCCAAGGACAGAGGCTATCCAGGGATGCAGGAATGGGCAGGATGAGGGTTTCAGGTCATGGGAAGGTAATCCATGGGCAGATAATCCAGGCAGCACTGGGCAGGAAGCTGAAGTTTGCTCTGTTTGATGGGATGCTGTGTATTGGGTTTGTTTCTGAAGCAGTGGTGTGCCAGGGGATCATGCTTCATATGGTTGTGTGGTATATGGAGCCTTTCCCCAGTTTCAATCCTGTTATATCAGTACCCATCCCCATCTGTGGTGAACTCCCTACAAAAACTTTTCTAGAGACAACTTTTGCTTTTACACCCATGGGATTTTTCCACTCTGCATTCAGATTTGATGCTGAAATAGAGGCACAGATTTTCATTCAACCTCTGTCATCTCAGTGCCTAAAGAGACCCATATCAGTCCCAACCTTTGGTTGGCTGTTTCTTTTAATCTTCACGATCCCAGATCACTCCTCTGACCCTTCTCCTTGGCTGTTTTGTTCCTTATTTACAGACTCACAGAATACCCTGAGTTGGAAGACACCCACCTCAACACCAATATCATCCTGTCCAGCTGTTCATGCCAGCCTCACAAACCCTGCTATTTATCAAGGAAATACAGCAAACAGCACTGAGAGCAGCAGCATCTAAAACCCTGGGTAGCTGAACTATCAAGGTGAGTCCTTTGGGGACAGAGAAGGACACAGGTAAACATCTGACCTTGGGATGCTTTTGGGTGGCAAGAACAGTTGGGAAAGCTCATGGGTAAATCAGTCTCTTTTGGTGTTTATTGTGACCTCTCATCACTGGTTTGTCATTCCTGCCTAGCTCAGACAAGGAATGCATGGGGGCTTGACAGGCAGATAATGGTAAGAGCTCCTTGGTGATTACTCTGCATCACCCCCAGCACGGTGCCTGAAGTGGGTGTTGTTTCAAAGGGGCAAAGCAGCTCCTCGAGCAGTTTTATGGCTTTGTAATTTATTTACCAAGGCAAGCTCAGGTCAGTCACACTATCTATTTCTTTTTTTAATGAGGTGCTGTTTATTTTTCGCTCTCATGCCCTGGATGGATTGAGACACAAGGAGGTCAGACAACTTCTCCACGAGGTCTCCAGGGCTTCCAAAGCGAAGTCATTCTGCCTTTTAATGTGTTAAGCAAGGAGTTTGACTTGAAATCAGGGGAATTGCAAACATGTTTAAAGGTGCTTAAAAACCTTCCTAACAAGGAGTGTACATGAGAGCCTTGCTTTTCTGTGTACTATTGAGTTTTAACACCTGTGCAGCTCCACTCATTTCTGCCAAGTGTCACAGCCAGCTGAGGTGATGTAAGGATATCCTTTGGGGAAGATCTGCAAAGAAACACTTTTCATTAGCTCCACTACTGATCTGGATAAATTCAAATACCCCCCCAGTCTTCTGAGTCTGAAAAACTTCTATTTCAAGTCTGAAATGGAAGCTTTGAAACTTAGCCTGGAGTTTTCTTCTTCAGACCTGGGCACTTGCCTTTCTGTCCAAAAATACCAAGTGGAAAATACTGACTCTCCACACCTTGCCTCCTCTTTAAAATTGTTGCAACAGACTGGAGAATTGAGAGACCCTTTGCTGGAGGCTTATTTCAAGAGGAAACACTTTTTCTTCTCCCCCTTTTTTTTTTGCAAAATGAGCAAACCCAATCTGAGACTAAAATAAAATCACCTCAGATGGTCTTGCACACACGGGTCATTAAATAAAATTATCAGCTGGAAGACAATAGAGGCTGGTGTCACTTAGAGTAGCAAACCACAGAACCAGACTGAGGTCTGTGCTGTGGTGGTGCCTGTGGGCCTCAGACGTGCACGATGTTCGGTGCTGCACAGCAGCAAACCTGCAGACAAGCACAGCTGCTCACCCCTGAGGCACACGGACACCCCAGGGATCTCCCAGTTCAGATTTGGCTGTCCAGCCTCCTGCCACAGGTACAAGAAAAATAAGGGGCTAAAGTTTGTAGGAAGTGAGCTAACTGGCTAAGGCACGAGAATAAACCATGGAGAACAAAGGTGAGGTGACCAGGTGTTTTTATCCACTTGGCTCCAGTGTGTGTCTTTGGGACATACCATTAAACATTTACCCTGTGGTTTTGCTCTTCCACCAGAACCTGCCTTCAGCTAAGGCTGGAGACAGACACAGAGCTGGATGGACACTTCTGATCCCACTCATCCTTCAGGCTTCATCTGAGGTAGCTCAGGTCCTTCCCACAGACACATCTCAGCTCTTAATCAGTTCTTAAGGGGCTTAAAATTTTGCAGGTTGCTCTTGGTTTTCTTTCTCTCGTTTCTCTGAAATGCCCAAACGAGCAGGCCCTGGATGGTCCTGGGAAGGGGAGTCTCAGCCTCTCCTGTTGGAGCTGCTCCAACTTGTGCTGCTAGTTAGCTGTTCACTGGAGCAGGAACCTATAACTTGACTTTCCCACACTACACACACGAGTGTCCTGACCATGGGGAAGGAGAGTCCATCTTCCACTTCTTCTCTCTGGTCTGGTGAATCTTTAATTATTTATGCCACATGGAACAGCTTCAGCAGGAGACTTTGAGACCAGGGCCCTGAGGATCTAACAGCTGGATGCTCACAGTACGTTCTCAGGACATGGGAGGCTCTACATGGGAAACTGAAGTTCAGTCTGGGTTTCCAACAGCCTGAGAGAAGGCTTAGACCAGTGCCATCTGTTTCCAGTGACCAACACTGGTGTGCTGAGAAAGCTTATGGGATATAGCCACTCACAGAGCTTCTTGCACCCTGTAAATTTAGAGGATGAACTCTTGGTCAAATCAGGAGGGAGGATGGACTTCCCGTTTGTTTCCGTGGGCTGGGAAGTCATCGAGCAGGATTTAGGCATGCTCATTTCAGCCAAGCCAAGGTTTAGGCAGGTCGGCACTCACCAGCGTGTCAGGAATGCAAACGCTCGGGCTGGGTGGGGCAGGTCCCCCACGTTAGACAATTAGACACCTACCTTCCTCTGTGGAGTTAATCTGAAAGAACTCCACCACACAAAGATGCAGAAATGCTCTCAAAGTGATTGGGAATCTCCAGTTAAAACAGAGAGGAGGGAAAGATATAAAGGCACACGCAGTGCAATGTTCCTGCAGCATAGCCTGTTGGGTTGTGGATCGCAGGGAGAGGTTTTATTAGAGCTCATTAAATTTTAAAGCCTTAATGGCACCTTCTGTGCTGCGTGATTGGTACGAAAAGGAGGGCTTGGGAAGACATTAATGCAGCAGGACAGAAGGCACCTCCGCCGCAGTGTTTGCGGCTGGGGAGAGGAACTCCGGCTGCCGAGCATCCGCGGGATTAGCGTGACATCGTCTGGCCAGAGCCGGTACCTTCAGCCCCAGGCTGCAGCATCCCCGGGCGGGCAGAGCCCCAACGGGGAAGCAGAGATTTGCGAGGTGAATTAACCGGTCCTGATGCCTTGCAGGAGAGCGTGGGAGTGTGACAGTCAGGAGCAGCAAATAAAGCAACACAGTACAGCAGAGTCGGTGTAACCGAGCTGTAAGCAGCTCAAAAATTCAGATTCTCACTTTGTACTAATTACTTCCGCTGTGGCTAAACCTGCCTGCTGGGTCTACTGTTCCGCTTCTTCTTCTTGCTTTTCCCTCATTTCCCCCACACTTGGCTTTTTTTAAACTGCAACGTTTTAGCAACCAGTTGACACATTTTCTGTTTCCACTTCTTTTCCACCTCCAGCCACACTTTGCAGAGCAGGTGGGACACGCAGCCTTGGGGCTGTAGCAGTCACGGCCAGGAGCAGGAGTCAGTGCCAGCAAGCCACGGGAAGATGTTCTGTGCATGACTTGAACCTTTGCATTTTGAAACCAATAATTCATCTGTAAGGCTTTTATTTTATTATTATTATCGTCATTACTTTTTTTTTTTTTTTAAAGTCACCAGGGCTGAAATTTTCAGAATATGTTTAATGCTGTTGCACATCTGAAACTCGGACTCCTTGGATGTCAAAGGCCTAAATGCACTTGGGTCCCTCCTCTCTGAGCCACACACACAGAGCTGAAATCTGAAACTGTGTATGCCTGTATCCAGGTCAGGGAGACAGCATAAGAGCTCATTTGCCTGACTCACTAACTTCCTTGCCAAGAAAGCATGAAATTTTCATGACACTGCAAAGTAGCTGATCCACAGCCTCTTAAATGTTGCTGCTCCAGAGATTTTATACCCAGGAAGCACCCTGAATAATTGATCTGCTTTTGGGATGCAGGATTATTTATTTATTAATTTATGGTGGTGGTGGTTTAGGAAAAATATATTGACTGAGTTGGGGAAAACAGAGTCTATAAAATCTTGGGTGGGATGAGACCATGTACCAGCTCTAAAAATCTAGGACAAATCATGGGAAGGTAATGCCTGGTTGTGATTTTAAGCTCATCTCTGGGCCAGGGGCATAGTCTCCATTCTTGGAAATGGAGTCCTCACCAGTCCACATTTTTAATATGACAGGTGTCAATCACTCAGATGAAGCTACTGCTCCTCAAGAATCCTATGTCCAAAAACTTTGAAACGACAGCTGAAAGTGACCTTAGAATCATTCACAGCTTTGTAGGCTTTGGGGTATTCTTTTAAATTTCTGACCTTAATGTTTTTTTCTCCAAAACACTAATGAAAAAAGGTGAATGACCCAGGCAGTGAATCTGAGTGTTTCCCAAGACCAAGGTCATCCAAACAGGCATAGCCAAGAGGAGCTGTTACTGTGAGGAGTGGATCAAAGGGACAGAGTGATGGCTCAGGAGAACAGAGTCATGCCCATTCCAAGCTGGATGGGGCTTTCAGCAAACTAGTCTAGGGGAAGTGTCCCTGCCCATGGCAAGGGGTTAAAACAAGATGATCTTTTAGGTCTCTTCCAACCCAAACCATTCTGTGATTCCATGCCTGGAAGATGACATCCATTCTGCAGGAACAGTATTTGTAGAGTTGGCCTGGGCCATTCCTGAATTCCTCTGGTTGGAGAGGTTCAGACAAAACATCACCAATCAGTCAGAGGCTTCAAAGCCACACGTTACAAGCTGAGTCTTGCTTTCACACTCAGTGGGGCCCAGACTGGGTTGCTTTATTATTCAAACACACTACATCTTAGTCATGTTATTTTTTCAACATGGAAACAGCTACATTCCATCTACAAGCAAAAAGGTTGGATGTGCAGCCTGAACAGCCAAGACATGTCTGAATTTGCCTCTTTTAAACTCCTTGATAACTTTCTCTATCCCTGAGTAGCTTGAATAGTTTTACAATGAGTGACTCAAGAAAAAAACAAGAAGCTATCCCTGAATGCATGAGCTGTGAAGGGATCTCTTTGGATGAATGCATTGTGATGGCTTTTCTGTGCCACCTCTGAGTCCTCTGCATGGAAGTGTGTGAGATGCCTTCAGTCATGCAAGGACAGGAGAATCTCAGCACAGGCAACAAGCTTTTGAGGGTATTTATTGAGGCAGCCAGTCTGACACAACACAGGGAAAATGTAAATGAGAACCAGCTTAGTGGTCACACACCGAGAGCATGCACAGGCTCCTCACCAATAAATAGCTGTAATAAATAGCCAAGGACAAATTTAAAAGCAGCTTGATAGCAGCATCAGGTAGCTCTGCTGAGCTGCTCCTGGCCCAGCAAGAGGTTTCCTCCCCAGTGGCTTCCTGGGCAGAGCTGTGCTTCTCCATCTGTAGGAAAATTTTGGACATGTGGAAACAAATACGTGTCTGTGAGGAGGGAAGAGCTGTGGTGGTTATCCATGAGCAGTAAAGAATTAAAGTAGCAAAGCACTGAAGAGGTAAAACTTCTACTTTCAAGAGGTAAAACAAAAAATAGTATTTTTACTTCTAAGTATTAGAAGTTATCTTTCCCTCCAAAAGCATTCACACTGTCTCTCATGTAGCCTTTCAGACCTAGAGTTGTGACCCTGGCAAGGTGGCAGGGTGGTGACAGCCCTGGCTGTAGGTGTTAGGATCCAACTATCCAGGAGGTCCTGCCTGGGGACACACAAGCTGGCAGACAGACAGACAACACAGTTCCTGTCTGCATGTGCTTTCCCAGAGACTACTCCATTTTCCAGACAGAGAAGCTAGAAAATTCCTTTTGCAGTTTTGATGCTCAAAAAAAACCAACCACAAACTAGTTTTGATGCATGCAGAGAGCTCTCAGCAGGACCTCAGGAAATTCTCTGAGTCATTGGGAAGACACCATGGAGCCACCAGTCACAAGGATGGAGGGAAACCCCACAAAACTCCAGGCCACCACTAGATGTTCTCCTAACTCCCTCGTGACGGGAGCTCCTTGGTTCATTTCCTTTTAGCCCTGGAGTAGCCCTCCCAGCCCTTTCCCCATTTGGGGAAGGTGTTCTCAGCTCTCTTGTAGCCACATCCCATTTCCAAAACCAGTGGCTTCATGCTTTACCTCCCAGGCAGGTGCCTGTCCACCTGCCCAGTGTCTGTTTCCAAGCTCCTCCTTACCATTTTCATCTCTGAGGAGAAGCTAACAAATGCAGTGGTGACTCCATCCAAACCCTCCCTGGTGAACCTTCACCCCAGTCTGTTCCAGGAGCTGGACTTGGTGTCTGCTCCTCACATCAGCTCTGCAGGCCTTGACACTGAAGGTGCCATCACTATTTGCCAGTCACTCCTCTGGCAGACTGATCCCTATTCCCCATCAGAGTAACCACTTTACTGAGAAGGGTATTTTCATGTGCACTGTTATTCTGACCTCTCTGTAACTGTGAGCTCTTGCGTGTCCCTTGCATGTTCTTGTAGGAAGAGCAGCTCAAAGAGTGCTCTCCCTACACAAACCCTTCTTTTAGACTCATTCCCATTCCTTTTAATGCCTTCTTTCACTTTCATGGCAAATTCACTCTCCTTTTCTTCTTCTGTCTCCTAAACGTCTCCTTGCAGTCAGATTCAGTGACTCCTACCTCTGCCTACAGCATCACCACTCTGGGGGTTTTCTCATCTTGCCCACATCTTCACCATCCCTGCCTTCAGCAGCACAAAATTCTTCTCCCCTAACTTCCCATCCCAAATGCCATGGCTATAGAAACCCCCTTTACCTCCCTGCACCAGCCCACCACTCTTCCTGCCTTTTCTTTTTGTGCCTACTCTGGCTGTGATACCTACAGGTTTTGTCCTGACTCTCTAGACATGGCACAATGATGACTCTTCTCCATGCTTACATTCCCTACTGTTTTCAAGGCTCTCTGATCCTCTCCACACCACCTAATGCAGCATCCATGGGATCCTGGTCTCTCTGCCTCAGCAGCCCTCTGCCTGTACACAGAAGATGCTTTCACCTGGCTCAAGATTTCCATTATGTTCCCCCAGCCCATTCCAGGCTCTGCAGCCAGAAGCAAGGACATCTCCACCTGGGTGAGTCCTGAGTGGACTTGGCTGCCCTGCAATGGGATGGGAGCTGGGAGAGGAGCTGGGACTGTGCTGCTGGACACTGCCCTGCCATGTTCTGCAGCAGCTCCCAGAGTGGGAGGCTCTCTGGCCCATGGTGTTTCTCACTTTCCCCCAAACACACTCGCTGTTACTGTCTCATACTCTCCTCCCTTTCTCCTTCTGGAAAGACATTCCCACCACAACAGCTTGTTTCACAGCCACCTTTCCTCAGCCCAGATACTACAGACGATGTTTCGTTTTTCATTACCCTAACAGCAAGGTGACTCACGAGCAGTTTCATTTGTCAATATTCACTTGTATCAACAGATCAGCAAAACTGTTCTTGAAACATCCTGAAACTAAAGATCTTCTCATGAGCATTCAGGTCGTTCTTGTTTTCATCCTTCTAGAGCTGACACAAAATACTAGCCCGAACACACACAAAAAAGGAGATTTGCATTTGACTGAATTCTGGTGTACCAAAGCAAAGCAGGACAACTCGTGAATAAACTGTAGATGGCCAGCACAATGGGTATGAGGCAAACAGATTTGCTTTTGCTTGTCTCCTGTCTTTGAGGAAGAGGGGTAACATCAGAAACAGGAAAAAAAAAAAAACCCAAATACTGTTACATGGGGGTTGTGTGCATTTTCAGAGAGAGCCATAGAGGGCTGGTTAGAGCAGCAGCAATAACCACAGACAGGAAAGTGTGTCATGCAAGTCCACACACAAACAGCAGCTTGCTGACTGAAAGATGAAAGCACTGAATGACGAAAAAAGAGAACTTGTGGTCAATTATATAGGTGCTAGAAGGGCCAGTAAGAAATGAGAGGAACAGAAAGTTACTTGTGATGGAATTTGATGCAGCTGATGTCACAGAAGCCTGGCGAGATGATTGTCCTGATACTGAAATAAAACTGTTGATTGGGAAGAGCAGACTAGAGGTGGTTCTGGTTTAGCACCACTGTGGACTTGTGAGCTGCTAGGTCAGATTTACAGGGAGAGTATCTGCAGAACGATCTGCTAGAGATCACCAGACAAAGTCACAGAGTCAGAAAGCAGGATGATTGTTCTTTAAACCCATTACTCATTTAACCCTCATCCAATTTGTGGACAGAAGAGTCCTGTATGCACAGAGAGCTTCACGTGGGAGACACATGCTAGAAATGTAAAAAGCCAATAGGAAAATAGCATTTGGGTGGTGCAGGTGAATTCTCTAACCCATGAGGGTCACACCCATGGTGAGAGTGTTCATTGCAACATACCGTGGTGAACCAAATTCTGGTAGAAGGTTTGTTGACCTCTGAATGCCAGGCATCATTGTGACCTGATTGTGACCTGATTATTTGCCTGCCCTAAACACTAAGCATTAAAAAGGTACATTCTCTAGCTCAAAGGAAAATTACTATCCAGGTTCATTGCTAGACAAAATGTGGGTAGAAAAACCCAAATGAAAGTTCAGGCCTTTGATGAAGGGTTTATCAGATGGTCAAAAAGTCAGGATTTCCAAGCCAAGAGTGCAAACAGATGACGCTAAAAATCTCATCCTGGTTCAGCAGCAAAGTGAAGGAAACTGTGAAACTGAAAAGCAATCACAGCTGTGGAAGGGGGAAACAGCTGCCAGTTAACATAAAATAGAAGTAACTGAGAGAAATTAGTAAGTAAAATTAGAACTGTATAAAGACACCTCAGAACAGAATGAAGAAAGTACTTTTTCTCCTACTAAGAACAAAAAGAGCTTAAAATAGTGCAGGAATATCACTAGAGAGGGCTAGGAAAATGAATGGTAATGTAAAAAAGAAAAGTACTAGATATTTGTCTGTATTCAGAAAGAAGTGAGACCATGTACAACACGGGATTGCTGATGGACATTTTTGCTCAGTCACATCAGGAGTCTTATAAGCAAGATCTACTAGAGAAAACGTATTTAAAATAAGCACTATGGCTAATTAGCATTCCAAAAGAGATGACATAATCTCTCTCCCACTTCCATTTGAAGAAATGCTCATAGTGTATCAATACTCCAAATGGGTAAAGAGGATGAATTGGGTAAGTACAATCAAATAGAAATTAATAATAAATGGTAATTGGCATCTTTCAAAGAACAAGAATTACTTTCCAAACTGAGTAACAGTTTTGGTAAGTTTGGCCAAGACATGACAGATTCAGGGTTTTCCAAGGCTGTACCAGAGAACAGTGCTCTGTCCTATAAAACACTGAAAGCTATCCTATAATTGATGTGAGAGCTGGAGAAGTGAGAGATTGCAAATACTAATGAATGGTCACAGCACAGGGCCCCAGTGCAGCACTATGAGAAAAGGGAATAAAGCAACCATGAGTGTGTATACAGTGTTAGATGTAGGCAGAGATATATGGAAATTATTTCTGTGTTCATGCACAGCAGTAGAAAGATCACTGCTGAAACAGTCCCTGACATGCAGACTCATGGAGTGAGGGAGCAGCTCTGGGGGGAGGACACTGGGAGCTGCCCCCATTACTACTTCTCCCCAGGAGCTGCTTTGAGCCACCACTGGAGGCTGGATTTCGAACTGGGAAAACCTTTGGTTCCCCAGGAGAGCCACTCTTCCTGCCTTCTGTACATGTGTGCACTCTTCAAAGGAATCTGAAAAGAGGAAACCATGAACTACCTCCAATAGCAACCTGCAAAAACCAGAGCAAACACCACCCTGTGTGACGCTCAGGACTCACTCTGCTCTTTGGTCTTTTATTTCCTTTATCCATCACATGAAATCTCTTCTCAGTCTGTTGTGGCTGCATGTAGGCTAACTGCACAAGTATTTCCACAAAACACCACTTGCTTCTTGAGTTCCTAACTATCACCACAGGGTTCTAACTGCCAGCACAGGTCTGGCCTTGAGCATGACCTTTGGCAGGGTGCATGGGCAGCAGGCATGTTTCACACCCAGCTGTCAGGGCTGTTTTTCCATTTGATCCATTACAGTTGTCTGTTAAAAGACAAAAATAGCCTCAGCACCAGGGACTGGGACTTCCCTCTGAGAGCCGAGTTCCCCAGCCACAGTCAGTTCCTCAACTGCTTCCCTTCTGAAACATTGGTTTGTTTTCCATACTTGGCCTGCTTTCAGTGGGAGAGGTGCAGTCCTCACCCTCTTCCACCCCTCGTCATGCCCCTTCTCCAGAGCAACCCAGATCCTTGTAGGAACCCACAGGAACCTGACCCTGGCTGGGGAGTCATGGAATCATAGATGTGTATTTATCCAGCTCTTTGCTGGAGGTTTTATCCAGAAGGATCCTGTGAGAGACAGTGTCAAAAGCTTTACTGGAATTCAAAATTATTACATCAGCTGGCTTCCCTTGATCAAGGATTATTATGACTGGCTACCCTGTCATAAAGGAAATTAAGTTTGCCAAGCAAGACTTTCCCTCATGAACCTGTGCTGGCTGTGACCAGTGTCTTGCTTTGTCTTTCAAGTGTTATTTTAATAAGTCCCAGATTAGTCTCCATAATTTTACCAGGCACTAAAGTGAAACTGCTGAGATGCTTTACTGCTCAGCACTGGCACGTAGGAAGATTCATCTGTAGGTATCTAGGCACCACAGATGACAAAAAATGTAATTGCTAAGGACAGAAAACAGACTGTGTGGGTTAAATGTGATGTAGAAAAGGGGGGAGTTTCATGATAAGTGTCTGCCATTCTGCTGAGAATGGCTTCTGGGGGTTATGCCTTTTTGTGTACCTTGAATTTACATGGAAGAAAACACCATGAACTAAAGACTGCTTTGCTTCAGGTGGGAAGGTTGAAATAGGTGTGTTCCTTATGTATTAAGCAGGTGCATTCCTTTTATATCAACAATACACTGTCTCCTGCTGGGTCCAGACTGGAAGAGAGATTTCATCAGTGCTCTTTGGTACCTGGGACAAAACACCAAACACACCAGGGGACTGGTGGGGTCTCCATCCTTTGCACCTCCAAAGCAAGGCTGCCCATCTCTGCAGGAGATGCTTTAACCCAGCAGGACCTCTGCAGCCTCAGCACAGAGCCCAGACTCAGCAGCCACACGCTGGCAGAGATCTCCCAGTCACAGACCTGGCCCACTGCTGCACACGCTGGAAATCCAGGGGAGGTTTGGTGAGGAGGGGATTGTTTGGGCTGGTTTTTCTTTTGAACCCTGTAATAACACTGCTCACGTCTAGTTGTGCGCACTCTTTAAAGAGCTGGGATTCCCCCTTCTGATAGCAGCTACACAGCAGTCACGCTTTTCTTTAATCTCCACCAAACTATTATTTCAACATACCACCCACACAGCCAGATGAAAAAGCACTGGTAAATGGGTGTTGTTGTTTTGTTCTTTCCTTCTCAGAAATAAAACCTAAGACTTAGAAGAAAAGCTCAGAGTCCCTCTCTGTATGTACTAACTCCTCCCTTCCGTCTGGAATTTCCCATCAGTTATACCATAAACAAACTCCCTTCAAATATGCTAAAATCAAGTGAACTGAAATTCAGTAGCAGACATAGAATTAGGGACTATTTGTAATCTGGTGGTTACCAAAGAAAGATCAAGCGCTGATAGAATCTGATTTTTCATTTTAGACTATTTAAATTTCTCATTCAATAAAGTAATAATTCGCTTTATAAATTAGGTTGCATTTGAATACAGCTTTTCATTTGATTTTGTGATTGAGCTTGATAAGGTTTTTAACAACAAGAGGTTGCTCCTTCATTCCCAAATAATGGATAATACTTTGAAGAGCACATACCAGCATGTTATTGCTATTTTTCAAAAGGATTTAGACATCATAACAGATTATTTATTGTTTTGTTGTCCTATCACTGATGTTTCTACTAAGAACCCCTCTAGCAGGAGACAAAAGATGGTGTCCTAACAGAAAATGTTGTTGCTAGGAAAAAGGGCACAAATCTTAGATTATCATGACAGGTTCATAATTTTTTTACAACAAACCACTATAAGGGAACCATAGAACAGTCACAGAGAACACCAGAAGATATCTCTTTTATAAACAGTACAGCAGCTTTCATTCTCTCCTCCTGCTTTTCTGCCTTTAGATTGCTAAGAAGCTTTTTAGGGAAAGAGGCCTGGTATGTGTCCATTTTATTAATAATTTTTTTAATTAAAAAAATTTTCAAAGCAAAAAGATTAGCTGATATATCCCTGGCTGTCATTCCCCCAGTCAGCAGACAGAAGCAGGATGGATTAAGAGCAGGACTCTCTTCTCCTCCTGAGAAGGACTTTGTGGTGTTGAAAGCCAACCATGTCCTCAGCAGCAGGTCAGGGTAGGGGATTGTGTCCCTCTGCTCCACACTGGTGAGATCCCACCTGCAGTGCTGCTGGACATCTAACTCTGGGTGTCCCAACATCAGAGGGATGTGGATCTGTTGGAGCAGGCCCAGAGGAGGCCATGAAGATGCTCAGGGTGCTGGAGCATCTCTGCTGTGAAGACAGACTCGAGCAAGTTGTAGATGTTCAGCCTGGAGTAAAGAAGGTTCCAGGGAGACCTTCCAGTGCCTGAAGGGGTACAAGAGAGCTGGATGCAGACTTCTTACAAGGGCATGGAATGACAGGACAAGGGATAATGGATTCAAACTATCAGAGGGCAGGTTTAGATACTGAGAAGAAATTCTTTACTGTGAGGTTGGTGAGGCCCTGGCACAGGTTGTCCAGAGAAGCTGTGGTTGCCCCATCCCTGGGAGCGTTGAGGGCCAGGTTGGATGAGGCTTGGAGCAACCTGTTTTCCTGGTCTTTAAAGAAGTCCTGAGCAAAGGGACTGCCTGGCTGTGCAATGTCAGGTTTCTCCAGGGCACCCAGAACCAGGTGTAGGATACCAGTGGCTGCTCCTGCAGCTACCTGCAAACATTCACATCCATCTCTCTGCAGAAGACATGAGCTTGTTTATCATTGCCCAGAGCCCTCACTGACATGTATCTCAAACAAGCAGAGAAAAGACACTGCATCCTTTCTGGACCATCTTCTTTCTTCTTCTGTCCTTCTGTCCTTCTTTCCTCCCATTCCTGAAAGTGCCAGGATGTCACCCAAGCCGATGAGACAGGAAAGTGCCTCTGCAGAGGAATGGGAGACATGTGGGTGTGCTTGCATTTTTGTGTTCTTTGGTGCTTGGTCGCATAACAAGACATCCTTGATTTTCACCCATGTATTTGCTGTGTGTATTCCATAAGCTGCAGCTGGAGGGTGCAGCTGGCCTCAGCCTGCCTTTCTCCTGCCAGTGATCCTGTTTGCCTGGGACCTGAGCAGTGATGCTGGCACAGCACACCATGACACTTTCATTCAGCAGGTCAGCGAGAGCATTGGCATTTAGTTCTGGAAAATTCTGGGATTTCCATGCCTCATTATATGTCGATATCTATAGTTGGGGAGTTTTTTTCTTAATTTTTTGATAGTAACTGGGTCTCTTACAGTATCTTTTTGCCACTTCATCTCAAAATATCTGCAAAGGAAGTTGTGGAAAGAATTCACAGACATCTTCTAAACAGAGAAAACTAGAACTCAGACAGAGATGAGAAAAGAGACCACAAGATGAGTCCAGAAGTGAGCTTTATCTGTTTTCTTCCCATTATTTGACAGCACACTCTAGCTACCAAAGCTGGCAGTGAATTATAAAATATTTGCATTTCTTAAAATGTTGAAACCTGCAGGTTTGGCTGAGCAGAGGTTTCATGCAAAAATATCCCACATCTGGGTAGCCTGGAGTGCACTCTGCAAACTCACTCCTGAAAAGCTACCACAGGCATCACTCTCACACACCACAGACAGACAGACAGACAGACTTTCCATCCCCAGTGTCACGTGTTAAAATGTGCCTGTGCAACCCCAGCACCAGGTGAAACTTCACCATCTGTCTTTCCATGAATAATTTGATTTGCAAAATGATTGAAGCTGCTAGTGTCTGTCAGGATAAAAGATGATGGAAGGGATCATGATGTCAAAGAATCTTTCCAATTTATATGGTTTCTTCACAAATGAGTCTTCAAAAAGTACATTCCCAGCAGGGAAAGGAGGGCATGGAAATCATGCTTGGAAAATGAGGCTGTAAATTCATTGTTTAACTGAAAGCAAACTGCTGATCACAGAAAAAAAATCACAGGTGTCTATAGGAAGACCAATTTATAGCAAGATATATTTATACTGAAAAAAATGTGCCAGAGCTCAAAAGTCAGTGTTTTCAAGGGTGATTTCCAGTAGGTTTTTCTGTTGTCTGTTCTGTTATTATGATGGAGTAAGAGGATCTGAAAAACTGGTGGGAAAAGAGGGGGAAAAGCTTGGATTTTTTTTCTCCTTGGGGTGTATACATACCTAGAAATCTCGAGGAAGACCATACTTTCTTTTTCAGACTGTATCAGGGAATTTATCTGAGAAAAAGTGAAGCAAATGTCTCCAAATATGTGCCCCACTAAATCTTTCACTTTAGTTGGAGTGATATCATGCCTTCATCAGTTAATTTCCTTTCTTCAAAACATGAAGTTGCTTATAACAATATATTTTTTGAACTCTTCACTGAAGTGTTCAAAAAATGTGTGGTTGTGGAACCTGGGGACATGGTTTGGTGGTAAACTTGGCAGTGCTGGGTTAACAGTTGGGCTGGATGATCTCAGACGTCTCTTCCAATCTAAATGATTCTATTCTATGATTCCAGCAGAGACTGGAAGGGGTCTTTTACACCCACCAGCACCTTCCAAGACTCAGAGGAGATGCCTCAAAGAAGACATCAGAGGTAACCATCCAGCTGCAGGAGATGGTTTCACGGCCTGGCCACCACAGAGTGGAATCATCACCCAGCTCACCACCCATGTATGAGCCTCAGTTTCCCTGCTGGAGGTCAGTGACACAAAGGAAGTGGACCAAATTAAGAAACGTAATTGTAAAGTAGAGCCTGCCCAGGTCTGTGAGCTCCCCCACTGAGGTGCAGTCAGGTGGACCACAAAACGTCTGGCAAAGGCTCAAAAAAACCACTTGTGCACAGAGGTTCTGCAGAGAGACATGCTGCTGGCAGGACTGTGCATCCCGCTGCTTGCTAAGGCTCATGTCAAGGGAGGGTTCACCCCAAAAGAAGTCACAGAAACCCCTGAAGTCTTCTTTTTTTGAGAAAATCTGAGCAACAGAGCACAGGGCTCACAATTCTTTGACTCCTCCATCACACAGCTGAAGCTCAGATCAGTGGCTCAGGAACTGGTTTGCTCTAGATAAGGTCTGGCATGCCCAGGGTGATTCCAGCTGCATTCATCAGGGAATTCTTAGTGCAGAAGGACCCCAAGCTGATGCACATTGCCCATTTTGATGGAGGGACATCCTTTTGAAGCAAAGGGCTCACAATCCTGAGTGTCCATGTGTCACTGCAGACACTCCATAACACACCATGCTCAGGAAAAAACCCAGCACATGAAGTCTTGTTCCCAATCAAACCTGCCAGCCTGTTTTGTTGTCCTCTTGCCTTTTTTCTCCCCCTCCTCCTCCATTCCATTTCCTTTTCCTGTGTGCTTACATGGCAGCCCCTGTACATGTAAATCAGTAAATCAAACCATGTACAGAGCATTATTTTCTATGTTATCTCTCTTCTGCAAAACATTTCCTGCTTTCCTGTCTGCGGCTTTTCTCTAAGGTGCCCCTCGGCACTGAGCGCCAGTGCAGACGTGTTGGGGTCACCCATGGGTGCCTGCCAGCTCTGTGACATCCTCCCCTAGCAGGGTACCAGCAGCTTCCTAAAGCCACCCACCTCCAGGGGTTTGGTGCAGCTCTACAAGGTGGACTGCTGGGAGCTTTGCCATGGAGAGCTGGCAGTGATGGTCCCTGACCAGAGCAGGAGGAGCTGATGCAATGTAAACACCAAATCCCTTTGAATCCCTGCTGCATCAGCTGGTCCAGCCTGGCTGCAGAGCAAACTGAGAGGCGCTAAGGGGAAAACAACAGTAGCAAAAAAAAAAAAAAAAATTGGATTTACAGCAGAATGTTTGAGTGAGATTTGGTTTGTCCAAGACATGTCTGTATATGTCAATTCCTTGTTCTTCAGCCACTCCGCTCCCTCAGGATTTAGAATGGGAGGATGAATTTTATGACTTTGTTTCCACAGCTGACACAGTTTTTGTATTAACCCAAGATTTAATATCCAAAAATATAAGAGCCCTGCAGTAGCATAGAGTTCTGGGTAGCATATTAGCTGTTTGCACAAGATGCAAAACCAGCTTGAACATCTCTCTGATCTGTGAAGTTAAACCAATTTTAGGTCTTGGCCCAGCACTACTGCTGCTTTGAGTTTGTAAAAAAAATTCTAGAGTGAGTATTTGAACCGCACCCTTTTCCTCCCCATGCACTGACAACTGTAACCTTTCTACCGCTGTGGGTGCTAAAGAGTTTCTCAGTAAAAAGAGGCGTTTTCATAGGAAAAGAAAGCCAGACATCTGTCACAAGGCTGCACGTGCGGTGGGAGCAGCAGAGCCGAGCCCGCCGTGCAGCCTGGCAGGCAGCGATGGGTGCCTGCTAACTCACTGTGTTTGCAGTTTCCTTTTATTCCCACAGCTGGAGCTGAATGAAAGGACAAAGTGGATGGGCTGGGATGCCTGGGAACACACGTGTTCAGAGATTGAATTCAAAGTTTGGAGCCAACTTCCCTGAGCTGCAGCAGCACACTCGCTGTCTCAGCTGTGGCCACACCACTGGCAGCAGGCTGTCCCAAAGAAGCTGTTAGATATAACCCCACCTCGTCCTAAGGACCCCAAGGTACAGACTGGCACCTCTCCACTCTTACCACACAGAGGATAAAGCAGACGTTGCTCCAGTGTTGTCAAAGGTCTCTCAGAAGCCCTTTGTGACAACCAGCTGTGCTCTGCCAGCAGGCTCATGATAGGGACCATATTAATCCCAGTATGTGACAGGGTAGGACTGTCAAACATAGACAGAGCTTTTCTCTTCAGAGTGAGAGACCTTTCCTTGATGAGAACATGATCAGTCACATTCAGCTTAGTGGATTTCCACCCCTGAGGCACACAGCACATCACTGCATCAGTGAAAAAGGAGAACAGCCAAATTTCTACACACCACTCATAAAAATAGGCAAACTGAAAGCAAGAGGGCTTTCCAACACAGAAGTGAGATGTAAGCATTTATGCAGCCTGACTAAGAGGCAGGAATCTGACTCTGTCATCCCACCCATCACATGTAGGAAAGCCACTGAACTAAAAATCTTAGCAACTGACAGCCCCATGTTTTACATTTCCAGCAGCAGGACTGGAAGGCTTCTGCATTCCCTGCAGACTGCACGCTATGGATTGGGCATGTTACAGTCAGAGATAAATCTGTGTAAGCTCTGTGCTGGGCTCAGCTCAGTGGTTTTGCCACTCAGCCTGCCTGAGTGCCAGGGTGGCACATGTATGCATCTCGTGTAAGGGAAAGACTCTGCAGGTAGGAAGTGGCTGGGAGGAACCCGAGCTTTGGTTTTAGCGGAGTTTAACACATTCTGGCTTGAGCGATCCAACCTGTGGTGGTTGGTCCTGATATAGACTGAAAAAACCACGGTGCTTACAATTAAGAAAGTGCTTGAAAGTGCTTGAAAATGCTTATGATTAAGGAAGTTTGGACAGTCGCTGTACCTCAGTAGGAAAATGATGAAAAGTGCGTAGAGGACATCACTTATGCAGCTTGCCTTGCTTGAACATGCAACCTTAAAGGCAACTAGCTAAATAGCACCCAGAAATTAAATTGCAGAAAGAAATATTCTCAAAATGCCCAATCTAATCTCATTGAGGTTAAAAGAAATTTTCCATTTACTTCATTTGGATTTGGCCAGAGAGTTTCTGCACTCTGCTTTAAATGGCTCTTCATCTGATCTTTTTTTACTGACTAGGTAAGGCATCAGTACAACACAACTCAGACCAAAATTTATATTGCTGTACTGCTTGTATTAGCTCTACTGAAAACAGTGTAAAATTACTTGAAATGTTTGGTTTGGTTTTACCACCCACAGGTAGGTAGTTTGGTGTTCATCTCCAGTGACAGAAGACCTTGTCAAAAGTTTTTGAAAGCATCTTCCAACATGAAATCTTGGCCCAGTCTTCATCTCTCAGGGGAATAGTTCTGGGTGATGTCAGTTTGGTCTGTACTGTTGAGAGATGCATGAAGAAGATAAATAGTAATATTTTTCAAGTCTGACTGGAAGATTCAAGGGCACATCTTTCATTTCCCTATGGAGGACCATGCAAGTTTCAAAGTTTCATCATAAAATCAAGTCAGAAAATGCAGATGTGTCTCTGACTATCCTAAACCGAACAACAGGGAGAAAACAATCAGGCAGGTATTTGACCCCACAGCTGATTACAGCCAAACTGGAACCATGAGCTGGTACATCACAAATACCACAGAGGAGCCCACTGGTCTCTGTGAAAGCTCCAGTTCTTCAGGAGTTGCTGAGGTCTGAGTGGTCTCTGCTCTTTTCTATCCCCATATCTGAATGAAAGGCAAATACAGAGACAAATCAGCTGTAGTCACCTCAGAAACATTATTCCTTCATTGTGCTTTCCTTTGGGTTTGATTTCTACACAGAGAGGGAACAACATGAAATCACATGTTTGAGGCAGTGCACAGACTGCCTCCAGCAATATGTCCAGTCAAGCTGAACTGGTACAGACAGAAATTTCACCTATTCTCCTGCACGGATGGAAACCAGCTTCAGCCTCTTTTCCCCCAATTCCTTCTGGTTCCTGAGAATAAATTGCTCTTTACAGAAAGACTCATCCCCAGAAACCTTCTCCAGAACAGAACCAATGTAACTTTTTTACACTAGAATGAAAGTACATACCAAGCATTTCTTTAATTTTCAGAAGAAATGTTTCACTTTTAATACAGATACCAAAAGTCAGTTCAGTTCTCTGCTTGCCTTAGGTTGCTACTCTACAGTTCCTTCCTGTCCCACCTTAGCTCTCAGCAGTCTGCAAACACTGGCAGACCCTGGGGAGTACTGTAAGCACCTCACTGCAATTGGAACCAGTAGGAGTTGATGGAGAAGTTGCCTGAAAACTTAATAAATTTGGTCATAATTGACTTTGACTGAGTGACACACAGCATCTGCAAAAGCACATAGAACAGGTCTCAAAAACGAGGTCTAGGCTGGCAATGTAACATTGGGATCTTCTTCCTCCTTCACATAAAGCCTGAGCTAGGACACTTGGTTCCTTCTTATCAATGCTCTTCGCTATTAAGGAACTCCTGCAACTCAATTCTATTTCTTCGAGGTGCTCAAACCACCATCAAATCTTCTTTAGCATTCTCAGCCTTTTCTATCCCAGCTGGCACTAGAAGAGGCTCTCCCTCTTATTACCACTCTCTTTATTGAGCTTTAATACTGTTTCCCATGTTTCAATACTGGCCAATTCACATATATTCAGGTGAGTTCATGTGTCACACCCAGAGTGGGAACTACCTCCACTGCAGAAATCAGCACCTCCTGCAGGCACCCTGCCCCAAGGAGCCACAGGGTTTGGGGCACTTCATCGGTCCCTTGTCCCTCCAGGGCATGTTTGCAGTGATTTAGGTGCACATCCAGAACAGGAGCCCAAAAAAGAGTCTGGCAGTCACAAAAGCAACCTCCACCCCTGTACAAGTGACCGAATTTGACAGCAAACACTTTATTTTTTAAGGCTGCTTCTCTTCCTAGGTGCTCTGCCGGCACTGGGCAGCCTCTGCTCTCTGTGCACACCCAGCTAAAAGTAACACACTTGGGGAGTCTGATGAAGTGCCCACAGAACTTCTTTTAGCTCACAGCACTGAGAACTGCACGTGGTACCGCCAGCTACTTCCTGCAGTTCCGTCCGAGCAGCCTCCGAGCACGGCTCGAGCGGGAGCACTCCATCGTCTCCTCTGCAAAAACAAGGCAGAAAAAATAAAAGGTAAGTGTTCCATCTCTGAGTCAAGGCTTTGCTTCTATTTAGCAGCATTTTCCTTTGTTTTATTTTGGTCACTGTTTCTCCACGCCGTGTGTTTGTGCTCAAGAAATGCAGATCGTGTTGATGGCTCACCGTAGTCTGAATCTCCTTGTGATTGATGTAGTTGCCTGGGTCTGTATTAATTAATTGCAGTTGATGCAGTCCTTCCTACCTGTCTTCCTTACAAATTCCCTTTCCCATAAAAAAATCATATTTCTCTTAGAAATCAACTTTAGTTCCAGTCAGGGATAGACGATTATTAGGATTGAAGATTTTGGCAGAACAGAGGTTGCTGTGAGCTTGGCTTTAGCTATTACTGCAGTGCATGAGCCATGAACACAGAATTACAACAGAAATATGAATGCTGGGTTTCTTTTCAGGACAATTCACATCCAGCCTTTCCTCTCATCCTTACTCTGCTGGAAAAGCAAGGCAGGCATGTAATTGTCAAGTTAACCTGCTGGTCTATAAAGACTAATTGGATACACTACATTCCTTCTTTTTCTCCACCTTTTATTCACACAGCACTGCTGATCTCTGGCACTCAGGAATGTGATGGCCAACAGGAGCTTAAATTAATATTTTTTTTCAAATATTTTTGGAGTTAACTACTTTGCCAAAGACCAAATAGCATCTGGGTTTATTTTAAACCTGTCCTGATAATTCCATTTAGATCTGCTGCTGCCTCTAAACCAACAGCTCTTTAACTTCCAGTAACTTTATTGTGGGGAAAAAGAAGAGGGCTGTAGGAGGGAAACAAACAAACAAAACAAAACAAAAAAACCTCCACCACTTATTCTGCTCATTAGTACATAATGGGCAAGACTGATATTCTTCCAAGATATTTTCCAAAGTTATTTACACAGGACATTATATTTAAAGAAATTTAAAGTTTGAATTGGGCACCCCCTCTGCACAGATTTCTGCCTGAAAGTGCAGACAGCTCCTTCAGGTTCAGCATATCCCAAGCCTCTTGGGAGACACTGATCTTACAACCTCGCCAAGATCACACACATAATTTTGCTGTCAAGTGTCAGGACACTTTGGGAAATATCTACTAACTGGGATTTTTACATTAACATCTTCCAGGGTGGACCCTAAGAGTGCAAACAAACAATGAGATGCTCATTGTGTAGACTTACAAAGAGCCAGAAGAGATCAGAGATGAAGATTCAGACAAAACACGACAGATTTAGCAGAAATGAAACAGATATGTCAAAGGTGTGTATACATGCAAAGAGGAATCTTTGAGCATCACAGTTTTGCTGGTATCACTGTAGGCTTAAGGGGAAAGCCCTGCTGCTAGGATGGGAGTAGGTAGCTACAGGAGGTGACCCTGATGTCAAAAAGGAAAATGGAAGTTCTCCAATTAGTTGAGAGCAAATCAGAGGACAAAATGGAACCAAGAAATTGTGTTTCACAGTAAATGGAGAAGGGGGAAATATTTTTGTCTAAGTTCAGAGCACTGTTAAATACCATTTGTAGGCACTCTTAAAAATAGGATTGTTTAAAGTAAAGAAGGCACTGTGGTTTTCGTAAGGCTTTACAAATCCTACATGCTGAGAGACATCCGCTTTAGACAAAAGTAAAACAATTTTGAGATGAAACTAGCTAGACTAGTCAGTAACAACCAGCATGCCAGTGAGCCCAAGTCTGACAGATAATGAAATTACTTTGGGCAACTCTGCTCTGGTTTCCCCCAGCAACATCTTTAGTACGGATGATGCCACCACGGCAGTTTCCATACAAACCCACAAGGGCAGGCCAAGACCCCTATCAGGGAGAGATAATCTACTGTCACAAGGTCAAAGCTCAACATTACCTTTGCATTCTCCTACTCCTGGCAAAGAGAAGCCATCCCATCTGTGCTCACTCTTTGCAGCACAGTTAAGCCATGCTCAACTGGGGGATTTAAGAGGGATGAAAGAGACAAACACATTTTGGGGGTGCAGAAAGAGCCTGTGATCCCTGTGACTGTAATGATTGCAGTGAAGGTGTCAGTGCAGGAAGAGGGAAAGCTTGTGAATTTGAGAGTGTGATCAGATGTGTTTGGTTATGAATAAATATTCTCTGCAAGTGTCACTGCCTGGTGGCACTGGACACTTGCCTCTGGTCCACCATCTTCTGACTTCCAGGAGCTTGAACAACAGAAGAGGTATTATTTACCATTTGTGAATCTCCTGGGACAGCAGTGGTTTGAAAACCACTGCCTTGGGGCAGAGGGAGGAAAAGCAGCAGCAGGATGGTGAAAGGCAGGAATGAACCGTGGCGGTACAGAGACCACTACAGGGAAAGGCAGACTGAGGTGATGACAGGCTGCAGGAAGTGACCAGGTCAGCAATGAAGGACAGAGCCTGGGCAGGGCTCAGCAGTGACAGGCCAACAGCACACAGGACCACACTGTGGTCAGACACAACCCCTGACCATTAATAAAAACAAACCAAGACATGGGAAACATGGGAAACAAACAGAGCCATTGGCCAGCCACAATCCGCAGCCAACTTTAAGTAAGCAAAGCCACTTACCACAAGGTAGAATAACTGAATGGTCACTAAAACTCACATCAACTGCTACAACACTGCCCTGTTCTTGTGTGGCAGCAACAGAGGCCCCACAGGAGCACAGAAGTGCCAGCTAAGGGATGCCATAGGCCTGGCCATGCTGCTCCCAGGCTAACCATCTTGCTTACCCTGGAGGAGATTCACCTTCACAGATCTGCAAATGATGCTCCTCCTAGCAGGAACAAGTCTTTCTCTGGGCCACAGAGTCCTGGTTTCTCAGGACTTGAAGACCTTTCTTAATGCCTTGCATTGGTCCAGGTGTCACACATGGCCATGTCCTGGTGTTTACTGAAGGGTGAGATGTATCAACCCAGACCAGAAATCTCCAGCAACTCCAGCTGAACAGCTGCTAACCCAGAGATGATTTTGAGTCACAATAGTTTGGGGTGGAGATGGCTCTAGACTGGGCCTTTCTATGGCTCTTAGTGTGTTTCTAACTGTAGGTACCAAAGGTTTGGCAGGAGTCTCCTGTTTGAAGGCCTGGAGGCCAAGAATAAGGAGGAAATATCCTTAAGTAGTTGCTGGGGAAATCCTAAAATCTAAAGAATAACAGAGCACCCCATTTTAAGGGGTGCACTGGTGGGTTTGGACATAGGTCTTGGTTCTTCTTTGTTCATCTGCTTGAAGTCAGATTTTCCTTAAATCTGGCAAGAAGACACATTCACCTCTAACAGTGTGGCAGCATAGCCAGACATCCTCACATTGTTAAAATAGCTTGTTCCCTGATATCCCAAGCTCCAACATCCCAGCCTGCTCTTCTCGGAAACCAGAGCAGTATCCATCCACTTTCAAGCCCTTAGTGCCAAATCTGCTGGCACTTGGCTGTGCTTCAGCATCTTTGAGCACCCTGATGCAAGGGAGAGGAATGGGAATCACCACTCTCATCCTCTTCTTCTAAAACTTCGTAGTTCCAGCACAAACCAGTAGGAAAGTTTGGTCAGCTGGGTTTCCAAATGAGCCATTTCTTTAACAGAAGCCATATACAATTAGCCCCCAATGTCAAGGCCACCAATTAAGCTGCAATAGCTTTAGGGAGTCATTGAGCTCCAGTGCCTGATGGTTTCAGGTGTGAAGCAGAGCTGTTCTCAGTTTCTCACTTTCACTGCCACTGCTCCAAGACCTACACTTTCCTCAGCCTTTTGACTCAACAGGCTTTATAGTTTAGCCTCAAATTTATGACAGTTTTTCTGGGCTTTCTGATGCTATTCCGGGCCATGAAGCCCTTCCTCTGGCTCTGGGATATTTTCCACACAAAGTACCAGGGTGTACATCTGCCCTGCAATAGCTGCACTCTGATGCTCTCAGGGAGGACTGAGAAACTTTGCTAGATGCAAAGTCCCAAAATCCTGACTCACAGCCTTTGAATCATGAGACCAGAGAAAAAAGGCCCCTGGTATGGGTGGATTTTGGAGTCTGTTTTTCACCTGTGAACTTCCCCTACCTACAATGCATGACATTTAAGCAGTTTTACCTGCTTTTATATGTGTTGAATAACATGGCCTTCAACCCAATAGCAGGATCTTTTGTCAACATATTTCTCTCCCACCCACCAGACATTCTTTTCTCCTGGGCAGTCCCTCTCCAGTTAACATGGCACTAAGGCACCCAGCTTAGGGGAGGATCATTTTTTAAACCTGTGCATTTGTCAAACCTAAATTATTACAGTTCCCCTTAGTAAAACCACAGCTGCTCATTTTAGCAAATTAGCACATTTAGTACTATTATGGGATTTCTAGACTGTGGAAAGGGGGAAGTGGATGTATGGATTTATGTAAAAAACCTGCACTTAGGTATTTAAAAATCGACAGTCATTGAGAGTTCACATCTGTGAACAGTGTTATCTTGAGGTAAATCAAGTCTCTTTCCCTCATCAGGAAAGATTGCTGAGGTCCTCCCTTCCTGAAAGGCAACTGATTAATAACTTCTCTCTTCTACCAAATATCTTCTTTATTTTCATATTTACTATTATCTTTATTTTAGTATCTTTTAAGACTCCTTATATCTCCACTATACCTCAAAATAACTTGTTTTAACCAGCACTAGGCACCTGCTTCACCAGTGGAAGTAAGATATTTTATGATAGAGTTATGCTCAGGCTGGATTCCCAGGAAAGCTTTAAAACACTTTTTTTTCTAAACAGAGTTTTGAAACTGTATCGTGCCAAGATTATATTCATATATTATGTTCAAGTTTGGAACAACGTTGCTTGAAAATACATGAGTTTATGTTCAAATTTCAAATTACATAGCTTCAAATCCCGCTGTGTTGTGTGTCAGTAAAAATGATTGGTCTGATGAGTAACCAAGTGGAGCCATGGCTGTTTCTCCTTTTTATGCTGAGATTTGCTTATAGAAGTGACTTCCTAATTAATAATTTATTAATAATGGAAAAAAAAAATAAAGCAGTTCACTGACTTGCTGGGCAAACACGATCTGTTTCTGTTCAAAGACACCATAAACTTTTTCCTTCTTTCAAGAACAGCAGAATAAATAATCCACAGCAATTTCTTATGTTCAAGTTAAGAACACAAAAGTTTATCAGCTGACAATTTACAGGCAGGTAGTGCAAGCTCTGCATGAGAAGGAGAAGCCCAAGTTTAGACGTTGGAGGAGTGACACTGCTGGTGACAAGCACTGTAGGTGGCATGAATGTCACATCTGGGAACTGATGTGTTTCAATATTAGATTTGAGTGTCCAACTGGCAGCCTTGTGTCAAATCCTTCCAGCACCACATTCTACTAAGGAAAGTACACAAAATCCCTCAGAAACTCAGGTCCTCTTTCACTGGAGGCTGATTTATGCTTTAAGACACGCAAGTTTTTTCCTCTACGGATATTGGGGAGAGGAAGGAAAGTGTGAAGGGAAAGTTTGTTTTAATTTTAACCATCACAGTGGTTATTTTAAATTGTTTCTAATATCCACATAAATGCCTCAAAACTTTCAACTCTAACAATAATCCCTGGAGAAGATGGATGATCAGAAAAATATTAGAAAACAAAAAATATATGAATTAATGTGCTTTGCTCATGTTATGGATTTCACTGTGTCTTTTTTTTTTTCTTCTGTCCCTGTGTATCTCAGATGAGTTAATCTGAAGACTTTCAACGAGTCTCTGTCCAGCTGTTGAGAATTTTTTGACTTATCCTTCTCTTCCTTGTAGCCATATCTGTAATTTTTACTTTTTCTAATAGTGGTTACTTTTATCACTCCAACTTCTCCTTTGGCGATTTAAACAGTTTCACATGAATAATGAAAAAAAAATAGACTAAGTAAAGCCTTTTGCTTTCCGGCTTTGTTTCACTTCTCTTTTTTTTACACTTCGGTGTTACTGGAAAGATTTTTCTTGAGAAAAAAATTAATGCAACTGGCCCAAATGAGCAGCAGGAACCACTGCATTTTAGGAGTATGAAACGTAATTATCTAATTGCCTAACAGTGTGGGCACGACACAAGAACATTAGAAATGGAGGAGTGTAAATACAGAGCAGGTATGCAGCAAATCCTAGTGGATTACCGAATCTTCCAGTGATTTCTGCTCAGGCGCTTCATGATCTCTCTGTCCTGGAAGATGAGATGTTTTGCATGTCTTGAAGGTGAGAAACCAAGCACATGCTAACTGTGGTTTGTCTCGTGCAGTGACTCTCACAGAGCAAGAAGCCTCAGAGTGCTGACATGAGATGTTCATGTGAAACACAGCCAGTACCTGCTGTAACACCTAGTCATGGTTGGTGAGGCCACAGCAGATCAGGATAGCCCACAAAAAGGTGAAAATAGCTACGCTGGAGAGGCTTTGCTCAACTGAACAATACAGGGCAGCAAAGATAACCCATTGGAACAGTTTGTACCTCACAAATGCGTTCTTGGATATTGCTCATTCTTGTCATCATCGCTACGTTTGACCCTTTATAAATGCTTGAAAATTGTTGGGTGTGATAGATCTCTTGAGTTCTGGTGTTCAAACCAAAACTGATCATCACAAATATGAATAGAAAGTGGTGTATAGTTTTTTTCATCTGTGTAATTATTACTGTTTTTCATTTTAATTTGTATTTGAGATGCAGGTTAGCCTTGAATCCCAGAGGAAGACAGAACTGGGAATCTTCTGGGCTGAGCCAAACTAATGAAACTAATTATTAAAGTCTAAAGGTCTGAGAGGAAGATATAAATATGCTTTCAATTAAGGGGGGTGTGGAAACACAGAGAAGTTGACCTTAGTCACAGTGTCTTGGTTTGACAAGACAGGTATCTGCCAGGGAAACTGGGGTTTCCCTTAGAATAGAGAATGCAAACCCCCCACCCCTGCCAAATTATAAATTTTCAATTAAGGGCTCTCAGGCAAAGGTTTGGGAATAGGAATAACAGTTCTTTACTAGGAATATCAATAATACAAATGTGGTAGGAAACAAAACTACCCCACCAAACCAGCAAACAAACAACAACAATTTGGGAAAGCCCTGACAGAATCAGAGCTGCCACCTGGCACCCTGTTAGTCAGGGTGTTGGAAGCAGTCCAGAAGTGAGTCCTGGGATGACAGACGTGGCTCTGTTGGAGCAGGGACGATCCTGTAGCCAAAAAGGGTCTAGGAGTGATGAGGAAGGGTCTAGGAGTGATGAGGAGGAGTCTAGGGGTGATGAGGAGGGGTCCAGGGGTGAGGTGATGGTGAGATGGGGTCCGGCAATGATGAGATGGGGTCTGGTAAAGATGAGATGGGGTGCCATCTTCCTCCCAGGAATCGGGGTGAAGCAAGAGAAGTCTGTCCCCGGCCGGCTCAGTTTTCCCGGCAGCAATTGTAGACTCCCCCCACTGGGCGGGGCATCCCACAATAGGACCATGCATGCAGATGGGGCTCTGGGGCTCTGGGGGGAGCGGGTATAGTCCAGGGGTATAGTCTGTTAATGGCCCATTACCAAAAGGCACCCGCCCCTCCCCCCGTCCCCCTCCTTCCAAAGTTACAAGAAATAAAGAACAATTCCCCAACTGCTTTCAGCAGATGAAAATAGAATACACATTTTTGATTCCATAACCCAGGACACACAGGTGGATTGTGGTGTTACTTCCTTCCCCTTAAGGGTGTGTCAATACAAGGGAAAACATCACCAGGAGAAATTTCAGAAATTGTCTGTGCAGTGCTGCTTTGTGATCTTCAGTTGGAAGGGGAAACCATTCTGCAGGCCTGGAGAAGTGAGTGGAGGCAAGTAAAGCTCTGAACTGGGGGTGGATGCAGTGGCCAGTGGAAGAAGCCTCTTCCCTGGACAGGGCTGAGAGCCTTGGAGAAGGTGAGGAGTAGACCAAATGGATGGCCTCCTCTCCTCCTTCCTTATATAGGGCTGGGACTTATCCTTCCCAGCAGGAATGCTCTACAAGCTCCTAAGCTGACAGGCCAAAGCTTCAGCATAGTCCTTCAGCACCTGCATTTTCTTGTGGAGTGTAAGTCCATGCCTGTGGCTGCACGTGGTCAGCTGCGGCGTCGCACCTGGCAGCTGACAGCCATTTACAGGTGAAGGTTTCTTCTGCTCAGCCCCAGCCCTGTAGCTTAGCCCACATGCCAAATACCAAGGAAAAATGCCTACTACGGGCAGGTAGCTTAGAAAGTCACAGGTGTCTCCTTCCTGAGGCTCCCTCATGGGTGCTGAGCATGGGAAGGAGACTTGGAGCAAAAGCAGGAGGAGAGGACGCACGACAAGAATGGAGAGCCATGTGTCCACAGAACTCTTCTACTGTTTCCTGCCCTGCACCTCTACTGGCTGCTCTGGCGGAAGCTGTACACAAAGGAGAATATTCAGACAAGCACAGGCTCAAGAGAAGTGTGCAAAGCCAGGAGGAGGGGAGGAGAGAGTACCCTCAACCACTCCTGAAGGTGTTTTTATTGAGGTGTGTGGGGTAGACAAGCTGATGAGTAACTGAGGTGGTGTGTGACCTGTGCCATTGTCCCTGCCCTGGCTGTCACCATCTGACTATGAACTGTATTAATCTGTTGTGCTTTACCATGGGTCTCCAAGACCCTCTGTGGTGTGCAGGTGTCCAGCAGCTCTCACACCACCCGTCAAGGACAAGCTCTGTATGTCAGTTGACAGATAAGGCCTGGGCAGAGAACCACTGCTGACCCTGAAATCAAGCACTCTTTTTATCCCCTCTACACAGCAGTTTGGCAGGTGGCCCAGAAGAGACCCCTCCTCCTCCGCCAAAGGTGGCAGATGCTCAGAGGCAGCAGAAAACTTGTCACCACCAGCCCTTATTGCAACCACTGTGTTTGTAAGTTAACACCAGCTCAACCACCCTCCGGGTTAAGAATATTTTTCTAATATCCAAACTAAACCTCCCCTGACACCACTTCAGGCCATTCCCTCAGGTCCTGTCACTGGTCTGAGTACCAAGCCATCTTCTCCACAAAGCTAGTGAGGATCCTTTTCTCCAGTCATTCTGAAGATAGGACAATACTGAATACAGCTTTTTTAAAAAATATGTCTAAGCTGCTCTACGACTTCATATCCATCTACCTTACTTTTATAGGCTGATCCCCATGTGAGATTTTGGGTGCAGATTTTGGGATACATAGCATGAGGAATGATGGTGGTTTTTGCATTTACGGTATGATTTCAGAATGGGAACTGACAAAAAGGAGATGGATGATTTTATGTCCAGGGACAGAACTTCAGATTCCCCTTGAGAGAGCTTCCACACACCCTCCAGAATCCAGTCCAACTCTCAGAGGTGGTGGGATGTGACCCTCATCTCTCAGTTCGTGTCAGAGGAGGCACCTTTCAAACATCCCCCATCCCACTTGCTCCACTGGCATGTCAAGTTGGCACTTATGGGACCATAACCTTTACTGACACATTTTAAAGTGATGCAATGCTAACTTTCCACCTTGTCTTCTGATTTGCAGGAAATACCAGCTGGAAAAAGAATAATGGAACATTGTCTAAACAAAACATGCAACTCCACTTGCACAGAAATTCCCTATGAACAGAGTCAGACACTTCTGGTTGCTGTTTACAGCATTGTTTTTACTATAGGCCTTCCAGCAAATTGCTTAACTTCTCTGCTTACATTTGTACAGATCCGAAGGGGTAAAGTAACTGCCATCTACATTTTCAGTTTATCATTGTGTGATCTGATGTATTTAAGTACCTTGCCTTTCTGGATTATCTATGTGCAAAACGGGCACCAGTGGAACATGACTGACATTGCTTGCAAAATAACAGGATACATCTTTTTCTGCAATATCTACATCAGCATTCTGCTTTTGTGCTGCATCTCTGTGGATCGTTACGTAGCACTGGTGTATTCTCTGGAATCAAGGGGGAGAAGACAACAGAAAACAGCCATCAAAATAGTCTGTTTTATCTTTGTTGTGGTTGCAGGAATCCACACGCCAGTATTTAAAATGGAAGATAAGCAAGAATGTACAAAAACCTGCTTTGAGACAGTGCCTCTTAACATATTACTGGCTTCTTTCAGCTTTGCTAGATTCCTATTTGGATTTGCCATACCCTTCATAACCCTCATTTTTACAAACTACAAAATCTTCCAAGCTACAAAAGGAAGCAGCAGCTTGACTTGTCACCAGAAAGCCAAAGTGAAGTATGTGGCTATTGCCATTATTGTTATTTTCTCGATCTGCTTCGCTCCATACCATGTGGTGCTCATAATAAGAGCCATATACTTTATATTTCATCAGGACTGCCCATGTCCATTTGAAAATAAGATATATCCAGTTTTTACAGTGTTTCTGTGTTTAGGCACTGCAAACGGTGTTGCTGATCCAATCATCTACGTTCTGGTCAGTGAAAACATCAGAGAAGAATGTCGCAGGAGCCTGAGAAGATGGAGATGGAACTCATCCCAGCTAAATTCATCCATTGATCACAATACTGAAAGCAAAAAATTGGAAATGCTGAAAGAATCAGAGGAAGGGAGCCAAAGAGAAGAAAACAAAGAAATAACAGATTCATCTGACATTCAGCAGAACTGTACTACCGGCAGAGGCCAGGAAAGTGGCAGCTAGCTGGTAGCTGCTGGAACAAATAAAAAGTTCCCAATGCCAGCTGCAGGACACAAGTCTTTATGTGCTGACATCATCTTGCATGTCCTGCATGGGCCATTAACTCCTTGAGGACACTGTGGGAGCAATAATTCACATTTCTCTTTGTCTCCTACAATAAACTTTGCCCAGCAGCATCGTGAAAATACTGCTTTGCTAAGGATATTGGAATAAACTGAGTAATTTACTTTGACTCAAATTGGGATCTTAAAAACTCATTTTTTAGACTGACTCTTTCTTTCATATGAAATAAAACCAGTTTTATCTTCTCAGCAAAATAAAAAAATAACACTGCTGAGGAGAACAATGTACAGTGTTTCTCATGGTTGAAATTTTTGCTTCTTGAGGTTCCTGTTCAGGTTCTCATACATGTGCTCTGCTGTTAACATTTGTGGTTAACCAGTGGAAAATAATAAAGATGAATAAGTCTTTCAACAAGAGGCTTGAATATTTTCCTCGTACTCCAGTATATGACTTCAGGTATATCACACATTCCAGGAGAATTAGAGGGTTAAAAAATGGCCTGATAACACAGACCAACATACTGCTGCTGCATTAGTCAAGATCCTGCACTGCCCTGAAATTCTTAACATGTACAGTTCTATTGCTTGATAGTTTACAATTAGTAAATTTTACTTGTTTTGCAGTCAGATCTAGAATGCACTGAAATGTACAGAAAATGTATACATTTCCAAGGGGAGTCAGGGACTGCTTTTATTGAACTCGTGTTTCTTTTCTGGCTAAGCTAACCCTCCCTTTTTGTTATCGATCCCACTTTTACTGTGGCTAGGCTCACAGATATGGGTAGGCTCACAGATGTGGAAGGCTGGCAGTCTGGAGAGCACAGTCCTTCCTCCTCACAGCTGGGAACTCCCTCAGACATGCTGGGGCAAATTTCACTGTTGCCGCTGCCACTCTCTTATGAATAAATTATTGATAGTAGTTCCTTGTGCCCTCAAACAAGAATTTAAAAAATAAGAATGATACAAATCTGGCAATGTTTATCTAAACAACTTCTTCATTTTTTATGTGATGCAACAGGTAGATCATGAATCAGTTTGACTATGAGTTTGTAAAATGTTTCATAGCATCATTCCATTTAATCTGTGACATGTTGAAATTGTTATTGATGTTGACATTTCTGCATTGAATTAACATTAACCAGTCTTAATATAAATACAATGCCTTTTATTATCTTAAAATTGCTATAGATATTTTTGTATATTATATTTTATTCTTATTCTTACTTTTGTAAAGAACCATTATGCCAAAATTAAATATCCTCAATTTATTACATTTATGACATATTTCATTTTTTAATTATTTAATGACTCCTCTGGTATTTATCTGTGAAATGGTTTTGTCTCAAAAGTAGTCCACATTATACTAAATTGGAGATTGTTTCTTGCAAAGACGTGAAATTCTGTTGTGCTAATTAAAAAATTATGGATTTCTATTTTTAGATGCACCTCAGAGATGAAATTCTCTAAGGTATCAAGGAGAGACTTACAAAGTGCTGAATATCTGTAACTTTCTGTTGCTAAAGAATTCTGCAGCAGCAGACCACAGCTCATGACAGCCCCTGCCAGCCAGAGTGCTGGTGACTCATCTCAGAAGATGCACATGCAAAGCACCCCGACCTCAGGATTTTCATAGTCTGAAAGCAAACTTTAATGAATAAAAGCACTGAATTTAGAAGAAACCTGAAGTACAGGCTTCTGAACTGATTGACATGGATGTAAGTTAGCTATTGACCTCAATGAACTGAAACATCTCTGATGATTTTCCTCTGCTAAAAAATGTGTCAAGCTGGTGCAGCCTCACCTCAAGTCCTGTGTGCAGTTTTAGGAGCCACAATATAAAAAAGGCATGAAGCTGTTAGAGAACAACCAAAGAAGGGCCATGAGGATGGTGAAAGCTCTGGAGGGGAGGATATGAGGAATGTCTGAGGTCACTTGGTCTGTTCAGCGTGGAGACTGAGGGGAGGCCTCATCATGGTTTAACAGCTTCCTCATGGTGGGAATCAAGGGAGCAGGCACTGGTCTCTTCTCTCACCTGTGACAGGACCTGAGGGATGTCCTGAAGCTGAGTCAGATGAGACTTAAGTCAGATGTTAGAAAAAGGTTCTTCACCCAGAGGATGGTTGAGCACTGGAACGAGCACCCCAGGGAAGTGGCCACAGCCCCAGCTCAGAGTTCAAGAAGCATTTGGACAATGCTCTCAGGTACACATGTGATTCTTAGGTGTCCTGTGCAGAGTCAGGGGTTGGACTTGATGATCCTTGTGGGTCCCTTCCAACTCAGGATATTCTACAATTCTGTGAACCAACACTGGAACCCAGGGCCATAAATGCAGGGGCCAGGGATTATCAAGGTCTGATGCAACAGCTGCAGTTCTGCCTTTGTGAAGTTGCATGCTCTTCTAAATTACTGTGTCATTATGCATCTTCTCTTAACGAAAATCCTTGGAGTTTCTTTGTTCAGACGCACTCTGAAACAAAAGCTTTATAAGTGACAAAGGCTTGTGCAACCTGAACTTACAAATTTACCTAGATAATCTCCAGAGGTGCTTTCCAAACTAAAATATTCTGTGATAGATTACTGAAGGGGTTAGGGGCCCGATACCAAGCAATGCATCCACACAGGAAAATTGCAAATGCTGACTTCTTTGGATAAACAGAAAAACAGCTTTATAGCTGAGTGAGGGCATCAAGAAACATTCCATGTTAAAATATCTCATCAGATAAAGTGACTGTTTCTTGTCTGACAATTCAAGCACACAATCTACTTTTTGTCAGACAGTATCTGACTGTGCCACTGTCATAGGCTAGGAAAAGCCTGATTTTGTTCCAATCGGGGTCAGTTTTTTTGATTGACAAGCAATTTATCCAGTAGAAGACAAGCTGCGACTTTTGGCGAAATGCTTAAAAAGGCTGGGTGGGGGGAGGAGCGACCTCTTTGTCTTTAGGGTGGCAGACTAAGGACAGGGAGCCCCCGGGGCCGGCTGGCCTCGGTGCCCCCCCACCCCGGGGCGGCTGCGGCGGGCCGGGCCGGGCCCCAATGCTGCTGGAGCCGGGCCGGGCCGGGCCGGAGCTTTAGAAGCCGCTGTCTCGCGGAGAGGCGGACAGCATGGAGAGAGAGAGAGCTCGGACGGAGTGCCCCTTCGCCCTTGCTATTCTTTTCAAGCCGAAGAAACCAGCGCACGGCTTCTAGACGACTCAGTTTCCCGCCGCAGAGCCACGTGGGCAGCCCGGCAGCCCGAGAAGTTTAACCCTTTGTTGTGAGCAGATAGATTTTCCTAAACATCATCTTTCTCCGGAAGAAGAACAAATATAGCGAATGAACTATGGAAAGACACGGCATGAAGCTACAGTCGGTAAGGGAAGAGTGAAAAGGACTTTAAGGCAAAAGGATAAGGAGTGGCTTAATTTTGGCTGGACATTTCTGGTAAACTATAAAGACTGAACTAGTTTTTTTTCCTGTAACATATAAATGCTTTTGGGGGGATGTAAGGTTCTAGTTAAAAGTGATATGAAGCTTTTTGCTCCTAAAGAAAGAGGAGATTTGTTTTTGGGTCTTGAGATGATTTTGGAAATAGAAAAAGAGAATCTTTGTGTCATACTAGAGGAGGCATCCTTAAACAGTACCCCAGTAAGCAAATATGGCCTATGTGCAGTGTTGAGAGAACTGCTAATGGGTAAGATTTCGCAGTCTGCAGGAGTTCCTTTGAAATCCTCGCAGATGTAGAGCATGGTATGTCTATATAGAACCCAGAGAGACTCCTTTCCTAAAAGAACTGATAAAAGGTTATTTTTAAAATGGTAAAACTGGCTGAAGTTGCAAGTCATGTCTTTTTATGTTGAGTGAAGAAAGGTAAAAAACTTAGAAAGAGAAAGAAAGATGTTTTAGAAGTTTCATTTGTTGTTGTTGTTGTCTTTTTCCCTTTTCTTGTTGTTTTTGTGTGTATTAATAAACTATCTTTGTAATTTAAAGATGGGCCTGGTTTGCTTTATATTCTTCCAGTCAAATGAAATATAGAACGTGATTAAACCATCACAGCCACTCAGGCAAAGGTAGGGTCTCAGCACTGGCACAAGTGTGAGATAGACAGCAAATGGCCATTCTCAGTTCAGAGCAATCTGAGGGGTGGATTGATTGTGTGGGTCTTTCTGCGGTTTGCTCCTGCAGAGGCACCACCAGTGAGCCCTCAGGGACTGCTGCATGCTGTGAAGAAAGGGTCACCTGCTACATCAGATCAGCAGCTCTCAACACAGCCATTTGGATCTGTACACATTTGGATCTGGCTCTGAACTTCCCCAGCTCAGCCTAAGCTACAAGATGACCTAGAGAGAGTACAGAGCCAAACTGAGGCTGTGCCTCACGATTTGGTCTTTAGATGGCCAGGTCTCCACACATAAGGCTCAGAGCAGGTAAGCTGCTCACTAGTGTAAGAGGGTGGGATTAGAAAAAATTCCACTCTTTTATACTCAGCATTTACTCAGGTATAACTTCCATCATTTGACTAAAAGAAGAGTGGGCTATTGTATAAACAAAACATTATTTTATTTTTACATGTGTCTCAGACATTTATAATGTACCTGGGAGATAAGCTCATTGCTGATTATTTTAAGTATGACTATAAAACATGAAGTGAGTAATTTCTGGCTATGAACTAGAGCTGGCCAGACTAGTTTTTGAAGACAATATATGTGATTTGTTTGCTTATTCATCAATTTTAAGTTATATCTGAAGACTGCAATTTTTTAAAGTAAATGTTTAGGGTAACTCACTTATAAAACTCTATTCCTGACTAAGAAATGCTTTCATCTTCTGCATTAAAGAGGATTTCTACGATTTTGCTACAAAGTTGGCAAAACCCCGTAAGAATGAACTCAGACTCTCTAGGTGTGACAAGTTTCTTCTGCAGTTGGTGACCTTGTGATTGCTCTCACGTACAACCTAATGTCAAATTTCTGCTGGGTAGTGAGTGATGAAATCTAACCCAGAACCAAGCTTTCAGAAACATCCACAACCCAATGGCTTTTCTTAGTGAGGATATTGTAATTCTACAGCTCACACTGTGGGACAGGTCTTGTAGGAAACATCCTCTGCACAGTGAAAGGATGCCAAAGTTCCCTGACAGTTTGGAATGCCCGTCTTATTTTCAAACCAGCACAAACTAACAGTAGCAAATAAGAGTGGGGAGACTGTATCAGAGAGATGCAGTAATTTTTTAAGCTCTTTGGCATGCAGGGAAGCATACAGGTGGAAGCATCCCCAGAGTTGGATCTCCCAGCATGTCATCTGCACCCATGTCTAGAGGATGTGAATCCAGTCCTCTCCATCTCCTCCAGCGCCTGCTGGAAGCGGGTGGTTGCACGGCATTATTCTCCCTATTTCCCTGCAAAATGAACCTCTGCACAGGAGAGGGCGCTTCTACTGGCAGCAGGGATGCAGCATGGCCTCTTGGTTCTAAGGGACAAGAATGTGAAGCACAAAAAGAGAAATGTTATCCCAAACTGGACTAATACCCTGGTAATAGCTTTTAGCAGCTGCCATCATGTGTAGTTGGTGAGAACAGGTAGGGCTCTAAACTCATTATGTCTAATCTGTAATTCAGATCATTGATAACTTCAGATAGGATTCTTACTCCATCCTATAAGAACTGCTCAGAGGTAAGGAAGCAAAAACCAGCCTTTCAGACAGAAAGTCTGCTGAGGAGATGTGATAAGATGTGGCAAAAATTTTACAAAACATCATATGAATATTGTCTACAAGAGCAACCTCTCACTGCACCATGAAATGATCCATCCTGTTTGGCAGTCTCTGTCTGTGACAGGGCATGTGCATTTCAGCCCATGATCACAGAGCATCCCTCTATGTTCAAAGGTCTGTCTTGAAATATTTTCTTGAGGGCAATGAAGAATCAAAGAGAAGGGAGATACTGTGGGAAAAGGGTGCTGTATGATATACAAAGTCCTGAAAAACCTTGTAAACCTTAAGTCACAGATGTTCTGAACAAATATGCAAATATCCATGTTCAGAAAGCTACTTAGAAATGCAGCAGCCTGTATCACAGTTCCCCATCTGTAAAATGTGACATTTCTTCCCTTGAGCATTGTCTAGCTCCTTGGTTTAAAATACAGGCCCTTGCAGGAGATACTAGAAAGAGTGAGCAGGTGTGTCTATGCATATTCAGAGCTTATTGCAATGGAGCAGTGAACAGTGTGGAGGCAAATAGAAGGTATTAAAGCACAAATTCTAATTAGTCAGCACTTTCAGGGTCAGAATCAAAGTACTTTATTTGCTTCTATTTATGCTGGGGCATCAGAAAAAAAATATGCAGACTTTCATTTTAACTTTGTGTCTCCTTCTGGTAACACAGGCATTAGACCCCTGGGGGTTTTGCCGGGATTTTCCTCACTGTGATATTATAGTGTTTTGAGATGTCTTGTTGTTTTCAAAAGATAAGAGTGATACTGATGTGCAGAGTTGATTTCCAGACTGGAAACACTCAGGGCCATGCACTCACAAGGCTCATAGTACCTGTCTGGCTACAGGACTGAAGACATCAGTAGCACTATTGCACTGCTGTACCCAGGAGGCCACCAGCAATAATCTCTAAAATTCCTAGTTCTTGAAGATCTATCCATGTGGACTCTACTTCTCAAGCTCTTCCTTCCTGACACTACTTTCATGAGTTGAGAAGCACTTTCTTAGCACCAGTTTTCTGGGATGAGTCTGACAGTCCGATACACTTGAGACAACAGCACTATTACTTATTGATTTGATTAATTGGGGACAGGGGAGTGTTGCCTTTCTTAAATGCAGTCAAGAAGACAAAGCTCATACGACCCACTACAGGCAGCTTTTATTCTTGTATATTTGGCATTTATAGGTGATGAGGCAATGTGTTTGATGCAGGACATTTGATAAGGTATAAAAAAATCCTGTAGTTTTCCATTTAGTTGCATGTATGGTTTCTAACTGTCTCTAATTCTTTTGTTCAAATCCTTCCTAAAATAATGCTCTCAGTGGAATGGTGCATTTACTGCATCACTGGCAGCTACAGCTGTGTCCCAAAAGGGACAAATGCACAAGTTTCACACTAAACTCAGGACTGGAGGAGTGATACGGAAAAGGCAAGAAAAATGTACATTAAACAGCAAGGGAACTCAGGAGTATCACCAACTTCTTGCTGTCTTGACTTGTGGGAATGGCCCACCAGCAAAAATCAGGAGATTCTAGACAGGCCAAGAACAAATCTGAAATTTTATCAAAAACAAGAAGAGGACAAATGAGAATCTTCCTCTGTACACAGTGGTGTGAAGCAGATGCAGGCAGACTTTAAAGTCAGAAAGGTTTGATAGGAAACTAAAGGTCAGAGGGCCATTTCAGTTTACAAAATGAGAATTCAGTGTGGTTTTATAACTCAGGATGGGACTTTCCCTAATGAGAGGCTGAGTGGACCCTTCTTGCTTTGTGAAAGGATGAATCATTGCCTTTTCTGACCAGAAATATTCCCCTCTCATGAGAGGGAAGAAGCTGGAAATGATACTAAATGTTTCTCTTGTTGTCTTCCTAGCATTCAGTTTCAGATACTAGAACAAGTTCTCAGTCAAATTCTAAGATAAGAAATAACACTGTACAAGGGAAAATCCCAGAAAATAATCTTTTTTTTCTCTTTTTCCTTTTTTTTTTCTTTTACCTCTGGAAATACTGAACCCCATTCCAAATAAATCAATGTGAAATTAAACCACAGCTATGAAAATAGCCATCCTCCTCCTCCCTTAAGGCTGTGGAAAATTAAATGTGAAGCAGAACTTTTTTTGCTGGACCATAGTTTCAGATCATAATGACTTCAACCCCGCAGAATTTGGAGAATTTGGGGAGTTTTTCATTTAGAAATGTAGCTTGGGCATAATCTTCCATGATGTTAGGGCAGTATTAATATATAACCCTTACTTGTCCATCCTTCAGTATCATATCTAGTTGAACAGCGTGAAGAAAAGTTTTTGTGAAAGCAACATATCACTGAAATATTCAACATACCAACTATGAGTTGTGACTCAACTGCCTCTCTTCTGAACTATGTAGAATTTTCATCTCAGAAATAACCCTGAGAGGTTAATTCATCCTTTTCTATACTTCCAGCTTTTGTTTATGATAATTTTTTTGTGTGCTTTCCAGTGTAATTCAAGCCCTGACTGCTTTTAAGTCAGATAATGTTTTTACAGTAGTTTAACGTAGTCGCAAGAGGGCACCAGACTCAACCCTATTTCTCCTGCTGGGCATGCTGGACTTCACAGTGGAAAAAAAAAAAAACATTACCTCTCATATCCCTAAAGTTCACATCCTGTAAACATAATTTGTAAGACTTTGTGCTGCTTTTAGGTAGAACAGTCTGTACAGGGGAGTGTGTCTGTGTGCTTATCCTCACCATAAAATAGCTGTTGAGCCAGGCAGAAGATCAGGCTATAATATTTATCCAAATATGGCAGAAACACACAACCTTTTTCAAAGGATGGCTACAAACAGGCTGAGAAACAAGAAGCAAAAAAAAAAAACCAAACCAAAACAAACCAAAACAAAAAAACAGAACTGAAAACAAACAGGGAAAACACAGGGAGAAAAAGACAATTCCCTCGCATTAAAATAAAAAAAAATGGAGGATGATGGAACTTGCCAGGATCTGTCCATGATTCCCTGGAGAGGATGTAAGTGGCAGGAGGCAGGCAGACCATCTAAGGCATTCAGCTGAGCCCCATGCAGTATCTAAACACCCAGCAAATTCTAAACAACTCTTTGATGAGCCCCACTTTGCCTCTCTGCCTCAGCAAACTGCTCTCCACATCATCCTGCACCTCTGCTCATGGCAGCTCCTGCAACTTTCTCCCAGGTCTCTTGGCATTTGGTGCTGTTTGTAAGTAACGCCAATTAAAGATTTATTATTCCATTAATATGAGACATGTTGAAATGATTGCTGGAAAACCACTGGCTACTGGCAGACCACCAGGAGACAGGAGTTAACATTCCTTTACTGCTACAAAAGTCAAGGCTGTCATTCCCACTGAGGTGCAGGACCAGAGCAGAGAACAAGACCAGCTCACAGCCTGTTATCTCTGTTCATAGTCACGCTTCTAATTGGGTTAACCCTTTAAACAGATAAGGCATGCAGGTGTTAGCAATCATTCTCTAGGAAAAAAAAAATCACATTTTTAATATGCCTTTTCATGCCTTAGTTACCCACCTCTTATCCTCACTTTTTTGTACTCTTATTAAACTGTAATTGTTTTGTTCCTACTGTAATTTATATTTTTACAGACTATGTAAATCTGCTAAGCCACCAGCAAATCAACATCAGCAATAATTTGTGGCTACAGTACATTTTCCTTTTAACCTATTGATTCATCAGACTCTAAAACAAATTTTGGAAACAATCCAAACACTCCAATCACAGCTGCCTTCTACTCTTCAAGGCTCACAGAGGGTCATTTTAATTTGCAGATAAAGCATTCATTTCCATAACCAGCATACTTCTCTTACTGATGCTTAATTTTATTCTCCTTGTTATTTATGATGGGTCTAAAGAAAATCACATTTCTGACTTGGAAGATGTAAAACAACTAATGCTGTCAACAGCTAAAGTCTCAACCACCAGAATTATTATTGCATATGAAACTCGGTGTTCTTATTTTTCTACTTTCCCCCCATTGATTTCATGGTACAAATGCTTACCAACTTTAAGGCAAGCTTAAAAATAAATAACTGGACCACATATTCCTAAAAGTTTTGCTAGTTTTAACTGTGCTTTTGAGATATAACTCTCCAGTCTGCCATGACTGCAGAAATCAGTTTCCCACTGATATTGTAATTTTCAAGGACACGGCTTCTAGGAACAGCACGGTGCCTCCTGAAAGGCTGGGTTTCAAGAGCAAAACACTGTAATATCAAAAGATGCAGAACAGCAAAGGTGCAAGCTCAAATCTGGACTAAAAGATTTGAAAGCCACACTCTAATGTATGTTCAAAAACATATGAAAAAGGAATTATTCATTAACTTCTTCAGCCTGCAACCACTCCAGGCTGTTTTGTTCTCACAGTATCTGCTGTTTCAAAGGAAGGTAAAGCTGATGGGGGAGAAAAGATCTTCACATGACCAGCACAAACACATTCATCAGAAACAGACGAGCTCCCGAGATGAAAATACTGTACTTAGCTGGCTGAAAAGAAAGGAATACCTTGTGTACTGACAGGCTGCACATGGTTTTTCAGCCTGTGGGTGCTATTTAATAGTAGATGCTTAGTTGCTATAGCAACTGTCATAGCCTATGGTATTTATGCTTAGATACAGAGCACATATTTCAAGCAGCACCAGATAACATGGCACTCAAGTATCCAAAATATACATTTAAAAATTCCCTATTAAGAAGTAGGCGTGTTCTTCTAGTTCTTAAAAATCCTTTCTAAGACAGCACCTTTGCAACAACAAAACAATCCTGTCCCTCACAAATGTAAACCTGAACTATCACAATGAGCTACCTTCAAATAAAACCCCAAACAACATTCAGCACTTTAAAATCCATCTTTGCTGACTGTTGGTGCAACATTTGGAGACTTTTGCTGTTTGGTCAGTGTACGGTGCTTTGTCACTAGAGGTTCCTATTGTCATTAACTTGGTATCATCTGGGCTTTGTTCCTCCCTGCCAATGTCCACTACAACACACTTCTCACCTGCCATGGAGAACACCTTCTCTGAATTGGCTGGCAACTGTAAATCTTGCTAAAAACACTGCTTTTTACTTTTATTTTGTCACATCCTCCTGGTTGAAGAGCATAAACAAATACTGTAATGAGGGAACTCTTTCTTTCAGCACCTTTCCACTTTAAGAGGAAACTCATGGTCACTGACTTCAACAGTGAGGGCCTGTGAGGGGTCTTTAATTCCAACCAAACCACTTTAGCCAGGCAGGCTAAGAGAGGTAGTGAACTACTGCAAGTCTAACTGCTTCCCTGTGTCCTGTTTTCAATCTATTTCCTGCAATCAAAACGTACTAATACCTCTTCTTAGCAATTTATTATTGGTTCCATAAAGCTACTAGCTGGCTTGGGTAAAAACAGCAGTGCTGCTTTAGCTCACAGCATCTTAGTCTGTACAAGTTCTTACAAAGAACTCATTTCTTGGCTCATGTCACTCCTAATCCCCATGGCCTCCTAGTAGATAGATCAGATACCCACTGCCATAAAACCTAAGGCCTGAGGCTGGTGGCCTGAGGCAGACAGATTTCTGCCTAAGAACAGAATGCTTTGCCATTGTTGTGCTGACAGCCACACACCCCTCCCATCACCTGCCTACCACTGTTCAGTCTTCCAAACCCCCAGCTGAGCCAACACTGCCATATTCAGACATGTATTAGCTGGTGCACGGATTAGCTGGGGTGATGAGTGCTCTGACTGTGCTATTCTCATTTTGTAAGCCACTAACATTTGATGCCAGCATCATTATCATCCAACATCAGGTTACAGTTAGCCCACAAATGTTCATTCGCTTACTACAAACCTTTGGGTTTGTTTTACAGGCACGAGTTGCCCACTATTCTTTGTTTAACTTCCTCCAGGCTCAGAGCAGTGAAGGAGATGACTGCCCTCACTGAAGGCTGAGCAGAACTTCCAGCCACCTTTGGTGCTCCATGCATGAACACACTGCAACAACGCAAAAACACCTTCTCTTACCTTCAGTGCACTGTGACTGCAGACTGCACACAGTGAAGTTGCATCCTGTACCTGGCTTCTGGGGCCCAGCTGAGCTGCTACTACAGGCTTGTTTCTTGAGGAACAGCCACATTTAATTACTCCTAAGCTGTTTTTCCATCTGCCTCTGGATTTTTTTTTAGGGGAGCTCTGCTGCAGGAATGTGCTTGTCTGCAAAAGCATTCAGGACTGATTCATAATGCTGCCTATCTCAGAAGTAATCAGAATTTGCCAGGTTGGGCATAAAGGAAACTATACACTAGGAGTGGGCCGCCTGCCCTATTCTAGAGCCAAATTAAAAAGACAAACATATCTTAAATGCTTTAATCAAACAGTAATTACGAGAGGAACAATACAGACTCAGAACAAGTCCACGTTGTCTTTAGCAGGCAGAGGCAAGCAAGTTCTGTCCCCGTTCTGAACCAGTGGGATCACAGCCAAAAAACTTCCAAACCACAGGCAGTTGTGCTGGTAGTGCACCGAGCCTGAGTTAACACACCTTGTCTCTCAAAAAGAGTCGCTAGCCAGAGCACAGCACTGCACTGGCGACAGCTCACAGCTTCCCGTTCAGGTCTGAGTCATGTCTGGTTTTGTTGGGTTTGGGTGGGTTTTTTTGTCTTTTAAAAGGGTAGTTTCAGCCCTGCTCCTGGACTCTGCGTTTCTGTTAATTTCTGCGGTTTTATAAACATTATCCAGCTCTAAACAGCCTTCCCGTCACAGGCAATGTGTGAAAGTCTGGCCAGCTCAGCAGGGGCTGAGCAGCTTTGAGAAAGGAGCAGCCAAAGCTCCCGAGGCAGCAAGCACAGCCCAGCACAGGCTTGCTCCAGACGGGAAGGAAGGGGGCTGGGCGGGAGGGAGCAGTGGCTGTTTTCCAGCGCCCATGGCACGCAGGTCACACCACCCGGTACCAGCCACCGCTGGAGGAAGAGGCAGAGCAGGCAGGGCTCCGGCAGAGCAGGCGGGCTGTGGGATGGGGAGAGCCGGAGCTGCCTGCCGGCACAGCTCCCGCAGCCGCGGACGCTCCGCTCGGGGAGGCGGCACGGCTGGAGCACCCGCAGCTCTCAGGGACTGAAGCCAAGCCCGTCCTTCCACCGAGCACGAGGCGTCCCCTGCCCAGCCAAGGGAAGGGAGCTCAGGGCAGCAGCTCCGCTCGACCCGGCCCTGCTGCTCTGAGGCTGGGGCTGCAGCTCACATCACTCCTTCCCATGGGCTAAGGATGGATCTACACCTCGGACCCGCTTGGAAAGGTCGAGGCAATGCCTGCTCCTGTTAAACCAGCCTTTGTGCCTCCTGTGTTCAGACAAAGAGAGCTTCCCATTCATATTTTATACAGGCTGCCAATGTTTTTAAATCCCTTCAGAACTTCCACTCGCACTGGAGATCTTGCTGTGTGTCAGTGGTGACCCAGCTTCCCAAGAGAGACCTGCTGATCTGATTTGCACCATTTTCCCTGTCACCCGTGTTACTCATTTCCTCAGCAGGCAGGCTGCTCTGCAGTGTCTTACTAGGTGCAATGCCTCCCAATTGTCTAGAAACTTTGGGTGTATGCTCTGAATTGCCTTTTGATTTAAAGCTCTCCTGATGATCTTGGCCAGTGATTCCCTCATTTTTTTCCTTTTCTTTGTATGCAGTTACTTTCTTAATTTCCATTCCTCCTGTCAGGTTGTTTTGCAGACATCACTGTCCAGCATTCTAGTAACTACTTCAGGCTGCGTTGTTTTGCAAAGACCTGTCCAGATTTTTCCATTTTGACTGTTCAAGTTTTGATTCTCACACATGAGATGTGAGAGTTGCTCTCTGCTGAGAATAATCAAATGAGGAGACATTGCTAGTTTCTCAGATTTTTTAACAAAGATGGGGAATCTTTCACAAATTTTCTTTCACTGGTTTAATCAGAAACATAGATGATGTAGTTCTTAAGCCACAAAACATCCTCCAGTTTCACTGGAGAGGTTATTGCAGAAAAAAAAAAAAAAAAACAACAAACCACAAACAAAAATGTTGCTATCCTCTCACTGTAGCTACACAGGAAAAAAAAAAAAAAAAAAAAATAAGGAGAGGGGACTTAAGTATCTTACTCTATACAGATGATACTATCACTAGAAAGAGCAATGCAAATGAAGTCTCCGAACTGTGATCTTTCAGGGAACAGCTCCTACACTGCCTCGAAAGGGGCCTCCACGGAGGCTCAAAGGTTCTTGCAGGAATTGTTGTGTGGAGTGGTGCATAATTTTATTTGCCTTTTAATTGTTAATGGTTTGTTCTATGCTACCCCGGTTTAATCCCCAGTTTGGTTTATCCCACAGCTGTATCCCCTGTTCTGTTCTATGTCAATCTCTGTTCCCCCTGCCTCTCAGACCTGCCAATCCTGACGCAGTCTCCCCGCTGCCTCTGGAAAGTTCTGGGGAGAGCGTCGAGTGATTGGCCGGGATGTCGGGGATCCCGCCCCCTCCCAGGGGATTTGTCCCCTCTCCTGTCTCTCACCCCTGGAGCGACTCCCTGATTGGTCCCTTCCCCCTGTTCCCCCCCACCAGCATTAAAGCAAAAGTCACTAGGCAATCCCCGCTTGGCTGGGGAGACCCTTTGGGGTGAAGTTGTCCCTCTGCTTGGGGATTCCAATAAACCTCATTGATAAACCCTTGCAAAGTCCTCCTTTCATCATGCCTTCGCCATAGTCACACTGCTGCTAGAAGGAACCCACCAGATTTCCCCGGGTCACCAATATGCAGAGCAGGGCCCGGCAGGAGCGGAGCGGCGGCAGCGCGGGCGAGCCGAAGCAGGCGGGAGAGGCCGTCTCCCGGAGCCCCCGCGTCTTCAGCTGTGGGAATACCTATCTGAATTCCTGCTGAGCTGCGGTTGCCGGGGGCCGTGGGAGGAGGGTCAGGCTCTGCTGCAGCCAGCTGTGGGAGGCGGTGGCCTGCGGGAGCCTAGATCTGCTCCCGGAATATGCTGAGTGTTTGGAGTGATGGCTCCTGGAGTGACTAAGGCATCATCGTGACAAACCAGGCACTGCTTTAGGAGAGACTGTGCCCAACGGGAATGTACTTTTTCCAGATATTTTTCACACTGATCATCTTTTGTTTCACAAGGAATTTAGAGATTAGCAGGATTACATCTTGGCTGACTGCATGTTGGGGATTACACTACTTAGTTATAAAATATTAGAAATTAATTGTCTAGTTAAGTTCAATTGTAGCTTGCTGACAGTTCAGCATGAGTGGGTCCTGCTCAAAGCTTGGTGCCAGGGAACTTTAAATGAACTTCGTTAGCATGGACAGCTAAGCAGGGAGGAAACAGAGAAAGACTGGGTATCTTCAGATAAGAGTTGAGATCCTGAAGGGCCCCAGGATAGAAAATAAGAACAATTAATGGCCTGCCCATGTGGACATGGAGAAAGAACTCCATGAAGAGTTAAAAAGACCCCAGACCATAAACCACCATTGGGCACAAGAAGATCAGGTGCACAGAGTGTAAGGATATAAAGGCCCAGGGATTTCTTTGTTTGGGATCCCTCTCGAGAGGCACCACCTTGAGCTGAAAGAAACTGACTGTGGCTCAGAACCTAAAGTCCAAACTCTTCCTTAACACTGCAAAACTTCAGAGGTGACACAATTCACAGCTGAGTACCTGGACAGGCTTTGCACCATGTGGACAGCAGGAAATCTGGTGTACAAATGTGTTTGAGGTTCTTGTTGGGGTGGCTGGTATGGAGTACTCAGCTCTGAAAGCAGTTGTGCAACTCAGCCTTTCTTGTGTGAGTCATGGGACAGCTGGAACCCTTGAAGCTTAAGGGATACCAGATACCAGTGTGGGAGCTGTGGGTTGTATGGGATGAGTCAGCAGAGTTTGACCAGACAGCATAAGCTGTACAGCATGTCAGGCTCTTCTACCAGTGCATCTGGAGGACTCGGACAGGGACAAGGAGGATGACTTGGATTACTTAGTGTGATGTGTTGAGCCCTGACTGAGGTTGCATTCTGACATCTGACATTCTGAGAACATGGTGTGATTCTGGCCTCGTAGCTGATTGTGGTAAAGATTTAGAAATTTAGTTTCACCATAATCTACTGAGAGCTGTAAATGCCTCTTAGGGAGCAGGCAGAGTCATCATCTGTCCTGGTCACTGTGTTCTAGAGGGCCTGTTCTGCAGTGCTGATTCAGTTGAACTCAAAGGCTATCACTTTTGTATTGTGGTAAAATAAACAAAAGAAAGGAGACATCTTATTTGACTGTACAGAATCCAGTATAAGGATCTCCAGTTTGAAGTGAGTGCAGCATGAAGTTGTGAAGGTTTTAAATGTCCATCATGGGAAAACCTCTGTGGAAAATTTTGTGTTACAATGTGAAACCAGAGGCATAGCAGTGTAGACATCAGCCAAGCTACTAATGAAAAACTCAGATCTGTGTGGTGCCAAGGTGTGGAAATATATCCATGTAGTGCATGCACTCTGATGAGCAATGGTATGTACTGCTGCAAGGAGGGAATACTTATAGGCAACTTCTTAGGTGAATATTTGACATTCCCAAGGTAACCATGATCAATAATGTGATCCATAATAATAAAGGATATGGTGTGGTCCTGGTCAGATCAGTGATGGTCTCTGATGTAAAGGATGCTTCAGCAGCCAGAAAAAAAGGGAACACACAGCCCACCTAGTTGGGGGATGGCCAGCCTGTGTAGAGGCTTCAGGCATGAACAATTATCTGAATGTACAGCTTCATGTGAGAGCTAACATTTCTGAGCAAACTGAAGGCAACTTCAAAATTACAAATGAACTTGGGGCTACTTCTACAAAGAATAGCCAGATTAAGTGACTAGAGATGAGTGAACTGTCTTGTCCTAAAAGCAGATCTTGTTTTGCTATGGATATGTTATTGCCTCCTGCTTTACTGCATGACACCACAGCTCTGCTGTTTCCCAGCCTTTCCTACAGAGCCTCAGCCACAAGCCTCGCCGATCCTCCAGCTCCTGCTGCCTATCCCACCCTTTCTCCATTTCCTTCCCCTCCCCGTCTCGCCGCGCCCCGAGGGCGGGAGGCAGCAGCTGCCGCCTGTGCGGCTCTCCGGCGCAGCCCGGGCCAGCCGCCCCTCCTTCCCCCGGGCTGCTCCGGAGCAGCCGGCACGTAGCTGCTCGGCGGGAGAGCCACCCAGAGACGCTGGGGCGGCCTAAGTGGTTGCAGATGTGCAGCTGCATCGGGCTGGGGTCACAGCGGCGGCGAGCAAGGTTTGGGGAGGGGGTTTCGCCCAGCAGGGTGGCGGCAGCTTTGGGACAGAATTGGTTAGGTTGGAAAAGACTGCTGAGACCGTGGAGTCCAACCTGTCACCAAACAGGACCATGGTGCCAAGTGCCACATCCAGTCTTCCTTCAGCACCTCCAGGGACGGTGACTCCGCCACCTCCCTGGGCAGCCCATTCCAGTGCCTAATCACCTTTTCTGTGAGGAAAATCTTCCTAATGTCCAGCCTAAACTGCCTACAGCACAGCTTAAGGCTATGTTCTCTCTTGCCCTGTCACTCGTTTCCTGGGAGCAGAGCCCCAGGGCTCTGGCTGGCCCCCACCTGGCTGCACCTTCCTGTCAGGGAGTTGAAGAGGGTGATAAGGTCCCCCCTGAGCCTCTCCAGGCTAAGCACCCATAAGCTGCTTCAGCAGTTTCTCATAAAACGTACTCCAGACCCTTCACCAGCTCTGTTCCCTTCTCTGGACACACTCCAGCCCCTCAATATTCTTCCTGAGCTGAGGGGCCCAGAACTGGGCACAGCACACGAGGTGTGGCCTCACCAGTGCCCAGTACAGGGGGACGATCACTTCCCTGGTCCTGCTGGCCCACACTATTCCTCATAAATGCCAGGTTGCCCCTGGGCACTCACTGCTGACTCGTGTTCAGGCAGCGGCTCCCTGCGGGGTGTGAGACATCACCCCCGCCCCAAGCACGCGGGTTCCTGGCTCTGACTGCGAGTCCGGGGTTGGGCAGCCGGACCCGAACAGGAAATGCCACAGGCTTTGCTAATGGAGTGCTGAGGCCTCCTGTCAGCCCCGCGGGGCGCAGCTCCGGGACTCCCCAGCCCTGAGGGAAGTGGCGCCTGACGGCGGGGAGCGCCCAGGCCGACGCTCCCTCTCCCCTCCCCCGCAACAGCTTCCCGCGGGCTGCAGTCCGGCCATGCCTGAACCTGTTCCCGCCGGAGCCCGTGGCCAGGAGCCCAGACGCGCCGCAGGGCCTTGGCTGCGATTTGAAATCGGGACGGCCCCGCCTCGCCCCCGCCCCCGCCTCCCTCAGCCTCTCACGGCCGAGGGGAAGGGCCCGGCTGCCATGGCAACCCCACCTTCCTCGGGGGCGGAGCCCGGAGGCGGGACAGGCAGGCGTTATAGCCAATCGCAGCGGCGAGTGGCGCCTGCTTGGCCTGGCGGCAGCCAATAGCAGCCCCCGCTGCTCCCTGGTGGGTGCGTTCTCCGGGGAAGGCCCGCCCCCGGCGGACGCGGGTCCCTTTGTGGGGTTTGACAATAAGATGGCGTGCGGGGGGAGGCGGGGCCGGTTGGCTCCGCCCGTCCCTCAGGCGCGGAGCGGGCGGTGAGGCGGGAGCGGAGCGGGGATTCCTGCGCGGGCGTGCGCCGGCGACAGCAGCGGCAAGGCGGTGAGCACGGTGGGCTGGGTCGGGCTGGGCTGGGTCGGATCCGCGGGAAGCCGGTGCCGGCGGAACCTGTGGAGGGGACGGGGTCGATTCAAAATGGCGGCGGGAGCGCGGGGCGATGAGTAACCGCCGGGAGCGCTGAGGGGGCCGGGGCGGGCGGGACAGGGTTCCACGCTTCTCCGCTCGGTGCCTTCCGCAGCCGCGCTGCCTCATCGTCCGCGCCTCTCCCGGGCACTCCGGTGCC